>CM037870.1:26149415-27349415 GCA_021292105.1 Anadara kagoshimensis | reverse complement strand
GACAATTTGGTGATGACGAGAAATTTTCTACTCGCGAACAATCTACAGCATTTAAAAGATAATAGGGGATATTGACTGAATGTGAAATATCGCTGACAAGTTCATTCAAATGTCAAGTCAACTCGAATCATTATTTTTCATACAGTATCTGGTTACCACCCTATAATACTCTACCATTTTCAAATTTTGGTTTCTATTTCCAGGTCTCGTTTTTGATAATGAAGGGGACTACTTACAGTCATTTGTGGTAGCAGGTAATAGAGACATACGGTCAAACCTGTCTATAAAGGCCACCTAAGGGAATCGGTTAATGTGACCTTTATGAACAGGTAGCCTTTATATACAGGTTAAAATATGAATAAAGGAAAATTGGAATACAATTCCACTGGCCTTTATAAGCAGATGACCCTTATATAAATGCGACCTTTAAGGCAGGTTGGACTGTAGTTATTTTTTGAGAAAACGCAGATTCAGTATTTACAATAGGTTGCTGTCATATTTATGTATATATGATAATTATCTTCCGAATATTGCTTTATTCACATATGAATCTGGTGTGGAATCCCTTCCGGAGCACTCAGTCTCACTTCCCTGGTGGCAGTTTACGTGTTTTATTGAACTTGTCAGTTTCAAACTTTTTACCTTTTGAATTGTGATTTGAACATGGATTAGAATTATATTGATCATAGTGAACTGGAGACGTAGCCACAGCAACTTGTCCTAGCATTGATAACCTTATAGAATGATAATACCCAGGCGGCATCATGTTTTATCTATGTGGTATTGTAGAACAGTCATCGATGCAAATTATGGTCACATAATACTTCAAAAATAATTGGCACTGTATTTCTATTATCTGATGATGGAATTTGTGGAACTATTTTCAGAATTTAAGACTGTTTGATAGGAAATATGAAACATATTCAAGAAATCTGCGACGTATAGGTGTTTTACTCGATCTGCAAGTATTCAAAGTTTTTGTTTTTGTTTTTGCGGCATGGAAAGGTATTTCTGTGTTAAACCGTGCAATAGAATAATTTCTCAAATGCAGACAACAAAGATAGCGTTAAATTACTGAGAAGACATTAAAATTTATGCATTGTGCCAAAAAACAACATATCGGCAAAAAAACAAACATATTGGCAAAAAAAAAAAAAAAACAAAAAAAAAAAAAAAAAAAAAAAAACAAATCAAACAAATATTTTTTTTTCTATATTTTTCTAATATTTGTTAGAAAGCCATATATAGCCATATTTATTATTGTTTTCAGGTTCGGCTATCGCTATTGGAGGTATTCTTGGAATATTAACAAAATGTGGAAAAAAGTCGGAAAGTTATGAGTTATAAAAAAGCTTTAACTAGAGGACAGATGATTGACATTGAATAAATTTTAATATACAACCAAGTCTGTTTATTAAGGTAACATAAGGGAACCAGTAAAAGTGGGTTATAGACAGATGATATACAGGTTCAAATAACATGAATAAAGAGCAGTTGGAATATCTTTAAAGCAGATAGCCCTTATAGAGAGGTGACATTTAAGCCAAGTTTGGCAGTACATATTTTCTTATGTAAAAGGAAACCGTTCAATATTATTAAGGTGCTGCATGCACACAAACTCTGTCACTGTGAGAAATTGGCGGATCGCAGGCTTCGCCCATAATATTCCGACAGAGGCTCAGCATGCTTGAATAAAACACAAAAAGAATGAAAACTCTGCGTGAATTGTACCATTTAATGACGTCACTGACTGTAGAACATCATAAGTTGCCGTGACACTGCTTTGGTACCGTGATGGCGGCTTGTGTCGGCACATAAAGTGCATGGCCGGCGATACATCAATTGTATAATGTAATGGCAAATAAAACATTTATTTAACAAAATTAAGATAATACTTATACCAAGTCAAGATCGAAACAAAGTCATAGAGCTAAGAATTATTTTGCAGTTGGATTGGAGCAGTAATGTTAAAAACGTTAACTTTTACGACAAAAATGTCATAATTGTGTGACAGCCGTGTAATGGATGTCCGCCCACTATTAAACCCCTAAATATAATACAATTTACTGGACAATTATGTTTATAATGATACTTGTTATAAAGACGTCGTACACTCAATACAACCAATCGAAAGTCAGACGTCACACTAAACTCTAATTTATGTTTTTTAAGACTCACTCAAATAAAAAACAAACATACTAATCCATGTCCGAACCACAATCCAGAAGCAAAGTAAAATCTTTGGAACTGACAAGTTAGACACGTGAACTTCCACCAGAGAAGTAATGCCGGGTGTTTTGGAAGGGTAAGCACCTCCTGTTTAGCAAGCTGCACCCGCCACGTGTATAATCAAAATTGTGTGAAAGGAACATGGAACTCTTGGACGTCAAATATATCCAGGGTAATCCTGGACACAAATACATCAAACTTATCAACAATACTGTGATGACGACAATAAAACAAATGAAATAATGAAATGTCCTGGCCACAAAAATTCTCAAAAAAGATAAAAGAACAGGAACCGAAACAGAAAAGATCAGCATCACAATCAAAAGAACCATTGAAAGAGAGCGAAAAAATCTGGTATACAATTCGTTGACTGAGGCAACCAGAGCAGGAAAGACAGAGGCAAATGTAGAGGACTTGTAAACGGCCAGATAATCATCGCGGCGAATAGACTGAAATACGTAACTCAAACGAAGAAAAAGTTAAAGGCCAATGCCTAAAAGGCTAAAAAATCAATACTCTGGGATGCTGCAAATACAATCCCTTCCACATACCTGCTACCAGAGCAAGATATATACAAAACAAATTATAGCTTTCGTAGTGGTTCTAGCTTATTTTTGCACAACTGAATGTTATTTATTTGAAAAAAAACTTATTCTATTTCTACTTGTACGTGGTGAGTGTAGCTAGCTAAACTGAAGGTGCTTACTTTTCAAAAGCTCCTAGCCTCACTTCCCTATTGGAAGTTCACATGTATAACTTAATTTGTCAGTTTCTGTTTATTTTGACTTTGCTTTGGGATTGTGGTTTGGACATTGGTATGTTTTTTTTAAATCAAGTTTATAGTTGAATTCATCATTTAAATCAATAATTAGTAGCAAGATATTTACAAGCGTTTAATTACTTCTTATGATATGTCATACTGAATTTCAGTCTTTTATTAATCAAAAACAAACACACTAATCCATGTGTGAATCACAATCCAGAATCAAAGTAAAAATTTTGAAACTGACAAATTAGGTTAAACACGTGAACTTCCACCGAGGAAGTAAGGTCGGGTGCTTATATTTGAAATTAAACAACCTGTTACGAAATAATGATAAATGCTACAATAAATTACGATACTTAATGAGACCTTTCATAACTCGGAGCTAATTGTATTTTACTTTATTAGATTTCCCAGAAGAAAATCAATTAACAATACTGTCAGGTAAAATTGTTAATTTTTCTTGACATAATTAACTGTAAATAATTTTAAAACTAGTTTTAAATCTCATATGGGGAAAATAAATATTTTGATATGATAAATAGTGTCATGAAATATATAGTGTCAAAGTAAACAGTTTTAAATACTATAATATTAACCCAAAACGAATTTGTGATTAGTCCGTTTCTTCTTCTTGTTCTAATTTATGCGAAGGTTTTGTCTGCTGTGTTTTGTAAACTATAGAACGAATCTTTATCAAAATTCACGGAAAGGCTTTGGATGGAGTAGTTGGGTTTTTTTGGCTACAATTTAATCACGTACGTAGTTGGAGCCAAGAAAGGGGCTCAACCCCGGAAAATTGCAGTATTTTGTTTTTATTCTGTAACTTCTTGACTTTTCTCCATACAAACCTAAAACTTAGTATATGGGAATATTTTTCTGACTTGTTACATTTTATATATTTCAATAGGTCACCGTGACCGACTCTTTCATGGTCGACTGATTATAACTTCAGGAATTATAGTCATAGACACTTTAAATTTGGTAATATGTATAATTGCTGGAACTGTAACACATGATGTATGGAAGTAGATCACCTTGACCTACTTTCTCATGGTTGTCTGATTTTTTCCTTATTTCCTGATTAACTTCTCAAACGTTGTTGGTATACATAATTGATGGAGCTGTAACACATGACTTTTGAAAGTAGATTATTGTGGTCTTTTTTTCAAGGTTGACTGATTTCCTCTGATAACTTCTGGTCATAGTGACCTCACACTTATCTGTATATAACTTTAACTGGAGATTTAAAGCATGAACGTTTGACGTGGGTCTTTCCTGATACCTTCATGAATTTTGGTCGCATAGATTTTAAACTTGGAATGTATATATCATGCTTTGAGTTGGTTATTGTGTACTGGTAGAGTAATTAAGCTTTTGCAGTCTAAGAGGTTCATGCTTTAAAGGTTAACTCTGAGCTTGAGGATATCACGTCATATTCCCAGTATGAAGCTAGCCTTGGCAACAGAAGTAACATTGAGATATACATGATTTGTATCAGTTGGTCCATATGTGATTATTATTTACTGAAAGAACATTTTAGCTTTTGCAGTTTACGAGCTTCAGGCTTTGAAAGATCAATTAGTGTTATGATTATTTAGAATTACCATGTTATATTCTTATATTCTCTTGTTGTGGCCCATTAAAAGGACATTTTCCCGAGCACATTGTTCATGCCAACTTTATCAGTGTTGGCATATTTGTTAAGAGCCACAAATGAAAAAAAAACCCATGGATTTCCCATTCGTTTTGGAGACACACTTGAAATAACATCCTATTTCAGTTTCAACTTTTTTTTGAATTTCATTTCTTTTTTAAATTTTGAAATGTTTTGCATTACTTTGCTTTTTTGTTGTTATTTAGACATGGATTAGTATGTTTGTTTTTGATTGGTAGGGGTTTCGGTCCATTCCCGTGTACCCTTTACCATGTAATCAAGTTTTCAATATGCATTTTCTTTAAATATAAAAAAGAAAACATCAAAAGTTTAAAATTGAAAGAAAGCTAAAATGAATAAAGATTAGACTTGTAAGTAAAAATAAACTTGATCTTCAAACATTGTTTTCCATTTTCACAAGATAATTTGATCCACTCTGTTGCTTATAATGGATCCTTTAAAGATATTTTTAAATTGCGTAATCATGGCTATTTTAAAATATTAATTCTTAGCAATCCCATCAAATTATCAAATTTCACATTTATCATTGTATATTAACGATCGTGCCAACGTAAAATTGGAAAATATTATTTCTCTACAACAATTTTTTAATTGTAGCAGTTGTAGAGAAAATATTGTAACATTCTTTGAATTGAAAGTGTGATTACTTGAGCACCACATTAGTGTCTACAACAATGCCACACGCTTTGCAACATGTGGTATATATACGCAGATTGGAAATCAACAACCACGAATCTATAAGTGTAGGCAAACAAACTTGACCTGTCCATTTGACCTTTAATTTAAATTTTTTTATGAACGACTATATTGATCTATAAAGAACGCACATGTTTATTTGTCTACATAATGAGAAATACTAGGCATGAATGCTGTTTATTTATTCATGAACTGGAAATCCCAATATATAATGGACAGTTTGTCTAATAAGCATATTCTTAATCAAAGGTAAAGCGGAGTGGTCAATGTTGTTTGCCTATACATTTAAACACGCATGGAAATGAGGTTATATACAAAAACATAACAGTATTTGAATACCTAAGGCATACAAACGCATCTGTTATTGAAATAAAAACGAAATTATAAAATTCACTGCAGTTTTTGAAAACAGTAAAATAAATATTTTAATTTTTTGAAAAAAATCAAACTCAAGTATTATCATATTATAATTAGTTCTTATCTATTTACCTGCTCACAATGATGAAGTTATAAACAATACCTTGACAAGAAATTAATGATATAGAAAAAAAATTAAATAAAATTTAGACAAAAAGAGCAAGAAAAATATATACTCAAATTATAGAAATAAAATTGCTTGATAGTGTTACTAAGATGTGTGGTTACATAAAAATAGCTTTACTTTTACAAAACTGAAAAAATTCCTAGGATAAAAATAAAAATAACTGAGAAGAGTGATTTGATAAAACTGAAAAAAAAACTGTCGTAGCATTAGTTCAAGATTACTCAGCATTGGAATAACAACTTATCAATGAATGCTTTACCACGTGACAAGTATAAATTCGATAGACCTAGTTACAGAATAAAGAAGATACGGTTTCTTGTTATTGGCCGAAATAGAAGTAAGACAATCTGTGTCTCAATCAGGCGATGATAATTAAGCATTTGTTTAAACACGAATGTCGTTTTAACCGACTTTATATCCCAATACTTTATTGTGACATCGCATGTATGATGCGACAGGCGTATGTGTTTTCAATTTCTTCCATATAGAGCTGTCAATATTAATACTGTCTTGGTGTATTTTCAGTTGTTTATTTGCGTTTAAGTGAGATATATTTTTATTGCGTAATTACACAAGAAATGACTGTAATGATAGTTTAATAACTCTCAAGATATTGATAAGTGCAGGTGGTTCAACAAGAGATAAGCCTACCATTACTATACACATGCATGACGGGAATGTTACTAAAACACATACACGTGTACATGCACGTGTTGACTAGTCTTTAAAGACCTTTTGATTTTTGATTGTTTTATCAGCTTTGTCACGCATGTATATGTGTTTTAGCTCTAGTATAATTGGATTCGGATAATTTCCGGAGAAGAATGTGTGAAATCTGAAAATTTCCAAAGATAAAACTTGCAAATACATGCATTTTGTATTTAAAAATGATGTCATAAATTGGATTGAATATTGATTAGGATTATTTGACTTGTGTTCTTACACTGATTTCAAAAGTATTCAATGTTCAAAGCAATAAAGTAGTTAATTGAAATGTCGTTTTATATAGAATGCGATTTAATTCAGCTTTATACCAAGGGATAGAAAATATGTAGATTTTTTCTAAAAATTAGCGAGATGAATTGTTTAAATAAAAAACAAACTTACTAATCCATGTATGAATCACAATCCAAAAGGAAAGTAAAAACTTTGAAGCGCATCGAAATGAGGTTATATACAAAAACTTAACAGTACTTGGATATCTAATAATAAAAGTTCAATACGTGAAATTCCACCAGGGAAGTGAGACCGGGTTCTCCGGAAGGATAAACACCTTCTGTTTATCTAACTGCACGCTCCACGTATATAATCAAAATTGAGTGAAAGAAAAATGGAACTATGGAACGTCAAAAAGTTTCAGGACAATCCTGGACACAGACATCAAACTTATCAACAATACTGTGACGGGGCCATAAAACTTTTGAGGACCCTTATTATATCATTGGGTCAACAATTTGATATATTGCTACATAGAAAAGGATTTTCTTGTGTCCTCAAAATATACTGGTATTTTTTTAAAGGCAAGCATTAATGTTTTTGTACAATCAAAATTGGTAAAATATGTAACTGGGGCATTTTACAAGACAGGTGTTTTTAGTATATTCCAGATTTAAAACCAGCTGCTATCGGCTATCGTAAATATTTTAAATGTTTTGAATGGTGACTGCTAGACACATCTCGCTAGATGGAATTTTGCATTAAATACATGATATTATACTTTATCCATTTTTCTCAAAAGTTCAGATACAATGGTTATTATCCTATAACATTCAGTCTTTAATTTAGTTTTTTTCTGTGAATGGATAATTAGTTAAGTTCAAGCAAATACGTGATGGTAACAACATATGACATATACAAACAAACAACGGTGACACGACAAGGTCGTACAGTAAATATATCAAAAATGTGTATAGACTATGTTCCCAAAATAACTCTTTTATGATACAATTATATCTTCTTTTATAATCAATAATTATGGAGTCGTATAGCTACAATAACTTAGAACTCAATAACAGCTTGGTGACCAATAATCACAAATATTTCCGATCAACATCATAGAATTTGGTACAAACTATTTTACCTTTGAAAACGATTTGTCCAAATGTGCCTCTATTGCATGATTTTCTGTAGTTAATGCAGTAAATATAAGATTTCAACAATTTAGAATCCTTAACTTAACTAACAGGCTTTTTTTTGACGTTCCCCGCATATTTTTGTTTGGTCGTGATTATTTGCGTTGTGTTTTCATTTTGTGAGTTTTTACTTCTGTAACCTAACATTTCACATGTTTTGTATCGATAAAAGTGATATAAAGAGAATTGGGACTAAGCATAACGAACATTTTCAGGATAGTTGTTTTGAAGTTATCTGTTCTTAGCCATTTTGAGGATAAGATATAACGAATAACAATTCAATATCATGAAAGGCTCAGTATACTCTGCTTCTGATATCATATTGTTGATTTGAGAAAAAAGTTTTATGTTGTTGGGAGCCATTTTCAAAATAACTGAATTGAATATTGACAAAAAAGTTATAAATTTGCATAATACTTGAATCATGGGAACTATGTGGCTTTTTCGACTTAGAAAGCCACAGTTATTTTTATTTCATTTCATTTCTACTTTTATACAAAATACAAACTAATTTAAACTTATTTGATTTGTAAACTCAATGAAAAGCGTGAAAAGGCCGAAAACCAATTCTTAAGCTATGTAATAAAACATAATACAATAAAATATTTCAGTTGATCCCATAAGTTACTGACGTCATTTTTTGTTGTTACATAGAAATAATTCTGTGTTAATGTGTGGTAAGACTTGGACGTATATAATTGTGTATTGTCGTGATTTTGGTCGCTAACCTTTAATGAGGGTCATGCTTTTCCTTAGGTATAATTAGTTGCAAAAATCGAAATTATAAAATTCAGGAGATATTTTTAGATCAAATAAGTGTCACTATACATTCAAGACTATACTATGCACTATTTACTAATGTTTTACATGTCTCCACATAGAGAAATTAAAGAAACGACCATCTAGTGCTGTAAAATTAAAACTGGTATAATATGTAATTTAAACCAGTAAATCGGTATCTCTGCTGGTATATTACAGACTCAGTAGGCAATAATTGTGTATTATTGTCAGAATTATGCTATTGTGTACATTTGCTGCTAATTAAATATAAAATGTCTCAAAAACTAAGGTACACTCCCTCATGCAAAGTTTTTAATAAGCTAAATTTGGTAAAATATGTTTGGTCTTTGTGGTATTATTTAAACATATTGAAAACAAATTTTGGTTTTATAATTTTGGTCCAATCACTACTGATAAGGAATTGTTTCCAAAACGGTCGTCTAGTGCTGTAAAATCAAAAACAAACATACTAATCCATATCTGAAGCACAATCTAGAAGCAAAGTAAAAACTTTGGAACTGACAAGTCATGTTAGACAAATGAACTTCCACCAGGGAAGTGAGGCCGGGTGCTGCGGAAGGAGAAGCACCTCCTGTTTAGCTAGCTACATCCGCCATGTGTGTATTAAAAATTGATTGGATAGAATATTTGAAAGGAGCATTAATAGAAGCATTTTTGCAATAACCACTATACATCCGATATAAAGCGTGTATTAGAAAAGGACATTAAAGTGATTATTAGACATCTCTATCTATTTCTGTAATATTATAATATTTTGTTGCACGCATAACACTAGAAATAATTTATAACACAATAACAAGATATACATAAATTAACTGCAATATTTATATTTACATATCCTTAAGCTGGGAAACTTGAAGCTTCATATCTTGAAGGTAACGCCTACTCACAACGTGCAGTAATCAGAGAAAAAATTGCGTAGAACTGGTATCATTGTCTGGAGTTTGTAAAGTATTATAATGAAATCATTATTATGAAATCATATCTGAGTTTTGTTAGTATAATATCTGCTAATCTGTAATGATAAAAGCCATCTTGTAACTTGATATATTAAGTAATGAGTTTAAGAGACGTTTATGGAACATGGTTCAGCAGTTATGTACACGTGTTGGATGACGGCAGCAAATCCATCAAATATGTGCTTTTATTGATTTTGAACATCATTTGCATCTATTATAACCATAAGTGAATTAATATAACACAGAATGTTTAAAACATTAGAAACAGTAAACATGTAAAAATAATATTTACATATAGAATATTGGTTCACTGCCTGATAAAATATGACAATGGTATAATTCTTTTACATACTGTGTGTGAATGTTCTTTCGAAAAATCTTTCTTTATTTCATATAAAACCATATATTTGTAAAACAAAAATCCGTCAATTTTTTTTCTTGAGCAATCTTGAGCAATTTTATAAAATTTTCACTGATAAATCCAAAATTAGTTGTAGTTTCTTTTAATAATTTTCAAAATATTGTATTCTTAGACCATTCTTAGACCATTCAAGAAAGCATAAGGTGAACAGCATTATAAATTTTTAACTGTCGTGTGAAGCATGATTATATAGTAGATTTCCATTTTTTTTTAAAAATCTGTTGAATTTAAGATGTTTTTCTGTTAAAAGAAACTACGAAATTGCCTTTTCTAATATTTTTTAAAACTTCAACTAATTTAATATTTAACAGTGGAAAAATCATGGAAATTGAACAACAAATAAATTTATGATAATAAAAAAATATATGGTTTTATATGACATAAAGAAAAAGTTTATCGTTGCCCGCATAAAGGCGTGCTTATCTATTGTCATTTTAAAATCAAAACGCTTGTCATATAAAGTCACATACAGACATAACATTTTTATTCAAATAACGATCATATAAGCACAAAAATAACTTTGAAAACTGGTTAATTTGGTGAAACACGTGAACTCACAGCAGGGCGGCGAAGCCGATTGCTCAGAAAGTGTAAGTACCCCTCGTCTAGCTTAGTACATCAAGAACCTGTGAAATCAAAATTGAAAATGAAAAGAAATATAACTATGGGAAGTCAAATATATTCAGGATAATCATGGATACAGAGACATTATTCTCATCAAGAAAATTATGATAACGGATATACAACTTTGTGACGTCCTTGATAAACCTTCGTGCAATACCCTCGAGTCAACATTTTATTAGTAAGCATCTTGCTTCGTTGTAAAACGTTTCAGTTATGGGAACAAATTATTTCATACTGTAAAATAAGAAACGTTAGCGGCAAGTAACTTTCGAGGTTTTGATCTTTTAAACTATTTTGCTTTAAAAAAAATTCACAGTCCTGACTGTAGGGAAAGTGTACCAAGGGCATTAGGAAAGTTTTAATGAGAATATATATTTGCGATACAAGAGTCACTGTGAAAATCGCAAATATCTTTTCATCGCGAATGTTTCTTTTATACAGGATTATTTAAACTGCGATTTTAATACACCATAAGCAGAAGTAGATATATTGCTGCACAGAAAAAGAAAGTAGACAATAAAATAAAATGAGTTATCATATTTGTGATATTGATTCAAATGTAGGCTTCCTAGGATAACATAGTAATATTAAAAACATGTCAATCTATGTCTAATCACAATCCAAAGCAAGGAAAGACTTAAAAACTGTAAATAAGTTTAATACGTGAAACTCTTAACAGGAAAGTGAGACGAATGCTTTGAAGGGTATACTCTTCTGTTACACTATCTACATTCGCATGTAATTGAGAATGTAAGGAACTGGAACTATGGGACGCCAAATACATTCAGGATGATCTAGTATAATGAGACGTCATATGCATCAACAACATTGTGCTAAGGTACTGATCAATGAAAAAGTCCGAATTTGATTTTAAGCAGACAGAACTGAAACATCTGTCGTGTCTTTTATTTCAAGCTCTTTAGATATATACATTTGCATAGTCTGTCTCCAAATTCAAGATTATTTAAGAGATGGAACGTCATCTATGATGTATATATATGTATGTGGAGCTGAATGATTTGGTAACAGTCGTCTCTCCAGATTTAAAGTCGCATACTAGAGTATTTATTTGGATGACATATCTATGTTATCCTATATGTTAATTCCGTATTTTACTTACGTAGATAATTCAGTAGTTGAAACCAAGGGTTTACTTGGATCACAATTCTTTAATATATATACATACCAGTATATGATCGTTGATATGATGCGATTTCTCTTTTGTGATTAAATAACAATACAATGTATTACATGTATCAAATATTGCATGTTGCAGAAAGTTTTTGATATAACTTGTGTATTAAATAAATGAACACCTACTTTATTAAGGTGTACAAACACCTTTTCCACATAACACAAACTTCATTTAATATATTCATAAGAATCGACAGGATAGGCCGGGGAGGCATCAAATCGAACCAGACCTTTACAAATCACTAACTAATTTTGAGAGGGTGACAAAGGACAAACACGTGCAATGTCTTATATAACCTATATTCTCTGTGTTAGTTTTTGTCTTAAAGTTATATTTCTTATATTGCGTGGTTTGTTGTAACTGCATGTCTTGATATATCAAAGGTTTCTTATTCTCTTATTTGTTTCTCGTATTTCCGTCTATATCTCATAAAAATGATTATAAAATGCTACAGCACTTAGTCACTTATGACATGTGGACGTGGGATGGTCCTCTTTTTATTTCAGATTATTGTTTGCATTTAATGTTTAGAGACAGCCATTTTTTAAAATAACTTTTATACTTTTTAAATGTTAGAAACCTAACAACCATTGTTTGTTCTGAAAATATAAAGCGCATTAAAATTTTTTTTCAGTTTTGTTTTTACTTTTCTGTTATTTTCCTACTTAGAGAAAACTTTATAATTTTACTAAAAATCGTCTGTATGTTTCCTTGGTAACCCTATATGCATATATTAAAAAGTTCAACAAAGGTCAACAATTAAAATGCTAATTACTTTTATCGCCTTGTGATATGGGTATGATTCAGGCGTGAATATCAATGTTTTTAGTACATGGGACCCAAGACGGGTGTTTTAGTTTTTAGACAATTGACAACATTTGCGGACTTTCTCTGTACAAAGAAATCAATGCAATAATTAGGCATTTTCTTGTATTTGTCTGTGTTTGTATCTTTGTTTTGAAACACACATAGTTCCGTTTTTCATGAGAAACAAAATGATAATATAGCAATTTTAGTTAAAGACCGCCCTTAAGTAAAAAATACGATATTGTTGAAACTAATCTTTTCGCAGCAAGTTCGTATTGGCTGAAATGTAATTGCCTGTTTGGGTGCTCTCGTAGGACTCTAGTAATCACACACACACACACACACACACACACACACACACACAACACTTAAGAATTTGAATTTACATCTTCAGTCATTCAGATAAAATAAAAATACAACTTAAAATAAATGTAAGAAACTGTTACAATTACTCAATTTCTACTAAATCTATGCCGGTATTTAATTTAATTTAATGACATTAACGGTCGATGTAGCTCAAGTACCACTACGGCAAGATAAATAATCCTTAGAAAGTCAACAATGAAGCTATTTCCCATTCTTTGATTAACCAATAAATGTAAATTAACAAAATTATATTACCACGAAATGCAGGCAATGTATTCAGAATCTTACAACATCTTAATTTGGTTAATGTATCTTTTAGTATTAAGTACCAACGCACTCTACGATTCGTGATTTAAAGTGCTAATTGCTCTCTTAAACGCCACACGTTTTTCCTAATCTATTGAATTTAAAACAGAACCGTTTGTTAAAGAAAAATGCAACGTACTTATTTGTTTTCTTTAAAAATGTTCATGTTTTCTGTTTGGAACTGAAACGAAAACGTGATTTATTTTTAAGAATAAAATCTGTTCGAGTCACTAACCAGTGGTCTTAAAATTATAATGTCCATTATTGGGGTTATTTATCATAACATGGTGGCAGTTCACATTTTTACTTAATTTTCTAGTTTCAAAGTTGGATTATGATTTAGACATGGATTGGTATGTTTGAATTGTGGATTGTGATTTAGACATGGATTGGTATGTTTGTTTTTTGTGATTGTGATTTAGATATGGATTGGTTAGTTTGATTTTAGGATTTTGATTTATACAGGTATTGGTATGTTTGATTTTGGGATTGTGACTTAAACATGGATTTGTTAGTTTAATTTTGGGATTGTGATTTAGACATATATTGGTATGTTTGATTTTAAGATTGTGATTTATACAGGTATTGGTATGTTTGATTTTGGGATTGCGACTTAAACATGGATTTGTTAGTTTAATTTTGGGATTGTGATTTAGACATATATTGGTATGTTTGATTTTAAGATTGTGATTTAGACATGAATTGGTATGTTTGTTTTGTGGACTGTGATTTAGACATGGATTGGTATGTTTGTTTTTTGTGATTGTAATTTAGACATGGATAGGTTAGTTTGATTTTAGGATTTTGATTTATACAGGTATTGGTATGTTTGATTTTGGGATTGTGGCTAAGACATGTATTGGTTAGTTTGATTTTGGGATTGTGACTTAAATATGGATTTGTTAGTTTAATTTTGGGATTATGATTTAGACATATATTGGTATGTTTGATTTTGGGATGTGATTTAGACAGGTATTGGTATGTTTATTTTTGGGATTGTGATTAAAATATGGATTGGTATGTATGTTTTTGGTTTGTGGTTAGTCATGGATTTGTACGTTTGTTTTTTGAATTGTGGCTTAGACATGGATTGGCAAGTTTGTTTTTGGAATTGCGATTTAGATATGGATTGATATGTTTGATTTTGATGATTACAATATATAATTTATATAGTAAATACCAAGTTCGATTCATTCATCCTACCGTGTCTGTTGTGTTTAGTCGCTTGTGACTATATGATAAACGCAATAGCAATTCAGCTAAAAAACACTGAATCCGACAATAGTATGATATACCAGTAATTGATGCCGCGCATTCTCGATACTTAATCAATGTATACAATATTGCATGTTGACATACTCGTTTACGAATACAACATACAAAAACTATTAAAAAGATGCAGATACCATCAGTCGCTAGTGAAAAGAACTACTTCATTCTAAAGCATACTTATTGATAGTTTCTAAAAATAAAATATTTCGACCGGATTTATTGAAAACATGTTTTCATTATACAAGAAAAAATCCATAGACATAAAAAAGTCTTTTTAAAACGTCAAAAGCTTGTTTTTTTTGGGTATAGAAATGTTTTACCCACTAATCGTCCATTCCACCTACGATATTTTTCTATAGACTTTATTTATATACAAAAGACTTTTTTATAACGTCAAAAGCTTGTTTTCTTGGTATAAAAAGATTTGTCCCCTCCAATCGTCCGTTACGCCTACGATTTTTTCAGTTAAAGCAACCCAATCAGTCTTAAACACAGTTATTAAATCTTATCTGTAACATCATCGTAATTATACAGAGTCTCTATTGACCGATTTGCAGGTGTCTGTTCCGTACTTGAAGATCATCTTAGAATTCTGAAACAACAATGAGCTGTCTGCTTTATCGTATCGATTGGAACAAATACCGGCATGTGATGATCATGAGACGTTAATCACAACTGAGGAAAATAGAGAACTATAGAGAGTGATTTGTCCTACACAAAATGCACGTTAGTTTATGTTTATTTCAAAATGGCTATAATCGTATGAAAGAAGGCTTATTGTTTATATCAATGGTTATAAAGGCTGGATCGATTCAAAACAAAAACACTAAAGATCGAGTCGATTTTGAAAATGCACAGATCGTAATTTGGTAACAAAACAACTTTTGAAAGTGTTTCCTATAGAACAGTCTAGTCAGATTAGGTCAAAGACATGTATAGATTATAAACTTTAATTTTTTTGTAATACACATTGTCTGGAAAAGGTAAAAAGTTATGACATATAAAGACACTGAAAAAAACTCGAAGAAACAAAATGAAAATTTGTGGTGGAATATTGTGATTAGAAATTACATTTATGTAAAAGATGAAAAGACAATGTATACTTTATAGATAAAAAACTTTCAGATCAAAGACATAAAGCACAAAGAACATATAAGAATGATTCGTGATATATCTGGACAGCGGACGTTGTAAAATTGTTTAAATGCCAACAGGGTAGAGTTGTTGAACTGCGGACAGTGAAGGATAAAACTGTTGACAGGGTAGAGTTGTTTTACTGCGGAAAAGGTAGAGATGTAAAACTGCGGACAGGGAAGAGTTATAAAACTGCGGACAATGTAGATCTGTTGAACTGTGGGCAGAGCATAGTTTAAGTTGGATTGATTAAGTGGATATGAAAAGGTACTGGAAATCTTAAAAATTAAAAGATTAAACATATCTGTGATATATTTTGAAGGGAAATTACATTTAATGAAAATTTTGGCTGAACAAATTGTATTTTAAGATGTAACTCGTGATTTTAGTTCTAAAATAACATACAGTAATCCGTGGAGTTGTCTCGTAAAATTTGCTGGACTGCGTACAGGGTAGACTGTAGGTGGGATAGATTGGTTAAATGGATAAATTATGTCGTATGTGATAGATGGATTTTTCTGCTTAGACAAAACTGAGACGTAAGTAAACATATCATACTTAATGTATTTTTGTTTTATTGACATGAATAACAACTAGTTCGCTGTTTTTGTACGTAATTGTTATTTGTTGACCCAAATAAAACAACTAAGGTATACTGCCTCATGAGAAGTATCGCCTTAGCTTAATTTGGTAAAATATATTTTGGTTCTTATCGGTATCTTTTCAACAACTTTAAAAAAAAGAATTGGGTTCACCTTTTTGGTCCAAGCACTACTATGGAGGAATTGTATTCCGAAACGACCGTCTAGCGTTAGTATAGTATGTACTTATATAGTTAGTGTTTTTGTCCTTCAGAAGTTGCTGCTGATTACAAATTATTAATGAATATCTTATCATGTTATCAGAAACGCTACTATCAATATTACAATGGCTGTGACAGTGAATTTTGCAAAATCTCAAGAACTTAAAGTTTGAAAATGTAACTTAGTCGAGTCAACTCATAACTGAAAATCACTTTGTGTTTCTGTTACCTAAAGGACTATTTGCCCTTACGTGGTTTCACATTTTGTGAATTACCATGAGAACATCGAAAGTGACGCTTTTTGTGACGTATTTTGCCGTGTGAGTTAAAACATCTATAATTCGACAGAATTTTCAACAACAAAAATCTCCGTACCTGCAACGTCTTCCTATGTTCAGAGATATTTCATGGTAATTGGTACGTGCATAGCGGTTTCCGAAACGTCAAGTTTCAGATAAATGATGAATACCAAACTTTATTCTAGTTCATTTAATTTTTCTATGAAAATTTTGCATAATTCACTGTGTAACAAACAAATTGACATAGATGATAGCTGAGAACGTTGTTTGAATAAATTTGATACCATCATGTTTGATTATAAAAATCTAATGAAATCTGATTGATCCGGTACCTAATCGCTCAAAGTTAATATGTAATCTCCATCAATAAGTCAAAGAAAATTTGCATTTCATTCATTTCGGTTACAAAGTGAATGCATATACAACTGCTTATCAAACAGAAGTCATTGTTGAGTTATAATCGTTTTATTTCAATTTTAAAATCTTGAAGTATCAATGTCCAAATCTGATTAAGCTAATGTAAGTTTGAAGAACAAAAAATGGTTGATCCAGAAACATTGCAAGTCTAGGCTTATAAGGGTCCTCAAAACATTTTATGGTCGTCATCACAGTATTGTTGATAGCAAAAAAAACATTGTTTGACCACCATCACAGTATTGTTGATAAGAAGACGACTATGTCTCCATGATTACCATTGATAAATGCCATGTTCCTTTTAGTTTCAATTTTGAATGCAAACGTGGCAAGTGAAGTACCCTTCCTGAGCACCCGGTCACACTTCACGTATTTAACCTTATTTGTTAGTTTCAAATTTTTACTTTGCTTCTGGATTGTAACTCTAACATGTTTGTTTTTGATATAAAGTTTGTCGTAATATGTTTATATTCACTCAAACGTGTAAATCATAAATGTTTTCTGTTTTTAACCAGGCGAAAATCCGGTTGGTTGATATTTAGTGAATAGATGAGCAAAGTACATGCTTTTATAGTATCATGAAAACAACAAAACAGAAAAAACAACACAAAAAGCTATTTCGTTTTTTATATATCGACCAAGCTTGCTTTAGTAATGACTTTTCTCACTTTGAAAAAAATTGAATCCAGCATGCCATAAACATATTTATTGTTATGTTAGAATTAGTACTTATTTCAATGACAAAATGAATCTTTGTATACTGTGTACGTTAACATGGTACAGTTTGCGTGCTATGCCTTCATGTAAAAGTCACGTGGGGTGTTAAATGGTTTGACAGTTGATTTCTAAAACAGAATAATATATATATATATAAACATTGATACACATGATTTGGGGGTCGTTATTTCTAGCAATTTAGAATTTTTACATTCAAGTTCATTACACTCAGTTTCAATGTTTTTGATGTTTTTATGTTTTAATGTTAAAAAAACACGATCCTTCTCATATCAGCTGTGTGAGTTTGGCCAGTTTCTGGGTTACCCAACTCCTGAACTAATCGTGAAGTATACAGTTAAAAGACAAAAATATTGGAACCGTTTTAAGTAGTTTTCTATCATAGACATAAAAATAGGAATTTTTTACCAAAACTACCAAGTTTGGTAGCTAGCTGACTACAAGAAGTGCTTAATCAAAGGGAAGTAACTCTCATTACAAAGAAACTATCATTTTGGTCCAAGCACTATTGATGAGGAATTGTATTCCGAAACGGCCGTCTAGTGCTGTAAAATTAAAACTGGTATAATATGTAATCAAAACCACTTTGCTTTGTTGCTTTAGTTTTCAGTTGACGTCCTTTATTTATTAAAAGTGCAAAAATATCAATTTGAAAAAAATCTCGATAATTATGAGAAATACTGTATGTGATTGGCAAAAACTTTATCTGTTAATAGTTTACTAAACTGTATAATTATTTTGTTTTTATATAATTTTCATGATCAATATATACAGGTAAGCTCGTGGTGTTCATAGTAATAGGTTAAAGCAAAACATACACTTGTAAATAAACAGAAGAAAAAGAACACGAATAAACAAAACCAGGTACTAGTATTTGTAAATATTCAAAACAAGCAAGAACACGAATCATCACAACACACGTACGTATTTGTCAATGTTCAAAACAACCATTTTATTTTATTTCTTGTTGCCTTGTGTGTTAATTAAAACGACTGAGCCGATTTCTCTGGCAGTGGATGTTTCCCCGAAGTTATCACAAACTCGGTATGCAATAATTGTGTATTATTATCAAAAAAAATACTATTGTCCAATTATTTGCTAGTTAAAATTTGAAATTCATAAAAAACTAAGGTATACTCTCCCATGCAAAGCATTTCCTTAGCTTAATTTGGTAAAACATCTTTTAGACATTTGGATTTCATTTCAAGATCTTGAAAAAAAACTGGTTTCACAATTTTTGATCAAGCAATACTAAGGAATTGTATTTCGAAACGACTGTCTAATAAACAAAAAAAAAGTATTTGTAACATTATTCAAAACAAAAAAGAAAAATAAAACAACAAAAACACGTATTTATAAATTTTCCAAAGAAACATTTCATTGTATTCTATACGTCTTGTTGGCGTATTTGTCAGTAACGCTTATTATTGAGATTCATATCTTTCAGTAGTAATTTATTATTTGTAATGATAATATTTTAAGTTAGAATCATATACTATAAGGAGACACCATTGACCTGTCCGTTTGACCTTTCATTACGAATATTCATTTACATGTACTGTGATATACCCAATACATAGGTAAGGTTAGGATTCACAGCTAAGGCATGTACAGTAAGTTTTTTTTTCATATGTAGACGACATAAGCACCCATGGTTCTTATATAGGTAAACAACATTGACCTGTCGGTTTGGCCTTTCATTAGGAATATTCATATAGGAGGGTCCAACCAATAAATGGGTAGCGTTAAGATCCAAGTTAATACATACGCAGAGCACAGGTGTACTCTATGAGGTGAGTATATCTCATGATGTATACAAAATAAACACCTGTGCTCCCTATACATAGATATACTTGGTCCGTGATAAATATTTAAATGAAAGGTCAAGCGGACAGGTCAAAGTTGTTTACCTATACAAACATACTGTAAATATGTTTTTTAAATTAAAGGTCAAGCGGACAGGTCAATGTTGCTTACCAATACTTTCGAGTTTTTATGAAATAATACATATAAAATTGTTATGCTGTTAACTGTCAGTTTGCTTTCTTTGAGATTTTCATTACATAAATATCAAAAGTAGCTATTGTCATTAGTGACTTAACGACATAAACTTGTTTGTTGCTTAGAATCTGTTTTGGATCATATTTTACAAACATTTAGCTCTTTGGCGTAAATCACAATAATTTGCGTCAGTAACACGTGTTTATTCTCAAGCAATTTAATTCATTAATGTTTTGATCTGATAAAACTGTACCAGTAATATCAATAGATATCTCGGTTAGGATCTGCAATCTAAAACCATATATAATCCACACTTCACTTAAATGGTCGGAAATTAAACCTCGAACATAATAAGATATCCTAGCTTCTGTCGATCAGTTGGTTCAATAAACATGATAAAAACATCACACAAGTACGAAAAAGTCGACATTTAATTTTTGCTGACGTAATATTTACCAAATTACATCGATAAATGCAGATAATTATACTAGCGGATCTTCGAGTCGCCGCGACGAAATCGAGTGATCGAGACAAACATTTTCCTATACTTTGTCGTCATCGTCAACGTTATGTTTTGGATTGAAATTGGCTAAGTATAGGCAAACAAGTTTGACCTGTCTGCTTGACCTTTCATCTTAATATTTATCACGGACCAAGTACATCTAAGTACAGTTTAAGATTGCAAAAAAAAAAAAGAAGTTAAAAAACTAACAAATAATTTGTAGGTTGCTAAAACATGCATTTGATTACTACCAGTAAAACCTTCAGCACAGGACAGTTCACGAAATTATCGATTGAAGAAGGCAAGGAGTTTAAGAAATTTGCCAAATAAAAAAACGATAAAAAACAAACAAAACTAATAAAACATGCATTTATTTACAACCAGTAAAATCTATAGCATGGGGCAATTCGTGAAATTATCGATTAAAGATATAAATCAAATCCACTGTGAACATATAAGCAATGTATATAACCAAACATCGTCACATTAAGCTCTACCAAATTTGTGAAGCTGGTTTATCTTGATATTTTTTTTAAATTCTATATCTGATTTACGCAATCTATTCACTGAGCGATTAAAATTGTCGATATGCTTCGTGTCATGTATACATACATATAATAATTTTGTGATGTTTTATAATATGAAACTCTGTTTGAGACCAAAGGTAATTATAGAACTATACCGAACATAAACTGGTAATTTTCGCAGTACGAAATTTTCGCGATTTTATAGTGAAAAGCCCTATCAAAAATTTTCGCGATTTGAATTTTCGCGGTTGAGGATTTAGGAGAAAAAAAATTGTAACCGTTTTTGCTCTCATGAGCAATTCTCGAAATTATCGGTAGAAGAGTTCAAGAAAAAGATATTTGTATATCCACTGTGAACGTATAGGAAATAGGAAATGTATGTAACTAAGCATCTGCAATTCTGTTTTCAATCCTTAATGCCAGTCTACACGATGTTGTGACGTGTCGTTATCACTTGTTTCGTAACGTTAACGTGAGACAGTTCAACAATTTACTCGTCCAAAGCACCCTTTTAATATCATAATAGATGCAGACCTACTCGTCTAGAGCACCCTTGTCATAACATAATAGATGCAGACCTACTCGTCTAGAGCACTCTTGTCATCACATAATAGATGCAGACCTGTTGTTGATTTATACAATATTTTTGTTATATATCTCTTTGATCTAAGGTTTTCATGAGTAAACGCCGGATTAAGACGTATTCATCTTCCACATAAGTCAATATATCAATTTTACTTTCCTTCCTAATATTACGATTTTCTAAGATTTGAAATCATACAAGCTAGAAAATGAATGAATGAATGAATGAATGGCAAAGTTTACTATGGTAGGCGTAATTGAAAAGGTTGTGTAGATAGGACACGGTGGTACATTTACCCGTCAATTAATTATTGATAACAGTAAAAACTAAAAGTTAAACACTTAATGCCAATTATGTCATAAATTAGACGCTATAAGGATTCATTTCAAACATGATTTACGGTTTGGGTCATTTTATTTTCAGAGTACAGAAAGCTAATATAGGACAAGAAACCATAATTCTTTGAAACACTGTTAGGTCTCATAAATGACTTGTCAAAGTAAAGTTAATCTATTGGTTAATTCACTTGACGATCACGTGTTTAACGTTGTTTTCAGAGATTTTACTTTGCTTTTGGGAAGGACTCGTATGTTTGTTTTTATTGGTCACCATAAAGCCAGTATAATCGTAAGGTTCTTTTAAAGGTGCTGGCCCCGGTTTCACAATCATTCCTTAGCTAAGATTTTCCTTAACTTAAATCTTACAAAATTTCAAATCTTTATAATTTTGTTAATTTTGAAGATATTCAGGAACTTAAGGTGTCAATTTTAAGATAATTCTAGAATTAAACATTTGTATTTATTTAGTTTTGACAAAAATATTCATCAGCGGTTTCAAAAAGATTTACCAAAATTTGCTAAATTTAAGTTAAGGAAAATCTTAGCTAAGGAATGATTGTGAAACCGTGGCCTGTCCTTTATTATACAGTACACACATGGTGCGCGATCAAAAGTTTAACACTGGGCTGACGAATTCGTACCGAATCGGCAGCTAATCTCGGTCCTTCGTTAGGTATATTTCGACAGGCTTGGGACAGTTGCTGTTTATTTCTCGGTAATCGCTAGCTATTCAAATTCCTTCAATTTGACAACCGAGCTTAGATTACTCTGTGTTAGATCATTATTAAACTTTTGAGAAGTCTGTACTGCACGTAGGAGGTAATGAATTCTTAATGATTATATATTTTTAAAGATTTTTTCGCTGTCTGACTGTTAATTTTTATTATTTTTCACACTATTGTTCATATTCTTGTAACAAACAGCTTATAATCTCATATTTTTCTGATATTCTAGTATTTTTTCGTTTTTTACTAAATATTTTATTTGCACTGTATCTTCTCTGGACCTATTAATGATTCCAAGTTTGATAACAATGGCATTAACATTGGTTATAAATACTTTTTCCAGTCATTAGTCACATTAATCCGCATATGATTACAGTATGACAATTCTCAATTTACAATTACGAACTTTATCCATCCGCGTCAGTTGGTACCCATGGGTAAAATTGATTTTGTGGGGGTTTTCCGTGCAGAAACATTGTAATTGTTCTATAAATGATGTAACATGTTTTGAGTTTACGAATACATAAATTTAAAGTATAAAATAATAACTTACACATACATATGTCTGTATTGTTTATTGGGAATTCTTTTGTTAGAAACTGATTGCACGTTCACCATTGCCGTCCCATTCAATGGATCCCTCCCTGAACTCAGTTGTTTCGACATTAATTAAATATCTGAATAAACAAAATAGTTGTTTTTTATTTTTTTTAATATCTAAAGAAAATATAACAACTGAGGTGTTTTGAAATGATGTTTAAAATCTATGTAAATGCCACTGCTTTGCAAGGCAAAATAATCATCACGCGCTAGGTCGTTAATAAGTTTTTCTTGCAAAGCACTGGCGTTTATATTGACTATAAATATCATTTCAAAACAGTTAAAATGTAAAATAAAGGAAAACCATGACCATTTCAAATGAAGCATAGCTTGAAACAGAATAGGTTGCACATGTGCTTAGCAATATGATTTTAAGTATATATACGAGTGTTAATTTTATAGCACTAGATGGTCGCTGCGTAATACAATTTCTTATCAGTGGTGCTTGGACCAAATTTTGAAACCTAAAATAAATTTAAGATGTTGAAGAATTACCCAAAGGACCAAAATATATTTTACCAAATTTAGCTAAGGAAATACCTGCATGAGGGAATATACCTTAGTTTTTGAAGAATTTCAAATTTTAACCAGCAGCAAATTTAGACAGTAGTATATTATATTTCTGATGATAGTACACAAATATTGGCTGCTAGATTTGCGATACAACAAACAATACAAATAATTCTTTAAAAGGAATTAAACAAACCCTATCACATTGTTTATGAAAACAATTTCGGGTACTGGAAGGTTGTTAGTCAAAATGATGAAACGGAGTGTCGTGGCATATGTTAGATACTTGCTTGAAAACACAATGAGGTGCTCAAATGCTCTTTTAATTGACGTCCAGCGTGCGTCATCCGGAAGGAAACTTTTATCTTTAAAACGACTTCTTCTCAAGACCAAGTTAGCCAATGGCAAAGAAACTTGGCAGTTGTGTTTCAGGTCGACAAACCTGTTTTTGTTTTGCTCCGTTTAAAATAACACTGACCTTAAATAGAACAATATGTCTTGTCATGAACCGAAAGGCCTAGATTAAATCATGGATAAACCTTTACCAAATTTTGGAAGTTGATTGACCTTGACATGAAATCCTTAAGCATTTTGATTTAAACTTAAATGTCTTGAGACTTTAAACTTCATAAATAGCATCGTCACATAAAGTTCTAACAAGTTTGTGAAGCTGGTTGATCTTGATATTGTTTTTATTAAATTTTCAATAAGCGGTTTAAAATGTCCATTGGGATCGTGTTATGTATAAATACATGTATATATCTAGAACTCCTTTACGACTACTGTTGGGTCTTCTTGGTTATTTCACTGAGAATAGATTGCAAACTAATAAATAGATTACAGACGCGCATCACAGCACAAAACCGTTTGACATGAAAGTATGTGGTGTTTTCCCAGAAGAAAAAAAAAAAAAAACAAACAAAAAAAACAAAGTTTGATTGCAGAAAGTGTCGTCAAAGATGCATTTCATTTTATTCATACACAACATTATAATCAATAATATTTATGGTCATATTTCCAGTACTCTCAGACTAAGGTAAAAAGGAAACATACAAGGCAAACATTTCACCATTGAAGTGTATAGAAATTGCGTTATAGTGTTATAACTTCCATCGCCGTGCAAAATCAACTGCATTACATGACAATGGGGATAACAGTGCTGTCATGTGCTGATTTTGAATGCATTATTCTAATACGTAAAAATTCAAAGTCAGCACGGTACAGTGCTATATATAAACGCCGTTTCTACTGGTAACGTTTACATTTTTAAATTTTTTTCTTATTTTGCTTTTAAAATCTGAAAGATATTTAAAACACTGCGTAGGACACTGCGCGACGTGACACGCTTGTTTAATAGCTGTAATAGCCACGTGTTCAGTGGTAGTTATATAGCTTATATAAACATCATTAGTCTCAAAAGAAATTGTATCGAACATAATAATTAATGCAAATGTTAATATTTGTAAAAGTTAATTGCTCAATTACACAAGTTGTTTTCCGTGTCTTTCTCTTCCAAAGAGTAATTAGAAGCTTCTGTCAGTTTTTCCAAATCTGCCACCTTTTATCGTGTTTCAAATCTGTCGGAAAATTACAATATCCTGATGTATGCAGTTAACAATAATTATGAATCTCTCCAACTGAACTCGGGGATTTGTTATTGTAGGGGGGGGCGCTTATGTGCAGTAAAATGATTTGGTCTAATCAGTGACGAAAGGGACCTGGGCCTCCAAAAACCGTGATTAAATTAAATTGGCTACCAATACGGACCAAAGTGTAACTGGATGATCCAAATTACAGGACTAATATGAAATAAGACAGTATGTAGGAACTACAGTTCATCAAAGTTATCCTCATAAATGTAATGATGCAATATATTCACCAAAGACAATGATAAGGAATTGAAGGAAAAGTTAACGACTTAATGACGCACTTAAATGCAGAAATTTTGTCTGTGCTTTGCGCTGGTGGAATTACACAACACGGTTCTTTATCGTGCCACGCCTACCATGACACCACTTTAAGTTCCCATCCGAAAGAACCATGACTTTGATGTCGTTATGCTAATGGGTTGACAAACGAACAGTCACTACCCACTTTCAGACTCACTCGAGGTTCGAACCAACGACCTCCCACTTACGGAACGAGCACTCAAAATGAGCTGTAATACGTAACTTTAGGGAATCGTATACATAATGACTCACTTAAATCCATGAGAAAATATATAGTACAGTACAGACGTGTCGAAAGTTTAACACTGAGCTTACGAAATAGAGTCGAAGCTCTCTGCTGCAGAGTGAACGAAAAATGGATAGCTTGTCACCAAATAAGCTGGCGGGAGATAGACAGAAGCTGTCGTAAAACTGTCGATATTTAACAATTGAACTGTTTAGAAATGCGGTTCATAGTCGATATGAACGCAATTGATATGCAAGCAAACTGAATAAAGCGCGTTAATTAGCGCTTTGTCAACAACGATTTTCGATTAACGGAACAGCTGATGGAACAGCAGATCCAACTGATCAGCTGTGCAGTTTGGTGCCAGAAATTTTAGGACAAAATAGTGCGTGAAAAAAACAAAAAACAAATTGCATACAAAATTTCTACTAAATTGTTCAATTTTTTATAAAATACAATTATTTCGGTAATAAATAATCACAATTATGTAAACAAACTTTATTTTTATGTCAATATAGTTCCGGTTTTGTGTATTTCATATTGTGTATTCATACGCCGATTGTTGTGAATGGAATTCCCGTGACGTCACCAAGGTAGATCTTGCAGTTCATAGCCGATATGAACGCAATTGCTCTGAAACCTTGTGTAGAAGACAGAAAACAGACAAAATGTTAATATACCGGTATACCTAATGAAGGGTCAAATGAGCCGATTTAACATTAATTCGTTAGCTTATTGTTAAACTTTCGATAGGTCTGTACTTTACTTGCTTCATTCATTCTGTGGAGGATTGTTGAGATACGTAACTATAGGAAAGCGTATACGTAATGACTCACTTAAGCCTGAGAAAATCTATACATGAACTTGCTTCATTCATTCTGCGGCCTGTTGATTTAATTACACTTACACATTTTTTATTACTAGCTTGTTCGTTTTTACTGCCGAATTTATATACTATGCAATAAAGTTAAGAATACATTCTTACACACTAATCAATAACGCGGTAATCAATGTACTGTTCTCAAATCCTCTGTGTCCCTATATCGTACAATTATATTGTGTTTTCGTTTTCCAGAGGCTACACATATACTAAAATATTGAGACCAAGTATTTAGTTAAGGATTTGATTACATTTGTAGCAAAGCCAGTATAGGTTAACGTTGCTTACCCCTTTGGCTAAGATCCGGAAAGAGTTAGGTGTACACCGAAAAATATTAAGACCAAGTATTTAGTTAAGGATTTGATTACATTTGTACAATAGCCAGTATATAGGTTTGTCACCCCTTTGGCTAAGATCCGGAAAGCGTTAAGTTTCAAAAACACCGAAAGATAATATAAGTCGACCACATAAATAGTACGCTATGTATTATGTGTAAAAATGATTTTCATGTTCTCGGAGAGCGTAACACTATACTATATATAATTAACTCCATTTAAATATAACAATGTTGTAGTTTGTATTACATGTGTAGATTAATTTAGTCATGTTGCAAATCCTCTGTGTGCCTATAACATACATTTATATTGTGTTTTCGTTTTCCAGAGGTAATAGACCATGTGATTTAGTTAAGGCAGTGTGTTTCATTACCATAAAGACCCAATACCCAGTATTACTATTACCAACTTTATATAGCCCCTAAATTACACGATGGATATGTTCAAATTCAAGGCCAAACGGCCAGGTCAAACTTGACGCACTATATTTGTCATTGCTTGTCAAATGTGATGTGTGTAAAACGTTACTTCGGTTAATTTTCTTCAGAAACAAACGAAACAACTAATATTCCTACTTAACGGAAATTTTAGAAAAACGGTACAGATCTAGACCTGTCGAAAGTTTAACACTGGGCTAACAAAAAGGAATCGATATTAGATTGCCGAGTGATTGATATGTTAAAAGGTATTTGTCGATAGTGGCAGTTAACGAGAAGCCCAAATGAGCTACAGATTCACCAATAATTCGTTAGCTTAGTGTTAAGTTCGTTTGTACTGTACGCTACAATTATTTAATGTGTTGGAAGTAAAAACCTTGTCGTCATAATGTTTTACAATTATTGATAACATGAAAGCCATTTACTTGACAAAGAAATCACAATTGTATTTTATTCTTAAATCGATGAAGTGTCATTAGTAGTAAATACATAACAAAAACATCAAAAACATCTATATACGTCATACATGCCTAAAGTCTAATTTCTTATTAGTAAAGTAATCTAGATTTTAAGCAATTATGTATATAAATGTTATAAATGTAACGGATTATTTATTTCTTTTCAAAATAGAATCATTAATAATTATTGGTAGTTTTTTTCTGAAAACAAGTACAATCAACTCTGACCTGTTCGCTTGATTTTTAATTTAGGTATTTATCATGAACGCGTATAAGCAAACAACTTTGACCTGTCCGCTTGACCTTTCATTTAAATATTTATCACGGACCAAGTACATCTATGTATAGGGAGCACAGGTGTTAATTCTGTATACATCATGAGATATACTCACCTTATAGAGTAAACCTGTGCACTGTGTATGTATTAACTTGGATCTTAACACTACCCATTTATTGGGTGGACCCTCTTTTATAAATATTCCTAATGAAAGATCAAACGGACAGGTCAAAGTTGTTTGCCTACATATTTATGTATAGGGAACACGTGTGATTATGTCGTCTACTGACCACAAACACTGTTTATGTATTAATTGCGAATCCTACTACTGCCCATTTTTGGTCAGATCCTTCTATATGAATATTTCTATGAAAGTTCAATCTTATATTTAAAAAATGGCATTCTGATCATGGTATTTCAAGGGGTAATGCAAGATAGTGTGGCGCGTGCTAAATTCGATGAAGGGCCCCAATTGTTTTTAATGGGAATTGCAATACAATTGCTTCTGTATGTTTCATCGAAGACAGGTACAGTCATATTGCAAATGTTCATGAATAAGGTAACACAAACAAGCTATATAGAGCATAATAAACACATAGAAACGCTAATTATAAAACTGCCGACTTTAACTTAATACTGGATCTAAATATAAAATTTTGACGTATTACGAGTTTTAACCATCCCACTTGTTTATATTGTTTATATCCAGTTATCCCTAAACACGCACATTTATAGTTAAGTATACTTGACACGGAGGAAAGTTCCCTGGGGTAAGCGGATTGAAAAACAAACATCTCAAACTAGGATCTTCGATATATAAAAAACACCCAAGCCATGACTAACACAATAAACGCTTTTATTGACGATGC
This sequence comes from Anadara kagoshimensis, assembly GCA_021292105.1. NCBI lineage: Eukaryota > Metazoa > Mollusca > Bivalvia > Arcoida > Arcidae > Anadara > Anadara kagoshimensis. Next base: position 27,320,021 of record CM037870.1, on the reverse strand, counting down.
AAATGGTTCGACAATTTTAACTGTATGGATCACAATAAGCCAGGAAATCTGTGAACTATCGCTTGCTAATAAATTGTTGACTCGGGGATATTGCAAGCCTAGGCTTATCAAGTCTCTCAAAAGGTTTTATGACCGTCATCACAGTATTGTTGATAAGTTTGATGTCTCTGTGTCCAGGATTGCCCTGGATATATTTGACGTCCCATAGTTCCATGTTCCTTTCACAAAATTTTGATTACACACGTGGCGGGTGTAGCTAACTTAATAGGAGGCGCTTACCCCTCCGGAGCACCCGGCCTCACTTCCCTGGTTTAAGTCCACGTGTCTAACCTGACTTGTCAGTTCCAAAGTTTTTACTTTGCTTCTGGATTGTGATTCGGACATGGATAAGTATGTTTGTTTTTGATCATTCACTTTGTAGCGGAATGTAATACTGTACAGGCCTGTCAAAAGTCCAAGGTTTAACACTAACCTGACAAATAAGTGCAAAATGGGACACAAAAATACATAAAAACACAAAAAAACCCACATTGAATCGGTCAAAATACAAAACCAGAAAGTTTGTGTAAAGTGGTGTGGTATTCCAAAACGAAATTAAAAAATGTTACTAAACACTCCCATATATAACGAACTTATATGGAAAATATGAAAAGCTTTATTGAAAAATCATAATTTAACTTTTTTCTTTTTCAGATGCAAAAATAAATGAAGCGCAAAGATTGAGCAGCAGCATTTAAAATGGTGAACATAAACAATTTGAACTGTAGACTTACTGATGAGGACTGGCTGAATATATCGAGACTTATCCAATCCAACATCTCCATCAGAGAGACCAACCTCTGTAAGGCTGTTAATATAACGAACCTGTATCTACCACCTATATTGATATGTATGGGGACTGTCTGTAACATCCTGGTTGTCATGGTGATGAGTGGTGCCTATTTTCGATTTGTTTCGACTTCATTTTATATGAGTATAAACGCTATTATAGACACCTTTAGTCTTTTAGTTTTATTGACAGTTCATTGGATTAATGAGAATTTTCCTTTAATTATATACCGAGGATATGGGGCTCATATTATGTGTAAGGTATTCATGTTTTTCGGTTGGTCAACAAGTGATTTTGGGATTATTTTAACGGCGGCCATGACACTAGAAAGGAGTTTGGCTATCATATTTCCATTAAAATCAACAACTTGGTGCACAGTCAGGAGAGCAAAAAGAGTTACATTAATTTTATCTGTGTTTGTGTCTGTAATTAATATCCATTTTCTATTTATTTCGGACATAAACCCATTAAACGAACGTGATGTTCTCTGTAAAGTGGAACCTAAAAACCCAAGTGTCGAACGGACATATTGGAAGCACATATGGCCTTGGTTACATAATATATTTCTTATAATATCATTCGGAACGATAATTACTAGTAATACTATAATTATCCGACATTTAAAAATTTCCGATAATATGAAAAACTGGAATTCCATGAATCAGATAATGAGGAAAATTTCAAACGATTCCAGTTCCGGAAGTTTGCAGTCAAAATTACAAAAATATCCGTCCCGCAGACGGCAAATAGCGATAATGCTATTGGTAGATTCATTTACCATAATAGTATGTACATTTCCTTATTCGGTCTATACTTCAGTGGAATCCAATTTGGATTCGTTTTTAGATTCCAATATAAATGAAATGGCGGGAAAACATCTTCTAGCGACCTTGTCTTTTTATCTGCTGTATGTGAATAGGTGTGCTAACTTTTATCTATATTGCCTTAGCGGGTCCCGCTTCAGACTTGCCTTAACAACTCTGTGTTGTAACAGGAAGAATAAAAGAAAGCTAAACTACTTAGTTCAGATATATAGTAGTTCTCGAAATTATAAAGTTAAAAGCACCGAAAATAGTCCCAACAAAGAAAGAAATTCTTAATGTGTATCTAATGTTTAGACCTGTACATATAATTACAATACAAAAAGTGATTTCGCCAACCTGAAATATTGAAATAGCTGGAATCCAAATGGCTACACATCTAAATAACTATGTGATTCTACCAACCTGGATATAATTAAACTACCTGGAATCCAGATGCCTATTCAGAACACAGCATGGCTGATTTTAGTCACGTCGGATTAACATTGGATGATGAAATAATAACATAAAGCTCTGTTATAAAATAAGTCCATTCTTGAATTAATAATTTTTATTTTTACTTTGTATCTACGCGTAGTATATTCTCAAAAATACACGGACAGGAGTTTATATGCGAAAGAAAGTATTTGTCGCATGCTAACCACGATCCGTGTATTTTTCGACGATATACCACGAGGACATGTTGATTATTTCTAATATGACCTAATCAAAAGCAATAAAATAAACAGTGTAAACTCTTCCCCCGAAAGTACATTTTACAGTTTATTTGGAAAAAGGCTCACTAATTCAAGTCTGCTATTGGGATTACATCCATTCCAATGAAATGAATGAATGTATAAATGAAAATTAATTCGCGACACGTAGCATGACGTCAGAAGGTGAGCATAGAAACGGAACAGCCTTAGGTATATCGTTTGTTTGTTTCAACACTGTTGGTTTTCCGTGTGTTGCATATAAAAATATACGCAGGTCATGTTAGTTTTTATTTTTGCATATTTAAGACGTTAATAACTCTAGTATATTATATTCAGTCTTTAAATATAGTCAAATTAGTGACTCCGCTCGCCATACCCAGCTGTTTGAACAAGATTCTGATAAAAAAAAATGCCAAAAAAAAATTCACCAAAAACAAAACAAACATACTTATCCATGTCCGAATCACAATCAAGACGTAAAGTAAAAACTTTGGAACTGACAAGTTAGGTTAGACACTTGAATTTCCACCAGGGAAGTTAGACCGGGTGCTCCGTAAGGCTAAGCACCCCATGTTTTTCTAGCTACACCCGCCACGTGTTATCAAAATTGTGAGAAAGGAATGTCAAATATCCAGGGCAATCCTTGACAAAGTTACATTAAACTTATCAACAATACTGTGATGATGGCCTCAAAACTTTCCGAGCGCCTTGATAAGCCTAGGCTTGCAATATCCCTGGGTTATTTAAAGCAGCCTGCTTCGTTGTACAAAATCCCTGTAGTGGGAACAAGTTCTACCATAGCGTATTAATTGGAAAACAAATACACCATTAGCAGGAGACGCAGATATATTGCTGCATAGAAAAGGAAAGTTTACAATAGAAAAATCGAAGCCATAGCGTTTGTCATAAAGGTTCATATGTACCCTTTCGTGGGTCTCATAATTGACGGATTGCCGGCCACGTCTACAATGTTTCGACATGCTTGAATTAGACGCAAAAAGAATTAAAACTCGTCGTGAATTGTGCCATTTAATGACGTCACTGACATTAGTACGCCACTAGTTGCTTTGACGCTACTTTGGTACCGTGATGGCGGCCAGTGTCGGAACATAATAGCGATGGCTGGCGGTACGTCAATTGAGGTATAAGTCTTAATATGAAGCAGAACTTGAGGAATCAGTCGTATCTTTTATTTCCAGCTCACTAAGATAAATGGCAATCACATAGTCTCCTTTAGGGTTGTTTAGAGACAGAACGTCATCTATATGTCGGTATGTAGAGTTGAATGATTTGGCGACACAAAGGTACTGCATAAATTCTGCTTTATAAGTCAGCAATCAATGGTGCACAGTTTGTACCCATTTGTATATCGATTTTTTGCTGGAAATAATGTTATCAAACACAACAAATATGTTATCTATCAAAAAGTCTGACATTTTGTTGATCTTCAGTATATTTTTGTTTGGAATCCGAATGATGCTTGGCAAAATAACCAGAATCCCTGTTCAGCACTAGATATTTGTATCTTGGTTTACCGTTTTTGTAAAACGATGACAAGTGAATAATTTCTTCAAGACGTTCTTTCAATTTAGAATGAGGGATAGTGGTGTGTAGTGTAGAAAAATCAAACGTTCTTATACTTTTAACACACGATTTTAGTATTGGAAGCAAGATATTCAAGTACTTCTTTAGAATTGTTAAGAATCCACATTTGGTTGATGCCAGATGTAGAATAGACTTTTTCTGCATAAGACTGAAGACTATCTTTGAGGACTGTCAAATTTTTTGTTAAAGTTACTGATAATGATTTAGTAGTACATTTAGATGAACCTGCTATATATCTTTCCTTGTATGGATTTTTATAAATATTAATAAATGGCATCCATTTAATTATAAGTGGGACAATTTGATATAGCTGTTGTAATTAAACTGTGGCCTTAAATATTGTTTTGAATTATTTCATCTCGTTTTTAAGACATAAGTATTATGTTTTGGGTTTGAATCTGTAAAGATACGATGTATGTTATATATAATATAAAATACGCACAAGCCTTTGGAACAACGATTATTATGCTGTTGTTTGTTTATAATAATTGTTGTTTGTCAAGATGTTCAACAAATAAATGGTTAACTAAAAGAACATTAAATATTTGTGGTTTTTAATTCATACGCAACAATATAAATCCGATTCACGCGTCAGTAAAAATTCAATTTCATATATATTGAAATGAGTGTCTTCAATTACTTTATTAAAACACAAGTTTACAAAATGATAATAGACACAATGCGTGGAGACCAGTTACCAGAATTTTGTTAAAACATGGAATGCGTTTTTACAATATTAGTACAGTCCATCACTTATCATAAAAAATCCCCGTAATTTCGTTATTACATATATCACATAACTCTCCTATGTATTGATGGAATAAAACGGTGTAATATTTTTCATATTACACAGGTACCCATGTAATATCACTTGATTGTGATGTAATCAGTTCTCACGCTTCTGATTGGTTTAAAGCGTGAGAAAATATTCCGACGCCATTCATGTACTTCTTTTTTTACAATTTATATTACGTCAGGCCAAGTGACTGCTTTTGATGTTGGGGATACCGTAAAAGTAGACAAAGAAAGAATTGCTATAGTTAAAGAAAAATTCCCAAAGTGTTTGCTACATGTTATCATGGAATGATATGTGGAACACAACAGTGACATCATTTACATAGCGGTTGCGCCTAATGACGTCATATGAAAACTGTGTCAGTCTGTTGTTTATTTTTAGACTTTTAAAGGGCTTCTAATTCTTTGAAAAGTAATTTGATGGATTCAAAAAAAAATATAACATAATTTGGACTTAATTACTGATTTTGTCTTTATTATTTTAGGTGATTAGGTTTTACTATAACTAAATAGAACCATATTGTTACTCGCGCAGTTAACTTGGAGGTGATATGTCTGACCTAGATAGAAATCCGCTGTTTCTATATGGCATAAAAACATGTACATGTCATTGTGTCTCGGTATTTTGGGTTATGTGATATATAGAATCTTAGACTCGTGAGGGTTTAATATAAAATTTATTAAACTCGTTCAATAAATAAATATGCCACTCGCCAAGGCTCGTGGCATATTTAATTATTAAACTCGTTTAATAAATTTCATATTAAACCCTCACTCGTCTAAGATACTCTATATATCATCTCTGTAATGTGATTACATATATTTAATAATTGGTAATATGACGTCACATTTTGTTCAGCATTAATCCCACTGTATGTTATAATTTTTAAGATGGCTACAGAAGCTTTGTTGGTATCTGATGTCTTGGTCGAAATTTTAGTGTGTGCAGATATCAGGTAAATTTTGCATGGTTAAAACATTGAAAGTCTGGCAACAAAAGGCATCGGTTTCATAATCTTTCTTTAGCTAAGATTTCCCTTAACATATTTAGCATATTTTTGGGATTCATTTTATAAAACTACTTATAAATCAAGTACAAATGTTTTAAGCTAAACGTGATCTTCAAAATGACACTTTAAAATCCCGAATATCTCAAAGATTGATAAAACCAGTAAAAATTGAAATTTTGCCAGAATCAGTTAAGGAAATCTTAGTTGAAACAGGAGCCAAATAATGGTCAATAAATTCATTCTTTACTTCTATTGATATAAAAACTAAGAGGACAGATGATTGCATTGCATTAAAATACATATACTTCTTCTTTAATGCGTATTGTTGTGTTGTGTTGTGTTTTGATAGCTTTTGGTTATTGACAACTACAGCTGCGGTATTCAATATTCTATTGTACAATGCTCTCAGTACGAGTAAAGAACTGATGATTTTGTACAATACAAGATGACAACAAACAAACGCATTTATTTGTTATTGCTATTGTCGAAGATTCTTGAAACTTAATCAATGTATTTAGTGAAAATTCAAAACAATAAGGATGAGACAGAACAGAAAACTGTTTAAAATGTAAATAACGCCTTAAGAAGATAATCCATAATACAGGCATGTCGATTGTTTAACACCAAGCTAACGAATAAGTGCCCAAATGGCAGCTTTACTGGATCATTCGTTAGCTAAACCTCGGCAGCTGGTATCTGTCTCTTTTCCGCTTATTTTGGCAAATTACTATCTTATATCTTGGCCACTTGGCAGTCGAGCTTCGACTCCTTTCCACGATCCCAGTGTTAAACTTTCGACAGGACTGTACTGTACATGTATCCGTTATCAATGAAATTGTATTGATAACAAACTTGTGTATGACCTTATAAAAACATTAATGTTTCAACAAATTGAAATTCCTTAACATGGGTCAAGTAAATGGTTTCCATGCATGATTGGATTGGTTATCTGTACAAGACACGTGGTGTGTATGGTGCTTGAAAAAATATAAATGATTTTGGAACAAAATTCACATGTTTTCAAAATAAAGTGCTGAAAAAATTAACAGGCAAATTTATATGTACAGCATTGCATTGCATCATTCTGGAGACATATCAGGGGAAACGCCAACCCGGCCTACGCATTGATTCATTAAACAAGTTTGCACGCGCAGAAGGGGTGAAAAAAATGGCCAAAAACGGCATACACGCGAGGCGTGGAAATAATGAAATATTTGTCTTACCGACTGTTATTACTGAAACACATGGCATTTTATTAAAATTTCTGGATAATTGTAATTGATTAAAGGGAGATTTGCTCAAATTTGGTGGCAATTTTACCATTTAAATACCGATTGAATGTGAGACACTGGCCTAAAATCGAAAATTATTTTTTTGAAAAATGTGATCTCTTTCAATCATTTGCTCATGCACCAAAGATGTTTTAATATGAATGGAAAGAACTTTTTCCCGTGTTTATTTTGATGTATAATTCGACTGTTAAATTTTCTGGTACAAAAAACGTACAAGTTTTAAAGTCGAAAAAATCGATGAAAATGTCGGATATGTGATCATGGGTCGGTCCCTTTTCCGGCTCATTTGACCCATAAATAATGCAACGACAGCTTCCTCATGGTACACCATGTGTAAATTTGATAATACAGAGACGCTGTTTGGATTTATTTGCTGAAATAAAGTAAGTTTTACCATTTAATAGTGATTTTCTTCACACTTCAAGCCGATTTTGCCGGAATTTTGGGTCTACTTTCAGGCAGCCATCTTAGAAAAGTGCCGTCACCGCCTCAAAGTTATTTTTTGCATTCCCGAACGATCCTTTTGTATTGTGTACATGGCAGTCATGGTTTTTACACCATATAACATGCAGGATTGATTTGTGGTACCACTGAATATATGAAGTTTGCATGGATACCAATACACTGGCCTGCATGTACTCAGGACACATTGGCCTGTAGGCTTTGTAGGCCTTCAAATTATTTGGCTGCTAAATAACAATCAACTGTCGTATTTTATTTTATTTTATATTAAATACATGAGGGATGGGTTTACTCAAATATTTACCATTAACATTTGACCAGGAGTGTGGATTTCTACATGAAATATTCCTTAGATGAGGGACATCTTTCAACTTAAATTTAGCTCAATTCATGTACATTTTGAATTTCATCACAAGATTGGCACTAGTCTTAATTGTATATTTTTTTCAAATTCTAATGTAATAAAAACCCCGGCTTCCTTACTTTGGTACAAAGCATGAATTCATGGTTTATTATACAGTCCCATTTAATTGTTTAATCAAATTTTAACAGAAAAAAATTAATTTGAAATCCTATACAAATTAAAATTTGCATATAAACTGGACTCATACAGTGTGTATACATCTATGATCTAAGCTACCCTGTAAACATAGAATGACACATGTGGTCCCATTATTGTTATTTTTATTGTTATTGTTATTAGCTCTGGCATGTGCTACTATTGAATTTTAATAAAATTGTCATGTGCTGATTAAAGTGATTTTGAATTTTTATTAAAATAATGCATTCAAAGTCAGTACATTTGAATTATATTATTTTAGTAGCACATGACAGCTCTATTTTTTTGCTCTGAAACTTTAGAGGAGACAGCATCTTTTTGCTAATGTAATAATTGAAATTGCTAGATAATGAAATGACACTATAATTTATTTTAAACCATAAACAGATAGGTCTAAAATATTGCAAATTGTTCATTATAATCTTGATTCAACACCCACATTAAAGTCACTTTGACAGATTTTTTAGATGCCAGTTACAGTCACATAGTCATACCATACCTGTCCATCATCTGATGTTGACTTAAAAGCCAGAGTATCTCAAATTTAAGCTAACATGGCCCATCATAAGTTGTCATTTAATTCAGATGATGAACAAGAAAGATCCCCCATACTGATTATTTCAATATGAAAAATGATTTCACTGGACAGAAGTCCTGCAACTAGGGTGCATGATCAGTTGGCACATCCAATGTAAGGCACTTATTCAGCAACAAACACCTTATTTCACTTCTGGTAGTTATATTATTCCTTGCTGATTTTGTTTCAGTCCATGGATTTAACAAGTTTTCACTGATAACTCATGACTTGTGCATTTTTTCATTTATAATTATGATAAAACCCATTTTTTAGACTGGTAAAATTAGTATTAAAATTAAAACTATATAAAATAAACTAAATTGATGTGGAATTATAATAAGTTTTTGATGTAAATCTTATTTACACTTTCATTTGTTTAACATTCAACCTCAAATTAACCCTCATAAGTTGAAAATGACCAGGAAAGAATAAAATTCATGATTGAACACTGAAATTACACATAAAACAACTAAAATATATATGAAATTTTGTGATATGAAATATTGAAGCAATGTCTAAAGATGATAATCCACAGCTAAGCTCAAACCCAGGTTAATGAATATTGTTTTCACAAGCACTGCCTCAACATAATATAGTTTATGCTTTTCCCCTCATTAAAATGTCAAGTCCATGACTACTTCACATGTACAAATAATTTTAAAATTAAAAAAAGTGAGATTTATCTTTGGTTAGTTTTAATGCAGCATTCTAATTATTTAATGTATGCATTTCATTTTCAATTTATAAATACTTTCTTGCACACCTCCATATTCTGGTGTTGGTTTGAAATAAGTCAAATATTGTGGTAGACTACTCATGTACATGTATATAACACATATGGCTTGTAATGGGTAAATATGTTGCATAATCATGCAGTATTAAAATTCTTCAAATTCTACCCTCCCATAACACACATGTTCTCTCTCTCTCTCTCTCTCTCTCTCTCTCTCTCTCTCTCTCTCTCTCTCTCTCTCTCTCACACACACACACACACACACACACACACACACACACACACATTAATGCTGATTATTTGGAGCAGCAAGACATATTGCTTTGAGTGGAGGTCAACATCAGAGATCCTACCATTCTTATATTTTCCTACACAGTTAAACCTGTCTATAAAGGCCACCCAAAGGAACCAGTAATTTTAAGTGGCCTTAATGGACAGGTGCCCTTTGTATACAGGTTCAAATAATATGAATAAAGAACAATTAGAATGCAATTATACTGGCCTTTATAGGCAGGTGACCATTATATAGATGTGGCCTTGAGGGCAGGTTGGACTGTATTTCCTATAATTTATTTTTTACCCTTTTCTTGTATTTTCCTATATTTTTGTTACTGGAATTTAGAATGGGGACATTTCTTGCATTTAGTACATATATGAAACAACATTCACCAGTAAGTTTACATTGCAGCCAGTTGCCAATGTTTTATGTTTGTTAGTAAAAGGGTGAACAGAAAATGCTGTAGGAGAGGCCATGGATGTATATTTTTGTGCAAATTATTTAAAAATATTCCTATAATTTTAGTGGAAACTCCTATAATTTTCTATAAAACTCCCATAATACTCCTATAATTTTCTATAAAACCCCTATAATTTTCTATAAAACTCCTATAATTTTAATGCCACATTCCTATTTTTCTATATTTTGGACCTCAAAATGGTAGGATCCCTGCAACATGTAACGATTAGAAGTCAGCGCAATATGTAAACATGCTGGGCAGCTGACAGTGCATGTAGGTAGAAAAATCGATAATGCATGCAACAGTCATGACTGTGTGATGAAGCGAAACACGATATTGACGTCACTACGTCAGACGTATGTACAATGTATGAGTACATTGAAGGTCACGGCCATATTTGTTTTTATTGACGACAAATGAAGGCTCTTGGTTTTTTGCTTTTTTCAGATATTGACACCGCATGCACCAGGTATAATACTTTATTAAAATAAATTACAATAATATTGTAATACCATGTCAAAATTTCAAAGACAAAAGACCATGGTATAAAAAACGTACAAGTTTTAAAAATCGAGTCGAGTTTCATGCTGAATAGGCTACAGTGATTTTTAAGAGAAATCAGGTGCCGTCAGAAAATAGAGGTTTTTTTTTGTAAGTATGCATGTCATCCAGGATTTTTTCATACATGCGTAATTTTAAGTTCATAACAAATATGCTGATAATGCGTTTACACCCATAAATGCAAATTTTACCGTTAAAATACGACACTGAATTTAGTGTACACTGAAGCTCGCGGCCATATTTGTTTTTATTGACGACGAATGGAGGCTCGTGGTTTTTTGCTTTTTTCAGATATCTACACCTTATGCACCAGGTATAATATTTTAAGAAAATAAATTTCACAGTTATTGTAATATTATGTCCAAATTTCAAAGAAAAATACTCATGGTACAAAAAACGTACAAGTTTTAAAAATTGAGTCGTGCTGATTAACTGATTTTCAAGAGAAACCAGGTGCCGTCAGAAAATCGCGAATTTTTTGTTTGTATGCATGTGTCATCTGGGATTTTTTCATACTGCGAAATTTAAGGTTCATGACAAATCTGCTGATAATGCGTTTACACCCATAAATGCAAATTTTAACGTTAAAATACGACACTGAATTTAGTGTACACTGAAGCTCGCGGCCATATTTGTTTTTATTGACGACGAATGGAGGCTCGTGGTTTTTTGCTTTTTTCAGATATCTACACCTTATGCACCAGGTATAATATTTTAAGAAAATAAATTTCACTGATATTGTAATATTGTGTCCAAATTTCAAAGAGAAATATTCATGGTACAAAAAACGTACAAGTTTTAAAAATCGAGTTGAACTTCGTGCTGATTTTCAAGAGAAATCGGGTGCCGTCAGAAAATCGCGAATTTTTTTATAAGTATGATATGTTATCTAAGATTTTATAATACATACGAAATTTTAAGTTTATGATATATGTGCTTATATTGCGTTTTCACCCAAACATGCAAATTTTACCGTTAAAATACGAAACTGAATGTGACCGATTGTTTTCCGGTTTCGGACACTTGACAAAAAATAATCCCGTTTTTTCGACCGCGGAAGGTTTCAAAAAACAAAACCGAAACACAATTTGCTCTTGGCGTTTCCCCTGTATTGCAGGGCAGAAATCCCTTAATAAACAAAAACAAACATACTAATCCATGTCAGAATCACAATCCAGAAGCAAAAAACTTTTGAACTGACAAGTCAGGTTAGACACGTTAACTTCCACCAGGTAAGTGAGGCCGTCAAAAATTCAAACAGGTTTTTGCGATGATGCTTTACAAAGAATAGAAAACAAAACGTTTGGCATCGATCGCGTTTAATGCAATCCATATTCCATTATTTGTTCTATGGCTTACATAACAATTACAGGATTGCCCTGGATGTATTTGACGTCCGTCCCGTAGTTTCATGTTCCTTTTAATCAATTTTGATTACACATGTGGCGGGTTTAGCTAGCTAAACAGGATGTGCTTATCCTTCCTGAGCGCCCGGTCTCACTTCCCTGGAGGATGTTCACGTGTTTAATGAATTTGTCAGTCTCAAAGTTTTTACTTTGCTTCAGAACTGTGATTAGGACATAGATTAGTATGTGTGTGCTTGATGATTACTACTCTTTAAACTTTAGAAGAGTGATTTGTTACATAATTGATCCCACGTGGTACTTATCCAACTGAAATAAAAATAATTACATTTTTTTCTTAAAAATCAACATATATTTAATAGATTATAAACAAGAATAAATAAGTATTTACAAATATAAATTTTCCATGATTCATTTAGATACATGTATCAAACCAGCATTATCGAAATTGATTGTGCTATTGCATATTACACTCGCGCCCTAAAAATTATCCACATTATCAAAGAATAGTTCAGAAATTCTTAAATTTCTGGAAACACGGTAGGAGAGTCATCTCTCTTGGTTCCTATGCTATTGCATATAACAATCAATATAATCCACATCATCAAATAAAATTTCAGGAATGTTTTAACTTCTGAAAACACGGTAAAAGATTTGGTTCATTGTGCCATTGTATATGACACTCAACAATATTTCAGGAATAATTAAACATCTGGAAACATCGATAAGAGAGTTATCTCCCTTGGTTCCTTGTACGGAGTTTCATACTACATAAGACAATAGAGTCTTGATTTTCATCTATATCATTGATAGTGACGTATCTCTCAGCAGGCCAGCTTTCTATGATCCTGACTTCCCCAGATTTGGACTCTTCCTCTGTGAGGACTGGACTGTTTGCTGCTAGTCTGATTTTTAATTCGTGTCCTAGAATCTTCAGATCATTTGTATTTGGAATAGGTCTACCGGAATATGGTAAACTTCTTATTCTTCTTCCAAGTTCCTGTAACAAAATATTTATCATAAATTATTAAAATATTTAGGAAAACATATTCCACAGTGGAACAAGTCTTTAACATATCTTTGTATAGCTTATTCATTCATTAGTTCACCAATTGGTTAATTGAAGAATCTCATATTGTAACGGTTGTAACATTTAATGGATTTGATTTTACCATGGTTTGTTTTCAAGTTTTTATGGTTATGTAAAGGAAAGGGAAAAATGCTGCGGTCAAATCGGGACTTGAATCCGTGACCGTCCCAATACTAGCGGGACGCTCTACCCACTGAGCTACCCGGCCACCTATCTAGTCCAGCCCGCCACATTACTTCCTTCCTTGTTACTAGGATCAACCCTATGACCAACCTGTTGGTCGGACGAGCCCCCAAATGAAACAGGAAAGGGAAAAAATACAGCAACCAGAATCATTTTGCTACTATAGCCTAAGGGTTGTTCATAGTTATGTGTCGATTGAAAAAGCACGGGAAATATTTAATGCCCTGTGGCGGACCCGGCACGATACATTTTGGGGCTCGTCCTACCCTGAGAAGTGGTCCACAAACAGGTTTGGCCCAGCGTGGAACCTAGTGGTTTCGATTCAAGGGAGTTGAATAAAAAAATAAACAAGGCAAAGGGAGGAAGGGGACAGACCGGGCTCGGTAGGTTGCCGGGAATATTAGTTGGTAGAGCGTCCCGCTGGTATTGAGAAGGTCCCGGGTTCGAGTTTGGTCGCTGCATTTTTCTTTTTCCTGTTACAGCCTTATTTGACAAAATCCACTGGTTCCACATCCGATTTGTTTTCAGTGAGCGGTCGTCAATGCCTCGTCTAAAATAAAGCAACGTGTACACCAAACCGTGAATTTCATTAGACCAGGACACGGTTTACCTTTAATTCGAAATTGATATGCAAAACAGTCAAAAATCTGTGTAAGAAAGTGAAATGATAAGGTTTTAGCGACTGATACTAACAAAACTCGCCTAGGTTCCTTACATTGTAATATGAGAGACTGATCGCGAATGTCGAACCGACGCGGGATTTGTAATGAATCTTCAAGTTGTTAAAATAGCTATTCTTATGGAAATATTTACAAATTTTTATCGACACTGCATGATAGGTGGTCAAATTTTAAGCATCTGATTTGATAGGTTCGGCATCAAATGTTAGAATGATTGACACAAATTTTAAATGTCATTTGAATGACTAGTACTGCATACGAAAAAATGATACCTAAGCATTGTCGGGAAAAGCGCCCTGCTAGCACCAGGAAAGACACGGGTTCGCGTACCAGTTTTAACGCAAAGTTGTTTAGTTCGCTGTTGTAATTATTGGACGAAAAGAATCGAAAAATTCCACCAATAAGTAGAAAATCTACTGTAACAACAATTATTCAGTGAAAATAAATTCTACATACTCTTACGGCACTGCGATCTAGGCGTTCTTTAGGCATTTTCAGGAAATTGTTTTAGCAGAAAAAGATAGCTGTTCAACAAGTAAACATGGGTTTTACCTCCGTGATCAGTAGTAACGATGACGTCATAACAATTGTCTATGACGCAATTTTTACCTGGGCAACGCCTGATCCATTCGTAACCTCTCGACCGTGTTTGGGAATACAGCGATATCATTCGGGATATTCCGAATGTCAATCTATAGGTAACAAGGAGCCGAGATGCCTTATTACTTCTCTCCTCGCTAACGAAGATGTTCACGGGTATATAGGTGTAACAGAAAGAGGAAAATCCAGCGGTGAAAAGGGAACTTAAAACTTGGATCTTCATCAAATTAGTGCGATGCTCTACCGACTAGACTATACCCGGCCACCAAACAGACTCTTTCGTCATGTTCTTCCCTTGCTTTTTTCAATAATATCTTGAATAGGATCTAGTAGGTTCACCCCTGGGACAAACCTTATTATCAGCCAATTCTCAGGGTCGAATTTAACCCCAAGAATATCTCGAATCTTACCTTCCAAATTCCAGGTCAATAATCTTAACAACTGAGCTACCAGGCTGCCTATCGAGAAAATTTTTTTTTTCACAATCCTGCTCCCTTGTTTTGCGGAGTTATTGCCCTTTGTTTATTTCACACATTCATTTCTCAATGGAAAGATTTAGTATTGCACTCAAATTCACAGTTATTAGTCATTACTATAAACTGCTTTTGATGCAACAAATAGGAGCGTTACCATACACAGAACCGAGAAAAAAAACCCACGGAGCATTATCAAACATAGTTGCATGCAGACGAGAAATATGAAATAGCAAGTGCTACATGACATACACAAGCACTGTGGTAGCTCGCTCTGTAAGTGGGAGGTCGTGGGTGCGAACACCGACCGGGTCCGACTCAAGACTTGAAAGTGGGTACTGATTGTTCTAAAAATCACGGTTCTTTCAGTTGTGAACTTAACATAAACGAGATTCCGTGTCATGGTAGGCTTGGCACGTAAAGAACCATGATATAAAATATCATCAGCGAAACGCACAGGCAAAATATCTGCACCTTTCCCTATAGCTGGCGACGTCACGATATAAGTGAAATATTCTTGACTGGGGCATTAAACATCATTACTCTTTCTGCATAGCATACAATAGAGACGCGGGAAATCGGATTATCAAGTATTTAACTTACAGAAATAGCTTAATCTGTCATTTTTAGAATTTTTCCAGTCAAATTTTTAGTGGAGGGTTCAAATTGAGGTCTGCAAAAATTTCGAAGGGATCTTTTTTATTGACCCTGCTAATTTGAACAAAACCGCACAACACTGTTCAACTGTCCAGTCTTCTTGGAAATGTTTATGTCACATTGTCTCTCGCAATTAATAGAGAATCTAGACACAGTACATTCAACCTTACAATTAGGATGGTAAAACCAGTAATTAGTACTCAATGTGAACGTGACTTTAGTGTGATATATATATCCTAACACAAGTGAACCTACCTGTGTGACTTGATTACTTTTTCGTACTTTAAGTTGAAGCCTACTTAGTGATACAACCATTATTTTACACGTTAAGATATCATGATAGCAATCATTTATCTTATACTAATTCATTATAGTATTACTTGTACAATTTCTCTAAATTGATACAACCTAGGTTTAAATTGTATGGTGACCCACCTGCGTCATCTATATTGTTTACCTTGGCGTATTTAAAGGGAAAATTATATAAACGAAAATTATGTGCGGATAAAACATCGGGAAAGAAGACGCATTTAAGGGCGTGAAAACGAAAAAAAGAGTAAATAAAATTGGAGAGTGACACAAATTAGTGACCGTACTTACCGGCGTGGGTTATGGCTTCCCGAGAAATCATGCACGTTTAATGAATCAGTACCGGTTGTGCCGTATATTTAATTTTCACATCATTAAAATCGGGAAATAAGACGCGTTTTAAGGGCGTGAAAACTAATAACAGTAAATAAAATGGCCCAATGACACGTATCCATCACCGTACCTCCCGACGTAAATTATTATTTCCCGAGAAATGATGCACGTTTTATGAATCAGTACAAGTTGTGTTGTATAATTCATTTTCACATCTTTAAAATTGGCCGCGTTTTAAGGGCGTGAAAACGAAATAACAGTAAATAAAATGGGCCAATGACACGAATCTGTCACCGTACCTCCTGACTATTATTACTTCCCGAGAAACGATGCACGTTTTATGAATCATTACAAGTTGTGTTGTATAATTCATTTTCACATCTTTGAAATTGGACGCGTTTTAAGAGCGTGAAAACGAAATAACAGTAAATAAAATGAGACAGTGACACAAATCCGTCACCGTACTTACCGGCGTGATTTATTGCTTCCCAAGAAATAATGCACGTTTTATGAATCAGTACTGGTTGTGTTGTATAATTAATTCTCATATCTTTAAAATCAGGAAAGAAGACGCATTTTAGGGCGTGAAAATGAAATAACACTAGATAAGGTAGGACAGTGACCCTACTAAGCGACGTGATTAATTGCTTCCCGAGAAATGCTGCTCGTTCTATGAATCAGTAGCGGTTGTGTTAAAATTAATTCTCACATCTTTAAAATACGGAAAGAAGACGTGTTTTAAAGGCGTAAAACGCTCGATTAAACGGGCCAATGACACAAATCACCCACCGTACTTACCGACGTGATTTATTGTTTCCTGAGAAATGATGCACGTTTTATGAATCACTACCGTATGTATTGTATAATGATTCTTGTATCTTTAAAATCTTCAAAGAAGACGTGTTTTATGGGCATGAAAACAAAATAATAGAAGATAAAATGACACAGTGACACAAATGAGTGACCCTATTTACCGACGTGATTCATTGCTTCCCGCGTAATAATGCGCAGTTCATGAATCTGGACCGTTATGTTGTGTAATAACTTCTCATTTTTTTTAAAATCGGGAAATAAGATGCGTTTTAGGAGCATTGAAGATGAAAATCGAGACAGCGACACCAATCCGTCACCGTACTTACTGGCGTGATTTATTACTTCCCAACAAATGATGCACGCTTCTGAATCAGTACCGGTTGTGTTGTATAATTAATTCTCATATCTTTAAAATACGAGAGTAAGAACGGAAATACGTGGACATGTCACACGGCTTCAGATGATTTATGCATTATTAGTAGTAAGATTATTGGAGACCAACCATCATCTTAAAATTTAATGATGACAATGTATTCAGTCTTGCAGAATATCGGACAAGGCCGTCATTATATGCAGAATTGCAGACCCATCCTTAATATTTTATACTTTTCACTAACTTCAACATTGTAGTATAGCCGTGACATTAACACAATGAGAGTTAAATTAATTGTCTGTTGATTTTAAAATTTCTCAAAAATTGGGCTATGGTTTATCTTTTTGTTAAGAATTGTCTTAGGTTGATTTGGTAAAATAAATATTTGTTCTTCTGTTTATTTTTTCTTCATTTCAGCGTCTTAAAAAGTCAGGTTTGAATTTCCACAATTTTGGTCCAAACACTTCTGAATTTTGTTATCGAATCGGCCATCTAGTGCTGCAACAGGTTAAAGAACAGGTTAACGCAGGTTTTGTATTATACATCTCCTTAATTCATTAGAAAAGACTGGTGTGTTAAACGTTAGCTCTATTTGCTGAGTGTCAACTTGTAATATGTCGTTGCTGCGTTCGTATCCCATTAGATATTTATTACTATTTTATACACATGGCTAGTAATTAAATTATATGTGGTGGAAGACATCTTGTTAGTCTATAAACATTCTCCGTCATATTTCAGTGCCCTTTATGCACTTCTCGCACAGTACGTAATTGGTTGATCTTTTTAAAACTTCTCCAATCACTAGATGAGGTTGATGTGTTTTGATGTTTCCATGGATACTGGTCACATGATCAAATAAATCATTGGTAATCAATGGATATCAGTTAATTCAAGATATAGGTTCGAGTTGAGTTGAGTCATGGTGTTTAACGTCCCAGTCAAGAATATTTCACTTATATCGAGACGTCGCCAGCTATAGGCGAAGATGCAGACATTTTGTCTGTGCCTTGCGCTAATGGCATTATACAGCAGGGTTTTTTTTAACGTGCCAAGACCGTCGTGACACGGGACCTCGTTTATTTTCAGTTCCCATCCGAAAGAACCGTGGCTTTCATTTTGTAATGCCGAGTGCTTGGCGAAAGAACAGTCACTACCCACTTTCAAGTCTTGGGTCAGACCCGGCCGGGGTTCGAACCCACGACCTCCCACTTACGGAGTGAGCACTCTACCGACTAAGCTACCACAGTGGTCAGATATATGTTCGAAACCTTTGTATTATCTGTATTGTATTGTAACATTGTTCTCTTGATTATTATATAGAATGCGAGAAACGGTATTATTTATTTATTATTTTATTTTTTGCATACAACTATTGGGTCTTTGTCACACGATCTGTTGTTTCATGCTCGAGTGAATTTTGGGATGGAGGGAACCTTAAATTATAGTTATCGTCGTAATCACAATTTTAGTTGCAAACATTTAGCTTTTTATTTTCATTTTAAAAAAGAACCTTTTTGTGTATCAAATTACTAGTAGTTCTAATCTAATAAAAAAACAAACATCCATGTCCGAATCACAATCCAGAAGCAAAGTAAAAACTTTGAAACTGACTAGTAAGGTTAAATACCACGGAAGTTAGTCCGGGTGCCCCGGAAGGGTAAGCACCTCTCGCTTAGCTAGCTACACCCGCCACGTGTGTAATCAAAATTGAGGGAAAGGAACATGACAGTTTCGGGCGTAAAGTATATCCAGGGCAATCCTAAATCAGTAATACTCAAAATTCATAAAACTCTTTCTGTGTCTCCTGTCACTTCTCCTCTCTCATTTTTTTCGAATTGTTGAAATGCAAACAATAGTTTCGTATGCGTTTGATCAACTCCATGTATTTCCTTTTAATATGCAATTTTTGTGTTTTGAAATTACATACTTTGGATTCCAAGACAATCAAGTGTTAAGAAAGATGGTCACTACGTCTTATTTGCTACAATGTCCGCCACTTTGTTTAAAATCGGTTGAGTTGGAGAAGTTGCTTGAGAACCATAAAGAAATAGTATACATGCACGTATGTCATTTATGACCAACACACTTAACGATTGTATGCCAGAAAGATAATTAAGTGACTTTCTTGAAATCATTAAAAGATTGCCTGATGGACTAATTAATGGACTAGAGGCCAAACTTTGAGTCCGTGTACTATGAACATCCATGAAAATGGACCTATGGTAAAAATTGAGAATTTCGCTTTTTTGGATTTTTTGAAGCACTGATATTGGGTAATGCAAAAATTTGCCTGATGGACTTATTAATGGACTAGAGGCCAAACTTTGAGTCCGTGTATCTCATAACTTGTATAATCTCAGATACATGATACGTGCAGATACAAATGTTTTATTAAATGTTCGTCTGAAATGAAATACTATGCGCGTGTGCATATAAAAACTTTTTAATGAAAATGACGACGACGCAGGTGCAAATATTGAGACATGGATAGAAAATAAGATTTAAAGCATGATGTTTGATGAGTTTATAGATAATTTATTTTGTCTTTAGAAAAGACATATAGTTTTATTTGAAGACTGTCTATTTAGATATTCCATTTTTATATTCCATATGCATTAAGGAAGATCAAAGATGCCAAATGGTTTAGTTTAGTAAGTGCATGGTTGGTAAGACTTGGTAAAAAATCATAAAAAATTGTTCTGACGTCACACAGGCTTAGTATTGTCTATTCAAAATTCTAACTCAGATTCTGGCACGTAGCTAGATTACCACTTCTCTTCACATGTACAAAATCGGTTTTCCGTATGACAAAAATTGACCTTGGGTTTAAAGTGACAATTTTAATTTTTTTGAAGCACCGATATTGGATTACGGAAAAATAACGATAAAAGTTAATTTAAACCAGTAGTTGTGGAGAAATTGTAGAAAACACAAAGTCATGTCTTCATAAAAGACTATAATTATTTATTGCTTTCAAAATCTGTTTTCTACATGACGATTGCTTTGTTCTAAGGATCCTTTTCGCTTACAGAACGTCATATTAAAAATAAAAAATAAAATTCACGACTTCTTCTATATACATGTAGCTGGTGAAGTAATTTCCTTTATAGTAGATGACGTGACTTTATACACAACAAACTTGCGACTAAGAAAGCACCAGTGTATCTCAGATGTATAATAATAAGCAACCCCCCCCCCTCCAATGTAAAATCGAACCCCATGTTGTTTTGTTCATTGCAATTTGAACTGTATATTGCATTTTATTTGTGTTAACGATAATTTCTCCCTCTATTTTCTATTGATTATCATATACCATTTTTTGAATGTATTTTATTATTAAATTTAAAAAATGGTATATGACATGGTTATTCTGACCCAGGCACCGTTGTGTTCTAAGCATCGTTTGGATGATAAACCATTCTTTGTGATTGAGCTAGTTTAAAGAATGCCGACATTGGTGTTTCGAGTGATTGAACAAAATATATTATCTCTTAAAACCCTGTATCAACTACTTGATGAAATCTTAGGTGACGGAGCAGTTTTACTTGTATAATCAAACAACATTGACCTGTCCGCTTGACCTTTTATTTACCAGTGTATTTACTAGGCGAATTTATTTATTAAATAGGGAATGCAAGTACATAGTACATAAAAGGGGAAAATCGTTACTATTTTAATAGAAAAAAACCACTCGTACTGTGCATAATTAAACCGCAAATCCTAACACCTCCAATATATTGCTTGGATCCTCCCATAAGAATATCTGTAATAAAAGGTCAAGCGGGCAGGTCAATGTTGTTTAACTACATACAGACTCCGCAATATGACGTATAAATATTATGGCGATAATAATAATGAATAGACGACGTGAGATACGAGGTGTGAGTACAGCAAAGATTAGATAATTTGTTATCAGCAATCGACTACAAGTTGATGGAGTATAAAGTGAATAAACAAATTTTAGTTGAAAATCTTGTTCTTGGTTAAGTTTGATGTCTCTGTGTCCAGGGTTGTCCTGGATATATTTGACGTCTCATAGTTCCATGTTCCTTTCATATAAATTTGATTACACACGTGGCGGGTGTAGCTAGCTAAACAGGAGCTGCTTACCCTTCCGGAGCACCCGGCCTCACTTCCCTGGTGGAAGTTCACGTGTCTAACCTAACTTGTCAGTTCCAAAGTTTTTACTTTGCTTCTGGATTATGATTCGGATATGGATTAGTATGTTTGTTTTTGATTATATACAAATGTATCAAGCAATTAAGACATTAATAACGCCAAACGAACGAAACACATCCATATTCAGATTATGCTTTAAAAAGAAATTATGTTTCAATTTTCAAAGCAGATATGTCAAATGAGGATATCGCTTACCTTTTAACCTTACTACACAACTGATCATAAACCCATAGTGCCCGTGCAGAGTCGCGAATTTTATATATAGTCAAGCCGTTTAATAAGCGATGGCTCTTTATGTTTTTTTTTTCAGTTGACTAGTTTAAAGTTAGTTTCATTGACTAGTGTTTTTCGCTCGTTTCTTTCATTAACTTGTCTAGTATTGTGGTTTCTTATATGAACAATTAATAATAAATTATTTTCAGTGACAAATTTCTTCCTTTATTAAACCACTACGTTAGCTCAGTGGTAGAGTCCTTGCTTCGTATATGGAAATCGCAGGTTTGAACCTCGGTCGGGTCTGACCTTGACTTGGAAATAGGTAGTGACTTTTCTTTCCTGACGTCCCGTGTCACGGTAGCAGTCAGAAATCCTGCACCTTTGCCTATACCTGGCGACGTCTCGATATAAGTGAAATGTTCTTGACTTGGACGTTAAACACCATTAATCAATTCAACTTATTACCTTGTCTTGTTTGGTAGTTTCTTTATTTGCGTGTATTGTTAAGCGTTCTTGGATACGCTGGCTGTTGTCAAATACATTATTTTTTAGGTTCAAATTTTTCTTCTATAACAATGCTAACAGAATATATTTCAGACAAGTTTTGCTAATATGTATTCAAAGCCTCCTTCAGTTTTATCATACAGTTTATTGGTTAATACCAATATCAAAATCATGATGACAGTTTAAATACGCTTGTCATAATTTTGTATATATGCTTAAATGAAAGGTATTGATTTTCATCTTAATAGAAATGTCATGCTGACATAAACTTCAGTACAGACCTGTCGAAATTTTAACACTAAACTAACGAATTAGTGCCAAATCGGCTCATTTGACCCTTAGTTAGGTATATATTGGCAGTTTTATGGCAGCTGCTATCTCCCGGCAGCTTATTTGGTCACTAGCTATCCATTTTCTGGTCACTCTGCAGCAAAGCTTCGGCTCTTTTTCGTTAGCTGAATGTTAAACTTTCGACAGGTCTGTACTGTAGTTCCGTTTTAAATGCCATTACCATACAGCTTAGACTAGCTGTATTATACATTAGCATTTCCTGGAACAGTAAATAACGATAAATAAGGCCGACATATCTGTCATTTTTATTTCATTATTAAAATCAAAGCGAAAAAATAAATAAAGTGGATTTCCGGGATAATAATTTTCAAAGATTTTGCAAAGGAACTCATTTATTTACTAGTATATTGAAAGACAAAGGGTGCTAAAATGTGTATGATGAATCTATCAGAATTATCATTATGGAATTCCTAAACACTTTTGAACGAGGCCGCGGTGGCCTAATGGATAAGACGTCAGTCTACAAATCCAAGGTCTCTCACCGCTCTGAGTTCAAGCTCCGCTCAGACCATATGTGGGAAAGTGAATTGTCCTTGCCGTTGACCTTTACTGTTCACCTGGTATAAGTAAAATGTGACTGCTGCAATTGTCTAGTTCTCGTCGCGAATAGCTAAAAAATTGCTGATGCGACGTTTAGCAACATTTAACCAACCAACCAACCAACCAACCGACCAACCAACCTAAAACACTTATGTCGATCCATCTTAGATGTCCATCCAGTTGGTAGCAAGGGAACCTTCAATAAATGCTTGCAAGTGCATTTCATAGCAAGCAGTTATAAATACGGCTCAGTTACTGTTAATAGGATTATTTTCGCGGGGTAAAAATTTCGCGATTTCTGAAATCTGGCATTTTGCTTGAGCGTAATTTTTGCGTAACCAAAATAAGTGGTAGTACATTAAATATATTATGATATGTTAACCTGCATGATAGAGAGTAGAGAGGGCGCGGTGGCCTAATGGATAAGACGTTAGTCTTCAAATCCAGGGTCTCTCACCGCTGTGAGTTCGAGTCCCGCTCGGGCCACATGTGGGAAAGTGAATTTTCCTTGCCGTTGACCTTTACTGATTCACCTGGTATCAGTATAATGGACTGGGGAGGGGTACGCTCGTCTGCGGCGTACTGACTCTGTGATCTAGCACGGTAAAGTCGCCCTGAGTGCGCGCTAGTACAAGGCAGACCATACAACACACTCGCACTTCACATGCATCCACAAAATTGTTCATAGATTAATCAATAGAGATTAAGTAAATAGTTATCGTCGTGAATAGCTGAAAAATTGCTGATGCGGCGTTAAGCAACATTCAACCAACCAACCAACCTGCATGATAGACACTTTCGCGTGAGTAAAATTTTAGCGGGAAATTCTTTACAGCAAAATAAGCGAAAATTTCCCCCTTTACGAAAACTTGTGGTTAAGGTCATCAAGCTTCTCTGACCACTGGCCATTTATGTGTTTCGTATTTGAACTACAGGCACGACAGAAACTTCACGACAAAACAGCATGTTGACACTGTTATATACGGGCTGTAGAAGGTATGCATATTTGGTTAAATCAATGAATCTATTTGTACGTTTGTATTCTGTGCATTAATTGGGTGGAGTAAGTAAATAAAGCTTTATGTGCAGCATTACGTGAAATTGTGGTGAAACACAGTATGCTATGTCCATCAAGATAAAAACGACGTCAAATCAGACATTTCGACCGTACGCACAAAACGACGACGTCACCATGGTATGAATTTACCTTAACGACGACGTCACCATGGTATGAATTTACCTTAACAACGTAGCTCAGTTTGACGTAAATGTGTATTTCATGTCCACAAGCGTTGTTTTTGTTGGATTTTATTTTGTGAGTTGTCTACCTCTATGTGTATCTACCACTGCGGTAGCTCAATTAGTAGAGTGCTTAGGGAGATTGTGGGTTCGAACCCCGACCAGGTCCGACCAAGACTTGAAAAAGGTAGAGCCTCTTCTGCCAAGCACTCGACATTAAGAAATGAAAGGAATGGGGCACTTCGAAAGAGACATTAATTAAATACCGATGTCCGATGTCATGGCAGGCGTGGCACGTTGAAGAACTGACTTCCCTGAACATTGCCCTGAGCACACAGCAAATGTCCAAATTTCTGCCACTTCAACCTATAGCTGGTGACGTCTGGGTATAAGTGAAATATACTTGACTGAGATGTAAAACATCAATCAATCAATCAATCAATCAATCAATCAATCAATCAATATGCATATGTATTCGGTGCATTGGGTTTATGTCAAGATACATAAACGTTATATATATAAAAATATACAGTACAGATCTGTCCAAAGTTTAACACCGAGTCAAAGCTCGGCTGTCAAGCGGCAGCGATATGGATAGCCAGTGGTTGAAAAGCTGTAAGCCAAGCTAATGACGGGCTGAATTGAGCTTTTTCTTTAACTTGGTGTTACACTTTCGACAGGTCTGTACCGTAAATCTTACTCTGTAAATTGATATGCACTCTCAAATCACTGTAGATATAAATACTTATCTCTAATTATCGGAGATAAAAATAATAATGTTTATTGATATTTTATCATTTCTAACGAGCATGACGAGAAAATGATAGAATATGTATTATATACAATACCGACAGCGTGATGATGTATTGCTCTGTTATAAGATAAAATCGGTCAGACGACAGCCGACATCAAAGTATTCCAGGTCAAATTATTTTATCTGTCATCATTATTGAACAAAGAAGTACAAAAAACACATGAATATCACAATTCAAAAAGCCCAAAAGTTGCTAATTGATTTTTTTTTCAGGTTTTGATTAGTGCTTTAAAGTTTCTATGATTGTTTGTTTCCTGGAGTAGGTAAGTAAGTAAGTAAGTAAGTATTTTATTAGAGTGGCCTGCAACCTGTTCTTTATATCTCTCTGAGTCGAGTCTTCAGTGCTCACTACTTACAAATTTAAAATCATGCAAACGATAAAATTTATTGGTATGGATTTGTTTGCCATGAGTTTTATGAAGGTTTAACTTTCAATGCTTACATAATGTAAATGTGGCGCAATGCTGTTATTGCTAAGTCTTATTTTAAGTTGAAACAATTAGACAAATAAGCAGATGATGAACCGCGACGGAAAGAAAATGGAAGCAAATTTATTATCTGGTATATGATTTAAATATGCTGATAAACTAATCGTCATTTTGATTGTTTTTGGTGTTTTCAGTGCCTCCGAGATATTTTTATCAGTGTCAGCAAGTAACAGTGTCTTAAAGCGCTTCTATATCTTTTATAGTAATTAAGTCACGTTTTCCCTGGGGAATCATGTCACCTTACAGTTAGATTCCAATGATATCTCAATCAACTGTCCAATATTAGACCGAAGTTCCGATTTGTAATAAGCGTTGGCCTTTACTGATTCACCTGGTATCAGTATAATGGACTGGGGGAGTGGTACGCTTGTCTGCGGCATACTGACTCTGTGAGCTAGCACGGTAAAGTCTCCCTGAGTGCGCGCTAGTACAAGGCAGACCATACAACACACTCGCACTTCACATGCATACACAAAATTGTTCATAGATTAATCCATAGAGATTAATTAAATAGTTCTCGTCGCGAATAGCTGAAAAATTGCTGATGCGACGTTAAGCAACATTCAACCAACCAACCAACCAACCGATTTGTAATATATACACGTGGGAACGAGGTTAGAGAGCTAGAAATCACATGGTGTTTTTGATAATCATGTGATAGTCATGTGACTGTCCGGAAGTTATGTAGGCCACACGTTGAGGATATGTGACAACACAATAATACAATCTTTTGGTATTTTTGTGAGTGTTAAGTACTTGACACACTAGGGTTTAACATTAGGTAAGTCCACAATAGTTAAACAGAAGCATTGGACACATTTCAACACAGTTTATTTCAACAGATGTTTTTCAAAACCTTTAACAGTGAGTTGTCAGTGAACACGTAAAATAGCTAACAGGATACGAATGGACACCGGATCTTGGACAAAATTTTATTGTTGTTTACCTGATAAAGATATGTTTCGATTTTATCTACAGTAGATACAAGCCATATGCGTATAATACAGTTATAATGTACCAGTAATTCTGGAACAATTTATTCTATCCCCATGAAACATTTTCCTAGGATATCAAACTATTTTATTGTGAGATTTGTTCCATGGATATTTTTATTATTTTACAGGTAAATATTATCCATGGATAATATATTATGGAATAAGCCATGATATTTAGATTCCGCCCAGATAGGTTTTAGTATGAAATTTTATATATCCTCCAGGACACATTTTCACGTGGATAAAATAATTATCGATTACAATTCTGTGTTTCAGCACCTCAATACATGTCAACCACAGGAATGTAATAATTGGGATCAAATAAATATTTTACCGGTACTCTATTTTGTTGTAGTGAAGAATATAGGCTAGCTAACTATTGATCCCAATAAGTTTGTTAAACCTGTGATGAGAACACTGAACACTCTCAAATATGCCTCAAACTCTTATTATTCTCTTAATAATAATCATAATAATAATAATGATAACCAAAAAAGTTTAGTTTAAAATAATATGAACCTAAAAAAGCACAGGGAACTAAATAAGCCCAAGGTAGTTTCTGGTGCCCAGGAAGTTATGAGGCATCATGATGTGAAATTCACACATGTTTTGGATTATATTATATTTGATCATGTTGAAAAATTGTAACGGTCTGTGTATGTATAATAGAGTATTTGATCATTGATTGGTATCCTAAAATAATGGAAATTTTTTTTCACTGTTTTTAGATATAATAATTACTGAATGAGTGAAACTACAGATCTAGATAACTTCAGAACTGTCATATAGATACTTGCAAATGAGTGGCTTTATAAAGAAACTTACCAGAAAGAAGTACATTGACTTTAAAAATGTAACAGATACAAAATTAGCAAGATGTCTGTCAACATTGGATCTCACTGCATTAGGTAGGTGTTTAAAGTACAGTCAAACCTGTGTTAAAGACAACCTCTATGAAAGGACCACCTGCTTATAATTGTTATTAAAATTTTATCCAAATTGCTCTTTAAATCATTTTTTTTTGAACCTGTATGTATGGCCGCCTGTCTATTGAGACCACTTTTACTGATTTCCTTACGATGGCCTTTAAAGACAGGTTTGACCATATTACTTTTTATTATTCTCTTAATTTATCACTCCCTCCCAGTCTTTATGTTTTGAATCATCATTCCTTTTCACTCTCTCTCTGTCTCTCTCCCTTTTTCTCTACCTCCCTGACTTAAATGCTCTCTTCTTGAGCTCTTTCCGTCCTTCCCTCCCTCACTTACTCAATTTACTTAATAAGTTATCTCTTTCAATCATGTACTCTCACTCTCCCACTAACATAACTAGTTCAAATTCAATCACAAATCAAGCTGTGCAATGATGCAACCAACCAACCAATCAATCAATCAATCAATCAATCAATCAATCAATCAATCAATCAATCAATCAATCAATCAATCAGTCAGTCAGTCAGTCAGTCAGTCAATCAATCAATCAATCAATCAATCAATCAATCAATCATCAATCAATCAATCAATCAATCAGTCAGTCAGGGTGATGGCTCATGAACAATCTACAAATCACCTAAACACTCGCCCCTCTTTAGTTCAAACATCTTTTATATGACCACAAAATCATTCTTTACGCTTGTTCAAAATCAGGATTGCTATGGTTACTAAGTAATCTACTTATTCAGTCGCTAGCTTTAAAGTGATCATTATACATCCCTTTACTTCTTTCTCAGCAACACATACATATATATGTCTAAATCATTGTTGATATTTGTGCATATTCAGTGGGCCCTTGAGCCATTAGCCCCAAAATAAAATTACTTGTGTAAAAAATTACTGTCAGTGGGCCAATTTTGGCCCATGTTTTTCATATTAGTTGAACATTGAGAAAATATTGCTTTCCTTTTTTTTCTAAGCTTGACTGAAAGCCTGAAGTTTTTCTAGATGACATAATATATATAATATATATATAATTTGCATAAATATGCAATTGTACAAATTACAAATTACAACACCAGTCGTTCCTAATTTCCTAATTAAAATAAATGTATGTTTTGATATGTATCCACTTCTGGAAAATATGGCCCCAAATTTCTCAGATCCAGGGCCAGAATGGCCCCATCTCTCCCCATTTCTGGTTGATCACTGCATATTTTGAATATATGTACTTGTTAGCTGAGGAAAACATTTTGTTGAACATCTCATATTTTCTTTTTATTTCCATTTTTGATATTTAGCATAGGTGTTCTGGGAATGGATTTTAAGCATTTTTTAAAAAATGCTATATTTTTTATAAAATGCTTAAAATCCATTCCCCAAGCACCTATATATTTAGTATCATATTTGCCATATTTTGTATATTTTAGGCATTGGAAGTACCCTTGGAGCTGGTATCTATGTTGTAGCTGGACAGGTTGCTAAGGAAACAGCTGGACCATCTGTTGCTATTTCATTTTTGATAGCTGCATTTGCATCAGTTCTTGCTGGTAATTATTTATTTTTTCCAAAAACTACCATCTCTATCAACTACTTATATGAGAACCATGAGTGTGTAGGTTTTCATAGAGGTGTGACCACTGGGGTTGCTTAGTTGGTAGAGTGCTTGCTATATGTAAGTAGGAGGTTGTGGGTATGAACCTCAACCAGGTCTGACCCAAGATTTGAAAGTGGCTAGTGACTGTTCATTTGCGAAGCACTTAGTGCTGCGAAATGAAAGTCATGGTTCTTTCGGATGGGAACTTAAAATAAACAAGGTCTTGTGTCATGGTACTCATGGCACGATAAAGAACCAATCTGTATATGCCATTAACATAATGCACAGGCAAAATTTCTGCACCTTTGCCTATAGCTGGCAACGTCTCAATATAAGTGAGATATTCCTGACTTGGACATAAAACACCATTACTAAACTCACCTTCTGTATAATAATCTAGTTAAAACAGTGTTTAATTGAATTCCATTGACTTCAAACTATCAAAGTTTCAATATATTTCAAGTACATTAATTTATAAGCGAGTTTTCAAATATTTAAAGAGAGACTAATAGGAGACCAATGAAAAAAACATAATTTGATAAGGGAAGACAAGGAGAGTTATTAAAGGTTAATCATGTTAATATAACAAAGATTTAATGTAATTTAAAATGAACAAGAATCATATCACAGATGTTGCATATAGTAACATCAGCTAATGATTTCATACTAACATATGTTACAATGACACCTTGTGTCAACAGTATTAACCTGCTTGTTATGATTAATGGATAAATTAATAATTCAAGTCTGTTTAATTTTGAATCTGTTAAATGAAAAAAAAAAAAAAATAGGAATTAAAAAAATCCAATAAATAAAGGAACAAGTAAATACAATCAGACCTGTCTATAAAGACCACCCAAGGAAACCAGTAAAAGTGGCTTATATGTGCAGGTGGCCCTTATACAGATGTTTAAATAACATGAATAAAAAGCAATTTGGATAAAATTTAGCTGACCTTTAAAAATAGGTGACCCGTATATAGAAGTAGTACTTAAGGCAGGTTTGACTGTAAATAATAGTTTTCAGAAAATATTATTTGTATTGATTTTTTCACCTATAGCAGACTTTATAAGTAGAATTATTTAGTCAACCTAAAGAGTTTATAGTCATCCTTATATCCCCCACAAACTAGTTTTACCTCCACAAACTAGTTTTACCCCCACAATAAGTTTGAAGTGGGTATATAATATATACCTATATTATAGGAAATCACCATGTCTGTCTGTCATTGTAAAATGTGTCCAGGCTATATCTCATAATTGCTTTGGATGATTGTCATAAAACATCACATGAATAATCTTGACATCATGATCCAAAGGTGTGTCATGACCTTGAACCAAGTTCTTAACGGAAAGGATGTCAAGGTAGACAGCAATCATTAAACCCTTGTAGATGTTGGGACTGGGGGTATTTGGCTCCCAAGGGACAGTTCTAGTTTAAATTATAATAACATCAATCCTACTGGTACTTTAAAGATTAACAAAGTGTTACAGGACCATGTTCATTTTATCATGTTGATGGTCTTCCTCTTGGTTGGATTGGTGGTAGAGCATCCACCTCAAGACCAGGTGGTTGTAGGTTTGAAGGCATCTGGATGACACATAAGACTAAAATTTGAGATAATGCTTCCTTGCCTAGTGTTTGGCAATTAGAAATGGTGCTCTTGGTGAAAGAACAGCCACTGCCCACTTTCAAGTCTTAGGTCAGATCCAGTCGGAGTTTGAACCTACGACCTCAACGGAGTGAGCACTCTACCAATGGAGCTACCACAGATGTCTGGCAATAATAGGTGGGAATATTGAATGGTTCACCATTTGTCAGTATAATGTGACTTGAGAAATATGCTTGACTGTGGTATACTGACTCTGTGAACTAGCACGTTAAAGTCACCCTGGGTGCGCACTATTACAAGACAGACTATAATTTTCCCTAATATGGCTCCATTTAAATATGTGATAACTCTAGAAGTTTGCAAGATATTTTCCCCTTGCCAATAGGTCAAAGGAAGCAGGGTATTAATTGCTTACAGGATTAGAATTTCTTGATACAGTTGAACCTGTCTTAAATGCCACCTGTATGTAACAGCCACATGCTTTCAAAGGCCAGTAAAATTGTATTCATTGCTTTTTTATTCATGTTATTTGAACCTGAATATAAGGGTCACCTGCCCACAAAAGCCACTTTTCCTTTGGGTAACCCTATAGACAGGTTTGACTGTAGTATGATTATATGTTACATGATAATCTAGTTTTGATGTTTTCTTTATAGGCCTTTGCTATGCTGAGTTTGGTGCCAGAGTTCCAAAGACGGGTTCTGCCTATGTATACAGCTATGTTACTGTTGGAGAATTTATAGCCTTTATCATTGGCTGGAATCTGATTTTAGAGTATGTCATTGGTAAGTATTACCACCAAACTTGTCTATAAAGTCCACTCAAGGGAACCAATAAAAGTAGTTTTTATGGACAGGTGGCCTTTATAGACAGGTTCAAATAACATGAATAAAGAGCAATCAGAAAAAATTCTATTGACCTTTATAAGCAGGTGGTTCTTATATAGAAGTGGCCTAAAAGGTAGGTTTGACTGTATATGTTTTCTCATTTGCTGATTTTAAAATATACCAGTGGTCAGTATTTTATTTTCACACCTAACTTCGAAGAAGAAGTGGTATACTGGTTTACCTCTGTCTTTCTGTCCGAAACAAAAATTTTCGTAACAGTTTTCTCAGCAACTACACAGCTAATTAAAATTTTGTATGCAAGTTCAGTATAAGGTATTACTTACTATGCATAAATTTTGAATACCAATCTTAAAAAGAAATTTTAGAAAATCCCTTAACTTATGGGAATTAATATTGTCTGTTAAAATACTAAAAGAGTTGTCAGGTGAGCAATGAGGCCCATGGACCTCTTCTAAAACATACAGTAAACCACAGTACTGAAACCATTAGCTATCTGACTCCCAACATTGTTGAAAGCAGGGGCCAGTTTCACAACCGTTCTTCAACTAAGATTTTCCTTAATTTAAATCTGACAAATTTGATATCTGAGTAATTTTGTTAAGTTTTCAAGATATTCATAAATTTTAGATATCATTTTGAAGACCATACTAAGCTTATTAAATCTATTTTTTATTGTTATTGAAACGTTTTAGCTGTAGTACCGTAAAATATTGTCAAAACTTGCCTGATTTCATTGAATAATGATTGTGAAACTGGTGCCAAGCCCTATATATCTAGATTTTGAACTTATACATGTTGTAATAATTTTATTTCTAGGTACAGCTAGTGTTGCCAGAGCTTGGAGTTCTTACTTTGATTCACTTATAAATAATACCATTCAGAACTTCTTCCAGGAAAACATGCCAATGTCGGTGACTGGACTATCTCCCTATCCAGACTTTTTCGCCTTTGGAATAACTCTCTTACTCACAGGTAAACACACAACTAGAATTGTCTCTTGAGAGCCATATACCCACACCCCCAATGTTTAATGCTTTCCTTTACCTTTCCAATATGACCTTGGTTCAAGGTCATGACACACCTTTGGACCATGAATTATTCATGTGAGGTTTTATTACAATCGTCCAAAGCAATTATGAGATATGGCCTGGACATAATTTTACATAGACTGACAGACAGACAGACAGACAGAAAGATGGACAGACAGACAGACAGACATGGTGATTCCATATCCCCCTTAAACTAGTTTAAGGGGAGGGGGGTATATTAAAATCAATACTAACTAAACCAAAAAGTCATCAGAAAGAAACATTTAGAAAGACCTTTATGAACTGACACATTTTATACTCAGATTTAAAATACCTACTGTATTATAAATCAAAAACAAATGAAGCCGGGTGCTATGCCAGGGTTTAGCCCCTCCTGTTTAGCCAGGAAATATGAAGGTCAAACTAGGGCTCAGAGTTTGTCCTCGACACTGTAGGCAAGTGGTTTTTCTTCAAATGAACTTAAAATGAATATGAAGGGAGGTAACTCATTTTCATTAGCAAGCATAATGGATAGAGATCAGTATTGATGATCTGTTAATTTTAAAACAGTAACTTATCTATACAAGTCATTGTTTAAGAAAAAATATATTTAAATAAGAAAGTATTGGAATTCAAAACTCAACTAAAACTGAAAAGATGGACTTAGGTTTGTCCAAAAACTTTAATTTTTAGACAACATTTTTCATGATTTTTGTTTGGGGCCAATAAAAACATCAGTAAAATGCAAATATAACGAACACATTTACAATAAATACATGAAAAGTACAAAGTCAAATATAGGGTCTAACTGCTCCTCTATATAAATCTATTTATAACCATGTAATGAAGTTGTTTTATAACGAAGTAAAAAATAGAGACCCAGGGCTTCGTTATAAATGTGATTTACTGTAAAATTGATCACTGAAGAAGTGTGAGACAGTTTTAATTGTAGGTTATTAAGTATTTTTATCATAATTATTTTGTAGTAATTCTAGCTGTTGGTGTTAAAGAATCTTCAACATTTAACAACATTTTTACTGGTGTTAACTTGTTAGTGGTAACATATATTGTTATATGTGGTATGTTTAAAGCCGATATACACAACTGGCAGATATCACCATCTGAGATTCCAAATTCAACAACGGAAGGTGATGGAGGATTTATGCCTTTTGGATTTTCCGGGATGATGTCTGGTGCAGCCACTTGTTTTTATGCCTTCGTTGGATTTGACTGCATAGCTACTACTGGTAAGTCAAAAATAGCTAGGAAATTATGTACAAATAGATTGGAAAAAGTAATGATTTAACAAGTCTAGTGGCGTTCAAATTAAGATAGGTTATGAAATTGATTTTCTTTATGAAAATGAAAAAAAACCCAACTTTGTGAAACTTTGAATAATGGATGATATGGTAAGCTACGGTATTTACGTGGTTTACTAATTTTGGCTTGTTTTCTGGTCACTTGTTTTGCACCAAAATTAATACTGAGCAAAAATTATATTATGCTTATTGTTTTATAGTGCATATTAAAAAAACTGGGAAATTTCATTACACAGATATGTCTAAATTTCATATATCTCGAAAATAAATACACACGAAATTAAATACATTTACAGTATAAAATAACCTTATGTTTACATTGATTTATAAACATTTACATTTCAGGTGAAGAAGTAAAGAACCCACAGAAAGCTATACCTATCAGTATTGTGTTATCATTATTATTCTGTTTTGTGGCTTATTTTGGAATTTCTGCCGTTATCACTTTGATGTGTCCGTATTATTTACTAGACTCTAATGCTCCGTTACCGATGGTGTTCTCCCGTGTTGGATGGGGTGTGGCAAAGTATATAATATCAGTTGGAGCTATATGTGGTCTTTCTACAAGGTTGGTACCGGTTATATATTTTATACACAGTATTGAAACAGAACAAAAGGAATTTTTAACCCTCTTGCTGTTAAACGGACACATGTGTCTTCTGCCAGCTGCCTGCCACATGGACACATGTCTCCATTCAGTGAAACTGACAACTCTTCATTAAAAGACTAAGAAATACTTATGATTTTTTGTAAGGTAAACAAAAATGCAAAAAGTTGACTATTGAAATTAAAATCTACCATTACCTAATGATGTCATATGACTACAAACATGTGTGATGTCATTTCCTATTGTTGACATAATATCCATCCGCATTATAATAAACGATTTAGCACTGTCAATGGTAATATTTAAATTAATTTGACAGCAAGAGGATTAAAAACCAATTATTGATGAATATTTTATTAATAAATAGCAAATTGAATATAACTCCTATTAATTTAATACTGTTTAATAATTATGCCCATGGTAAACTATAATTTGGAGGTTTAATAATAATTACTTTATCAATCTGTACACTTTGCCCAGGTCATAGTGCCTAAGAAAATGCTGAGCATGGCAAAATGTAGGTTAGTGTATATTTATGGTGGTAGTTTGATCAGTAACCATGGAAACTATTCATTCCATGCTCAGTGAGACAAACCTTACTCTGATGGCTACATAATGGTGACATACACACAGAGGTTTGAATACCTACTCCCAAAAACTTATCAGCCTATCAGCCTACCTTGTACCCATCTCTCTCTCCTGATGTGGGATGTCCTAGGTTTGGCTGGGTCCGATCAGATGCCCTGTGTCAAGGCAAGCATGACATGATAAAGAACCCTGTTGTTTAATGCCATCAGCACAACACACAGGCAAAATTTCTGCACCTTTGCCTATAGCTGGGAACCTCTTGATATAAGTGAAATATTCTTGACTGGGATGTTAAAAATCTCTCTCTCTCTCTCTCTCTCTCTCCACTTTGTACAGGATATAACCAACTGTTCAGCATTTTCAAAGAAAAGTTCCAACTACTAGTATCTATGAATAAATGTATTAGTCATATCTATGAGTATTGGTCAATGTGTCCACCAACCTAAATATTACTGGCGGAATATTTCCATGTTTGTGCGGTTCTAATTTAGAAATTTAATAAAAACACCATTTGCTATTTACTAACCATATTTAATTAACAAACATTGTGATTTTTTTTTTTTTTTTTTTACAGTTTACTTGGTGCCATGTTTCCATTACCAAGAGTTTTATATGCCATGGCAACAGATGGGATTATTTTCAGATTTCTATGTAGAGTTAATGAGAGGTTCAAAACTCCACTTATAGCAACCTTTCTATCTGGGCTTTTTGCTGGTGAGTATACGGTTAGTTTATGTCACATGTTGTTTAACTTTGAATCTGCCCATAAATAGTATTTATGGTGCTATAGCCTCCAAAGCAAAAGCTAAAGCAAAGTAGTTTGTTGAGTAATGGTGTTTAACACCCCAGTCAAGAATATTTCACAATATTGAGATGTTGCAAACTATATAGGTGAAGGTGCATAATTTTTTTTGTGTGTTGGGCTGATGGCATTATAAAGCATGTTCTTTATCTTGCCACACCTACTATAACATGGGACCTTGTTTTGTTTTAAGTTCCCATCCAAAAGAACTCTGACTTTCATTCCATAATGCTTTGGGGAAAGAACAGTTGCTACCCACTATCAAGTCTTGGGTCAGACTCAGTTGTGGTTCGAATCCTATAGCTTCCTACTTAAAGAGCGAGCACTCTACCAACTGAACTGAATATCTTATAGTACAATGAAATATACATATGTTTAAAAATGCTCTTACATTCTTTTTCAGTATAATGACTGGTCATGATATTAATTTAGTTTAAAATACATTTTGAGTATCTATTCATATGTACATATATATTAAAAGAAATTCGCATGACACTGAGATGAGCGACATAAAAACACTACCATGCTTACTGCTTCATTAAAAAGATCTTATAGTTAAAATAAATACCAGGCTAATTTTGCAAATTGTTAAGATATTTAGGAATTTAAGGTGTCATTTTGAAGATCACTTCAACTTTATAATGTCTGTATTCAGTTTCATCAAAAACTGAACATCCATAGTTCCAACAGATATTGCCAAAATTTAGCAATTTTAAGGAAAGGAAAATCTTAGTCAATATATGATTGTGAAACTTTATCCAGGTACAGTCTAACCTGCCTTAAAGGCCACCTCTATATTATGGCCCTGCTTATAAAACTCAGTAGAATTGTACCCCAATCGTTCTTTATTCATATTATTTGAACCTGTATATTTAGGCTACCTGTCCATAAAGACCATTTTTACTGGTTCCCTTGGGTTGCCTTTACAGACAGGTTTGACTGTACTTAAAACACTTTAACTTCTCAACAATTTTATTGTATTTACAGGTGTTATGGCTATGTTATTTGATTTAAAAGAACTGGTAGATATGATGTCTATAGGAACATTACTGGCCTATACTTTAGTTGGAGTGTGTGTCCTTTTACTCAGGTATGTAATCACTGCCTATACTTTAGTTAGAGTGTGTGTCCTTTTACTCAGGTATATAATCACTGCCTATACTTTTGTTGGAGTGTGTGTCCTTTTAGTTACATAGTTTGTAAGTGTCCGGGACAGAATGATACAGGGTCAGTAGAACAGATACTGGATTAGGCATTGGCATGTTTTCGGCTGATCCTGGATCATTTCGTAATGGACACTTACAAACCATGTAACTTTTTTACCCTACCGATAACATGCTGCTATTGATTTTTATTTTTTTAAAATTGCTGCCTATGTCAATGAATGAAGGTAAAAAATTGAATTATCTGTTTGCAATACAGCATGACATAATGGATGCTTAAGTTTAGCATACTTACAAAGTATGGCAGCCTTTTTGTTGGCTTTCAATGTCTCATAATGATACTTTTATGCACTTCAAACCACTGTGTTCAGCAGAAGATTCTGAAAATCTTTTATTTTGGGCCATAATTTTGGTTGACATTTACGTTCAATTCAGGGGACATAACTCTAACACACCTGATATGAGCCTCACAGACCCAGTATTTTTGCATGTGTGGCTATGTACAAAATGATACTAGGATAGTGATGTGATTAATCTAACCTGTAGATTAATCAAGAAATGGTGCCTGTGTATGTACAACACTTTGTATATTAATGTTTTATTGTACTTTATTTTAGGTATAAAGTATCAGCTTTTGAAAATCAGGATGATGATGGTCCTACAGAGAACGGGTAATAGCTTATATCACCTTCTTAATAAATAATTAAGAAAGTTGCAAATACAGTCAAACCTGTCTATAAAGGCCACATAAAACAACCAGTAATTTTAGTCACCTTTATGAGGAGGTGGTCTTTATATACAGGTTCAAATAATATGAATAAAGAACAATTGGGATAAAATTACCTGAATAAAGAGCTATTGGGGTAAAATTTTACTGGCCATTAGAAGCAAGTGGTGCTTATATAAAAATGGCCTTTAAGGCAGGTTTTACTGGAAATCAAAATTATTGTTTTTGAAATTCCATTTTTTTATTTTGTAATCTTAAGCTTTCTATAAAGTCTGTATATAAACATGATATAAATGTGAACTTAATAGACAATAATGTTTTATAAAAGTTCTCTGCTTATGGGCAGCCTTAATACAGAGATGTCATTCAAAGCCAGGGAACCAACATGTTCTAAGAAAGATAGGGGTGTTAAATTCAAGTTTATGTCCATCTATCCTTTTGTCTTCTGTCTGTCCAAAATTCTTGTCTGTGCTAATTCTCCAAAACTATGAAGCACAATTCACAAAACTGGTGCAAAGCATCATGATCATAGATAGGAGATGCCCATGTCTTTGAGTTGGTTTGCTCATTTTCTTGGGAGTTATTGCCCATTTAACATAAGTGCAAATCACCAGAAAAGAATCTGCTGGTGGGGGATCCTTATTCATTGAATTTGCATGTTTCATTGATGCATGTTGACAGTTGAATACATTTGTTACAGTAAGATATTATCCAGACCAGATGGAATGGACAGCAGATCTTTCCAGGATAACCAGCCACTGTATATTAATGATGATGACAATTCATGGTCTAATTATATCAAAACAATGTTTAATAAAACATCAGATAATCCTACACAAACAACAGAAGCCATTGCTAGATGGAACACTTGTATGATTTGTAAGTATTATATTGTTATTATAGCTCAGTGAGTTGAGCTGAGTAATGGTGTTTAACATTACAGTCAAGATTATTTTACTTATATCAAGACATCATCAGCTATGGCAAAAAGTGTAGAAATTTTCCTGTGCCTTGCACTGACGGCATAATACAACAGGTTTCTTATTGTGCCCCATGACAGGGGACCTCATTTATTTTAAGTTCCCATCCAAAAGAACCGTGACTTTGATTTTGTAATGTTCAGTGCTCGGCAAACAGTCATTACCCATTTTCAAGTCTTGGGTCAGTCTCGGTCTGGGTTTGAACCTGTGACCTCCCACTTACTAAGCAAGCACTCTACTGAGCAACTGCAGTGGTTTATAGCTCAATTGTCATGCAGGTGCTGTGCCAGTTATTGGGAGGTGAGGGTTTGATTCCAAATGAGTCAGACCAAACACCTTAAATTAAGTAGCAACTCTTTTTTCACATATGTATGCTACATTTAGAAAGTCATTTGTTTGTTTTGGTGCCCATAGGAAGGTAGGTCGGTAATTGTCGTCGCAGTTTATTTCTGAGAGATGCCTAGAGCATCACAAAGGTATAGAGTAAAACCTTGTTTCACCTATTCATTTGGTCCTTCAAATTTTTGTACTGTAAAAGGGGTCTGGTGATAAATTGAAGGACACTTATATAGACATTCATAGAAGAAATGGGGTTTGAGACTACGGAAGAGTGCGGCAAAATTATCAAGAAACATTAAATTGAGGTTTCACTGTACAGTCATGTAAGCTTCTACAACTTTACATGTAGCTGATGACATCTCAGATATTAGAAATCTCTAAATATTCACCCTGCCAAAATAACCCCCTGCGCACACAGTGGCATAGTAACATAAGTAAACACATGTTGTTTTTCTGTCATTATTACTGATTTTTTTCATTCAATTTTTTCCTTTCAGGTTTTACTGTGGTGTGTCTATGCATTGTCCTTGTGTTTGCAGACGACAATTTAGCGAACGGTGATTGGTGGGCAATTTTACTTGTCTGTATATTTGGAATTCCCGTATTTGTTTTAGTATATTCTATATGGAGGCAACCTCAAAACCAAGCTGAAATAAATTTTAAGGTAATTTAACACTATTTGATCAAAGTTTTGTAGCATCCAGCCTCGTTTGGTTAATGCAAGTTAAAGTTTAACTTAATTTGCCAATTTTCAGAGTTTTTAGTTTCTTTTTGGATTGTGATTTGAACATGGACTGGTTTGTCCCTGTTTGATGATTATGTTGTTCATTTGAAGGAATGTTGAGACTATTTTTGTTTTTTAATAACCTAATAAAATTTGATGAATTTAAGAACATAAGAATAAGACGTATTTGTAAAACACTTTGGA
This sequence comes from Anadara kagoshimensis, assembly GCA_021292105.1. Taxonomy (NCBI): domain Eukaryota; kingdom Metazoa; phylum Mollusca; class Bivalvia; order Arcoida; family Arcidae; genus Anadara; species Anadara kagoshimensis. The sequence continues at coordinate 27,279,674 of CM037870.1, read as the reverse complement.
AATGTACATGTGTCAAATGACAGCTTAAGCATAAAAAAGAGAGGTGTACCGATAGTAAAAGAGGTAAAGTTCAAAGACAGTGACACCAACAATGAAATACACAACCTAAAACAAACATGAACCAGGATAATTCAATCTAGGGGTTACAAATAATGCTAAACCCCTATCTAATTTTTAAGACAGTCAAGAATTGTCATTCACTGTAAATGATAGAATATATAAAGACCCTCAAAAATTTTTATGACTGTCATCACAATATTGTTGATAAGTATGGTGTCCCTGTATTCAAATTATTCTTCATATATTTGACATCCTATAGATCCATACTTTATTCATTCTCAATTTTGATTACAAACGTGGTGGGTGTGGCTAGCTAAACAGGAGGTGCTTACCCTTTCTGAGTGCCCAACCTCGATTCTAGTGGAAGTTCATGTGTCAGTTTTCAAAGTTTTAACTTTTCTTTTTTGATTGCAATTTGCAAATGGACTGGTATATTTGTTTTTGATATGTACTGTATTACTTAGTAACTTTTTTCTTTGTTATTTCTCTAGGTTCCAGCATTACCATTCCTGCCTGTTATAAGTGTGTTTATAAATATATATTTAATGCTCAAACTGTCTGGTGCTACATGGATCAGATTTGGTGTGTGGATGTTTATAGGTAAGCAAACAACATAACCATGATAACAATTTGTTATTAAAGATGATGATAAATAATATTTTATTCTTTTTCCATTTAATCCTTTGTTACACTCTTACTCACTGCAAAAATGGCACTTCACATGGCAACATCATTAAACAATTTGGCAACTCATTGATTTTTTATCTTAACTCAACTTGCCTCCATGTATAAAACCCACCCCATCCTTAAAATAATCACTTTCCTTAAAGGTAAACACTTAGTTGCCATCCCTATTTTGTGTAATTGCAGGTCCGATTGAAATCCGCCCAAGAGGTGGGTGGTGCATTCCTTAGAAGGGAGTGGGTGTCTTGATGCATTTCTCTTGAAAAATTCAAAATTTGAATTTAAAAAAATGGTGAATTGTGATGTGATTTCACAGACAAATGGCTACAGTACAGAGTACATATGTATACCTCTTTTCTGGCCCTACTTTCTTTAGGAAAATGTTATCAGATGAAAAAGTTGACAAGTGTATTGTATGGAGGATGGTACTACATTGACTTTGCCTGCTTAAAATTACTACAGAATAAAAGTAGTTTCCCTGGGGGGAAAAATTACTAAAATTTCACAATTTGACCACAAAAATTCACAAAACTAGTTATACACCAGCAAATTATATCTAGTTGTCCTTACCTACAAAATTTCATATACTCTCACCGGTCATAGTATAGTATCTTGGAAATAAAGACCCTAGCTATTGCCAGCATGTCATAATGAAGTTGGTTGTATTTCAGAAATTTTAAAGGCAGAAGGTAGCTTTTGAACAATGCAACAAATTCATTGTTCTATTAAATGCATTTAAAAAGATTTTTTAGAAGGGTTTGACTTCTCATGAGATGCGAGTGGGATGGTGAGTCAACATCCGCCTCAGTTGTTATAACTACCAAAACCATACAGTACACATCCTTTTTATAACCAATATGCTGACTGCTTGCTGCACTTGCCTATCCTAATACCTGCTTTGTTCACATTTACAGGATTTTCAGTATATTTTGGATATGGAATTTGGCATAGTTCACAGGGGAAACCACAAGAGTATGTACAGCTATCCATTGTGGAAACTGATGAGGATGATGATAACCAGATAGTTCCGGATGCGGAAGAAGATGAAGATATTGATATATATGACCATGATGACCGACGGAAAGATGAAAATGTTACAAATAAAAATAGTCAAAATGGTCTTAAGAAGCATAGATAATATTAAGATAAAATATTGTATAGTTTTGTTAGTGCATAGAATTTATTTATAAATTTTTGAAAAATGTTTTAAATAGAAATAGCCAAAATGGTCTACAGCTGCATAGATCAGGCTGATCAAATTTGTTTAATTTTATTTGTTCAGATCGGTACATTTTTAGTGCGCAAGATTGCTATTTAGGTACTTTTTTTATCGCTTGTTTGTTTTTGATTCAATTTCCATATAAAAGTCTTATTTTTAGTACTTTTAATTATAAAAACCCTCAAAATGGAAAAAAATCTGTCTAATTTGACCTTTTCATATTAACCATTCGTTTTTATGACACAAATCCATTAAAAATGGATACCAGAGCGGTAGCTCAGTTGGTAGAGTGCTCGCTACGTAAGTGGGAGGTCATGGGTTCGATCCAAGACCCAAGACTTGAAAGTGGGTAGTGACTGTTCTTTTGCCAAGCACTCGGCATTACGAAATGAAAGTCACGGTTCTTTCGGATGGGAACTAAAAATAAAACGAGGTCCCTTGTCATGGTGGGCTTGGCACGTTAAAGAACCCTGCTGTATAATGCCATCAGCGCAACGCACAGGCAAAATTTCTGCACCTTCGCCTATAGCTGGCGAGGTCTCGATATAAGTGAAATATTTTTGACTGGGACGTTAAACACCATTACTCAACTCATTAAAAATGGATAAAAATCTGTCAAATTGGTCAGCCTGATAGATGATATTAAAATATTGTTTATTGTTGTTAGTGCATAGAATTTATAAGTATTCAAACAAATGTTACAAATAGAATAGTCAAAATGGCCTACTGCAGCATAGATGATATTAGATATTGTATATTTTTGTTAATGCATAGAATTTATTTATAAATATTTGAATTTGTAACATAGAATAAGGAAGATGATGATGATATATTTTTAGTAATAGAAAGATAAAAATGATGCAAAAAGCCCAAATCGTCTACAACGTGATATTATATGTTTAGGAGAAGTACAGTATATAGTGAGTTATACAGGATTTTGGCAGGTTACATGACCCAATGTTCCCGCCGAAAGTTATATGTTATACATTCATCTTTGACAGGGAACATGTGACCATGTAACTTGCAACACTTGCCAAAACCCTGTATAATGTTTTTGTCACCCTTCACAGCAGTACAAGTTTGGTATTTTTAACTTCGATTTCATATTCTATGCGACTTGTATACATTGCCACCATGTTTGTTTATCATAACTAGACTTTCATGATATACAAGTTACTTCCCTTTTACCACTTAACGTCGCATGCAACAGAGAACTATGTTTGAAAATCTTCCAGGATACATTGACGCAAGCAACGATTAGCAACGTACAGGAATTTCCTGGTACATTTCAGAAGTCTAGTTGTGATAATCAAGTATGGCATCAATGTACATGTAAGTCACAAAGAATACCAATTTGAAGTTGAAATTACCAAACTATAATACCGCTTTGAAGGAGGACAAAAACATTATACAAGATTTTGGCTTTTTACCGTGCCCCATGTCCCTTGTCTAAAATCATTGTATCCTTCCCCAATGGCTCAGGGTACATGAGTTTTTGACAGGTTACATGGGGCTGTGTGGCCTGTGAAAACCCTGTATAACTTATATTTTTATTGACAAAAATCCAAAAACTAGAAATATGTTAATATTATATTTAAGTGTATGTGTATTATATTGTTAAATTTTATTGCATGTTTATGGACCACAGGTTGTAAAATAAATTGAATATTTAAGAGCTCTTTGATTGTACTATAACCACACCACTGTGATTTAACAGTGCCCATTCAAAGTTTTGAATTTTATAACCAGGGACCCCAATTTGTGTTTGTCATTTCTTGTCTCATCTTGTTTGACTTGTTTCTATCATTTGCTGTTTTTTATGTCATGTTCTTGATTGCAATTGGATTTTACTTAAGTACTCATGCTTCAGTTTCATTTTTTTCTTCTATTTATAGATTTTTTCCATTTATCAAATTCCAAGTTTTAAATTAGCAAAATGGCTGTAAAAATACAAATTCACAACTATCACATTTGTATCAGTACATGACCAAAATTTTGTTTTATGATGGTTTATGTGCCATACTTTGCTACCTCTCATCTTAATGATTTTTTTTTCACAGTTTGGGGATACATGTATATACATTCCTCTTTATTTATATATTTTAATTATTTTTTTGAATTCGCAAGCATCACATTTTGCATACCTCAACCTACTGTAAGCGTCATTTTGTGAATATATGAAATCACAACCACCATCCATGTAAATATTAAAATTTGCAATCGATTGGCAATTATCTCCCTTTCTTAGGACATTTTGTCATGTTATATATGGCTTCCACAGTCATAAATGATTGCCCACTTTTTTTGCAATTTGGCTTTATTATTTTCATGATTCTGGGAATATTCCTGTGATATATGAATTTGCATCCAAGAGTCTTCACGAAATTACACATTAAACATTCCCTCACAATTAAAAAAGTAATCTACATATCAGTCAAACCTGCCTTAAAGTCCACCTCTATATAAGGACCACCTGCTTATAAAGGCCAATAGAATTATATCCCAATTGTTTTTAATTCATATTATTTGAACCTGTATATAAAGGCCACCTGCCCATAAAGGCCACTTTTACTGGTCTTCATGGGTGGCCTTTATAGACAGGTTTGACTGTATTATTTTCTAACTATTTACATGTATAGTTATTTAAAATGTATATATTTTATATAAAGTCACTTATACCATTTTTGGGGACCACCAGTTATTTCCCAGAAGCCAGTAAAATGTTTCTCTGATAACAAAACTTTTTTTGCAAATGTAATATGGCTGGTGTTTTGATGAATTGACACAAATTCAAAATTTTATTTAGTTTGAACCAAAGGATTGCCTTTTCTATTAAAAAGGTCTGGTTATAGACTTATGAACTAAAAATTGTAATGTTTGTGTGAGCCCTAAAATAACCCAAATTTTAAATACATTTTATGCCAGATTTATTGTACTGTTTAATAGTTTGATCCTGACATTGGTAGATCTGAATAATATGCTCATTTAGATCTGTTATATTTGAATGTTTGAATTCAATTTGAAATTTCATAAGGTAGGTTTTTGTAAAAGATTTGAATCTCAAGTCTCCTGGCATTTGAAAATTTCATAAAGTAGGTTTTTGTAAAAGATTTGAATCTCCTTCTCCTGGCATTTGAAAATTTCATAAAGTAGGTTTTTGTAAAAGATTTGAATCTCCTTCTGGCATTTGAAAATTTCATAAAGTAGGTTTTTGTAAAAGATTTGAATCTCAAGTTTGAATCTCTTTGATTCTCTCAGGGCACTCCAGTTTCCTCAACTATCCATGAACTGACCACATTAATATAAGTGAAAAAGTCTTAGTGGGACAATCTGTTAATCAACTTCACTTTACTCAAGTTTGGGGTTTAATCTCTCTTGTATCAATTTTATTTTTACACCCATTTATGATAAAATTGTAATTAGAATCTACTGATATGTAATAATAATGATAATATAAGCATGATAAGTAATAATTTATTTTATTATAGTGTCAAACATTACACAATTTATACATACATACTGTAGATATATAGAATAACTGTTTCACAATAAAATGTATTAATGTCTAGCCAAAATTGACTTATGAGACATTGCTATCAGTGATATGTATGACCACAGTGAATTGTTATTTTTTAAGAATCAAATACAACAATTTACATACAGATTAAAAATAGACCAGTATGATGAATTTTATTTTAATTTTTTTTCATCTTTTCATCTTGGTTGTTTGTAAGAGTTGTGGCAATACCTTTGTACATTAATATTTCATTGTTTTGTATGTTAAATATTTAAAATTAGATTACCGTATGTTTAATTACCACAGTGGCAGCAATACATTCTCTACCTGTCACAGGTAATTATTATTCCACAACATCGATAAGCAATAACTATGAAAATCAGTATTATTTAATTCAATACATTGTCATTAAGCATTGGTCTTTTTAAATCACACCATCTAATATCTGTTAGCCAATTCTTTGTAGGAAAGAAACATTATATCAATATTTAGTAAATGGGATCTAGTAGAATTAATGTTTTTCATATTTATGTCTCCCAAAGAAGTGGGGCACATACAACATGTACAATGTTTACTCCATTTTGTATGCCATTTTTCTTAAAAAGCTATTTTACAAATCTTTATGAAACTTTGTAGGAACAATCTTTGGGCGGAGTTGATGTACCATTGGCTATTTATATTTTGATCATGTTTATGTTGGGAAAACATGGATTTCCCAGTTGAGGTTGTTGGGATGTTTACTTTTAAAATGACATCCCATTTCAGTTATAACTTGTTACATACATATATATTCTCATCATAGACACTGATGAAATTATTTCATAATCATTATTTTAGATGAAAATGTATTGCCTTCAATGCAGAAAGTTTTTTGTAGAAGTAAACAAGCTTAACAGTTAAAGTAAACGTTAATTCTCAAGGGTTTATAAGGGAATATCTTCAAATATTTCACAGATATTTTTTTTGATAAAGATTATATATTTTTATAGAATAAACAATATCTGTTTTATACAGTTTATACCAAATTGTCCTCATTGTATCGGTGCAGCGGACCAAATCATGTTGGGTGTTGACTGAGGTTCAGTGATTGAATCTTGCCTGTTCCAAGTGTAATTTATATAAAATGCAAATATTTTAATACTTTAAAAGTTTTATGTATTATGTAAATGTCATAATACAATTGTTTTACTATGAAAGGTTATATTACTGAAAAAAAAATTAAAACAAAATTGAAAAGTTGGCACATAAGACAAAAATAGAAGAGTTTTAAAATTAAATTTTTTATATTTTCACTTTTAGCTTTCCCGACCACAGGCCACTTGAGTTTACTTCATAGCACAGTGTGTGTATATGTATGTGCATGTGTATAAGCATGTGTATAAAAACTACATGCATGCATGTATTGATCATAAATTTATCTTTGTTAACTTCACTTTAGAAGTCATGGAAACTTAGTCAGAAGAATATATTGGCCAGTGCAATTCAGAATCATAGTATATTATATTGACATGCCAACCAAAATTAGGTCAAGGTGACCTAGGGTACAAATATCTATAAACATCTAAAAAAACTGATGATAAGAGACAAAAATCTTATGTGGTATGCATAAGCTCAAATTGCAAGTTCTTTAATTCACTCAAAAACCACTGGAAGCGGTGCAAGAGATACAATGTTTTTTTGCATTATATACATGCCTGCCAAGTTTACAAATACAAAAATTAGTAAACAGTTTTACAACAGATGATCAGTGAATAATAATAAATAATAATAATAATCACAACATTATCATTTATCACAATGGTAATTATAATATAAGAACCAGGAAAAAGGACAATTGATTTGTGACTTTGAAAACATACATGTAGTTCCCTCTAAATGTATTTACATTTAGGATATTTTCATGTATATAACATTGTGTGATACCAAATGGCAATAAAGGAGTATAAATGTCATTGCTGATGTGACGCCACTCATCTTTTACTTATGCCTATACACGTGAAGTCATAGATTGGCTGTTCCAAAGATTGGAAATGCATGTGATACACAACATTATTTTAAATTTATTTCAGGATTAAAAAACAGTCAGATTTTCAACAAATACAAAATGTAAATATAACCTTTGAACTGTTTAAAAATGACATTTATGGTGGTATAACTTCCATTGCTGTGTAAAGCAAACTGAATAATGCACTAGCATGCGTTATACAGTTTGTTTTGCATGGCAGTGGCAGTTAAAGCACTATAAATGCCATTTGTAGCTACTTCAATGGTTGAATATCTTCACCCATTGTTTTTCTCCCTCAACAGTTTTGTGTCATTTAAGTATGCATTTATCATTACATTATGTCATTTTTGTCACAATAATGTTATATTTAAATCATAGATATTGTTATATTATTATTGTTGACCAACTATGTATACAAAACGTGTTATGATTTTGTAAATGTTACTAGGTTAGTTTCAAACCATTGTTTCTGCAAATTTTTCAGGTTACAATCATGCATTGCCCCTGCAATATCTTCTAACCCAATTATCATATACATATATAGTCATGTATTTTTATTCAGTTTTTGTCTTAAGAAATGTTGCTTATGTCATTGGTACCATTATTTTGAATTTCTAAAATGAAGCAGTTCATTACAAGTATATAAATTTTGAATTGGGTCATTTTAAATGTTTTAAAGATCTGCTTTAGAATTATTTTACATGTTTAAGTAATGGCATTTTGTATTTGATCAAAGGGTGTCTTCTCACTAAACCAACATTTAAATCTCACCTATAGGTAGAATGAAAGTGGGAATGAACCAATCAAACAGAAGAAAAAAGATAATTTGTAGCCCATAAAAAGGTTTCTTGGCATTAACAATTGCAAACAACAAACAATAGAAACAAGAACAACACACACACACACACACACACACACACACACACACACACACACTGAAACCTTTGACTAAACTTTAAAAATGTGCTGCTCTTTTTAGTGCACCTTGCCATACGCCATGTGAGTTTTTGCCATAACTTTGCATACATCTTCTGTTGTCTGTAAACTTTTTCAAATATCTTCTTCTCTGACAACAGTGAATATATATGCTTGAAATGTGGTTGCAATGGTCTATGCCATGTTGGCTATAAAGATTCCTCATTTTGGAGCATTCCGACAAAAGACATGACAGCCATTTTAAAAATAGGAGTTAGGTATCAAAATGCAGTTGGGTGGTAGATGAACGATTCAGGTTCATGGGAATCTCATGTTATAATGTGGTAAACAGTTGCATGTATTCAAATTTACAGATTGGGTTTTGATGGCCAAGTGACGACCCCTTATAGATCAGTGAATCTCTATGCCTAGGTTTCTGTCACACTCTGGCAAATCCTAGTGTTAGAATGTTTATTTTCCTTACAAATGGTCAGAAATTTTCTCTGGGTGTAGGCACAAAGCAATAAGATTTTTATTACCAGATTAGTGCTACGGTATAGGTAAACAACAATGAACTGTCCACTTGACCTTTAATTTAAATATTGATAATGGGTCAGTTAATTTATGTGCATTGAACTCAGGTTCAACATCATGAGTGATACTCACTTTATAGAGTAGACACCTTGTATTAACTTGAATCTTAACACTACCTACTTATTTGGTGAATTATCCTAATTAAAAGGTCAAACGGACAGGTCAGTGTTGTTTGCCCCTACTTAGCGAATAGGTTTGATAATTTTTATATGGTTGTTTATTTCTTGATATTTTCTTGTTAACTTGTATTTAATAAAGATCCTTTAAAGTATTTACTTATTAAACTGTTATAACGATCTTCAAGGATATTTATTTTGTGTATGAAATATAACAAATTTTACTATATCTATCTTATTTCCGAGAAAGCAAGAGTTTAGATTCTCAATAGGACCGGTACTTGTGAATAGTTACATGAGCCCAGTCGTTATTTGCTATTTGCGTTATTGCTTTCTCTGCAGAGAGTAAACAGACAGTAGCAAAATTTTATGCCTAACAGAAAATAGGATTACTGAAGCAAATATGAATAATCTTTAGAAGACTATGTATTCAATTCATTACTACATACTTTAGATCTTTCGGTCTTTTGGCAACTGACAGTCATGCATAGACAATTTCCATGTTATTGTACTCGCCAAATGATTTTTATTTTTAAACATAACTTATTTTTTTTCACCCACTTGAAAAATTTTGGTTTTACAGTTGTATTCCGAAACGACCGTTTACACTGGTTTAATATGCGTGTCATTTAAGAAATATACTTTAGTACTGAATTACAAGAGTAAGAGTAGAAACTGTTACAACAAGGTACATATCTCCAATAAAAGTGGAGGTATTGATAGTTTGGGTTGAAAGAATTTCCGCGGGGGCGATTTTGATATTTCAAAATTATGGGAGCAACTTAAACATCAAAAGCAAAACAAAACTAAACAAACACTAAGTTCATATGAACTTTAGAGTTTCTAGAATCCAGTGAATTCCATATAAATAAAACATTCAGTTATCGAAATTTAAAGTCACCATCTTATCAGAAATACATGTACTATCTAATTTTGCACTGTAGCACAAATTCAGTACAGACGTGTCGAAAGTCAAACACCGAGCTTACGAAAAGGAGTCGAAGCTCGACTGCCGATTGGCCTAAGTATTGATAGCCAGTGACCAAAAGGCTGCCGAAAGCCAGTAACCAGCCGTCAAAAAACTGTCGCTACAAACGGGCCTATGATCTGTCAATTCGACACGGAATTGCTGGGTTACTGTTTCGACAGGCCTGTACTGTAGCTGCAACAATGATGATGCAGCTTTAAACAATAATTTACTCACTTTGCATCGGTCTTCCTTTTGTAAAATTTGCACTTTAAATGAGAATCAATCTAAAAAAATAGATGACAGTGGTGCTAATTGCAATTGCTTGTTCAGTTTTAATTCATTTAGTGAGTAATGGGTCATTTGTAGTTTACACAATATTTTATTTCTGAAATTAGTTTACAAAATCGTTTACAATATATACAGAACAAAGGTATACTAGAATATTAACCAGTTTCCTTAACAATAATTAAATTAGTATTTTACTATTTTGCATAAGTGTGCCTTACCACAGTTGATACCCTATAGGTATATGACATTTTTTTGCAGATTATGGGGAATCGAATTATTAAGATAGGAATGTTATAAATTGTTTCGCGTATTCCAAAAAGGACTTTTAAAGGAAAATCCTAATTTGTTACGGATTTACGTAATAAATGTTCTAAAATGTTTAATAGACCAGAATTACACAGCCAATCATGTAAACCAAATAGCACACCAACCATCTCTTGTTTGATGGGCCATAATCGAAGTTAATATTGTAAACCAAATGGCTCACCATCTCTTGTTTGATGGGCCAGAACCAAAGCTAATAATGTAAACTACCAATAGCTTATTGTCTCCAGTTTAATGGATAAGAAACAAAGTTAAAATGTCAACCAAAATAGCTCAAATCGCTGGTTTGATGGACCAAAACCACACCTAATGATGTAAACCACCAATAGCTTATCATCTCCGATTTGGTGGACTAGATGTAATCTAAATAGCTCACCATCTCTGGTTTGCAATTGATGGACGAAAACCACACCTAATAATGTAAACGAAATAGCTTATCATCTCCGAACAACACCTAATAATGTAAACCACCAATAGCTTATCATCTCCAGTTTGATGAAGCAGAACCACGCCTAACATACCATCGCCTGTTTGATGGACAAGTACCACAGATAATCTTGTGAACATAATAACTTACCATGTCAGAGTTGTTCATAGATATCTCCAATAAAACCAAGTTTTGTCAATTTTTCGAATGCACTTAGTAAATGCTTCAAATTCATTTTATATTATTAAATCTTGATTACACATTTGCTCATCTTTTCGGAGCGTCCGGATTTACTTCCCTGGTTGAAGTCCACGTGATTTACCTAATTTGTGAGTTTCAAAGATTTTACTTTCCTTTTGAATTATGATTTGTACATGAATTGGTATCTATATTTGATTTCATTTCTGTAGATACTATTTCTTTATATTAAAAATGGGAGGTCATGAGTTCGAACCCGACCAGTCTGACCAAAGACTTAAAAGTGGGTAGTGACTATTCTTTCGCCAAGCACTCGGCATTACGAAATGGAATACACTGTTCTTTCGGATGGAAACTTAAAATAAATGTGGTCCCGTATCACAGTAGGCGTGACACGATAAAGAACGCTGCTGTATAATTTCATCAGCGCAACGCAGACAAAATTTCTGCACCTTCGCCTAGTGCTGGCCGCGGGCGTCTTGATATAAGTTAAATGTTCTTGACTGAGATGTTAAACACCATTACTCAACTAAACTCCTTATATTTCTATTTCTTTCATTTTTCCAGGCTTTGTGATTTATTTCGGGTATGGAGTTTGGCATAGCGCCGAAGAAGTGTATCGGAAAGACGTTACTTCGGAACGACAGTCTACTTATGGAACATGGCAAAGTAGCGAAGGAGAAGTTGTTTACGATCCACCTGAAAATTCTGATGTTTCTATTAATGGAAGTTATGGAAACAGCAGTGGCATAGATGTTGACGAATATATCAATGGCACAATGGATGATTCTAAAGGATACCCAAAACAAAACAAACCAACATAATGAGACTATGACAAAGTCAAAATGTGATACTGCAACTAAAACGGATGTATTTTTAGTGTTAAAAATATTAATAGTATTCCCGTCACTATTTATGTGTTGTTGGACTGCATGGCCGTTTTTATTTTTTCGGTTGCGTCATAATATAAATTATCAAAGTTCTTTATTACACTTAAAACCAGGGATAGTTTCTGTAGTTTATAAAATATTACGGTATCAAGACAACTCGTACCCTACCCGAAACAACTCGATCCCAAGAAAACGGTTGAAAAAATTAACTGAGAAAATAAACTGCCTTCTTTTAAATCTAAAAAATAAAATCCGATTTTTTTATCTTTAAGTTCTCTTTGGCCAAATGCATGTATTTCAAAGTTATAAACATTATTAGAAACATTTGATGTTTGTGTGTGTGCTTTGTTGTAGTAATGCTTAGTAAGTTTTGCACAAACAAAATATTTTCTTTAAATGTTTTCTTGGGTAACACATGTCAGATGTATTAGATTGTAACATATCTATAATCAGCACAATCGGTAACAAAGAAAGAATATGACATAAACCATTTTTTAATTAAAGATGTTTCACGAAAAGTCTATAGTTTTATAAGTTTTTTATTTTTTACTAAACGCTCGCTACATACACCATAGCAGTACCTTCTCTATATGTCAAACTTGAAATTTTAACAGTCGGCAGAGGTTCCTTCGCCTTGCGAGCCCGCCTTTTTTCTGGGGAATTTTACCGAGACGCAGCATATATGCATATGGTCAGCTCAGCAGAGGCCCCGCATAGCCTGCCTGCCTTTCCCCTGGACTTTCACCGATGCATAGCATTGCCTGCCGACAGAGGCTCCTATGCAATTTCAGTACAATATAATTATACAATTATAATTTATAATTATACCTCCGCTTAAAAAGTGGGGGGTATATAGTGATAGGGTGACCGTCCGTGTGTCCGTCCGTCCTTCCGTTACACCTTAGAGTACTTATTTCTTATCCGCAACTCCTCCTAAACCCTTCAATGAATTTTCATGAAACTTTCACATAATCTTTGTGATATAATGTAGATGTGCACCTCCTATTAGGAGCGGGGGTATTTTTTGTGAGCTTGTGGCTCACAGTGTTTCTAGTATAATTCTATATTAATATATATTATATAATTCTTTAGTTTTTGGTTAATGTTGCTCTATCTATGCCCATGACTTAAAACAGATAAAATTGTATCTGAAAATGTCCAACCACACATTACAGACAAACGACATTCATCAATAAAAACATCGTTAGTGCTTTTCTGGTGTATACGATTTTGGATTTCTTTATTTATATTTGAGATACTGATATTCTTATCGAATTTGACAAAATACCATTGTGCGACATTTCAATGGAAGGTTCTGAAAACAATACATGTATATTATAACGAATTTCTCATCTGGTTTGATTGGAGATGTTCATCTAGTAAGTAATTTTAAAATCTTTAATGCACAAAAGTGTTTTTTTCGATATAAAAACTAGATAAGATGGTTTTTACATGTTTAAAGCTCCGTTTAATAATCGCCACAAGATGACAGTCAAACTTGCTATAAAGGCGGCCCAAGGGAACCAGTGAAAGTGGACTTTATTGGCAAGTGGACCTTATATACAGGTTCAAATAATATAAATAAAGGGGAATATGGGTCGATTTTAACCGGTCTTCAAAAGCAGGTGACCCGTATATAGAGGTGACCTATAAGGCAAGTTTGATGCTATTGTTTACACTGGGTTCTTGACTATCGTGTAGTTGGACCCGATTTTAATAATAACATGTTGCTATTGGCCATTTTATAGAGCGGGTAGTCAGTACTTTCAGTACTTTGATTGATAATAACATGTTGATATTGTCAATGTGTGTTTCCATGATCTAATTCCTGACATGGACATAAAGGAGGTTTGTTAGATAAAATGCTTTATACTTAACCGTCTGGCCTATTAAGATAAAAAGCGATACTAATAATTCCGAATAATATGAGAAAATCGGCTCTGTTGGAAAGAGATCTCAACGGAGGTAAGAATTACAGTACAGACCTGCCAAACGTTTAACACTAAGCTAACGAAAAAAAGACTCGAAACCCGGCTGCGAAGTATGAACGCGGTATGAATATCTAGTGACAAAAAGCTGCCGTAAGATAAATAGCAGCCGTCAAGAAATACAATGTATAGCAAGGGGCCAAGATGAGCTGACGATTCGACACTGATTCGTTGGCCCAGTGTTTAACTTTCGAATGCCTGTACTGTATATGATGATATCGGTGAAAGAACAACGGAGACCTGGCAGTAATGGCTTGGACATTAGATATAATACTGATCTTAAATTCACAGTGTGGGAACGGAAGTTGAGTCAAACTGTACAGTTGTCGGTAGCTCTGTTTATCGAAGCGAGGAATAAAAACAGTGGAGTCAAACGTTAGTAAAAATATGTAAAATTATTGTTGTTATGAAGTGTTGTGAGATTTTTCATAGCTACGTGGATCTCACTATGTTAATGCAATTTTTAATTATCCAACACATTTTGTGAAAAATCAAGCCTAAAACTTTTATTTGTTTGTTGAACATGATAGATCACAGCGGAATTGTCATGAATTCACGATTTATTCTCAATTTTCTCTATATTACTATTCTATTTAATACCATTCTGAAGACAGTTTGCAAGCTATGAATGTTAAAAATAACTTGTGACTTATTACAGTACTTAGAAGTTTGGAGAAAACTTCAAAACACGATTTTATTGGACTGTGTGGTTTTCTGTTTACTGTACAGGTAGCTCACATTTTATGACATTGTACTGTACAGGTAGCTCGCATCTGGCATTCAAATTAAAAGTATAGAAAGTATAAGGAACGCTTTCATTTAATAGAAATGCATGTATAACGATTAATGTTTTTAAAAAAATAGAGGTTTGATTTTTTATATTTGGGTTTCAGGGGTATTAACGTAGGGTTGCTATCTAAAATGCGTGTATCAGGCGTGACATTCATATTCTAAGGTTTTCAATGATCTAAAATACATCAAGTCATAAAAAAGACATGGTCAGTCAATACTTTTCTATATAAATTAAGGCGAATATTGTTTATTATGAACAATATACAACTAAATACTATCATGTCTCTAAAATAGTAAAAGGATATAGATATAATCATAGAATGTGAAGAATCACGCCTGGGTAACGCATTTTTAAAAGGGTCTATGACATAAATTGTCTAAATATCATAAAGCCTCAAATTTGTTTAAAACAAAATAAACAACGTTACGTTCTAGACTGTTCATTTGGCCATTGATTGGTAAATATCGTTCAGCTTTCATACCTAAACATGTTTTTCCGCGATGAAACATTATGGTTGTTAAAATGCACAATTTTACATCTTTCATAATGATGCAACACAGAAAAGACCATTGTAACTTAATTCTCTTGGTCCAGTGCTTTTCTTTGATAATATAAAGTTTAACAGGACAATTTTGCTGAAACTTGATTGGCAAGTACAACTTTAGATGCTTTATGTATTTCAACACAAAGTAATTCATTGTGACAAATTTTTATGACCTAGTGACTTTTTAGATGTTTTTTAAAAGTAATAAAACCATTCTTATGAAACCTGATTTTAGGTACAATTTGTAATGTTTTACATATGCCAACACAAAGTTGGTCTTTGTGACCTAGTTTTTCATGGTCATGTGATTTTGTTAGATAACTTTTATAGTAGTTTGATGATTTTGATCAACATTGATTGCATATCAAGTCAAAGAAATTTATAAAGTTGCAGAGGATGAATGTCAAAGTCTTCTACATGTTACAATAATGTTTTCAATTAAAGTTATTTATGTTGCATTTTGCATTTTTCTAAAGGTTGTAGTAAATAGTAAAACATTTAACACGTCTGGTTATTAATGTGCAAATGAAAAAGGTCATAATTATATAGCATCTGTGCAGAAAAAATAACAATTTCCGGAAGTTGTTACAGTTTCATCTTCATTCAAATACATCCATCATTGCAACTATTAACACTATCAATTATTTTCTAATGTAAACGTTTGCCACCATCGGGGGTGGTGACTTACCCAGCGATTGAGCCCTGCTACAACGCCGCTTGAATGTTTAGTTCCAAAACAGTTTTAGATATGAATATATTAAGGAATTTTTTCCTCTGCTGAAACCTATTAATTCCTTAAATACGGAGTCCAGAAGATATAACTCAGTTGATTCGTTTGGTATAAGAATTGTGTTGTCTTTCTGGTATTGCCTTGGGATGATGTGGAAATTTTTAATTCGAATATATCCTTGATTGAGGTCTGTTTTATTAAATTTCAGTTCCAAATCCTTGTGAAATATTATACAATGGTCGACAACCTCAGAAAAATTTATTTTTTATTTTTGCTTTACTTTTGCAGTATAAACAATGGAATCGTTTCGGTGTTCTTTTAAGATCTGAAATTAAGAAAATGTTGCAATAAATATATATACTATTGCAACATTTTCTTAATTTTAGATGTTACATATAATATACATTGTATATATATAAATATATGAAAATGTTGCAAAAAATTTAAATAAACCAGAACTGTCTAAAGGAGACTAATACACCCACCCCGCAGAAAAATAAGAACAAAAGAATAAAAGTATTATTACAACGGACACGATATTGTGACGGAAAAACTGAAATTTGACCTCTTGACCTTATGCAACACATCGTCGCATGTTGGTTTACATTTGTTTTAAGTTTGATCAAAATCCATCGATAGACGTAGAAGATATGGTGCGGGCACGATATTGTGACGAAAAAACTAATTTTTGACCTTATGACATTGACCTTTGACCTATGTTCATAAATCGGTACCCGACACATCGACTCATGTTGTTTTACAACTGTGCCAGGTTTGATCAAAATCTATTGATAGACATGAAAGATATGGAGCGGATAGGATATCGAGACCGACAACCAGACGGATGGACGGACGGGACGAATAGACGGACGGGCAGACAGGGTGATTTCTATATACCCCCTGAACTTCGTTTGCGAGGGTATAATAATGCATTAAACCTTGAATTATTATTTGTTTTAATTTTGAGCTACCTGTACAGAAAAATTACATATATTTAGAGCTACCTGTACAGTATTTTTCGAGCTACCTGTACAGTAAACAATTTCCAAGGTGCAACGAAAAATCTTATTTATAACAATAACCATTTAAAGGAGGGTGATATCATCTTAATATATGTGTAACTTTATATTAAAAGTTGTCTTAAGTATTGTTTGTTACACTAGAAAATTCATCACGCTAGAGAATTTACGCATTTTTCGCTACAAGTCGATGTATTTTATCTCACTGTCTCGTGTTCAAGTGTTATTATTGTCGAGTGTATAAAGACATAAGTGACAACGAATTCTTAAAATGGTAAATAATTTTCATCGTCAAATTTCTCCATTTAAATTTCTATCCAGATCTTACAGTATATGCTTAATACAAGTTAAAAAGTAACCACCAACCGTTTCGGACATATTGTTTTTATTTCGTCTCTCGCTTCAATGAACAGAGCTACCGAAAACTATACAGTTTGACTCAACTTCCGTTCCCACACAGTGAAATTCGCCCTTCATCGAATTTGGCACGCGCCACACTATCTTTCATTATCCCTTGAAATACCATGAGCAGAATGTCATTTCTTAAATGAAATACATAGAGTGTACACCCACTACGCGAAATGCCTGATTTTAGAAATTGGAAAAATTTTCACCCCGCGAAAATTATCTCCTTTACAGTATTCATTTATCATACAACTTTTTTTAAGATTTTGCCACTATAAATAGTAGTCCACAGGATAATCAGGCCTAGTAATTCCACCGTGTACAACCCTTTCCAAGATAGAATCGCTGAAGCGCCCGTGTGACTCGCATATAAGTTATGATAGAATCGCACAGCCTCACTTCAAATACAAACACGAGGTAAGTTGTTGTTACTTTGTATTCTGTTTTATCCTTAACCTTAACCTTAATTCTCTCAGTGCCAGGATGCACACAAGGCTTTGACGTCATTCCTCTATGTTAGTCTGTCTAAGGCTAACTCTGTTTCATACTTTGATTATAAGCATGCAAATTACCATATACCCCACGAAACAAAAGACACCCGCACGCATCTTCCAGTGTCTTTACCCAGTGTCTTTAACCACTTAAATGAACCAGCCATTTCTTCAAACAATTCGGATCAGTTTCAGTCTATCGAAGCCAATGCGTAAATTTTGTCATACTTTAACCAAAATATTGCTACTGCCGCTCTTAGCCTGTACCTTATATGCGAGTCACACGGGCGCTTCAGCGATTCTATCTTGGAAAGGGTTGTACACGGTGAATTCACTCTTCAAAAATATTGGGTTCGATTCAATGATAAGTAAACATATTTTAACAGTTTCTTATTTAGTATTCTTCACATATAATACCTTTATGCCGAAATAACCCTTACTGCTCAGAACCATTTCAATTCGAGGTAGTACTTCTTAGTATTTACTACATATTATAATTCCTTTAATGCAAATAAATAGCATCATTAGACAAAGATGTATTTATATATTGTCCTAGCACAATGTCTTGATTTAGAGGTGTTCCGAACCTCTTTCCGAATAGGCTTATCTCTCGGTTTATAGAGAAAAAATCTTTTCAAATGATATCTAATGACGCGGTTTTAGTACATCTGTGGTAACTTCACCGTTTTATTCATATGTACCCCTTTATTTTTTGCGATTAAGTTATGTTTGTTTTTTCATTGTGATTAACTGTTTTTTATAATACAGATGATGGATGTCCGTATACTTTTGATTGGAGCTACAATCTGTTTGACACAAGCATATGAAACTTCCGAACCTCTGCATATCGTCGGTTCCTGGGTGGGAGGATACGACACGGACTTTTCCTTGCATCCAACAAGATTTTACAATGGATGGTGCATTCATATCGTTATGGACAAGCCTGTAGATTGTGTATTGGTAAGTGTTTTTGCATTCAACAAGATATTACAATGTTGTGCTGCAGGTGCAACAAAGCGAACTAAACAGAGGCCCAATAGGGCATGTATCACTCACCTGATGCGCATTAGGCCTAGCAACAATCAAAGCAATTTCTGTGGTGGACGTCTTCTTATTTAATATATGGAATTTGATGACGACAAACCATTTGGTTAATGAGCATTTACAGCATTTTCCATACAAGGTCGCTGTGACCTTGAATGAAGGTCAAGTTTGACAACAGTATGCCTTTTGGTTCCTTAGAAGAAAATATGTATGGCATTTTTCTCACTATTAATATTTGTGCTCAAGTAGTGTTTCCAAATTACGCATATATTGTTGCACCAAAATATGAACTATATGTATTGCAATGCTGCTGCTGCAACAAAGCAAATTAAATAAGAATCGAGTGCAAAGACTGAACATTAAACTCGCTACTTTGCGATGTGGCATTAAAATGGTATCGACAATGCTGTCGTGTTCACTATCGCATTAATATAACAGCTAGTGGCTCTAAATTACGTTTATATTTGAGTGTGGGTTTTATTGTACTAAAATTGAACAGCATGTATTTCCTGTCCACAAAGGGTTCCTCATTGGGACCCTTGTTATTTAAACTGTAGTAGGTCAATGAACCTGCAGTTTTTTCTACCAGGATAATATTGCTCTTTGTATGATAACCTATATGGAGCTTTCATTGTTGATATTGGATTTTTGAATCTTTATGTGGGACCTGTCAACAAAAAATGCCAAAGGTCTTGGACCATCTATTTTGAACCTCTGTGTCCATGGACATATTCTGTAATTTTGTTAGAAAGCCGTTAACGTTAAAACATTTGTTTGCTTGATTGTAGATTTGGCGGGCAGACCTAGTCAACACCACACATTGTAAAGGGAACCGAGAGTTCCTAGCTGTAGATAAATTGTTTGACCATCAATTACGACCTGGACAACCCGAGCACATGAGTTTACAGGTTTGGCATAGTTACAATCACACTATTAACGGGAGAGTATATCTAAAAGACAGAGACGCATGTTCTGCTTGCCTTTACAGTTATAACTTCCCAGACTATGTCAGTACTGGGGGACCGGGGTACGAAAAGTGTACAGGCAAAAAGAGCCCAACAACAACTTCTACAACAAAAACAAGTACCGCAACAACAACAAGAACAACAACAACAACAACCTCGGCAACAAGTACAACAACATCAGCAGCAACAACAGCTGCAGAAACAACAACAACCACGCCTACTTTTCAACCAAACAATTTTAACACTGCAACACCGATGCAAACTTCAGCATTATCAGCTGGGCAAAGAACAACAGTAGGAATGCAAACAACGAATCTACCTGGGTCAAAATTAAATACTACCTCATCAACAAGTCAAAATATCGGCCAAACTGGTTCTACGGGTGCTGGCGTCTCTGCAGTAAATGGTTTAACGGGACAGGCGATCACAGCATCACCCCCTAGTCAAGTAAACGGTAAGTCTACTACTGCATTGCATTTACCACGATGACATGCCAATAACTTTACACCTTTACTCGGTCATATTGGACAAACAACTTTATCACAATCAAACAACAGTTCCGGTAGAGGACGACCTCTATCTGGTTTTAACAGTACCAATGGTATAAATTTTACGAGTGGTTAGTTGTTGTTTCTTAATGAATGTTAACATGATATTCATCTTTAAGTTATTAGAATATCATATGACCGAGTTGAAATTATCAATAGATTTATAATGATTTTTGGGGAGTGTACTACTGTAGATCACTTATTTTTCGCGGGTAGAACATTTTGCGTCAAGACCATGTTGGCCTTATTCGCGTTTGAAATCTTACCGAATACAACATATGTATGCTTGTGTGCTTGAAATATTCGCGTGATATTTTAATTCACGAATGAGACGAGTCGCGAATTGACGCGAAAATAAATCTCTCGCGAAATAAAAGTGATCTACAGTAGTAGTTTGGACATAAGCATGGCATGGGTTGGTGTGCTGCTTCTTGTTTGGTTTTGGTTGGATACATTTCAATTGCGATATGGCAGCTTACAATCTCCTCCAGGAATAATTTTTTCAAAGTCATTACTTGAAGAAAAAAAAATATTTTTTATCTCTATTTACACACGTTTTATGCATTTTCAATTGATTTCGATTTACAAAACAAAAGTTTGTTTTCTTTCAGGTGGTCATACCAGATACAATTACAGCAAAGCCCTCGAACTTTCCATACTGTTTTATGATTCGCAAAGATCAGGGGAACTACCTGCCAATAACACAATATCATGGAGAGGAGATTCAGCCACCAATGATACTGACCACGGTATAGACCTCACTGGGGGATGGTACGATGGTAACGACACGGTTTAATCATTTACTATACATAACCTAAAACTTTTCTGTAACTTGATTGGTTTAGCGATATCACGTGATTATTAATTTTTATATCAAAATTTATTACATAATCTTCTCAAATATTCCATGCAATAAATTAATGTAATAAACGTGTAATTTCGTTTCGTAACCTACGTAACCAGCACGTGATCACATTCCAATTTGCGCGCGCTATGACGTGTACTGTTGTTTCTTCAGACACAGGTCATTTAAACATAGTCCAGCGCCCAACGAGTACTGCAAAATTTTTATGGGTATAATTAAGAATTGACTTTCTTTTTATTCAGTGACATAAAGTGATGATCCCAGATTTTAAAACTAGCAAATCTTAAATGCAGTTCATTGGATTTGCTAGTTTGAAAATCTGGGTCATCACTTGATATCCCTGAATAAAAAGAAAGTCAATTCTTAAAAAAAACCCGGTAAATATCGAATTTGTCGGCAATGTAAACAACTTGAAACAGCCAATATGTCAATCAAGATAATTCCCGCCTACTCATTGATGATGTGACGTAATAGGCGGCTTAAAAAATAGTACGCTGAAAACAAAATGACATTTCATAACATATTATTCGAATTGACAAACAAAGTTACAAATTCATTTTGATTGTCAAATTAAAACTGTTAATTGTTGAATTTGTTAAAAATCCCGATTGTATAGATGACGGGTATTCGAAACATCAATGCGCTGTTTTGTTGGACTGGGTAGTGCATAGGTGTATTAATACGCACAATGTATGTGAAAAAGTGTAGGTCATTGCCAAATGTCCAAAATTTTCTACAATGAGTTCAATGCATTCAATAGGTATTGTAAATATTCAACAGTCGACGTCATAGCGCGGCGCGCACATTGGAATATCGAGCGCTGGTTATCAAGAACGTCTGTATCCATCACCTCTTTCTTATAAGAATTGTATTAAATATCTATATGAAGATATAAAATAATGGATGCATTTTTTTGTATTTTATCAGTATGTAAATACTGAAATTGGAAAAAAGAACTATTTTTATGTTGGAACTGGGCGGTTCTAAATAAAAATTTCTTAAACGGAAAACAAATTTTGAAATAAATCAATTTCATTTATTACCTTAATTGTCTTCATTTAAGGACAAAAGATATCAGAATTGAATTTGAAATGCACTTTTTAAATGATAATTTCCAACAATAATTATTACAATTTTAGCTGGAGACTACATGAAGTTTAATTTCCCCATGTCTGCTTCAACCACCAACTTATTATGGGGACTTGAGAAGTGGAAAGATGGCTACAAACAGGCTGGTCAACTAGAAATGATGTACGACATGGTCAAATGGCCACTCGATTACTTTCTAAAATGCTGGAGGCCCAAAGAACAAGAATATTATGTACAGGTACACATTAAAACATGTATATATATATTTATGGTATCCATGTCCATTTTATGGTTTTTTTTACTATTTGTAACTGTAAATAGGTTTAACATGGACGTGTCTTAAATTTTTGTAAAGGAGTTTGATTTAATCAACTATACATTCATACAGACCAAAGAGAGAGAGAGAGAGAGAGAGAGAGAGAGAGAGAGAGAAGAGAGAGAGTCTGTTACAGCGATAAAAAGGGATGCGTAAACAAAGAAAGTTCATTCCGTATTGCTTGCGTTGTGTCTTTTAACACTTAGTCTACATGTCGACTGTAATGATGTCCGTTTCAGATTGAACTATAGCTAAAATGATTCGGCCTTTTGAGTTCATGTGATTTTTAATATATCAGAAAGAAACTAAAACATCACTATTCACAATTACACTCTTGACTGAGCTTATGTCGTTGATACCAATGGGTAAACGAGATAGAATTTCGATGTTGTGTGTATTGTCCACGAGAAAGTAAGGGAATGGTACAGACTGGTTTATATATGTTATTGGACACTTATAAAATTGACTTGATGGATTTGATTATTTGTAAATGGTAAAACCTGTTTCAGGTAGGTGATGGACCAAGAGACCATGCTTATATGGGACGTCCAGAAGATATGCATATGAAGAGACCATCATATAAAGTGACGACTTCGAAACCAGGAAGTGACGTAGCTGGCGAAACTGTGGCTTCATTGGCTGCTGGTTCTATTGTATTTAAACCAAAGGGTAGGATAAACTATTTGTTCCATTATCTTTAATTTTGCTACTTCAATCACATCATTTTGTCACGGTCTGTCCGATAACCATACAAAGTAGATAGTTTTATAATCAGTGGTCTTATTCATTATATGTTTGGTTTTTGTTTGTATTGCTTTTGCTTGTTCTAAGTTTTCTCAACTGTTGTAAAGTATGTCATGTATATGATATTAATTAACCTTTTTTAAAAGCGCGTTTAGGTTTTCGAGACGTTAAACATCAACCATTTAATTCCACTTTTTATTGGTGTTTTTCGATAGTACTTCAATTTCTTTTTAGTTTTTATACACCCCCCCGCAAACTAGTTGAGGGGGTATATAGGAATCGCACTGTCTGTCCGTCTGTCAATGTAAAATCGTGTCCGGGACATATCTCATTAATGCTTTGGACGACTGTCATGAAACTTCACATGAATAATCTTCATAATAATCTTCTTCGTGTGTTATGAACATGAAGGTCATATCGGATAGGTCATTATCACCAATTAGCCATTGTACTTTCCAACATTCAAAAGTAAACTATCTAATGTAACATATCTACATTTAGAAAAAATAGTTTAATACCCTGAGTAATACTATTTTAGATACGAATTACTCCTCGACATTATTGGATGCTGCAAAGAGTTTGTATAAATTTGCAAAAGACAACAGAGGTATTTACTCAGAAAGCGTACCCCAGGCTAACATGTACTATGGGTAATTATTCTATTGTCATTGTACAAAACACTGTTATACAGCAATGTTGAAATGTCAACTTTATAAATTTTATTGTTAAAACGTTGTAGACTATGTTATCTTCTTGTTCAGTCTGTTTCATTCACTTCTAGTTATAAGCGTCCTCTGTAGCGGCTTCGGGTTTCCTACTCTATTTTGAACTCTACAGAGATATATCTTAAGCATGCACCGAGACACGAGACCTTGGTTTTGAGTTTCATTCGAGAGACTATTCTGGTAATGAGCTTTTTACCGATCTAGTATTGGCAGGAGATGATAACCATCTCAGAAATTTCGAAGTCCTGAGCGAGGTTCGAACCCCAAATCTTTGACTTCAAAAGTCAGTGACAGTACCACTCGGCCATGTCATATCATTAAAATTATTTTGTATGAAATAACTATATTAATTCGGGCATGATTACGTCATACTGTACTATCTTGTGACAGTAAAATAGCAAAAAGAAGATGAGTTGAGAGTTGAGTAATGATGTTTTACGCCCTAGTAAAGATTCTGTCCCTTATATCGAGACGGTCAGTTCCTAAATGACGAAGAAGATCGGAATACCATTAAAAACACCCAACTTCGACAAGCGAACTGAGAAACTTTCTCACAGCAAGATCGGCACCTAGAGCACGGGATTCGACCAAAAGCGGCGAGAAGAAATGTGATCCTTTAACTGTTGCTTTATAACCACTCGATCACTGAGGCACCTTTAAAATGAAAAATGAAAAACGATACATAATAACGGTTGTGATACAAGTTATATCATACATAGAAATAGCGCCTGATGAAATTCCAAATTTTCAATATGGAGCTTAATGGTCTGTTGATGTAAATTGTTAACAGATCTGTGTATGACAGTCTCAAAATACTATTAGCCATTAGTATACTAGTATATTTTTAGCACACCGATTCTTCAAATACACGAAATCTAAATACTAGACGAATGTATATAAACATGTATTTTAATCATACAGGTCTTTCAAATACACGGACGAACTCTGTGAGGGAGCTGCTTGGTTATACAAAGCAACAAAAGACCAACAATATTTACAAGACGCCATATCATTCTATTCACCAAGACAACCAAAATTATTGAACTGGGAAGATAAAGATATTTCATGTCAGGTAAGATTAATTGATATTTATTTTTTAAAGTTTGCCTCACTTCCCTGGTGGAAGTTCACATATTTAACCTAACTTGTCAGTTTCAAAGTTTTTACTTTGGTTCTGGATTGTGATTCGGACATGATTGTTTTTGATTACATCAATAATTATATCTGTCATTAACTTCATTTCAATGGTTTTACTGTAGGAACCACTGTGGCTGTGACAGTGAAATTCTCTTTATATCCATAGAAAATCAAATAATTGTGAATAAAGTTTGATATTTTTCACTTACTTGTATCTAGTCGTAACAGGAAATCTGTATGCGCATCCGCGATTGTCATAAAGTATGTCTGTACAAAGGAAAATGTTGGCGGTATGGGGATTTTACACATGCGAAAATGACGATGTTTACACCGGAAGTGATGTCCTTGGTGACGTTTTACGTCATATGCGCAACAGAAGCCGCCATTTGCATGGTTTTTCCCCCATAGCACAAACGTTTTTTCCCCTATGCAGATATATTTTGGGCTAATCGCGGATGCGCATACAGATTTCCTGTTACGACTAGGAACAAGAAAGTGAAAAATATCGATCTTTATTCAAATTTATTTGATTTTCTATGGATACAAAGAGGATTTAACTGTCACAGTCACAGTGGTTTCTAAAGTAAGCAATATCATGCTCATATGTACTTTGCCTGTCCAAGTCAGATGATTGTAATACATGGTTACAATACCTACATGTATACATGTTTGTCATTTCTTGTTGTTACTAGTGTCATATACCATTTTTTGAATGCATTTTATTATTAAATTAAAAAAATGGTATATGACACTAGCAACATTCTACCATTTCTACAATTCGTTTGTAATGTTCTGTGTTTTAGTTACTTTTGCTGTTACAGGTAAGTACATGTTACTCAGATACAGATTTATTTTTTATTTTAATTTTAAAATCCGTTTTTGTTTTCTTTGTGTGATATCTTGTATTTGTTTTGTTGTTTACAGCGTCTTGTTGGTTAAGGCGCCTTGGCTTTAAGAAAGTATTGTTAATAAGTATGGCGTCTCTGTGTTCAGGATTGCCCTGGATGTATTTGACGTCCAATAGTTCCATGTTCCTTTCACTCAATTTTAGTAACACACGGGTGTAGCTTGCTAAACAGAAGGTACTTACCCTTCCGGAGCGACCGGCCTTACTTCCCTGGTGAAAGTTCACGTGTTTAACTTACTTTAACCTAATTTGTCAGTTTCAAAGTTTTGGCTTTGTGTTTTGAATTGTGATTCGGACATTGTTTAGTATGTTTGTTATTGATTATGTTAATACATTCTAGTCATTCTTGTATTTACGCAGATGCTTTTGTATGAAATCACGGGTGAAGACACATATAAACACGATGTACAGTCATTCGTGAAATCCTACCTGCCTAGTGGAAACATATCCTATACACCATGTGGTTTGGCCTTTTGTAAATGGATGGGGGACCATTGCGTTATTCTGGTAAGGTAATATGTTGGTTAATGGTGAAAATCTCTTACTTCAAGATAAAGATGTCCATTATAAATCATTATGGGAACTGGTAATATAATTGGAATGTATCACTGGTTTAATGTTATGTTTATTTAATGATTTTACATTTTCCCGCCTTTTTAACATATTTTCAAGACATTAACACTGTGTAGTTGGTGGTGTTTATGGTGCTTTGTCAAAATGTGAAAAAGGTATGTTAAAGTCGGTCGATCCAAATGGTGACTTTAAGGTTAACTGAATCATCTATTTCGTGGAATATTTTATATCCTCTCGCAAACTAGTTTGAGGGGTGTATATAGGAACACAATGTATGTCTGTCTGTCCGTGTAAAATCGTTTCAAGGCCATATTTCATAATTGCTTTAGACGACTGTCATAATAATAAACATGGTCCAAAGGTGTGTCGTTCAAGGTCATATAGGAAAGATCATGGTCGCGGGAAAACATTAAATTCGTGTACGTGTTAGGGGCGAAGTTATTTAGCTATACAGAAACAGTTCTAGTATAGTGTTTTGTGTTGGCCGTGGACATTGATGATTACATTTGCTTCAACTTTACCCTTTATATTCCATTCAAGCCAATGCTGCATTAATTGCGTTACTGGCGACTGAGAACGGTATCGGTGACGACCAGTATAAACAATTCGCCATGTCACAGATCAACTATATGCTGGGCGACAACAACAAAAACATCAGCTATGAAATAGGCTTTGGTAGTGATTATCCAAGACATCCGTATCACAGAGCAAGGTATTAAGATGCTTTTTT
Organism: Anadara kagoshimensis; assembly: GCA_021292105.1. Lineage (NCBI taxonomy): Eukaryota > Metazoa > Mollusca > Bivalvia > Arcoida > Arcidae > Anadara > Anadara kagoshimensis. Next base: position 27,251,854 of record CM037870.1, on the reverse strand, counting down.
TAATTTTTAAAATATTTAAAATTTGTTTTGTAAAATATTTGATCATTAGAACCAATAATATTTTGTATCAAAAAGCTTGCAATATCCGATATAATAAAAAATTTTCATCTTGTTGGTGACTTTGGAATGCTGAATGCAAGTACATTTGAAATGCTCAAGGCAAGTACATTAAATATTCAATACAAGTACGTTTTAAGTGCTGTTCATACTATTTAGCTAGACACACTCAAACCTTAAACAGTAAACTAATCCATTATATAGGTATTCCAATTCCAAATGATTTTGAAATGTAAATAAATGGAATAATTTTGCCTTTAAACATCATTTATAAATAAAGTATTCCCAGGTTCCAAAAACACCAAATTAAATATGATTGATATACAGGTTGTGTTATAAATACATAGCTATGGTTTTTTTTGATTTACTATTAACGTATTCTTTAAGCTGCAATGTCTCTACAATATTTAATTCCATACTGCGCGTTTGAAAACAATACTGTTTTTATTTTGTCAGATGTTCTGTGTCATATGCAGACTATTTAAAAAGAAAAATATATATAAAAATACTGCACATGACATTGATAACAAATATTGATAACAAAATGTTTATTTCAGACAAGCTATTATCGGATTAGTGTTCATTTTGTGCAACATTGTATGACATTTTATTTCCCTTAGTATTTAAAGCAACATGTACATTTAGACCATGATATCAATGATAGCGACTTGCAAATTGGACGTTAACAAGACATCACAAACCGCCAACTTTTATGGCAATAATTGTCAAGTGATAACATTGTTCTTATTCATTGCGCAATATGACTGTTATAATCTAGTCTCAATACTGTCATGTTGTATATGGTGGAAATTCGAAATTTTAAAGAATATAATTATTTCAGTCAATGCAACATAATATGAAATTCATTTTCCCCAAGTCATATAGCAAAATGTACATGGTTTTAACAAGCCAGACAATACACTTCGCATTTTACAGCAATGAAGGTCAGACGATAACGCAAATCACAGTGTTACTGTTACATGGAGTCACATGAATTGTCATATTGCATATGGTGGGAATTCGAAATTTCAAAGAGCGCGACCATCTGCCTATGAGATCAATATGATTTAAGCATTTAACTGTTGAGACTTAATCTAAAATTTTAAAGTGATCTTCATTTGCGCCTTCCAAATTATTAGTTTTTCGTGCAATGTCAACCTTTTTATCATTTTTTCAGTACATATAACAATGCTGTGTTAAAGGGAGCTTTAGTTGGAGGGCCTGATAGAAATGATAATTATCAGGATAAGCAGGATGATTATCAGAAAAATGAAGTAGCGTGTGATTATAATGCAGGATTTCAGTCTGTTTTGGCAGGTACGTGATTCACTCGGGAAGGGGGGGGCTTTAGTTGGAGGGCCTGATATAAATGATAATTATCAGGATAAGCAGGACGATTATCAGAAGAATGAAGTAGCTTGTGATTATAATGCAGGATTTCAGTCTGTTTTGGCAGGTACGTGAGTCCGTCCCATGCGTATACACCTGAGCATCAGAACCTTTTTTTTTCAAAACCCGAGGTGATAAACCGACAAATATATTTGTATACCAGTGCTTTCCATTCTTTATTTACACTCAATAAACCAAAACAGTCACTCCATGCATATTTCAAATCAATTAAAGAAAGAAAAGCCATAACTGAAAAAATAAGTTAAACACATGAACATCCAAAAGGGAAGAGAGACCTTTTGTTTCGGAATGCTAAGTCCTTTCTGTAAAATAAGCAACATATAGTGAAAACTGGTCAAAATAAAAAACACATTATAATAACAATTTAAAGCTTTGTTTTCATTGGTAATTAATGAAATAATAGCATCCCCAGTATGTGTGTTTGAAAGAGTTCCATTAAAATTGTTACAAAATGAGTTCTCGCTTTTTTTTCTCCTATTTCATTTCTTAATTAGTAAAAATCACCTGAGGTGATATAGAGTCTGTTAAATATTCTTTAAAATAAAGAAAAGTTTCGAGATGTTGAAAAGATTATCTCCCCTACATCTTTCTTATACAGTGCGTCAAGTTTGATCTGGTATTCAAATAGACATTTATGGGTTTTATAAAGCTGACATATAAGAAAAGGTGATGGTAATACCGGTCACCGGATGTTTATGGTAATGACACATGCCCAATTTAATATACAAATTAAAGGTCAAACGGCCAGGTAAAATTTGAGTCCCTATACCACACAATATTGAAATTTTAACCCTGGTATTCTAGAACGTACGTATCATTTAAACTAGTGATGTTCTTTTTCTTTTACTTACTAGGTTTGATTCATTTTGCTAACAATGGTACGTTGCCTGTTGCTCCTCCTGCAAAATGCTGAAATAACAACTAATAACTATGATATCCTTTAATGTATTACCTCTATAATAAAATGTATTTTCTGTTATTATCTTGCTAAATCTTTGTTTCTTAATGGAAATATTTTAATAAATTATTATTGAATGTAGTTTACTGAAACACTGGTATACGGTTAGAAAACCTAGCTTGGGAAGTTTAAGGTTCTTTTTGAAATCATTTTTTAAAAATTTGTATTATTAAAATAGCAGTAGTTGGTGTTAATTTTTAGTTGTCAGTAACCAAAACTGCAGGAAAAGCATACAAAGAATCGAACATAATGGCAGTAAGTGGAAAAATAAATTGAAGTATAGCAAATGAGTCCCCTATTACAACTGAAATAAATGCCTAATGCATAACACAATTTATCGGCAATTCTATTGTGACGCCCTTGAAGTTGTTCAGGACTGAATATTTCACATAGTACATCTGTACGCATATCTATAATGTCTATAATTAAATCAAAATTATTACTACAATCATACAAATCCATGTATAACGGTATGTAGATTTCGGTTTATATGAACTCCAATTAAACACTTATCACGAAATTGTGGTTAACATATTTATCGTATAGTAATCCTGTTCACCTAATGATAGTGAAACTTGATGTAGATGAATTTTTTACTACGAGATGTCGGTACAACAAAGCAGACTGCTTGCAAAAAAATTGTTGACAAAGGGATATTGCAAGCCTAGGCTTATCAAGGCCCTCAAATATATTGTGGCCGTCATCAAAGTATTGTTGATAAATTTGATGTATCTGTGTCAAGTATTGCCCTGGAAGTATTTGACGTTCATAGTCCCATGTTCCTTTCACACAATTTTGATTACACAATTGGCATGCGTAGCTAGCTAAACAGAAGCTTACCCTTCCGGAGCACACCCGGCCTCACTTCCCTGATGGAAGTTCACGTGTCTCATCTAACTTGTCAGTTCCAAAGTTTTTACTTTGCTTCTGGCTTGTGATTCGGGCATGGATTAGTATGTTTTTTTTTTTTTTTTCAAGTATTTGAATATAAAATATTATATACAATTTCACTGGGGACCAAATAATAGCTTCGAGATACATGGTATTGGATAAAAGTTTGAGATACTAAAGTCCCGTCGTAGATACTATAATACAAACATGGTATTCGATAAAAAGTCAAGTCAACAAGTTAATAAAATGTATATTTAACTGCTTTGTAAAAATCTATTTTCTGAAGTTAATTCATAACATATTAATTAAAATTCACAATTCCGACTATCGTTATAAATGAATTGTCAAAACACACATGTATAATAGATATATACAATAATACATACAGGGAAGTACTAAATTCTAATTTATCATTTTTTAATTCATATATTAAATCTTCAAAGTGCTTTATTAAGCTCACGCATGATACAAAAATACATATATGTAAAGCATTTTAATATAGAATTACAGTACAGGCCCGTAGAAAGTTTAACACTACTAACGAAAAGAAGTCGAAGCTCGGTTGCCATGGTACCACTGCGGTAGCTCTGTTGGTAAAGTGCTCGCTCCGTAAGTGGGAGGTCGTGGGTTCGAACCCCGGCCGGGTCTGACCCAAGACTTGAAAGTGGGTAGTGACTGCTCTTTCGCCAAGCACTCGGCATTACGAAATGAAAGTCACGTTTCTTTCGGATGGGAACTTAAAATAAACGAGGTCCCGTGTCTTGGTAGGCTTGGCACGATAAAGAACTCTGCTGTATAATGCCATCAGCGCAACGCACAGGCAAAATTTCTGCACCTTCGCCTATAGCTGGCGACGTCTCGATATAAGTGAAATATTCTTGACTGGGACGTTAAACACCATTATTCAACTCAACTCAACTCGGTTGCCATGGTATCGATAGCTAGTGACCAAAAAGGTACCTGGATCAGGTCGGTTGGTTGGTTGAATGTTGCTTAACGTCGCATCAGCAATTTTTCAGCTATTCGCGGCGAGAACTATTTTTATTAATCGCTATAGATTAATCTATGAACAAGTTCGTGTATGCATGTGAAGTGCGAGTGTGTTCTGTGGTCTGCCTTATACCAGCGCGCACTCAGGGCGACTTTAAGGTGCTAGCTCACCGAGTCAGTACGCCACAGAAAAGCAAACGTACCACTCCCCCAGTCACATTATACTGAAACGGGGTGAACCAGCAAAGGCCAACGGCAAGGAAAATTCACTTTCTCACATGTGGTCTGAGCGGTGAGAGACCCCGGATTTGTAGACTGACGTCTTATCTATTAGGCCATCGCCGTCTCGTACCTGGAACAGGAGATATACGTATTTTAGCTGTCTAGATATAGCTAACAAACGACCGAATGAGCTGCTGGTTTGGCACAAATCCGTAAGTTCAGTGTTAAACTTTCGACAGGTCTGTACTGTATACATACTCACGTAACACTGGACGGCGGTATAAAGATGTTGGTTGATAGACAGTTATAATTTAGGATGACACTCATAAAGACATTTATGCAAATGTAATTAACTTACCTGTAGTGCAGGTAAAACATTGGTTTTAATTTATTCAAATTCAACTTCTACAAAACCAAAAATGATATAATAACTCCTGAAACAACAAATATGAAGACAAAGGTCATTACAATATAAGAAGAAAAAGTTTGTCGTGTCTGCAATATTGATAAACTTTTATCAGATAGAAGACCAGGCATGAGGAGACGAAAAAGGTAAGTCACGATGGTGTTGGTATATTTAATAACCTGGATTTAATAAAATATTTATACTTATATATGTATACATGACATAATTTGCATCTTACTTAATGTTTTTATTGTCTGTAGGCGTTTTTAAACATGAATGCCAACACAAATATGTGAAATATGGTCTTAGAAACCTTGATTAAATATTTTTACACATGCAAGCAACTCTGTCTCTCCCCATCACACACACACACACACACTCTCAATTTCTCTCACGCACACCTTTATCACACACCTTTTTCATGGATATAAAATCAATTATGAATAATGATTTAAGTTTATACCTAATTTGATAAAAAAGAGAAGCTGTTACACCCAGCCTCATATATCATATAATGAAGTTAGTTGTGAAACACCCGACCAGGTACTTTGTTGGTTTGTTACTTATTTATCTTACTTTGCTCAGTCTGTTTCAGTCGCGTTTAGTTGTAAGCGTCGTCTGTAGCAGCCACAGGTGGTCTTCTTATTTTCGAACTCTACAGAGATGTCTTAAGCGTTCACTGAGACACAGGACCTCGGTTTTGAGGTGAATCCGAAAGATTATTCTAGTATCGACATTTTAAAGCTCTAGTATGGACAGGAGATGAAAATCATCTCACAAAATTTCCGATTCTCGAGTGAGGTTCGAACCCATAAACCTTGACTTCGAAAACCAGTGACAGTACCACCCGGCCATGTCCGTCCATAATGTTTTTATTACATTGATGTTTTAATGTTTTCCAGGTTGGTAATCATGCTTTTCATTGGCGTTGTTGCATGTACCTTTATACACGTTAGCCTCAAAACAATGAAAAGAGGAACCAAAACCACTCGAAGATATAAAGACTTAGAAAATCCTTACTACGTAAACAATTCAATGGCGTATATAGACAGAAAAATTACGGACGGCATTGAAATAAAACCTATATCTAAACCTGAAGTACATCATATTGCATTTCTGAAAGTTCATAAAGCTGCAAGTTCAACAGTTCAGAACATATTTTTGCGTTTTGGATACAAAAGGAATCTAAGTTTCGTTTTACCTACAATACCAAGTGAAGCCTGGCCGAATGTAATCAGTGTTACAGATAGTATAAATTCCAAAAATATCATGCCAAGCCCAGGTAACAGAAGTTTTGACATTTTGTGTTGCCATGTTCTATTCAACAAGGAGTCGTTTAAGACGTATATGCCAAGTGACACTTTCTATATAGGAATTGTTCGAGATCCATTTGAACATTTTCAGTCTTCAATATACTATTTCTTACCCAAATACATATTTAATATTAAATCGAAGTTCCCGGTTTCCGAGTATTTGAATAATCCATTGCGTTATGAGTATAAAAAGGTTTCACCAAAATACGTGTTCACAAATAACCGTATGGCAGTGGAGTATGGATTTCCAGAAGAATTGTTTGTTACCAAGAATCAAGAAGGCATAGATGCTTATATTAAAGAAATTGATAAAATGTTTTCACTTGTAATTGTTGTAGAGTATTTGGAAGAATCTCTTTTATTGATGAAGCATTTACTAAACTGGACAATGAAAGATATTTTATATATCAGTAAAAACGCCGCCGGAAAGAAACTTCGAAGACGGCCCCATGATCTACGCCATTTACAAGAATGGCTGGTCCTAGATTATGCGTTGTATGACTATTTCTATGCACGGCTATGGAAACAGATTGCAATGTTTGGTAGTTCATTTCAAAAAGAACTTTTATATTTCAAAAGACTTCGTTTAAGGATCGCGGATTTCTGTCTCTTGTCAAGTATCTCTGATGTATTAGTTATCCCTAAGTGTAAGTGGCATGGACGATTCACCATTGACCATCGTGAGTGTAGGTTGATAGTACATGATGAGTTATCGTTCCTAGAAAGAATTCGCAGACGACAATATAACATAACACAGAAATATAAATATTCAAACAAGAAACATGTTCAGATGTATTATGAAAAGAACGAAGCTGTAATCAATGCAACGCTTTAATTATGGCGCGGGGTGGCTGTTGCTTTATTTTACAACCGATGTCGACAGGATCAGGTGTGTCTTGAAATGGTTTAAAATTTAATGCATTAAGACTTTTTTGGTCGTAGGACCTTTAGTTTACATCTTGAGTTATAATGAGTTATATTTACTATCCGTTCCAGAGTTGATGTCCTCTGTGATGGAGTTGTTCGATTTGGAATTTAAGGACTATAATATTCATTCAAAATGTAATCCGAGTGTTAATTGGGCAGTTCAGCGTAGTCAATGTATATTCTTCAATGAAATATAGTTTCTATGTTATGCACTAACAATTACATGCATATACCAAAGAATTCAAAATGCTAAAATAAGTTATTTAGCTTAAGTTGAATCAGAACCATACATAAATACTAAGTACGTAAATAACTAACTAGCAACAGTATTAGTGCAGACCTTTCGAAACACTGGTCTATACTGAAGAGGGTTTAGTACTCATAGACCCTTAAAGTTTGACAATCCTTGTTTTAATAAAAGACCTTTACAACCTTTAACCAGTCTTCTAATTTATCCCAGCGTCTAGCATACGTAATCCATAATAATTCTGAAGTTCAGTCCCCAAGTTAAAGGTTGAGCCTCTCTGTATTTTGAACTGTTTAAAATAGACATCTCCATATAAAGTTCTCGATGATATTGAAGTACCCAGTTATTTCATGTATCCGACTATGACGTATACCAGCTTTATAATACAGATTTTTCATTTTAATCCGTTTCATTGCATTGTTTAAATATTTTATTTCAACAATGATTTTATTTTGATGAAAACTATTTTTAAATGAAAGAAATACAACGGATTCTCTCGACTTCCCTTTCAGTATTAGCATTTCAAGTATTTCACTTAGTTTTAAATTTTAAATGTAACAATGTGTAAGTTAAATAGGGCTTGTTCTCACTATAGAAACTTTATACAACGATGCAAGCTGCTTACAAAAACTGTGCACTACGGGGACTTTGTTCATCGAAGAATGCTGCTTGCAAATAAATTGTTGACCCAAGGATATTGCAAGCCTAGGCTTATTAAGGACCTTAAAAAGTTTTATGACCGTCATCACAGTATTGTTGATAAGTTTGATGTCTCTGTGTCCATCTGACGTCCTTTAATACCATGTTTCTTTCACACAATTTTGATTACACAATTGGCGGGTGTAGCTAGTTAAACAGGCGGTGCTTACCCTTCCGAGGCACTCGCTCTCACTTCCCTGGTGGAAGTTCACTTGTTTAACCTAACTTGTCAGTTCCAAAGTTTTATACTTTGCTTCGTGATCATGGTTCGGACGTAGATTAGTATGGTTTTTTTTTATTGAGAAACGGATAAATGATATCTGAAGCACCAAAGCACGGTAACGCGTGGCTGAGGCTGTGAAGCAGTGAAACAATGAAAGTGAGACATTGAATTTATTGCTGGGTTACAAATGTACCTAGTTGATAAATGCACGTGGAGACAGCGAATTCATGATTAAATTGTTGAATGCTAGATCTCCAACTTTGAATTGGGGACTGTTTTTTTTAACTAATTTATTAATCAAGGACATCAGGCTCCAGTTGTTTGAAGTTTTATTTGTTTAATCAATGTTGTTTGAAACATGAAAACAACAACAAAATTTATTATCGAATTGATAGTTTTATTATAATGTGATTTAGTTTTATAAAATTCTATTCATATTTGACATTTCAACAGTAAGTTTACAATATGCCTGGAGTCAGTTGATCGAAGCCTGATTAGTTTAATCAATAAATTAATCAAAATTTGAATTTTACATAATTTCAAATATATTATGAACTTAATAAATGGATAAAAATTCCATCAAACTAAAGAAAATTGTAATAAAAAATATATTCGATAATGATATTTTTGTTTTTCTGCTAATCATTGATCAAACTAATCAAGCTTCGAATAAATGGGTCTAGATATTTAAAACATGAAAAAATCAAAATATCATTATCGAATCAATAGTTTTATTACAATGTGCTTCAGTTTGATGAAATTTATTAATTTTTAACATTTCAACGGTAAGTTCACAGTATATCTGAAATTATGCAAAATTCAAATTTTGCAACTGTCCCTGGTACCAACGGAATATTTGGGTTATCCCTGTGTCATATACCATTTTTTAAATTTAATCATAAAATACATTCAAAAATGGCAAATGACAATATTGTCATATACCATTTTTTGAATGTATTTTATGATTAAATTAAAAAAAATGGTACAGACACCTGTGATCGAATTGCGTCCTATTGCTATTCTTATTGTCTTTACGTCACGGGAACAGGGGATTTACTTCAAGCTGCTTAATTGTGACCGGCGTGATGAGATTATGCGCTTTAGGCAAAACATAATTTTATTTAAGTCTATTTTAGACATTCTGTTAAGAAAGTTAATTGATATCTCTTTATTCTCGATGCTGTGTTTAGTTTGTTACTTTAATGACTATTTTAAGTTAAGGTAATTCATTCCCACTGATGATAGATGGATCAGTCAAGTGCAGCTAAAAATAAACCATATTAGTTTTTAATATAAACTTTAATGTTTTAATGTCTGGTATACAGAAATATCCATTTTTGACAGCGATAGCTTCATAGCAGGGTAGCTCAGTTGGTAAAGTTCTAGCTCCGTATGTGGGAGGCCGTGGGTTTGAACCCCGACCGGGTATGATCAAATACTTCAAAGTCGGTAGTGACTGTTCTCGGCATTACGAAATTGAAGTCACGGTTCTGTCAGATGGGAACTTAAAATAAACGAGGTATTGTGTCACGGTACGGTAGGCGTGGCATGTAAAGAACCCTGCTGTAAAATGCCATCAGCATAGTGCAACGCATATGGAAAAAGTTATGCAACATCGCCTCATGACACCGTCATGTGTGTTTGAGTCCTTTCTCGCTGGCCTTTGGCGTACGTTTATTTTTCCTTTGTAATACTACATTTTGATTTTTAATGAAGCAAAGAATATTTTTATGAATAAAAGAAAATTTGTCGGTTCTACTGATGTGCAAAATCAAAATATTCGTCTCCCTAGACTATCCGTTCTGTAAAGTGGATTATATTAGCAGGATAAAAGATTTTGCTATAGATTCGAAATCGGATTTTTTCGCTAGAGGTGTAATTTTCGCGCGACATCTGGGAGTAGAATTATATTTTTGTGGGGGCAGACTGTTGCACGACTTGTTTACTTTCCACGCTACTAAGATGCATCAAACGTCGTCATTTCCTCGAATACCCTGGATAACTGGAAGTCACCATATTTGTGACGCAATAAGACCAGTAACTAACTTTCAAACGACTCCAACATAATTTTTACATTTCTCAAGTGTTGCTGAGAAAACACTAAAAAGGTATATTACAAAGTTTAAGCAATGTTTTTTCAAAAATTAGTATGGATATATTTGAAGTCCTTTGTTCCTATCATTCTCGATTATGATAAAAAAGGTTGCGGTTGCAGCTAGCTAAACAAAAGGTGCTTACCCTTTCAAAACCACACTCCCTACTTCCCTTATGAACTTCATGAGCTTATTTTAATTTACCAATTTTAAAGTTTTTACTGTGCTTTGGGATTGTTACTGGAAAATTATTTATTTTTGCGGTTTACTGATTTTAGTTTATTTCGCTGTCATTTGTTTTGCGCGAAAATTAATACCAAGCGAAAATTATGTTATGCTTATTGTGTTATAGAGCACATTTTAAAAACGGAAAAAATTAAGTACGCAGATATGTCTAAATTCCATATCGATCGAAAATAAATACTCGCTAAATGAAATATGTTTACAGTATTTTAGACATGGATTGGTATGAATATTATTCATAAACACACTGTATACATTGAATTCAGCTAGTAAAAGACCTATACCCTGAAACTTGATCCTATGACATCGGTAATAAATCTCTGCAGCAGCAAATACATCAAATAGATGTGTAGGCTAGTTGATACGTAATTGTCATTTAATGGATATATTCGTGACCGGTATCAACCAATTGTAGATTTTAGGTTAGCTATTAAGTAAGTTTCTGTAAGCCGATAACGGTAGACGATTTCGACAGGGAATAATAACACGCAATTATCTAGAAATAACATATCATTGAGATGTAAATCCAAATCATTCGAGGATTTGACAGAAAGCGATCAATGATTTAATACTCGTATATTAATTAACCTCTTTATGTATTGTTATGTTTTCCATAGGACCTTTGATATTACAGCATTGCTTTGGTGAGTATAGTTATCGAGCCTATATATCCTTTAACTAAAAGTGTTACTAGTTAACTTATTTACTTCTCTGAATTATAAACCGATTGACACCATTATGCTCAAGGTCAAACATTAAAGTCTCTTAATAGCGAACTGTTTACTCGGTCCTTTTTTCTACCTAAGTTCTTAATCAAAAACAAACATGCTTATCTATGTCCGAATCACAATCCAGAAGCAAAGTAAAAACTAAGACAAAATAGGTTAAACACGTGGACTTCCACTAGGGAAATGAGACCGGGTGCTCCGGAGGGTAAGCAACTTCTGTTTAGCTAACTACACCCGCCACGTGGGTAATAAAAATCAGCAATGAAAGGAACATGGGACGTCAAATATATCGAGAGCAATTTTGGACACAGAAACATCATAATTTGAAATGAAACTAAAACGAATTATACAATATATAAATGCGATAAAATGAATCGCACACTATCAAACAATCGTTTCTCCCATGTGGGTGGCTGGCAATGAACTTATATTCTGCTAGCGCGTTGTGATGCCCCGAATAGTGCATTCTAACAGCATTTTCTTTAAATAGCAGTTGCATTCCTGTATTGTTCTGTAAGGGTTATGAAAGATGTCAACCTTGTTGCTGAATAATACAATGTATACCACCTGAGCATGGCCATCACGTAAATAAACACAAAAAGTACCCGTGTATAAAGTTTAACCTGACCGTTTAATCTTTAATTTGAATACTCAGACCACCCTATCCAATGTGTAATATAGGGGCTATATAATATATATATAATTACATATTATACCAGTTTTAATTTTACAGCACTAGACGGCCGTTTCGGAATATAATTCCTCATCAGTAGTGCTTGGGCCAAAATTATGAAACCAAAATTATTTTGAAGATGTTGAAAAGCTACCCAAAGGACCAAAATATATTTTATATTTATAAAATATAAATATATATTTATGAGTAAAGATTATAGTAACGGGTGTTTATGGTTATTAAACATGTTTTCTTACCTAAACAACGCAGTCTAAAGGCCCAATCTTATATTTAGATTAAAAGTCAAACTTTGCGCACTATATCCTGTGAGACTATGATTATTAGGATTGTTTATATAACAAACTTTCTTGAAACTTCAAAACCAAGAGGCAGTTCCACCGTTCTAATACTATTATTAAAATATAGCATACACTGCATTGTGATATTTATCTTGTTTTTTTTTAAAAAATAGAATTTTATTTCAAAAGCTTCATTTTATAAAGCAAGCATTTCAATGTTTGATAAAAACATACATCTACTTAACACGCCGGTATTGAAATGCATCATACATGTCCAAATCACAATCCAAAATCAAAGTAAAAACATTGAAACTGGTATTTTAACAAATACTCTTAAATTACATGTTTATTATTGGAATATGGTTTTTCGTATATAATTCACTTAGATTACCGTTCGTACATTTACAATTTAAAAATTGACAATCACGCTTGCCATTCGACTAACTATTTCTATTTTATTCTTAACTCTTATTGACGAATTACCCTCATGAATGAGAGCTATAACATAATTTTTAAAAGTGAGTGCATGCTATCAGGGAATAGGATAAAAATGGAACATTGTTGTCAAGTAAAATGCAATTTGTTACAAAAATGTGCAAATGTCAATAACTTTAGTTAACATTGGTTTTTACACATCAAAAAAAGCACGAGCTGTACCAGTCCCAAACCTAGTGACGATAAGTAATATCGTTATTGCTATAACATACGGATTTAAAGTTCACATACTTTTACAAACTTTAAGTTCAAGTCTTTTAAATTTTTTTAAGTCTAGCACAAGTGACATGCGACATATAATGCAAATGATTGCTGACAATAAAAACCACATATATTACAGGCATCGTCTGGTTTTTTAAAAGAAAAGATGAACAGTGTCTGGACAATAATTAATTGCTTAAAAGTTATTCAATGGAAATATCATGTAATAATTTTGAGGACAGAAAATGCTTATAAAATTGCTAGAGCTCAGAATTAGTTATCAAATCTAGAAAACCGGAGACAATAATGAATTCCTTGAGATTTTAAGAAAGTTTATGAGTGCTGGAGATGAGATTTGTCCCGGACACGATTTTACACGGACAGACAGACACAGTAGTTCCTATATATCAATATACTCCCCTAAAACCAGTTTGCGGGGGTATAATAATAAAATGAAAGAATTATTTATCAAACTATTTACCATCTCCTGTTAATTCTGAGTTTATCTATCAGTTTTTGAAATAATAAACTTAAATTAAGTATCATCATTGACATAAAGGATAAAGTTTTTAAACATTCTCAATATAACCTTTAACGTTTACCAAATCTTCATAAAACAACGACAACTTCAACCCGAAGATGAAGACCACTTTAAATATAGTTTATAGTTTATTGCGGATTACCAATTTCTAATCTATAGGCCCTAAAAAAGTTTTATGACCGTCATTATAGTATTGTTGATAAGTTTGATGTCTGTGTCCAGGATAACCCTGGATATATTTGACGTCTCATAGTTCCATGTTCCTTTCACACAATTTTGATTACACACGTGGCGGATGTAGTTAGCTAAACAGGAGATGCTTACCCTTCCGGAGCACCCGGCCTCACTTCCCTGGTGGAAGTTTACGTGTCTAACCTAACTTGTCAGTTCCAAAGTTTTACCTTTGCTTCTGGATTGTGATTCGGATGGATTAGTATGTTTCTTTTTGATTTGACATATTTGTCAATATTACTTAGCGACTAAGAAATAAATATACCTGTCGGAATGTTTAACGCACATATTTAATATAGACACAATATGCTGCTTTTTCGTTCCGACATTCAAACATTCAGACGTAAAGAAGAACTCTTTTTGTGAAACCTTTTTTTTTCAGAGACTGCCAACATCTAAAATGACACTGTGAACTTTTCGCTTTATGTAAAATGTTACTATTAGGTAACACATGAATTCGAAGTAAGATTTCGACAGAACTGAAAAAATTCTTCTTTAGATATGGTTTTCAAATATAAGTTTTGCGCCATTTCTAATAATTTCAATTATTTCATTTAATAATAATTTATTTTGAAATAAATATATATTATTCTAAGTCAATCATCTTTTTTTTTAAATAATATATTTTATTATATAAATGTCTTCTTAAATTAAACAACAAAAAATTTAAGAAATGTTGACAAAATTGATATAATGTAATGATATTGCACTATGTTTTCCTGATTACTTCCATGTTTCACCACAAAAGTTATTTATAGTAACACTTACTTATAGAAAAGATTTATTTTATATTTGAAGCATTTTTATTCTGTTGTATTCAAGTCAAAGTCATTAATCTGTCTAAATTGAGTAAAGGGAAATAACTGCATCTTTTGATGTGTGCCAAACCATGTTTCCATTTTTCTTTCACACAATTTTATTACTCACGTGGCGGGTGTAGCTATCTAAATAGGAGGTGCTTACCATTCCGGAGCACCCGACCTCACTTTGCTGGAGTTCACGTGTCTAACCTAACTTGTCAGTTCTATAGTTTTTTCTTTGCTTCTGGATTGTGACTCGGACATGGATTAGTATGTTTGTTTTTGATTCTGAAACAATTAAATTATTCTTGCCACTAACACACAGATTAAAAATCCCAGTTACACATTTTGACAATATAGTAAAACAGACATGAAACACAAGCCTAACACACATGAACTTATAACTAAAATGTTCCATGTGTATTGGCAATGATATGTTATAATTTACTTATAGGTGACAACTAATAAATTTACTAAACGTAAATTCAGGACACAGCAATTGCTAAAGACAATTATCTCCCTTTATACAATTCAGAAGCTGAAAAGGCGGTTCATGTATGGCAATTTATTTTTAGCTGGAAGATAAATCCATAAGTAATCATTTTGTATAGTGTTTAATAGTAAAAACATGCCGATGTGACTTCAAATAATATCCACGCAATCATTACAATTTCCCTTTCTCAGCATGTACGTGTCTGTCTGCAATTAACTTACACGGCATGCTTTTATCAGGAGCAATCAACCAGCTAGTATTGTTAGTGTCTTCGCATCAGATTTGAGTTGACATGTGTTGTATGGTGAAAATAATTGGAAATATTGACAGAATTATTTACAAAAAATTAACTAATTTCTACATATTTGTATCTTGAAATATTCTTTATCGAAATGATCCAAAAAAGATTTAAATAGGGTTTAACTCGTTCTGCCGTCCATTTGTTATTTTCAACTGGTAACAGTAGTGCAAGCATTTGTCTTTGTCAATCTTGAGGCACGCATTCGAAGTATAGCCTTGAGATAGTAAATCTGATGTTGATTTAAGATAATCTTAAACTGTTTTATTAGGAAAATATTTTTATATGCCGTTGATAGTTTTATCAGGTTTATCATACACAGATATTGGTTATAGCTTTGGTATCTTTCTGGATCATAAAATAAATGAATTGGTAAAGTGATTGACAAATAATACTAACAAAACAGGATAACAAAGTTATGATTTCTGTCCTAAACTGCGGGATTTTTCTTGTGTCCTAATATACTGTAAAACAGTAGAATTGTTTGAACGTACGAAATATAATTTGCTAACGATTCTGATGTTTTTTTCTAATTCTGTGTTTTCATTCAAAATCCGAAATAACATGTTCTCATTTAATTTTCATAATTTTGGTCTGAACACTGCTGATGAGGAATGTTTTTTTTCAAATTGGCCGTCTAGTCTTGCAAAATTTAAACGGGTTTAGTCCTAATCACGACCACTGGGCTGGTATCTCTAGATCTGCTGTTGGACTAGGCATTCCTGATATTATCGTTAAACAAAAGGCAATACACATTTTTTCTGATAAACATTGTTTATCAAAGTTATCTACATCTTCCCAAAAACACTAAACTATGCTTAATTGTTCAAAGTATTGCATTTGGTGGCTTTTGAAAAATACACCTTGTTCCTTCTATTTTCATTATTAAATCTCTTAAAATATCTGGATTTCCATATTTTGGTCCAAGCACTACTGGTGAGGAATTCTATTAGATAAAACAAGTTTTATAATATTTTAAACAAATTTTAACAATTACAATTTGCATAAAACGTATTTCAAGATATGCTATACGTTTTGATACTGCAATGCTGTTAAATATTTTTTAAGTAAAAGTATTTATTGTACCATTCTGATCCTCAAAAGCAATAACCTTCCTTGAAATAAAAACAAAATAATTTTTTTTTCAATTCATTAAAGATTTCATAAAAATGCATGAATTATTAAATTTAACGGCAATGTTCAAACCACAATCCTTATAACAAAGTAAAAATGAGTACGTGAACTGGGAAGTGAGCGTGGTCGCTTCGGACAGGTAATCCCTGTCTAATTAGCTACATCCGCTGTAAAATTATCTTTCGAAATGTGTTTTATATGATGGTTACCATAAAATTGTTCATACAAATATTTCTGTATTTGGAGTAGTAATATGCTAACATATTATTATGGGTTATTGGATCTTGTTTTAGAAAAAAAATATGAATAGTATCAAGTGTTGCAAATAGATTATGTATGTAGTTTTTTCAGGCAGATAAATCCTACTGTCAATATTTCATTCCCGACACGTGACGGCGTACTTTATAAACGGATAACAAAAATGTATACAAGTATGTATTATTAGTAAACAATAAGAAAATAAGTGGGAGAGTACATCACCAGTTTATACAAAAGTGCTACAGTTCATTTAATGCTAAATCAATGACAAAAATACTAACCAATTACCAAATCACAATCCAGAAGTTAAGTAAAACTTTGAAACTTACAAGTTAGGTTATTAACCACTACCAGGGAATTGAGGCGGGTGCTCCAGAGGGGTAAATAACTTCTGTTTAGCTAGCTACACCCGCTACACATATGTAATCAAAATTGAGGGAAAGGAACATGAAACTATGGGATGTCAAATATATCAAGAACAATCCTGGACACAGAGACATCATACTAATCAACAATACCGTGATGACGGTAATAAAACTTTTAGGACCCTGATAAGCCCAGTCTTGCAAAATTCTGATATACAAACACGTGAACGCTTTGTTTCAGCATAAATACTATGCAGATGTATTATGTTGTAAACATTTATCTTGGTTTTCAAGTTTAGTTCTTGATTAACATAATATGGAAGCATATCGATCCAAGCACAAAAATTGTGTTGCTCTACAATAGATATTATAATTGCAATATATGTCTGTTATAATTTGCAGGTAAATTTTTATAAAATGTTTTGTTTGTTAATTTAATTCTTAAAGTTGTTACTTTGTGTGTCAAAATATTTGTTTATACATCTATTGTATTTTATTTTATTAATATTTTTATTGTGCTACAAGCTTTTGCTTTAATCGAATAAAGTATATGTAATAGGTATATAGAATTTTATCAACATTAACTTCTATACTTGCCCTTTAAGAACCGTAACCTCTCATAAACGTTAACGTTATTTAAATTTTTGTCATCATTTGGGTTTTTACTTAATATTACATATATTAAAAGCATAAAAAACAACGTGTATATAATAACAAAATGGATAATTTGTCACACTTTGAGGGTGATGAATGATAATATAATTGCTTTGACTATTGTTAATGCCTGTTTACTTCCAGCAATTTTAGACAGTAGTATATTTATGAATTTAAACACATTAACATTAACTGGTATAATTATCCTTTAACACTACCGCAACCTCTCAAAAGTCCATACTAATTTTCGATTGTAATTTGAACTTAAATATTATATATTTGAAAATAAAATTAAAAACAATATGTATATAATAACAAAAATGGACAATTTGTCACATTTTTAGGGCGATGACTGATGGTATAATTCTTTATTTGTTGTTAATTTCTGGTTATTATAAATATAGTAATTTACGTACAGACGAATACTCGGGACAATGACTTAATGTAATCTTGTTTATAGGACATTGTTTTTATAGCGATGCTTCTCCTTTTCTCATAAAAAAAACAATGAAATGATGTCATAGGTTTCTAATGATGTACTTTAGCTAGCTACTGATATATCTATTATAATGCCAGCCAAATTATATTTAACATGTTAATTGAATAAAGAGTTTACTGCAATTTGTAGACGACATTTAATGCTCATTATGAATAATGAAACTGGTGAAAGTTTTAGAGCTCCGTTAAATACTTCTATCTCTCCACCATTAACGCGTCCATTATCTTTCCGGTTGTTGTTCCCTCTCCAGTGCTTGTTGATAATAGTGCTGAGGAAACTTCTGTATCATCAGATCTACCCATGCCGAAGAGCGGCTAACAATGTCAAAAGAGGAATACAGACCGACATAAACATAAATAATGTCCAAATCACATTCTTAAAAAGAAATTAATTTTTTTTAAAACTTGTAAATTAAGGTAAACACAAACTTGAAGTGAGACCGGGTGCTCAAAAGGGTAAGTACCTCCGGATTAGCTAGCTACACACGCAACATGTAGAATTTCGTCTGGTTTATGCCCTTATTTGATTACACACGTAGCTCTAGCTAAAGAGGAAGTATGAAGTTACGCTACGGAACATCCGACCTCACTTCACTGTTTGAAGTTCATGTATTTAACTAAATTTGCCAGTTTTTAAGGTATGTTTGGTTTTGATTCAACCCTAAATAGATCAAGGTTATTTAGAAAACAGATAAACAGTGTAAATATGAAGTAAGTGAGGGATGGATTACTGTTTAAAACCACAGTAAATATCATAATTAAATTCGACTGGATTTCATAGGTACAAACTAAGATTACAAACTTGATTACGTTACTTGCAATATAGGGCATTTAAATAAAAACAAATTAACTAATCGTGTGTGGGAAATGGAGGCAACATTACAAAGCGAACGCCTTAAAAATTCCTATGAAGCTATATATTGCCAGACAAATTCTTCAAAATCAATTAATTCTATCAATTTGAAACTGTATGACAAACGTGATGACTTCAAATTTTCTTTTGTCAACTTTCCTTTCCTATGCCGCGATATACCTGCTTCTACTTCTTAACATGCTTAATATGTATCTGTTTCACTATTAATACTGTAGCTTTTCGTGGGCGTCATAATTTAGATATGAGTCTAAATATGAAGCATAACTTGTAGAATCAGTCACAATTTTTATTTAAAGCTCACTAGGATAGATGACATTCACATATACATATACTCACATGTTTTGGATTGTTAAGAGATAGAGTGTCGTCTATATCTGCATATGGAGGTGAATGATGGTGGCAGCTTTTCATAAAATAAATTATATGATTAAAAAGAGCACACATATAAAAGTAATACGAATTATCAGTAAAACAACTTTTCACATTGTATTCTTGCAAACTCAATTGATATGTTTTCTTTCCCAGTCAATGTAATAAAAGTGCCTACGTTATGTGTTTAGATTTGTTTCTACAATCTCCTCATCGTTTAAGTAGTTAATATTGCACTCTGTGTTGTTAACTTTTTCATTAAATATGTATGGTAAAAAAAATTATTCACAATTTTAGTCAAGTACTACTGATCAGGAACTAAATTACGTAAAACCCGTCTTGTGCTGTAAAATTAAAACTGGCAAAATATGTAATTAACATATTATTTATTATTATTTATTCGCTTTGCGCTCTCTTTTGTTTACTTTTTATCAAATATATATGGTATAGGTTAACATATTTTTATTCGTTTTGCACTCTATGCTGTTAACATTTTATCAAATATTTAGAACTAAATCTCTTATTCTTATTCGATTTTTGAAAAACATCATCAAATATTGCTTAGTTCTCCATTAAGCATGAAACGATTCAATACACACGCCTTTGATGTTTCACTGCTTCAGTTATGCATAACCAACTGTTCGATCTTATTGTATTTTAATGCTAAAAGCACAGCTTGAAGCTTAATATATAGCGCGCGGTGATGGTACCGTAATCATTAATGTACTAAATTTTGTTATGTATCTAAAATACATGTAGGTTGCTTTTTTAATTTTTGTATTCAATTAATTCCTTCATGATTACAAACATGAACGCGTTCCTTCCCAGGGCTTTGCAATTACCATCGGAAAGACATTTTGTTTGGTAATGCCTGTGCCAGCATTGGAGAGATCTGTGATGTTTAACTGGTAAAGCAGGGAGATTGTTTTTCTCCCCATTTCCCAGTTTTTCATTTCTCGAAATTCTGATCGGTAACGATTGATCTATTAAATATTATTACATTATTGATAAATTTGGCATTTATAATCAAAATGACAGAATGTCTGAATGTCACTGCATTGCATAAAACAAATATTGAAATTAATACTAATACTATGAATACAAATTTTACCCAATGTGCCACTATAACATCAATCGTTTCAATTTGTTAAGTTTTTTTTATTTATGATACAACGAATCAGACAGGTTTATTAGGGCTTTCAAAATGTTTTATGGTCGTCATCACAGTATTGTTGATAAGTATGACACCCCAGGATTGATCTGGATATATTTCACGTCCCATAGTTTCATGTTACTTTCACTTAATTGGCATTGCACACGTTGTGACTGTAGCTAACTAAACAGGATATGCTTATCTTTTGAGATCACCCAACTTCACTTTTCTGGCGACAGTTCACGTGTTTAACCTAATCTGTCAGTTGCAAAGTTTTTCTTTGGTTTAGGATTGTGATTCGGACATGTATTAGTATGTTTAATCAAAATGATAATCAGATTATGAACAATGCAACGATCAACCCTGGGTTTCAGCCTAAACAACTTCAATATTAATTACTATTAACAGGCCGCACAGACATCAGGTAAAACAATAGGCCGGTATCTACATTAGTTAAGGTAACAAAACAATAAAACTATAAGATCCGTTGTTAGAGTAAAAATATTGGTAACTAAAAATTGGGAATAAAATTATGTGAAAATCATGGTTATAAAGCATACATTTTAATGTTGCATTTTCTCTACTTTTTGTCGTTTTTCGGGATAAGATTTTGTCGTCATTGTGTTCTGTGGTATTTTAACATATAAAATTGCCTAATTTTGCTGCTAAGTCTTAAATTCCTAAAAACAAAGGTATAATCCCTCATGAAAAGTATTTCCTTAGCTAAATTTGGTAAAATATATTTTGGTCCTTTTGGGCATTTTTTATCATCTTGAAAAAATTTTGGTTTCACAATTTTGGGCCAAGCACTATCATTGTTGAATTGTACTCCGCCGTCTAGTGCTATAAAATGAAATCTGTTATAATATGTAATACATGGATAACTATGTTTGTTTTTGATGCACAATGTTAACTTTATTCTTTCTTTTTTTCGTCTGATTATGGAACTGTTTTAATGCCATTTCACCATATTGTTCTGTAGTATTTAGACGAAAATTAACAACTATTACATTCATACTACTAATTATTATGTATATGCTTACCCTTCCGGAGCATACGGCCTTAATTACCTGATGGAACGTGTTTAATTTGTCAGTTTTAAAGTTTTATTTTGCTTTTGGATTATGATTCATTTGTTTTTGTGGTATGTTCTACTACTAGTTAGTATGTAAGTCTTTCGGTACTATATACCTTTATTAGATTTGATGTTACATAATCAAAGCCAACACATCTACAATTCTTTATCGGAACTATATATACATTCATATATATAACTTCAAAAAACGTTTCTTAGATAAATCAATAAATCTGTTATAGTTATACATGTGTATTACTATATGAGCAGACACTTTTAATCTTCAAAGACGGCATAAAATCAAAAGCAATTCTATTTAACAGCTGGATTTTACTGCTCATAACGGTATTTATACTTGATGGGAAAACAGGTACTCGTATACAATAGTTCGGTTTACATATATTCTAAACAAACATTAGAATATGTTTATTAATTGTTGTAATTGATGAGATGGATATAAAAGACACGTTGGTACTAGCAATATATTGTACAAGAGTATATGAATCAAAAGCATAAATCGTGTATGGAATGCGTTTTAATTCTTTGTTGAAAAGATAAATAACTATAGGTGACATCAACCTTACAGCTATAAAAGATGAGCTGATAGCGTTGGTATTGCTAATCGAAGTAGTTAGCTTACCACTTGGGGATGTTAAATCATCGTTACAGAACACAAGTTAACTAGTATATACAGTGCCGTTCAAACACTATGATATATATACACATTATGAATTTCATTCAGATTCTGAAATTGTTTTAACATGTAACTTGGATTTATGAAACGAATCTGAAAATGGAGAATATCAGTGATGTAAATTCATCCGAGGTTGAAGAGGATTTAACAGGAACATTTCTAGGATATCCGGTAAATTCTCTCTCTCTCTCTCTCTCTCTCTCTCTCTCACACACACCTATTGTATTTGAGTTTACAAAGTTAAATTGTAAGATTGATAAATATGTGTGTACTAGTACATTGTAGAAACGGTGAGTTTTTTTTAAATTGTTTTTTATTTAAAGTTGTATTGGAAAAAGGCTTTTAGATGGATATTAATAATTTCTATTTTAATAGTTCATACAACTCCATTGATCATTTAATCGCAGTCTTACCAACCAAAACATTTATATTTAGTGTTTTCTGTTGTATTGCATGTTTTGCATTAAGACAATAAAATATCTACAAATAACCGTGCTTGCTTCAACAAAAACAAGAACTGTTTTCTTATTACAATAACATTTTTCCACCTAACTGCATTAAATGTCTACGCCATGTATTGTAAATCACGATGTGCATTACATCATTGCATACACAAAGGTAGTTAAATACTAGTACCTCCATTCATACATTTTCATCCATCCTGGACCAGTTGTTCGAAACATGATTAGCTTAATCAATGATTAAAAAACATGAAAGAAGTCAATAATAATAATATAATAATAATAATAAACATTATCAAATTGATAGTTTTATAATGATTTGGTAACATGTGGTGGAATTCTATTCACTTTCAACATTTTTAACATTAATTTCACAACAGATCTGAAATTATACAAAATTCCAATTTTGACTAATGAATTCAATTACTTGGTGGAATTCTACAGTCTAAACATTTTAACAACATACATGTTTTGTTGAATCGCAATTTGAAATGTAATGCTTGCTATATTAATGCAGACAAATAAATTATTTGTTGACTTGCAAGTCAATTTTAAAAGTAATGCTTGTTATATTAATGCAGACACACATATTATTTTATAAAAGCAAGTCAATTCGAAAAGTATTGTTTGTTGTACTAATGTAGACAAATATATTATTTGTTGAATCGCAATTTGAAATGTATTTCCTTCTATATTAATGCAGACATATATATCATTTATAAAATAGCAAATCAATTCAAAAAGCAATACTTCGTATTTAGGACAAAAATATATTTCGCTTTCACTATTAAGACTATCATTTCACAAGTCGATCTCGAAAGCTTGCTAGCACGTAAGCGACCGTATGAGAAAAGGTGAACAATAGTTTTTTAAACAATTTTACCGATTGCTATAATCAAAGATATATTGGTGATGTTTTAATCATACAAAATTAAAAACAAGTGTTTTGGAGAAAAAAACCCATAAACATCGTCTCTTTTATAGCTAACGGGAATAGAAGTGTTTATTTTCCTGGAACAACAGACGTCACTTCATTTGTCAATGTCAACTTGTCAAGTTGATTTAAACGTGGTGATTTATATGTTTCTAGTTTATTTTATCATCTAATTTCATGTTATCTGTT
Source organism: Anadara kagoshimensis (assembly GCA_021292105.1). Taxonomy (NCBI): domain Eukaryota; kingdom Metazoa; phylum Mollusca; class Bivalvia; order Arcoida; family Arcidae; genus Anadara; species Anadara kagoshimensis. Next base: position 27,227,758 of record CM037870.1, on the reverse strand, counting down.
TATTATCAGTAAGTAATTTGGTAGTATCATGTTATGTACATTAGTTAATTATTTAATTAAGATTATCGCATATACAATTTCGAGCAATAGAAAGAATTTGTAACTAATATAAAACATATACCGGAACTTGGTAATATGAACCGAACAGAAAAAGACAGGACAAACACGGTATCTGATTATAAAATACCGACTTTTGATTCATACCGAATCATATGGCCACTGTTCTGGTACTTCCAACCATTTTACAATAGAGGTTTATAAATATGTACATTTATTTTGGCTGGTATCAATACAGTTTTATTGGTATGGCAAGCAAAAACGCAATGTCTGCAGCAGAAGCTGACGAAAAATGTACCAAGCAATGGTACTTCCAACCATTTCACAATAGAAGTTTATAAAAATGCACATTTATTTTAGCTGGTATCAATACACTTTTATTGGTATGGCAATCAAAAATGCAATTTCTGCAGCAGAAGCTGGCGAAGTATGTTTCAAGCAATGGTACTTCTAACCATTTCACAATAGAAGTTTACAAAAACGCACATTTATTTTGGCTGGTATCAATACACTTTTATTGGTATGGCAATAAAAAACACAATGTCTGCGGCAGACGCTGACGAAGTATGCACCAAGCAATGGTACTTCCAACCATTTCACAATAGAAGTTTACAAAAACGCACATTTATTTTTGCTGGTATCAATACACTTTTATTGGTATGGCAATAAAAAACACAATGTCTGCGACAGACGCTGACGAAGTATGCACCAAGCAATGGTACTTCTAACCATTTCACAATAGAAGTTTATAAAAACGCACATTTATTTTTGCTGGTATCAATACACTTTTATTGGTATGGCAATCAAAAACGCAATGTCTGCAGCAGAAGCTGACGAAGTATGTACCAATCAATGGTACTTCCAACCATTTCACAATAGAAGTTTATATATAAGCACATTTATTTTAGCTGGTATCAATACACTTTTATTGGTATGGCAATCAAAAACGCAATGTCTGCAGCAGAAGCTGACGAAGTATGTACCAAGCAATGGTACTTCCAACCATTTCACAATAGAAGTTTATATATAAGCACATTTATTTTAGCTGGTATCAATACACTTTTATTGGTATGGCAATCAAAAATGCAATGTCTACAGCAGAAGCTGACGAAGTATGTACCAAGCAATTCCATCATGAAGAAGGAACAATAAACTAAGGGAATAAGTAAACAAAAACAAACATACTAATCCATGGCCGAATCAAAATCCAGAAGCAAAGTAAAATCTTTGGAACTGACAAGTTAGGTTAGACACTTGAACTTTCACCAGGAAGTAAGGCCGGATGCTCCGGATAGGTAAGCACATCCTCTTGAGCTAGCTACACCCGCCACGTGTAAACAAGAGAACACGAAGACATTCGATCACTGATAGTTTATAATTCGACATTTGATAGGCATTGGAAATTTGTGCCCAGTGGTGATTATATAACATATTAGAGTGATTTCATCCATTCCACTAATTTCACAACCACTTAAACATCAATACATACATTTCGACATATGACAAGCCCTGTCAATCAAAAACAAACATACTAATCAATGTCCTAATCACAATCCAGAAGCAAAGTAAAGACATATGATTGTCTAGACTTGCACAAGTCCCTATATTAAATTATTAATTTCAGTATCTTGCCCCTTTAAAACTATTACAGATATCAACTGACAAAAGTCAATTTACTACCTATATACGGCTTTTGATAGTAAATTGACTTTTGTCAGTTGATCTCTGTAATAGTTTTAAAGGGGCAATATACTAAAATTAATAATTTAATATAGGGACTTGTGCAAGTCTAATGATTGTCCATCGGTGACTATATAGTACAATTAGAGTGTTTTCAACCATTCCACTAATTTTACAACCACTTGCATATGAATAACGTGTTACATACAGTTCATTTTTCTTTAAAATAAACCTTATACTTATAAGAACATGTCACCCAAACCATTTAATATATATATATAGGACAGATATACTATGCTTAAATTCATCTAGTTATGGCCAACAAACAGCCAAAATACTGTAAAAATAAATTGGCTTAATTTCGTCGAACACAGAACCGAATAGTATTGTCAAGATTAATTTGACTTTTAACCTTTAGCGATCAATTTGTCTACCATTTAAGTCAACTCAATTCTCTACAGAATATATTGATAAAAATACATATACTTCATAAGTCATCTGATGCGATCAGTACATCGTATAGCAACATAAAACATCTGACCAATATTGTGGATACAGAACATTTTGTAATAAGAAGCGGTTCTGAAAATGAACACTTTTGTATATATCACAGTATGAATATTGGATTTAATTAGTAATTCAGTTATGGGGACTTGAATCTGGCTCACAGAGTATGATATATCGAAGTACCAGCGTTATCATAATCATATTTATTTCTATATAATAATCATGTTCTGTATATAGTCATTTCTATCTTTTATTCTTAAGTCTTTCTCTTTCTATCTTTTCTTTCTAATCTCCCATTCCATAAGGAGGAAATAAAGAATATATATATATCAATACATCCTATTGCAACACAAAACATATGTCCAATATCGCGGAGAAAGAATATTGGTAGTAAAAATCGGTTCTTCAAATGAACACTTTTCCATAATAACAAATGTAAACTCCGGTGTTCTGTCGGTTAAGTCTACTTTAAGATATTGGATTTATTTGGAGGTCAGGAGGACGAATAGGATAAAACAACTTCGCAAGTTTAAGTGAACATACATTTCCGAAGCACTTAGTCTCACTTAAATGGTGGCAGTTCACGTGTTTAATTGAATTTTCCAGTTTCTTGGTACACCTGACACCGCTTTCCTGGTGGAGAGTCTCTCTGTTTTGGCTGGAATCGCCGATTTTTCTGTGTTTTTGCTTCATTGAAATTTGAGCGCGCACTCGTGTGTTTGTTTTGGATTTTGTTTTTGCTATTGTGTTTTGGAAATGGACCGGTATGTTTTTTATTAATTAAAACATTATGTAGTTACAACATCAAGGAATATAACGCCTTTGTTAACGTATAAGGATTTATCACAACATAGGCGATAATGTAGATGTGTTTGTTTCTTGTACAAAGAACTTTAAGCTCTCCTTGTTACATGTACAGGTTTTTTGCTGTTTAGGTATTTGAAAGCAATGCTAATGGTATTTTTCTAATACTTAAGTTCAGTTTGAGAGTTGTAAGTTTAATCACAGTTGGGATTCAACGTGTTTCGCTGTAATTATTTCTAAACCTTAACAAGAAACTAAAGAAGACATTAGAACATCGTTTAAAAATGTATAAAAGGTTTCTGGAAAATTCTGTTCTGGTGTAAGTAAAGGATGAAAAGCCATATGTAAATATAAAGGGGTATATTATGTACACGTACATACAAATGAAATAAAAAAATATGCACATTCAAAATGAACTATACTGACTCTATAAAAATGAGAATCTTAACTAATAAAACCACAAAATATTGCTGTTTCCAGTTTATGTGAGTTAATTTCATCAATTCATAGTGAACTAACATGAAAAATCTACAAAACCCAGATAATAGATAAACATCATATTTAACGGTGACAGTGTGTGCCAAACTTCGTCGGACCGTCGGACAAGTCCGATAAAATTACCGCTGGTCCGATAAAAAATCAGATTCTTCCGGACCGTATGTCCGGTAACCAGTTCGGAAAAGAGAGAGCGCCAAAAATTCGGATTTATAGTTCCGATCAAATTCGAATTTTATTATTGCCATCCGACTTCCGTTATTACAAAAATGTTTAACCTGAAATATACGTTCCAGGAGCTATTCCAGGGAAATAAATAAAACGGAAAGCAACAGGAGGCGCAAATTATGAAGAAAACGTGAAAGAAAATTTAAGCAGCATTGGATGGAGGGGCGACCATGGTTGCAATTTGACGAGGAGAAATGTGTACAGTCTAACCTGTCTATAAGGGCCACTTGGGGGAAGTTGCAAAAGTGGCCCTTATGGACAGGTGGCCTTTATATAGAGGTTTGTAAATCCAGTTATGACATCAATATAAATATTAGTTGGAAAAATAGTGAGCAGTTCTAATTTATCTATTTTATTTGTTAAAATTTCTGTTACAAAAAAGGCATTAGCTAATTTTAACAGAATAATTTCTTTGAAAACAATTAAAGAAAAATCTTCTGACCACACTATTTATCAATCTTTGAAAAAAAACCCTTAAAAATCACCAAGTATATACACATATCTTAATTAAAGACATGTTTTCTTTAATAGGTAGAAGCCAGTAATGAAAACAATAGGAAATAGTACATGTATATGTATCATAATTAATAATGAGTAATAATCTATCCTTAGTGCTTTATGGCTTCATTTGTTGACATGAGGATAAATGACTTAAGAATTTTTTTAAGTTTTTAAAAAAGTTTCAAAAATATACTTTTTAAAAATTCTTTTGTTATCAACATACAGATTTGGTTACATGTACTTAGTTTAATGATCAATGGTTTAAAGTTAAATAATCAATGTTTAAAATCTGATTTTAGCTTCAAGATTTTCAAAAAACATGGCTTAACATTTTTGCACAAATTTTTAGAAACTATAACAAAACTTGTCCCCAAAATATGAATACAAAGTGGTCTTTATAGACAGGTTCATGGGCCATTTTGTACAAAAATAGGGTGGCCTCTGGCTCAGTTGAACAGTGGCCCTTATATAGAGGTTAAATAAAGAGTAAAATGGCTCGGGAGGAATTGAAAGTGCCCTTTATAGACAGGTGGCCCTTATATAGAGGTGGCCTTTAACACAGGTTGGACTGTAATGAAATGCACACACTGCTTTGAATTTTACGGGTCGGGAGGCGCAGCACACAATAATAATTTAAAAGGCCAGAATACATTTATTTGTACTTCCATAAATAAATGTATTCTGACCTTTTAAATAATTATTGTGTGCTACGCCTCCCTAACTCGACCCGACCCGACTCGTTTCTCCTTGTCAAATTGCAACCATGGTCGCCCCTCCATCCAATGTTTCTTAAATTTTCTTTCAAATTTTCTTCATAATTTGTGCCTCCCGTAGCTTTCCGTTTTAAAGGAGAAAATAAGTAAATATTTACAAAACCGAATAATTGTTTTCTTTTTATTGAAGAATTTTTGGTCCAGTAAAAAACTTTACGGTCTGGTAAAATTTCTAGGTTTACCAGATCAAATGTCCATTAATCATTTTGAAAGTTTAGTGAATCCGGGTCATAAAACTTACGAGTAGAAAGACGAATGTATTTGGTTAAGCAGTGTGTTCTGGATTTGATTCTGCGTGGTACAAACATTTCTTTTTTGTGTAGAATGTAGAACTTTTGTGAATATCATATTAGAGTTACACCCAGAAAACTTAGTTTTATATGATTATACAGTGTTGTATTTTTTGGCGTATGGTTGACACACCGAAAATGTTCAGCGGCGTACCGTGACCTGATTATATGTGTACACAAAGTTGGAGCGCCGAAGGCGCGACCACGCTAGGGGGGTCCGGGGGCATGCACCCCCGGAAAATTTTGAAATCTATATGCTTCAAAACGGCTTTTCCTGCATTTTGAGACAGATATACAACACCTTCTCGTGTTAAATTTTTGATACAAATTGGAGTTTAATTACAATTTTTAAATATGCGGATCCTGTTGATCCTTGGGAGTGGAAGGTTGGGTACCAGGTTTAACCACACATGTTTTCTGCGTTTGTATCATAGATTTAAAGAGATAAAAATTTTTGGTTTGATAATTTGAAAGATTTTCAGATTTGAGCTCCGATTACAAATGATGATGCATATTTTTTTGAAATCTAAATTAGTATTTTTTTAATTTTGTATTAGCGTTTTATTTATTGTGTGCCTGTTTCTTGCTGTTTGATCACTGTTACTTCCATTCTTAATTTGAATTGTACAACTTAAACATTATTATTTTAATAATCGTAGCCGACGGTTTCCAAATGTGTATATTAGTATTTATTGGTCATTCAAAGTTAACTTTCCTCTTCTTCTAAGCGTTAAATTGTCAATAACTGTTTCTACGTCGACGCCCATCTCATGATGTACATGTATGTGCATTAATGCAAGGGATGAAAGGCGAACTTCTTTCATTGTGCTCCTAAATAAGTCTTGAGATGTTTCAGCGCACTGAAACTTCACTCGGCAGTGGCTGTTGTAGGGGGCATGGTTACAAAAATTTTCAGGATCTTGAAGACATATTGATAGAGTTGTTTGTCCTTTCAAGAAAATTTGGAATACGCACCCCCCCACACACACACTCTCTCTTATACTTTTTTTTATTTTAAAATATTTTTTGTGACAAATTTATGTGTACGCACTTGCGTTTTTGCGTATAGGGCGGTACGCCACTGATGTTTGTGTGATTGTGTGAATGCAAGGTGTTATTGTCATTTTTATATATTCTATGTTTAACTTAAAAAAATAAAAATAAAAAACCCACTTATCTTCCGTGGGCATGAAATAGAGAAATAATTGATCATACATTAAAGTAGGGTTGTTTGTGTAAGTTCAGTTCATGTGGTAATGGCATCGCTTTGGGATAATCGCTAATAAGATTTTGCTCACAAAATGTTAAATGGCTGTGACATCACACTGCCACATGTGATAATTTGATTATGTTTCCGCGTGGTACAAAGCATTGTTTTTTCGTGGGAACGAAATAAAGATCAAAATAATTGATCATACATTAAAGTATGGTTGTTTGTGTAAAAGTTCAGTTCATGTAATATTATTATACCTTTTGTAAGTTTCTCGAAATTTGATTGGTTAATAAGCGTTTGGGTAAATTTAATGTCACCCTCGGATTTCAGAAAATTTGACGTCACCCCTCGAAATTCATTGTCAACCTCGGCTTCTCCTCGTTTGACAATGAAATTTCTCGGGTTGACAATATGCACTGTCATCCTATCAGACATGTAATATTTATATAATGGCAACGCTTTGGGATAATCGCTAATAAGATTTTGCTCAAAGAATGTTAAATGGCTGCGATTTTTGACGTCGCACTACCACATGTGATAATTTGATTATGTTTCCGCGTGGCACAAAGCATTGTTTTTCGTGGGAAAGAAAGATCAAAATAATTGATCATATACATTAAAGTTGGGTTGTTTGTGTTAAAGTTCAGTTCTTGTCGAAATGGAAACGCTTTGGGATAATCGCTAATAAGATTTTGCTCGCAAAATGTTAAATGTGATTTTTGACATCACACTACCACATGTACACGTGATAATTTGATTATGTTTACAGATTTAACATTAGCTTTTAATGCATTATTGGGAAAAGATTATTCCCTCCGGAAACTAAAAATTAACACAAAAGCCTATAATTAACTTTTTAAACAAATACCACGCAATAAAAAAGAAGAAATAATAATGGCATCACATTGATCGAGCAAATAGGAATAAAAAACCTACAGCAATGAGAAGATACCTGGAAAGGAACAAAATTAATATTGTAAGATATTTTACTCTTTGGCTTTATCTGATAACACATGTTTTTTATTTACCTACAATTAATGTTACACATTTGTATGACATCGCCAGGATATAAAGCAATATGTACTCATCAAAATAAACAGGTATTGCTTCCGAGTGGTACAAATCATTTGTTTTTTTCGTGGGCAAAAAAGATCAAAATAGTTGATCATACATTAAAGTTTAGTTGTTTATGTAAAAGTTCAGTTCATGTTGTATTGGAAACCCTTTGGGATAATCGCTGATAAGATTTTGCTCACAAAATGTTAAATGGCTGTGATTTTTGACATCACACTATCTCATGTGTTTACAGATTTAACATTATATAAATATAACATTCATAAGAGGGTGATATTGCATATTTTCACCCCGAGGAACCATTGTCAACCGAGGCGAAGCCTCGGTTGACAATGGTTTCCGAGGGGTGAAAATATGCAATATCACCCTCTTATGAATGTTATATTTATTTTATTATGCCAAATGTTCTCTTAAACTGAAAGACGATATTTTAAAATTAACACCTTCCTTCTTTCTGACTGAAGCATAAAAAAGTCTAAGTTTATCGTTCAGTTCTGATTTCGAAAAGCTTTCAAATTCTGTGTTACTACCGCTCAGAAATTCTCTAAAGAGCTTTACAGACCGTTTAACCGCCCTTTTTATGCTTGTCGCATCTTTTGCTTCAGTCAATCGTTTCAAACTGTCCTCGTTGACAGACGCAAATCTGGCCATTGTTGTCGTCCGATGACAGGTAGGCTTGATCAAGGAAACGCTTACATATGAAAAAAAGATCGTATCCATCAAACGTTTAGCTGCTTGTGATCGAAATGCGTTCGGTTGTGTGATTTAGGATTCCTTTTGCGCATGTGATATTTTTTGTAATATTACCCGTTACCATAACTCCTCAACTAATGTTACCCTGAAGCACGCGCGCCATTCTTTATTCTTAGTAAATCTAAGGGTGATATTATTTTATTTTCAAACAGTTAGTTACCCAATCAAATTACTTGAAAATTACATGAGGTATAATAAAAACTTTTAATGCATTATTGGGAAAAGGTTATTCCCTCCGGAAACTAAAAATTAACACAAAAGCCTATCTATAACTTTTTGAATTCGAAAACAAGTACACGAAAACATGCCTTATATCCCTCCTTTATATAAGGGCCACTTGCTTTTAAAGACCAGTAATATTTTATCCCAATTGCTCTTTACTCATGGATTTGGACCAGTATATAAGCGCCATCTGTCCATAAAGACCACTTTTACTGGTTCCCATGGATGGCCTTTATAGACAGGTTTGGCTTTATATATAATCCACGCAATCAAGAACACGGAACAATACAAGTTAATGACGAAGCACTAACATGATAATACATACATGTTATATACACAGTGTGTATATGTACAACTCTCAGTATCAGGTCGAGTCCTTTTTTCGTATGCGACGAGTAGTGATACAGCTACGAAAAAAGGACGAGACCTGATACGGGTTGTACACACACACTGTATTTATAATATTTTTATCTAACATTTCCTATTATGTTATTAAAATAATAAAAACGAGTACTAATGTAATGATGGATGCATCATTACAAATAAGGCGCCCAAACGAATAAAAGTCAAACCCTGTACACAGAACTCATGTAAGGAGGACTTTTGTTGCTTTTTCTATGACCATGACAACGACCGCCATTTTGAAAATTTTAAACCTTTAAATAAGATCTACATACAATAGAAAAACTGAATAGAAACCCAATGAATTTTTGCCGTTGTTAAAATGATGTCTTAAAATAATTTACAAAATGTATCACTTATTCATTTACATGGTATTACATTATTGTAAACATGTATTTTGTTAACCCTTTTTAATCAAATACCAGGTTTCCAAACTACATCTTTTAATCCCTGCATGCATTATTAGAAATTTAAAACTTGTATTAATTTTACAATAATTTTATATATGTATTTCATTGGTCAATTACAAATATTCAAATGTGGTTAATACTATGAAAGTGGAGCAAATTACTTGAGTGATAGATGATAGCCTGATATTCAAACAATAGGCAAAGTTGATTGACATCACCTATACCCAATATTACAACCTGTTGTTTTGATGAGCTAATGATGTGTTGATTTTAAATTAATCCAAGCATGTAATGTCATATTGATAACTAAATGCAGTTACTCTATCGAATTGAATAATAAATCATGCCCCAGGGATAACTGACCATTAGTGTTCCTTATAAAAAAGATTTGGCTTGAGAGCATTTTGGACATGGATCAGTGATTACTTAAGTATCCTTGACAATGAAAATTCATGCTTATTGTTTTAATTCTTAAACAAAATGATAGCAATCATCCCATTAAGAAAACTGTAGTTTGACGATGGGGATCTCAAAGTTAGTACCTAGACCTACCTGTCCCCACCCTCCTATTGGAATGACAATATGGGTTTACTTTAGTATCAGTCTATTCAACTTTTCATAAAGAATAAGAAAATATATATGTTAGGGGTGGGGATCTCAACTGTTCCAAAGTTAGTACCCAGCCCCACCTGTCCCCGCCCTCCTCTGGAATAACGGCATTGGTATTTCTGCAGTATCACTCAATTCAACTTTTAAAACAGAACTGCAAAATATATAGTTTCAGGGTGGGGATATCAACCATTTAAAAGTTAGTACCAAGCCCCGCCCGTCCCCACCCTCCATCAGGAATGACCCCATGGGATTTTCTTTAGTATCACTCTATCCAACTTTTTATGTAGAACCAGAAATATATAGTTTATGGGTGGGGATCTCAACCGTTTAAAAGTTAGCACACTACCCCGCCCATCCCCACCCCTCCCTGATACCGCAGGGAAAATCTACTGATACAGACTTGTGCATCTTGAGACACTGATCATGAATATATATGGTTTTATAGTACAAAATAAAGTATAAATGGCAAAATTGAGCATTATTGTTTTTAAGACCCCGCCCTCCTGCCCCTCCCCTAATGACCCCATGGGCATTTTACCTCGGCCTCTGGGGAAGGAGATGGGGATCAACCTTCATGTGAAGTTTGGTTAAGATTGGACCAACGGTCTTCGAGAAATTGGTTGGACAAGTTCATGGCCGGAAGAAGAAGAAGAGGAAGAATAATAATAATAATAATAATAAGAAACGGTGCAAAAACAATAAGTCGCCAAACTTTGTTTGGGCGCCTTAATAACAATACTTTATGTGAAAACAAATACATTTTTCCACAGAAAAGCCGCGAACTATGTTATGACATTTTCTGTAATTATGATGTCATTGTTTACATTTGACAAATAGGAGATTCCCCAATGACGTCACAATGAGACGTGCACGTGTACTTTACCGCCAATGTTGTACCACAGTGTGGTGATACAATATCCTGTATCATATATACGTGTTCGATAAAACTTGTATTTCGCCAAATCGGACAGAAAATCTAGTCTAATGTTCGATAAATATACAGACGAATCATGAGGAAATTTCAGTTTGTATCGCCAGTCAGTGACTGTATTTAATGTATTTTCACTGTTGTGTTTTTTTTTTACAATTACTGTAGTATGCAACATTCGATTCTGCAATTCAACACTGGCTCATTAACTTATTGGTTTCCTTTAATAATTAATAGTTTTATAAAAAAAAAAACTAATTACAATCTAAACAATGACAAGCAGTCTATCGAATTATTGTGATATTTGTTATGTATATAACATGACAGTTGATTACTGGGTTATAACATACATCGTGTAAAAGATGGGTTGGTTAAAGTTACCATACAATCTACAGACCTGTCGAAAGTTTAACACTGAGTAATAAAAAAATTAAAATAGAATTTTGGTCGTGATATGAATACCTAACTGTCACGAACATATAGCAGCTACCGAAAAGCTGCTTATAAAGATATCAAACTATATCATGTATATAGGGGCCGAGAAGGGCCGACAATTGACATTTATATTAGTATTGCGTTTAACTTTCGACAAGTCTGCACTGCACATATTGTGTTGATATTACCATTGGTTACAGATTGTAAAGTAAACTTGAGGTTTTGAAAACGAGATTAGCAGAACAAGTCACAAAAACTATCACCATTATATTAGTTCAATGGTAGGGTGCTCACTTCAAATGTTCGAGGTCGTGGGTTTGAACACCGGCCGGGTCTGACCAAGATTTGATAATAGGTAGCGACAGTTCTTTCGTCAAACACTAGGTATTTATACATGAAAGTCACAAAATCCTTCGGAAGAGACCTTAAAACCGTGGCCCAGTGTTATGGTAGGCAGTGCATGTAAAAGAACCCTTTCTGTACATTGCACTGAATGAATTGCAAAGGTCAAAATTTCTATCACTTCACATACACCTGATGACGTCTCGATATAAATGAATAATTCTTGACTGGGACGTACAACCCCAATCAATCAATCAATCAAAAATAACTATTAATCAATCTTTATCCTGTCCGATTAGAGATGATGAAGTTTTCACACGGCACCAAGTGACCTGTGCAACAAGTGGTTCTAGACACACAACACTGCAGTTTAAGATTCATTATAAATAAAACATTTGCATATTTTCTTACAACAGTGTCGTATTTGATAAATGAGTTTACAAAACTTAAGTCTTTGATTACAGAACTTATGTCTTTGATTGACAACAGTGTTGTATTTTAAACTGCTGCCAAGAAAGAAAACGGCACCTAATCACAGGATGTATATGACCTACAGCTGGTTGTAAATAAGCTGCAGATAAACCCGTGAAAGATACCTTATAAATCAGGCGAATGTAGATAAGATTAAGAGGCTGAGTATAAAAACTTAAAACGTAGTAGTTTAGAGTAACAGTGTTAATAAGTCAAAATCTTTCAGAAAACTAAATACAGTCAAACTTGTCTATAAAGGTAGTAAAAATGACTTTTTTGGGCAGGTGGCCTTTATATACAGGTTCAAGTACATGTTGTATGAATAAAGAACAATTGGGATACAATTCTACTGGCCTTTATAAACAGGTGGCCCTTTTATAGTGGTGGTCTTTAAGGCAGGTTGGGCTGTAATAATCTAGTGAATTCTTACCTTATTGTATGTCTTTAATGTTAAGAAACAGCCGTTTTCTTAAGTTTTGTACCTTTTAAATCTTTGATTCCTAACATTCATTTTTTTGTTTAAAAAGGAGTCTATTCATCGACAACTTTGGCAGCCGGGCCTCGACTACTTTTTATTAGTTCAGTGTTAAACTTTCGACAGGTCTGTACCGTACTAAATTTAGTATGATATCGTACAATGGCCGATAGAGGCCGTCAATGTATGGTTTGTAGTTGTATTTTGACATAATATTTTTGACTGACAAAAACGTATCGTTAAGATTATACATTTGTATATAAACTTTACTTTTTAGCCGCTATTGGCAAAGTATATATATATATAAAAGTTCTTGTTTAAAAAAGAAAACGACAGAAAAAACTTTCATTTTGCTCTAGCGATTTCACGCTTTCAGCACTCTTCAGGATTCAGAGCATAATGTTTACTTGCTTAGTAACAAAAGTACTTTATATTTTCTGTGCTTGAAATCATTTTTTGGACAATATATATATATATATATATATATATATATATATATATATAATTATATATATATATATATATATAACCTGTCAAACCTGTCTATAAAGGTCATCCTAGAGAACCCAGTATAAACCAGTATAAGTGGCCTTTATGTGCAGGTGGTCTTTATATACAGTACAGACCTGTTGAAAGTTTAACATTAAGATAACACATTTGTACTGTTTATCTCTGCCCCTCGTTTTCTACATTTCCACAGCTTTTCAGCAGCTATTACTTTTTCGGTAACTAACTACCCAATCGGTTGCCGAGCTTCACTACCTTTTGTAACCTTAAACTTTTGTATGTTTTAAACTTTCGACAGGTCTGTACTGCACAGGTTCAGATAAGAATAAAAAACAATTGGAATACAATTCTACTGGCCTTTATAAGATGGTAGTCTTTATAAAGAGGTGGCCTTTGAGGCAGGTTGGACTGTATTAAAATGATTTAAACCAAATTTACGCCAATAAGATATAAGACTCTATATCACCTCTCAGCATTTTATACATGAATAACATAATCACGGATTCCCCTAGAGAATATAATGTAAATGGTTTTGTGTCGATGAACGACAAAACGAAGATTTATTATGATTTAACAGAACATTATTGAATTAGGTTAAAAAGCACTCCTTGTAATGTATAATCAAGATTAGGTTAATTGTATATAGCTTTGACTGAACTTATGGCATGGTGAAGCGTGCTTCTGTGCGTCTGAGCGTAAACTTTGTACTTCTATTCTGAAACCACTTGTCCAATTTCAGCTAAATTTGGTGTGAACAATTCCTACTTCGTGGAGTTGCAAAGTTTAGCCAGTGTCTCGTTCGGCATTTATGATGACCGCCTTCACCTTAAGTAGAAAAAAGATAAACAGGCATTATGGATGGATTTAATTCAAATAGGTATACAGAAAGATGTCTAGCCATTAAAAATTTAATGTTTGTTTCCGTAACCTTTTCACTGGTCTGGTATTAGCATTCTATGCAATTAAAAATAACTCAGCTTCTCTGAAACTGTTTGGTTCAGTAAAACTGATTTGGTGTGGAAGTTTCATTGATGGAGTAGTGAGTAAGTTGACGCCACCAAGAATAATATTATTTTACTATCCTCACTTGTAAAACAAATCAATAAGCTTTAAAAAAAGTCGTGTCCAGTTTCCTACAAAAACTATAATTATACACACGACGTAAGACACGGTATCCGATTCACATATAAAAATGTCTGATTTCAATAAAATATATTGGTAGGAAATTTGACTTTATTTAAATTTGTTAATAAAAGTGAAATGTAATATTGAGATGGAGTCAAAATTTAGAAATACGTGGGTTGTTTTGTTGAGAATAAATTGAAGCTGGGTTGTTATTCTGTTTTTGTATCTAATTGACGTACTACAGTATTATCTTTTAATATATATATCTACTTCATGATCAATAACAAGATTTTATAACACAAATTAATACTTTCTATGATGACATATAGACAATGCATTTGAAAAACAAAATTCAAACACCATTCATTAATATTATTTCAAGTGTGTCGATAGCTGTTGTGTCTATTATATTATGATTTCAAAAAAAAACGTACTGGAGACACCATTAACAAAATGTTAGCGTTCTTGATAGACAATATATTTGTTAAGTTTGGTAATATAATTTTCCAGCAAACAATTGGTATGCTAATGGGTACAAACTGTGCACCATTGCTTGCCGCTTTGTTTCTTTATCCATATGAAGCAGAATTTATTCAGAAGGAGAGAAGACTGTCGCCAAATCGTCCAACTTCACATACATATATACAGATGGTATTTTCTATTTCTTAACAACCTTAATTTGGATACTTTGTGAATACCGTATATCCTAGTGAGCTTAAAATAAAAGTAGCGACCGATTCTTCAAATTCTGCTTCATATTAAGACTTACATTTTGATGCCCACGTAAGACTACATTGAAGCTGTATGGAATTGCGATGACTACATTTTTTCTATTTTCCACTATGCAGTTATATACCTGCTTCTCCTGCTCATGGTGTATTTGTTACACAATTAATACGCTATGGCAGAGCATTTTACAACAAAGCTACTTACAAACATTGTTAACAGGGATTTGGAAAATTTAATCTTATCAAGGCCCTCAAAGAGACGTTATCTCAGCATTGTTAATAAGTATAATGTCTCTATGTCTAGGATTGCCCTGGATATATTTGACACCCCCTAGTTTCATGTTTCTTTCACTCTCAAATGTAATAAGAAACCTGACCGAATGTAACTACCTAAATAGGTGTTTACCCTTCCGGAGCCCCCAGCCTCACTTCCCTGGTCGAAGCTCACGTTTTAAACCTAATTTACAAGTTTAAAAGTCTTTACTTTAGTTTAGAATTGTGATTTGGACATAGATTAACATGTTTGTTTTTTGATTTGCTGTTTCTCTCATAAACATTGATTGTTTCGTATTCTTGGTTGCATTGTCTGTTGCTCAGTACAAGTTCTTCAGTAAAATTGTTTAAAAATAGCATTGAAAATTGGTTCTATCACTATCAAAATTTAACACAAAATATTTATAACTTGTCTGTGATTTAACTGGTTTTAATTAGTTTAGCAATAGTTTTATTAAAAAACTTTATGTATAGTTATTTTTAGTTTTACATTTTAATAGTTTGTGTTATTGATGCTATTGTATCTTTTACATTTTCTAGCCGCGAATGGCTGCAATAATGCTTATGTGGCTTTAAACAATAATTCACTCACTTACTCACTCACTCACAAAATAAACACGTGTTGCATGATATTTTATGCTTAACTTCAACAGCTGGTTCATCATTTAGCTAAGTATGTAACACTTGATGATGATATCTTTACTTTTAAGATGAATTGATTTTTTATCAAATGTTATCAAAATGAAAATCAGAGCGTATATAACCCCAAGAGTTTATTTAAATGATTTGATGTATTTTCTTGTATTAAAACATTGCGTTGGATGGAAAACATTTTTCTTGGCGAGGATAGGTCACAAATAATAGACTGTGTTATATGTTGTATGGAAGACGTTGGTGGTAGTGATAGTGACATCTGACAGAAGATAAAGTGATTGTGTCGATGTGTAAATGTTCATAACTGACACAAAGATAGAAAGACATTACTTACCAACGTATATATAAAGCATATGATAGAGAGCTCGTTACTTGGTCTGCATTAATATAGTATACTCTGAATTGAAATACTTTGATTTAACTAACTGGATTTATAAAACATTTCATGATAATGAAGAACTTGAGTGACATAGAGGAGTCTAAGGAAGATTTAAAATTAGAAGGAACATTCCTTGCTCATCCGGTAATGATCTCTCTCTCTCTGTCACACACACACACACACACACACACACACACACTCTCTCTCTCTCTCTCTCCTCTCTCTCTCTCTCTCTCTCTCTCTGTGTGGATATTTTAACAGTGTAAAGTAGGGACAGGTGAGATAAATCGTGGGGACAATGCGAGATTAAGGACATTTTCAGTATTTAAATGTGAGATCAGTTTTGTAGGGACAGCCAAATGTACCCATTTAACCTGAACCCTACTGTATTGTACATTAATATCGTTTTAGAGCATTTCAACTAACCTACTCTGAATTTGGGAACACAAAATTTGTCCCCACGTTATTTTTTATATATGCATGAGTTATTTTGGGAAATAATTACAGGACTAATAGAATATTTAATCTTTGTTGAAGTATGCACTCGTAATTGACCGTAAACCTATTTATTGTTAAAACATAAACAATGTAGCGATGGATGTTTGTATTTAAACAACTAAATGGTACATGTTTGTATATTTGTATAATAGTTTTATTTGACTTTTATAATATAATAAGTAAAATATTCACAAAATCCAATTAAAAATAATATTTTGCAAATTATTATAATTTGAAACGGTAAGCTGCAAGAAGTATGTGTATGTTGGAAACATTAACGATCTAGAATATTTATGTTTGTATCTAACCAAATTGCAAATAATATAAATGGTACATGTTTGTATTTTTGTATAATAGTTTTATTTGACTTTTATAATATAATAAGCAAAATATTCACAAAATCCAATTAAAAATAATATTTTACAGAATCTATAATTTGAAATGGTCAGCTGCAAGAAGTACGTGTCTGTTGAAAACATTAAGGATCTAGAATGTTTATGTTTGCATAATCGTAACGGTTTAAGTATCGGACAATTAGAAGAACAGTACTAGTCATGTGGTGCCACACAGGGAAATCTTAATTTTAGTTTTAATATATTATGTTTAACGAGACTTGCCGAGTTCTGGACAAACTACAGTAGAATAAACGTTGGATTTATCTATCATGCACCACAAGTAGTGACTAAAAACAACATAGCAGTACATGTCCAAATCACAATCCCAAAAGCAAAGAAAATTAAACACTTAAACTTCAAAGAAAATAGGTGCAAAAATACATCGATTCAATAAAAATTCAGTTTCAACATATTCTCATCCTATCTATTCACCTTTGAATTCATTGATAAATCTTGGTGTAAAAGGGAGGATGAGTGCAACATGGAGATTTTTGCAGCTTTTTTCTGTCTAGGGTGTAAGAAAACATTTTCTACCCCACTCGTTCGTGGTTCTTTCAACAAGAACTCGTCATTCAGAAATGAAAATCGAGGGGCCATTCGGAAGAGACCTTAAAAACATGGAATGCGTGGCACGGTTAAGAACCCTCCACGCACATTGTCTTAGCGCATTGCAAATGTAAAAAGTTCTGACATTTCATATAGCTGGTGACATCTCGATATAAATGAAATATTCTTGACTAGGACCTAAAACCCAATTCAGTTAATCATCCAACTGCTTCGTAACGGAACATATTTATTATCAGGGCATTATGACTCGTTGTCTACAGTTAAACCTGCCTTCAATGGCACCTTTATATAAGGGCCAACTAATTTTAAAGACCAGAAAATTTTCTTTAAATTGCTCTTTATTTATGTTATTTGAAACCTGTATGTAAGTGCCAAACTATCCATAACAAATGAAGATTAATGTTACTGTTTCTCTTGGGTGGCCTTAATAGACCGGGTTTACTTTATGTCATGAAAGATCAGATCCTGACATTAACTGATAACCTTGTTAATGACCTGTCTCTGCTTTTAAGACAAAAAGAAACCTTAATAAATCATATATAAAACACTATCTTTTCAAGAACTTGGTAATTCAAAAATCCACGCTCGTATCTGTAATCAAATATTTAATTTGCACATCAGTAAAATCCAGACCTAACCATTATCGATTTTGTTTCTGAAAATGGAACATGCATAACTGAAACTCGATGGATTATTCTTTTTGCTAGAATTTTTTAGTTCCAACCAATTTGATCAAAATTTCATAAATAAATCAATGTATTATTTACTTTTTATTTTAAGGTTGTATGTCCTCTGGCAAAGCATATACATGTGCTATATGTATACTTTGTAGTTTAATATCTAAAATGTAAGTGATAGCAAAAATACAAGCAAGAATATTCATTATTTCCCAGAAGATGTCTCTGACGAGGCAAACAGAATTAGTTCTAAAATCATCATTACTATACAACCTGTGTAGGTGTGCCTATCAACCCTAGCATTGTCTCTGACGAAGCAAACAAAGATAGTTCTAAATACATAACAACTATATATACAGCCTCATTGTGTAGGTGTGCATTTCAACCCTGGCATTGTTCACTGGAACATCACGCTCAGCTGGCATTGGTCGCACGTAACTCTTACTGTATACAACTGCGAATTAACAAACAGTCAAACCTTTGCGTGATACCGTGAAAGCAAAAATACAAGCAAGAATATTCCTTACTACCCAGAAGATGTCTCTGACGAGGCAAACAGAATTAGTTCTAAAATCATCATTACTATACAACCTGTGTAGGTGTGCCTATCAACCCTAGCATTGTCTCTGACGAAGCAAACAAAGATAGTTCTAAATCCATTACAACTATACTACCTCATTGTGTAGGTGTGCCTACCAACCCTAGCATTGTTCACTGGAACATCACGCTCTTTCGATGGTCGCACGTAACATTTATTGTTTACCATTGCGAATTAACATACAGTCAAAACTTTGCGTGATACTGTGAAAGCGAAAATACAAGCAAGAATATTCATTATTTCACAGAAGATGTCTCTGACGAGGCAAACAGAATTAGTTCTAAAATCATCATTACTTTGCCACCTGTGTAGGTATGCCTATCAACCCTATCATTGTTCACTGGAACATCACGCTCTCTCGTATTGGTCGCACGTAACTCTTAGTGTATACAATTGCGAATTAACATACAGTCAAACCTTTGCATGATATTGTGAAAGCAGAAATACAAGCAAGAATATTCATTATTTCACAAAAGATGTCTCTGACGAAGCAAACATAAAAAGTACTGAATCCATAACAACTATACAGCCTCATTGTGTAGGTGTGCCTATCAACCCTAGCATTGTTCACTGGAACATCACGCTCTCGCATTGGTCGCACGTAACTCTAAGTGTATACAATTGCAAATTAACATACAGTCAAACTTGTGCTAAAGACTGCCTCTATATATTAGAGCCATCTGCTTTTAAAGTCCAGTAAAATTGTATCCCAGTTGCTCTTTATGCATGTTATTTGAACCTGTATTTGAGGATCACCTGTCCATAAAAGTAATTTTTACTGGTTCCCTGAGGTGGCCTTTATAGACAGGTTTGACTATTTACAAGCTGTTATTAAACGTCATTGTCTTGTAAAGCTGTTATACTGTATAATAATTTAGAATTAATATTCACACACAACTTTTGCCATTGTTGATCAATGCACATAATTTGCACATATTCTCTTACAAAAACCGTGATTATAAATAGGGTTTATCTAGGGTGAGATACGATCAATGATTACCCTTAATTGTGGTATGCATAAATGCCCATTAATGTCAGTCCAGAATCAGGCTTACACATTCACATAATTATACATGTAAGCATGACATCGCTGTAGGATGTTCCCACACCTCGATGTGTGTTGTATAAAGGTTAAAGATTAACTCTATATTATTACTTCATGTGATTTGATACTGTGAATTTACAACTTCTTTTGAGTAAGAGTTTCTTCTGTACCCCCACCCTTTATATTCTATGTAAAATTTTTGAAATATAATTTTTCACAGAAATGTTCAAATTGGTTTGAATCTGTCATTTTTATACTTTTTTCAGTCAGAATAAAATTTTTAGTGGGGGCTACAACTGGAACTTTTTCCTTATTTTGGACGAGTTCTCTTCAGAAAATTAAATGTACTCAACCACAGTACACGACAAATCGAAAGTTTAACACTGAGCTAACGAAAATGAGCCAAAGCTTATTAGCTTCCTAGTCACCGATATATGGATTGCTAGTGGCTTAAACGTAATATTGTGTGCATGAAAAGTGTGAAGATGAAATTATACGATTTACGTTTTACAAAATTTAATAGCAAAATCGAGGCACCTCCTGGTGAGCAAAATCGAGCCTTACTTAATATTAAATTAAATTGGTATTCATTGGCTGTGTTAAATATTAAAGCATTTGTATTATATTGGTGTGTTTTATATTGTGTGAATGATTTTGTAAATTTTGCCATTATATTATGCTTTTTCACATTACATTGCGTATTGCAAAACGCACTTTCTAACTGTTTTTTTTTAATTTAACACTGAACTTAGCATTCAAATTTCTTTTGAATTTCCTTGAGAGAAAAAATATTTTAGGCTAATAGCAGTTGTTTCAAAAGAAAACTTTCTAGCATATTGTCTTCTGAGGCTGAGGGTGGTTGTGATAAATCGAAAAGCGAAGAATTGTTTTACTTCTAATCGCGAAATTTTTTAAATAAAGTGCAATGTTGTACTGCAAGTTTTTTTGACATTGGTTTATGGCCGTTATGACAGTAATGTTAAGAATGTCGTCTCTGTACCAAGCATTACTCTGGATATATTTGACATCCAACATTTCTATGATTCTCTCTGACTCGCTTTTGATTACACACGTGGCGGGTGTATCTAGCTAAACAGGAGGTGCTTACCCTTCCAACGCACCTGGCTCACTTCCCTGGGAGAAGTCAATATGTTTAGTTTCAAAAGTGTTTATCTTGCTTCTGTATTGTGATTCGGACATGGATAAGAATGTTTGATTTGGTTATTTACGCGGTATTCAAGTTCTAATTTTAATGCAAAATCCCGTGCAATTATGCATTTTCATGCAAACCAAAAATTTGCATTTGGCTACATACCAAACACTTTATATGTGATACGGATATGTTGTTGCATAATGGCGAACGAATCACGCATTGTAATTAATCATTTCTGAAGATTTAAAAATCAATGTTCTTTATTGAATCATGAACGCTAAACAAAGAGACAGGCTTTTATGATTTTTATCTGATTACATTTTAAATCTTAGTTGTGTATGGTTTTATCTTTAACGTCATCACATAAAGTCTTAAAATAGTACTAAGTTACAAAGACTATCAAACGATATTCTGCGTTGATTTTTAGCATCTATGTACTTTTGAACTTACAGATTGCGAAAATTTTGTTGATTGATTGATGCATGAGATTTTACGTTCCAGTCAAGAATATTTAACTTATATCGAGGCGTCATCAGCTATAGATGAAATTTGACCTTTGCAGTGCGCTCTAGGGAATGTGCATGGAGAGATCTTTTACATGCCACACCTACCGTGACTCGGGGAATCTGTTTTTAATGTATCTTCCGACGTATCCCGTGACTTTCATCTCTAAATGCGGAGTGCTTGGCGAAAGAACAATCACTACCTACATGTATTTTGAAGTATTGGTCAGTTGAACGGGCCGGGGTTTGAACCCACGACCTCCTATATACGAAACGAGCACTCTACCACTGAGCTACCGTAGTGGTGAATGGTGAATGTATCATTGTGTATTTTGCACAGGGTCTTGACCAGAAATTCAAATTCAAATATGAAGATGTTTATATATTCACATTTACAACATTTTTGTTCCTTAAATTTTGTTTGAGAGCAATTATGTTAATTTAAGTGCCTGTGTTTTAGACGCTTTTTAAGCCTAGAAATCGGTTATACATATACCTTTCAAAATTTAATTATTTCACTATTATTGGTCACACTGTGCATGTTTTGGGGTTTTTCAAAGACATAAGGTTATCGGAAATGTAACATATATCATGAATATTTTAAAATGTGAAAGAAAATGGCCGCCAAAGGCAAGAGATTATGTAAAATTACACCGTTAACAGCTCATTTTCGAAATACACACATTTTTTTTTAAAAAAGGTCTTTAACTTGCAATACGGAAACTTGTCGGGGGACACTAACATCGACGGCCGGAATGCTCATGTAGCTATATTTTCATATTTGAACACTGATTTAGAAATTCCATATCAACGTTTAGATCTATTTTTTCAATCTTCGATATACTTTTTGTTCGCTTAGAATGCAAAACGCGAAAGCGGTAGGTTGATTTATGTTGCCACGCCCAGTATTTGTTTGGTTAAAACCTTGACGAAAATACGAAACTATTGAAACTATGGTATGAGTATTGAGCAGTAAATCCGTTTGATTGCATTATTCTTATCACATGTGACGCCATTTATGTGACACTTCCAGTGACTGGTCGTGAGTGGCATGTTTTTCAATTTCTCCAGTAAGGATGAAACAGCAAAATAAAAACCAGTAAAATTGTGAATTGTAAAAATTTATAAGCATTGTAAAGCAAAGCACTAATACTACTGTAGGTAACAAAGCTTTTGTACAGAAATAGAAGTTACAGCACTTTAAACGTCATTTCTAGACAGTTTAATGATTAAATGATTCTGAATGATCATTTATTGTGATTTTCATTGCATCAGATATATATAGTTATGCAATTATGTATCTTAACTAATTATATAGGAGAACATGTAAACGAACATTGCATAACTATGAACAGAAACAATTTAACTGTGAAACATGGTAAATTAATAACTATGTGCACTATTATATTTACAGTATATATATATACAGTACAGACCTGTCGAAAGTTTAACACTGAGATAACGAAAAGATGTCGAAGTTCGGATGCCGAGTTGCCGAGATATGGGTACCTCATGAACAAAAAGCTGCTGAGATATTATATCTTATATATTATATATATTATAGATAGCATCATTCTGACGAAAACCTGTCGCGATAAAAGAAACCGTGAACTGTGGTTCGGCGCTAATTCGTTAGCTTAGTTTAAATTTTCGACAGACCTGTACCGTATACCTACCATAGCAAGTAAGAAATTACAGATTTTGGAATACCCACGGTATAATGGAAATAAATATGTCGAAAACCTAGCCTGTCGCGATAAAAGAAGCGATGAACTGTGGTTTGGCGCTAGTTCGTTAGCTTAGTTTTAAACTTGCGATAGACCTGTAACATATTGACTATAGCATGTCTACCATAGCAGGTAAGAAATTACAGATTTTGGAATATTCACGGGATACTGTAAATCAAGAGGATAATTCTGGAAAATAACTTAAAGAAGGTGCTGAAAATAGAATACTAGTATAGAATATATTGAGTAATGAGTTTCCGTGTCTGTCAAGGAATTAAAATTAACTATTAGAAGGTTATTACCCTGATTGATATATTCAACAGTTGTTTGGTAATAATTAGTTAGTTTATGTACTTTTAACTGCAAATACAACCATCATGACTTCGGTTGTTATCTAAAAGATTATTAATAGATCTAAATGCGAAATAAATTACCATGTTTTTTTCAATTGATTTGATTTACATCTACCAACCTCTGACTCACAAAGGATACCTTTTACTTAATGGGTTCCCCGTTTTACCACGTGGTGCTACCTAATGTTTGTGCGGATCACTAATTTGCAATGAATATGGTATTGCATATTAAGATGACGTTTTCAAGTAAAAACGACGTTATTCCGAGAATTTGTGATATTAACGTTTTCCACACAAACGTTAAGAGATACTGATCACGTAATACAGCGGCGAACCTCAATTTGAATATACCTGAAATATTGTTATTTTTATTGTCTTCTCAATTGTCATTTTATACTAGATGTCAATAAACAAGTTTCATTATGTAAACAATGTAGAATCAAATACATATCAGTAACCACTTTACGTGAACACTTAGCGAAATTTACATAATTTTCTTTAGAGTATTCATAGTTATGACGATGCTTAATGTTCACACATCCGTTCGGCTCCTGTGTAATACAGGGGAAACGCCAAGAGCAAATTGTGTTTCGGTTTTGTTTTTTGAAACCTTCCGCGGTCGAAAAAACGGGATTATTTTTTGTCAAAAAACAATAAAAAAAAACAATCGGTCACATTCAGTTTCGTATTTTAACGGTAAAATTTGCATGTATGGGTGAAAACGCAATATAAGCACATGTATCATAAACTTAAAATTTCGTATGTATTATAAAATTTTAGATGACATATCATACTTATAAAAAATTCGCGATTTTCTGACGGCACCCGATTTCTCTTGAAAATCGCACGAAATTCAACTCGATTTTTAAAACTTGTACGTTTTTTGTACCATGAATATTTCTCTTTGAAATTTTGACATAACATTACAATACTATTGTTATTTATTTCTTAAAATATTATACCTGGTGCATAAAGTGTAGATATCTGAAAAAAGCAAAAAACCAAGAGCCTCCATTCGTCGTCAATGAAAACAAAAATGGCCGCGAGCTTCAGTGTACAGTAAATTCAGTGTCGTGTTTGAACGGTAAAGTTTGCATTTATGGGTGTGAACGCATTATAAGCAGATTTGTCATGAACTTAGAATTTCGCAGTATGAAAAAATCCGAGATGACATGCATACTTACAAAAAATTCGCGATTTTCTGACGGCACCTGGTTTCTCTTGAAAATCACTGTTAATCAGCATGACTCAATTTTTAAAACTTGTACGTTTTTTGTATCATGAATTTTTCTTTGAAATTTTGACATAACATTACAATACTATTGTTATTTATTTTCGCAAAATATTATACCTGGTGCATACGGTGTGGATATCTGAAAAAAGCAAAAAACCAAGATCCTTCATTCGTCGTCAATGAAAACAAATATGGCCGCGAGCTTCAGTGTACACTAAATTCAGTGTCGTATTTTAACGGTAAAATTTGCATTTATGGGTGTAAACGCATTATCAGCAGATTTGTTATGAACTTAAAATTACGCATGTATGAAAAAATTCTGGATGACACGCATACTTGCAAAAAAACCTCTATTTTCTGACGGCACCTGATTTCTCTTAAAAATCACTGTAGCCTAATCAGCATGAAACTCGACTCGATTTTTAAAACTTGTACGTTTTTTGTACCATGGTCTTTTCTCTTTGAAATTTTGACATAGTATTACAATATTATTGTAATTTATTTTAACAAAGTATTATACCTGGTGCATGCGGTGTCAATATCTGAAAAAAAAAAAAACCAAGAGCCTTCATTTGTCGTCAATGAAAACAAATATGGCCGTGACCTTCAATGTACTCATACATTGTACATACATCTGACGTAGTGACGTCAATATCGTGTTTCGCTTCATCACACAGTCATGACTGTTGCATGCATTATCGATTTTTCTACCTACATGCACTGTCAGCTGCCCAGCATGTTTACATATTGCGCTGACTTCTAATCGTTACATGTTGCAGGGATCCTACCATTTTGAGGTCCAAAATATAGGAAAAATAGGAATGTGGCATCAAAATTATAGGAGTTTTATAGAAAATTATAGGAGTTTCCACTAAAATTATAGGAATATTTTTAAATAATTTGCACAAAAATATACATCCATGGCCTCTCCTACAGCCATTTCTGTTCCCCCTTTTACTAACAAACATAAAATATTGGCAACTGCAATGTATACTTACTGGTTTAAAAATACATAAACGTGAATGTTGTTTCATATATGTACTAAATGCAAGAAAATGTCCCCATTCTGAATTCCAGTAACAAAAATCATGATAGGAAAATATAAGAAAAGGGTAAAAAAATTATAGGAAATACAGCCCAACCTGCCCTCAAGGCCACATCTATATAATGGTCACCTGCCTATAAAGGCCAGTATAATTGTATCCTAATTGTTCTTTATTCATATTATTTGAACCTGTATACAAAGGTCACCTGTCCATTAAGGCCACTTTTACTGGTTCCTTTGGGTGGCCTTTATAGACAGGTTTAACTGTGTAGGAAAATATAGAAATGGTAGGATCTCTGATGTTGACCTCCACTCAAAGCAATATGTCTTGCTGGTCCAAATAATCAGCATTAATGTGTGTGTGTGTGTGTGTGTGTGTGTGTGTGTGTGAGAGAGAGAGAGAGAGAGAGAGAGAGAGCATGTGTGTGATGGGAGGGTAGGATTTGAGGAATTTTAAAACTGCATGATTATGTACAACAATTTACCCATTACAAGCCATATGTGTTATATACATGTACATGAGTAGTCTACTACAATATTTGACTTATTTCAAACCAACACCAGAATATGCAGGTGTGCAATAAAGTATTTATAAATTGAAAATGAAATGCATACATTAAATAATTAGAATGCTGCATCAAAACTAACCAAAGATAAATCTCATTTTTTTAAATTTTAAAATTAATTGTACATGTGAAGTAGTCATGGACTTGACATTTTAATGAGGGAAAAAGCATAAACTATATTATGTTGAGGCAGTGCTTGTGAAAACAATATTCATTAACTTGGGTTTGAGCTTAGCTGTGGATTAACATCTTTAGACATTGCTTCAATATTTCATATCACAAAATTTCATATACATACATGTATATATATACATGTATTTTAGTTGTTTAATGTGTAATTTCAGTGTTCAATCATGAATTTTATTCTTTCCTGATCATTTTCAACTTATGAGGGTTAATTTGAGGTTGAATGTTACACAAATGAAAGTGTAAATAAGATTTACATCAAAAACTTATTATAATTCCACATCAATTTAGTTTATTTTATATAGTTTTAATTTTAATACTAATTTTACCAGTCTAAAAATGGGTTTTATCATAATTATAAATGAAAAAATGCACAAGTCATGAGTTATCAGTGAAAACTTGTTAAATCCATGGACTGAAACAAAATCAGCAAGGAATAATATAACATACCAGATGTGAAATAAGGTGTTTGTTGCTGAATAAGAGAAAGTTTATAAGTGCCTTACATTGCATGTGCCAACTGATCATGCACCCTAGTTGCAGGACTTCTGTCCAAATTTCACAAAAAGTGAAATCATTTTTCATATTGAAATAATCAGTATGGGGGTCTTTCTCTGGTTCCATACTTGTTCATCATCTGAATTAAATGACAACTTATGATGGGCCATGTTAGCTTAAATTTGAATTACTCTGGCTTTTAAGTCAACATCAGATGATGGACACATGTATTGTTGTAGGTATGGTATGTCTATGTGTTTGTAACTCACATCTAAACACATCTGTCAAACTAAATTAAGCAAAGTGACTTTAATGACTTGGCTCAGTTGTGGGTGTTGAATCAAGATTATAATGGACAATTTGCAATGTTTTAGACCTATCTGTTTATGGTTTAAGTTAAATTATAATTTCATTTCATTATTTAGCAATTTCAATTATTACATTAGCAAAAAGATGCTGTCTCCTCTAAAGTTTTAGAGCAAAAAAGTAGAGCTGTCATGTGCTACTGAAATAATATAATTCAAATGTTC
Organism: Anadara kagoshimensis; assembly: GCA_021292105.1. Taxonomy (NCBI): domain Eukaryota; kingdom Metazoa; phylum Mollusca; class Bivalvia; order Arcoida; family Arcidae; genus Anadara; species Anadara kagoshimensis. The sequence continues at coordinate 27,199,845 of CM037870.1, read as the reverse complement.
TGACTTTGAATGCATTATTTTAATAAAAATTCAAAATCACTTTAATCAGCACATGACAATTTCATAAAAATTCAATAGTAGCACATGCCAGAGCTAATTACAATAAAAATAACTTAGTAGCTTAGATCATAGATGTATACACACTGTATGAGTCCAGTTTTTATGCAAATTTTCAATTTGTATAGGATTTCAAATGAATTTTTTTCTGTTAAAATTTCATTAAACAATTAAATGGGACTGTATAATAAACCATGAATTCATGCTTTGTACCAAAGTAAGGAAGGCGGGGTGTTTATTACATTAGAATTTGAAAAAATATATAATTAAGACCAGTGCCAATCTTGTGATGAAATTCAAAATGTACATATTTATGGATTGAGAGCTAAATCTAAGTTGAAAGATGTTCCTCATCTAAGGAATATTTTATGTAGAAATCCACACTCCTGGTCAAATATTAATGGTAAATATTTTGAGTAAACCCATTCCCCATGTATTTAAAATAAAATAAGACAGTTGAATGTTATTTAGCAGCCAAATAAATTGAAGGCCTACAAAGCGTCCTGAGTACATGCAGGCCAGTGTATTGGTATCCATGCAAACTTCATATATTCAGTGGTACCACAAATCAATCCTGCATGTTATATGGTGTAAAAACCATGACTACCATGTACAAAATACAAAAGGATCATTCGGGAATGCAAAAAATAACTTTGAGGCGGTGACGGCACTTTTCTAAGATGGCTGCCTGAAAGTAGACCCAAATTTCCGGCAAAATCGGCTTGAAGTGTGAAGAAAATTACTATTTAAATGGTAAAACTTACTTTATTTCAGCAAATAAATCCAAACAGCGTCTCTGGACTATCAAATTTACACATGGTGTACCATGAGGAAGCTGCCGTTGCATTATTTATGGGTCAAATGAGCCGGAAAAGGGACCGACCCATGATCACATATCCGACATTTTCATCGATTTTTTCGACTTTAAAACTTGTACGTTTTTTGTACCAGAAAATTTAACGTCGAATTATACATCAAAATAAACACGGGAAAAAGTTCTTTCCATTCATATTAAAACATCTTTGGTGCATGAGCAAATGATTGAAAGAGATCACATTTTTCAAAAAAATAATTTTCGATTTTAGGCAAGTGTCCCGCATTCAATCGGTATTTAAATGGTAAAATTGCCACCAAATTAGAGCAAATCTGCCTTTAATCAATTACAATTGTCAGAAATTTTAATAAAATGCCATGTGTTTCAGTAAAACAGTCGGTAAGACAAATATTTCATTATTTCCACGCCTCGAGTGTATGCCGTTTTAGGCCATTTTTTCACCCCTTCTGCGCGTATAAACTTGTTTAATGAATCAATGCGTAGGCCGGGTTGGCGTTTCCCCTGATATGAATTCGTGAATTCGTCATGCGGTTAGTGCTGTAGCAATATGCCGTTGCATGACACTTTTGATTGTGACAATTATTCGTTCTAATAGAGCACGCTATAACAAACCACATGAAACAAGACTGATAGTACACAGTTAACATCTGTTGTGACCTCAATGCACTTGATGCTGATTACAACGAGAATGGCAAACGTAACAGACATAGAGGATCTTAGACGAGTGAGGGTTTAATATGAAATTTATTGAACGAGTTTAATAAATTTCATATTAAACCCTCACTCATCTAAGATTCTATATATCACATAACTCAAAATATCGAGACACAATGACATGACATATTATTTGATGCCATATAGAAACAGCTGATTTCTATCTAGGTCAGACAAATAACTCCAAATTAACTGCGCAAGTAAGAATTTAGTTCTATTTAGTAATAGTAAAAGTAAATTAATCACCTAAAATTAAAAAGACGAAATCAGTATGTAAGTTTAGATTATGTTATATTTTTCGAATGCATCAAAATTATTTTTCAAAGAATCGGAAAGTCTTCAAAAGTCTAAAAATAAACAACAGACTGACACAGTTTTCATATGACGTCATTAGGCGCGACCACTACGTAAATCAGAAGCGTGAGAACTGATTACGTCACAATCAAGTGATATTACATGGGTACCTGTGTAATTATATATATAATATGAAAAATATTACATCGTTTTATTCCATCAGGAGGGTTATGTGATATAGTGGTGTACAGTGCAGACCTGTTGAAAGTTTAACACTAGTAGTCGAAATCCCGGCTACTAAATAGACGAGATAGATAGTAATTGTCGAAAAACTGTCGAGGATATAGCTCACGAGGGATGGAGTTGAACGATCGATTCAACACTCATTCGCTAGCTAAGTGTTAAACGTTCGACAGGCCTGTGGCATAGTTATATGTACTTATGTAGGACTCTTATCAACCTATTCAGTTCAGAAGATCACCTTTTGCAGCTCTGTCAATAACTTCTTCGTCTCATCCAGTGGCGGATTTAGGGGAGGGGTTGCGGGGGTTGCAACCCCCCCCCTTTTGAAAAATTTAAAGAGATATAGAGTGAGATATTGACTGATTAAAATTATTTTCTTGGCCCCCATCGGGACTCTGCCCTAGACCCATCGTCTCTGGAAGCTGGCGCCTTCGGCGCTCGCATCTAGCATTGATATAATTCTCGCCCCTCCCTTTAAAAATCCTGTATAGATCTCAACCCCCCCCCCCTTTCAAAAAATCCTGGATAGTTCTCAACCCCCCCCCCCCTTTCAAAAAATCCTGTATCCGCCCCTGTCATCTGTTGTTCTTGTAGAAAAGTAGCAGCAGAGATTAAAATTATTGTTTCACAATCAAAAGTGTAAATACTGCAATGAAAGATTTAAGGTGAACAAAACTAACAACAAAGTGTTATTTAATACATTTTTAAATAAAATAAACCTTGATCCCAGTCCAACACTCATTACCTAAGTTTAGAGATTCCTTGCAAATTTCTATGATAGTTTGACTTGAATTTATTAAACAATAAACATGCTCTATAAAACTAAAATACATGTAGCTATCTAAACTAAAACATTTTCTTGATTAAATTTAGTTAAATATTATTTTGTCTTTTGGATATTTATTTGACCCATTGAAGAAATTTGTGTCAAAGTGACGAGGAATTGTATTCCGAAACGGTCGTCTAGTGCTGTAAAACACTAGTATAATATGTTAACTATACACATTTTGTGATAGGTTTGGATTGATACGCTGTTCTTTGAACTTTCTAACTTCCTACGTTTAACTATAAACTGTAGATCGTGAAGGGAAATACGTAATATAGTGGCATATAGCATTATATTATGATAGTGATCTCGAGTTCATCAGCTCTTCTAGTTCTAAAATCTGGTTCATCACTTGATGACCAGTGAATTATTAATTGATAAAATGAATCTTTTTGTTTTTTGTAGGAGGAATATAAGGCACAGATAATCATATACTGGATAGAGCTGTTTTTGATTGTTATACTGAACTTAATTGTCATTATCCTGGTTATACGCAGAAGTAAAAACAGTTGGATGTTCTTTAACATCATGCATTTAGCTATATCGGGTAAGTTGTAATTACATTGTCTGGTTAAGTAAAACTGTCGTTCCTCTCTGATTCCAAATTTTATATTGTCATTTACTTTAAACGTATGTAATTTCGTGTGTACTTATGTTCGAGGTATAATTCCGTGCGTATTTATGTTAGAGGTAGCAGTAATTACATTAACTGGTTAAGTAAAAGTGTCATCTATATAATGCAGTTCCCCTCCGACTCCAAATTTTATATTGCCATTTACCTTAAATGTCTTTAATTTGGCGTGTCTTTATTTTCGATGTATATGAAATTTAGACATATCCGCGTAGTTAAATTGTCACGCTTTTTAAATATAACACAATAAATATTTTATATTTATCGCTCGGTATTACTTTTCGCACAAAACAAACGACCGTGAAATAAGCGAAAATTAGTACATCGCGAAAATAAATACGTTTATAGTATCTTACAGAAAACCTTTATCTCTGAGCACGCATTTTTCATAACTATGCTATTTATTTTCATAGTACTCAACAAGTGTTTTTTTCGAGTGTAAATTTTGACATCGCTTTTATATTTACAAGCTGTATATATTTACTATTGTAATAAATCAATGCCAACCTGTCTATCTTATAATCATATTTGAAACGGAAAGCTATTACAAAATCGATGAGTTTGAATGTGTATTATTACAGTAAAGAGTATTTCATCTTATAGCTAGGCAGTCAGTTCACGGAATTGTTAAGAAACTGGAGTACAAAGAATAAAACCATCATTATTTAGCAAACAAACGTACAAACTGTATAAATAATGTAGAAACCACTGTGGCTGTGACAGTGAAATTCTCTTTATATCAATAGAAAATCAAATAAATTTGAATAAATGATATTTTTCACTTACTTGTACCTAGTCGTAATAGGAAATCTGTATGCGCATCCGCGATTGTCATAAAGCATGTCTGTAAAAAGGAAAATGTTGGCGGTATGGGGATTTTACACATGCGAAAATGACGATGTTTAAACCGGAAGTGATGTCCTTGGTGACGTTTTACGTCATATGCGCAACAGAAGCCGCCATTTGCATGGTTTTTCAACATGTTAAATCCCCATAGCACCAACGTTTTTCCCTATGCAGATATATTTGGGCTAATCGCGGATGCGCATACAGATTTCCTATTACGACTAGGTACAAGTAAGTGAAAAATATCGATCTTTATTCAAATTTATTTGATTTTCTATGGATATAAAGAGAATTTCACTGTCACAGCCACAGTGGTTTCTACAGTGGAGTGACATAAAAACTTATCAGTAAGAGACAATGGGCCACCAAGGTCCCATGTAATAAAAATGTAACACTTTCTATTAGTAAAACCATTGAGTATATCGTTCCCATGACGAATATATCTAAGGTTACCACATTCAACACTGCTCCCATTTTTGTTACTGTTTGATGAGTTATACCATACCGGCGCATCCGACCATACTCCGTAGTGGAAGATCAAATATTGATCTAAATGTTTTTAGGTTTCAGTTTAGACTGGTGTGTTTGTTATGGAATTGATCAAATGATTATAAGAAATTTGTTTCTAGCATTCTATCATTGTTTTCATGATTTTTGTTTATCACTTACAACAAATAAGCTTTGAACAATTAGCCGGAGACATACACCTACGCATTAAATGAACAAATGAAATAATATGTATACAGACATATATATCGCAATTTATTGTTTCACTTGTCAATCTATAAACAAATCAGAATACCTTTAATTTTAAGCCAACGCAGTTTTGACTCCCTCGAAAATTATTACTCAGATCGTGAATGTTATCAGTTTCCCATGGCGGGGATATTAAGCTATTACCAGCCATAGGCAGTAAAACAGAACCTCATCACGTAACATAATTAAGCCATAATTTGTCAACTTTTAAACTAACCAGATGGTGGTTTTACCAAAAAATAATTGTATAGTCGTAACTCAAAACGTATTTTCTAGATTCTAAATCTTAGATGATACATTTTCCTTGTCGATACAGACAAATGTTAAACATAGACAAGACATAATAGACCAGATAAGAGTCATTTTTAAGACGAATCGTGCAAACGATAATACAAACATCAAATTTGGCAATGTCATATGCTGATTTTTAATTTCTATATTAATAATAATGCATTCAAAATCAACACAACTCAACTAACCTCCAAGGGTTACTAATTAAATCCACTCGAATTAAAAATCTAAGATGGTGGCAATTTTTAGGCCGCCAAAAATAGTCGCCTGAAGTTGTTGTTTTGCTTAAAAATATTGGTCTAATTTGCATGATCTTAGTGTTGAATCCCATGTTTTAGAGGGCTATTGACGAGATCTTAGCGATTGGTCAATCGAAAACCCAAGATGGAGACCAGCCATTTGTTAAGATGGCCGCCAAAAATAGCCGTCTGAAGTTGATGTTTTGCTTAGAAAGATTTGTAGTTGTCTAGTTTATATGATTAAAGTGTAGAACCCCATGTTTTCAGAGGGCTACTGATCCAATGGACACGATCGGCCAATCAAAAATCAAAGATGACGGTCATTTTTTAAGATGACAAAAAAAAATAATAGCAACCAGTTGATGTTTTGCTAAGAAATATTTGTACTCGTCTAATTTGCATGATCTTAGTCAGGATCCCCATGTTTTCAGAGGTCAACTGATCAAATCTACCGGATTGGCAACTTGAAAATCCAAGATGGCTGCTATTTTTCAAGATGATGACAAAAATAATCGCCAGAAGTTGATGTTTTGCTAAAAAATATTTGTAGTTGTCCAATTTGTATGAGCTAACAGTAGAATCCCATGTTTTTAGAGGGCTACTGATAAAATCTACCCGATTGGCCAATTGAAAATCCAAGATGGCAGCTATTTTTCAAGATGGCCACAAAAATAATCGCCAGAAGTTGATGTTTTGCTAAAAAGTATTTGTAGTTGTACAATTTGCATGAGATAAGTGTGGGTTTCTCTGTTTTCATGCCGGTATATAATTATAACGTTCATTTTGTTGCGTTTATGATATAATGTCACAATAGACAATGCAATTCATCACATTTACGTTTACAGAGTATCCATTTCATAGTAATAGCTATCAAATATGAACATTGTAGAATCTCCAAACTAGCTATACAGTCATTTAAAATAATATGGATCAAATCTAAGCGTTATATAATTAATTTTGATCAAGATAAATTGGACGCATTTATGAATCATTAAAATGATGCATTATTGCAGAAGCAAATTGCTATCAATGGTTACTGTTTTGAATATTGTGTCATTTGATGCTTAAACATTCCTTGTTCAATGTCGGACATTTTGTTAATTATAGATTATACCAGTGTTAATTTTACAGCACTAGACGGCTGTCTCGGAATGCAATTCTAGGTCAGTAATGCTTGGACCAAAACTGTGAAACTAAAATGTTTTTCAAGGGTTGAAAAAATTTCCCATTTGACCAAAATGTATTCAACCAAATTTGGCTGACGAAACACTTTGCATGAGAGAGTATACCTCATATACGAATGTAATTTATTGATTATTACATTATGATGCAATATTGGGAAAAATTTGTGTCACAATTGTGTTCCAAGCACTGCTGGTGAGGCAATGCATTCCGAAACGGCCGTCTGGTGCTGCAAAATTTAAACTGGTATAATATGCCATGTAATTTTAACCACTAAGCTAGTATCTCTACTGGTGGATGTTTACCAAGGATATCACACACTCAGTGGACAATAATTGTGTATTATTGTCAGGAATATACTATTGTCTAAATTTTCTGCTAGATAAAATCTTAATTTCCTCAAAAACAAAGGTAAAATCTATCATGCAAAGTATTTCCATAGTTAAATTTGGTTGAATATGTTTTGGTCCTTTGGGTATCTTTTTATCATCTTTAAAAAAGTGGTTTCACAATTTTGGTCCAAGCACTACTGATGAGGAATTGTATTCCGAAACTGCCGTCTAGTGATGTAAAATAAGCACTGGTAAAATGTGTAATTGACGGATCGCCGGACACGCCCGCTATGTTCCGACAAAGGGTCGACATGCTTGAATTACACGCAATAAAAACTCGCCGGCCTGAATTGTGCGGTTTAATGACGTCACTGACACTCGTACATCATTAGTTGCCGTGACGCTGCTTTGGTACCGTCATGGCGGCCAGTGTCGGAACATTGTGGGCGTGGCCGGCGATACGTCAATTGCATCACTAATCAGACATTAGAACCCAAACTGATCAAAATGTCATATTTAACTGGGTAAATATGGATCAGTATATTTGTTTCTGGTGAAACACCTGAATATTAATACAATTTTATTTTGGGTTATCTGCAACATAGATAGTATTGGAGAAACAGTTCCGATATCCTATATGATATACCAATTAATGCTTAGAAAAAATCCAACACAAAGATACCGTGCCATGTCAAAACCAGTAATAAAGTTGTTATTGCTAAATATTGATATACATTTCAAATTTACTTTCCTTCATAATTCCTAAATTACACACGTGGCGGGTGTAGCTAGCTAAACAGGAGGTGCTTACCCTTCCGGAGCACCCGGCCTCACTTTCTTGGTGGAAGTTCACGTGTCTAACCTAACTTGTCAGTTCCAAAGTTTTCACTTTGCTTCTGGATTGTGATTCGGACATGGATAAGTATGTTTGTTTTTGATTATTATATTAATGAATAAACTATAAAATACCTCTAAATACATTTGTTATATTAATGTCCTCACAACTATAAATAAATGTTTTGTTTATCTTCATAAATCATGAAATAATGAAGTTCACGTGTATAACTCCATTGAAATGTTGCCATTATTGAAAGCGTATAGTCTGCTATTGGGACTGTTACATGCATCGGTATGTTTGTGTTCGATAATTACAAGAGAAAAATCTAACACGAGTATATCGCGGAGAAACATTTGTACTAAAAAGAAAATATTTTCAAAATATAAAATACATATATTTAGTCCAAGAGATCATGCACTAAAATCCGGGTGAACGAGTCCAAAAGGTTTGACGGTTGATTCCTGTGGACAAATGTCCCTAGTTACTAAAAAACCAAATTATTACGCGTCAAATCGTTTCCGATTTTTCAATCAGAAACAGTTTTTTAAGAAAAGTCTCTGCAAATGTTAAAATTTTGGAAAAACTATAAATTCCAGATTTTGAAGCAATCTGTGAGAAAAACAACACAAAAATGTTCATTCTATTTTTCAATGTTTAAAATGCAAAACATCCTGACAGTTTTCCGATTTTGTGTCAAAATTCTAGGAATCATCGCCCGACCTATCTACATTGTTGTATGTATTACCAACAATGCAAAATTTAGAGACTTCACAAAATAAAGCATCTCATCTGCTATTCTAAATCGTTTTATTGTATAAATCTATCCATTAACTCTAGTCACAATCTTTTATAAAAATGAAATGTTTGAACATTTTATTTACATATACATTACTTTTGTAATAGTATTAGCAAATGCAGTCATCAAAAACAAACATACATGTCCGAATCACAATCCAGAAGCAACGTAAAAACTTTGAAGCAGGCAAGATTAAACACATGAGCTCCGGAATGGTAAACACCTGTGTTTTAGTTAGGCTTATCAAGGCCCTCAAAAAATTTTAAGGCCGTCATCACAGTATTGTTAAGTTTGATGTCTCTGTGTCCAGGATTGCCTTGGATATATTTGACGTCTCATAGTTCCATGTTCCTTTCACACACGTGGCGGGTGTAGCTAGCTAAACAGGAGGTGCTTACCTTTCCGGAGCACCCGGCCGCACTTCCCTGGTGGAAATTCACGTGTCTAACCTAACTTGTCAGTTTCAAAGTTTTTACTTTGCTTCTGGATTGTGATTCGGAAATAGATTAGTATGTTTGTTTTTGATTAGAGCATAATCCGCCACATGTGTAATCAAAATTGAGAGTTAAATGAATTGAAAATTGTTTTTTGACATATACATCAATGTTGTAGTAGTATTGGGAAATTTTATCCTTTGTCTACTCTTGTTTTGTTCATTGCATGTAATTTTACTTATTTTCATGTATATTTCAGATTTGACAGTAGGATTGTTCAATGTATTACATTTCTGTCTAATCAAAATTGAGAGTTAAATAAATCGAAAATTGTTTTTTGACATATACATCAATTTTTGTAGTGGTATTGGGAAATTTTATACTTTTTCTTATCGTATTTTGTGGATTGCGTGTAAATTTACTTATTTTCATGCATATTTCAGATTTGACAGTAGGATTGTTCTATGTATTACATTTCTGTCTAATTAAAATCGAGAGTTAAATAAATCGAAAATTGTTTTTTGACATATACATCAATTTTGTAGTAGTATTGGGAAATTTTATACTTTTTCTTATCGTATTTTGTTCATTGTGTGTTATTTTACTTTTTTCACGTATTTTCAGATTTGACAGTAGGATTGTTCTATGTATTACATTTCTGCCTTTGGAAGGCGTTTGGCTGGCATGGAAGTGAAGGATTTTGTAAATTAATCAAATACTTGGCTTACGTATCTTTGTACGCCTCGTCAGCAATGCTAGTGGTTTTAAGTACGGACAGATTATACGCACTAGCATGTCCAATTAGTGCTGCAAAAAGAAGAAAGAGATACAAATATATAACTGTACTGGTAGGATGGTTGATATCCTTCTTCGTGGCTCTGCCGATTCCTATACTAGGAGCAAGACTGAAAGTTTACCGAAATGAAACTATCTGCGATTTAGTTTATGATGTAGAACTTCGAAAGGTAATATATTTTGTTAACGTATTTATTTTTGCAGTGTACTAATTTTCGCGTATTTCGAGGCATATTGTTGTGTGCGAAAATTAATACCCAGTTAAATTCATATTATGCTTATTGTTTTTAAGTGCAAATTAAAAAAAAAACTCGGTGATATGTCTAAATTTCATGTACCTCGAAAATTAATACACGCGAAAATAAATACGTTTACAAGAGATGGTTACTTATTGTATTTTTCTTAAGAGGGGGTCATATTAAAAGTAAGAATTATTTGTCATTTTAGTCTTTACTTTAATGAGAAATTATATATATCTATTTCGAGTAAATATATCAAAAACAAAAATCTTATTTTGTCCCACAATTACAATTCAGAAACTGGATTTTGAAATTGAAAGAGATATGGCGGGTTTGATAGGCGCTTTTCACATTGCCCCCTGCTTGAATGGATGAATGACGTAACGGTGTATTTTTAAACACCTGAGGATTTCGCGTTCTATAATTAGACCAGGTCTATGAAAAACAAGCGCTTTGTTTGTGTAAACTTGTTTTTCCTTGAAAAGCCGAAGATATTGAACAAACCTTAACATCCATAATCTTCATTTTTCATCTTTATACAATAAACAGAAACACTTGAGCAATAAAGTAATAACTTACATCACGCTTCATTAAGAATTCACGGATGATACATGTATGCGTAGATTTATTGTATAAAAATGTAACCTGGCTTGATCTGCTAGTAGTGTTTTTAAAGAAGATAATGCTCATTTTTAAAACTAATATTTGTAAAGGAAAAATCTAACAATAGTATTTTATAAAGATAAAAATAAAAAAAAATAAAAACAAGAAAAAGAATAAAAGGTATCCGGGTGGGATTTGAAACCATGCCGTACAGGTTGCAAAGCGTCCTCGCTACCGACTGAGCTAACCACAGCAGTACGTGCCAGCCGAGTTAAAATGCAACATCAGTTATATGTGCAGTGATCAGTTTAAATTTTCCCTAATTTTCAAAAATTGACCATTTTCTCCTGAGAGGACCAATTTTTTGAAAACTCGTAATGATTGCATTTTGAAAATATTTTCAGAAACAATAAATAAAAAATGGTCTTCCGAGGAGAACACTTTGAAAATAATTATCAAAGACGGGAAAACCCCTCATTTTTCATTTTTTAGCATAAAAGAGCACAAAGATGAGCTTATTAAGAAAAATACCAATAATATATACCTTTGCATGAGGCAAAATCTGAAAAGCCAAATAAAATACTGCTGCTTTATAAATTAAGTGCAAGAATATTTAGACTTTTATTTTTCAAAAACCAAAACGGTCCATTTAGGACAAAATCACATCAAACCCGCCATACCTCTTTAATTGAATAGCATATTGTTTGAATTGGCTTGTTGTTTATTTTCAAACTTTTAATGTGTATACAGTTTAAACCGCCTTTAAGGCCACCTCTATGTAAGGGTCACCTGTTTATTCAGGCCAGTATTGTATCCCAATTTTTCTTTTTTTCATATTATTCAAACCTGTGTATAAAGGCCAAATGCCCATAAAGGTCACTTTTACTGGTTCGTTTGTGAGGCCTTTATAGACAGGTTTGATTTTATTTCCAATTTATATAGCACACGAATGTATCAAAAATACTATAAAATCGTTAATCTAATATACATGTGCAGGTTAATAGTAGGTCAAATTCAAGCTGCCGCAAAATCATTTAAATGCATGAAAACAGCTGTCTTTTCTAAATTTATGGCTCCACTCTATTCAATCAAAGTCCCTTTGGTCTTCTTTCACTTTCTCTACATCCTTTTTCCCTTTCTTCAGTCACTTTTATTTTTTCTCGTTTTTGTTTTTATTAAACCTTTTTAAAATGACATAGATACACACAAAACCAAATTAATATCCAAAGTCAAATACTGCTAATGTAAGCAATCACTTAGCCACATTATACTTAAGCAACATGACTGATAACCAGTTTCTGAAAATACTATCTTATAATTGCACAGGAATTGATGATTTACATAAAAGAAGAGATGTTTTTAATTTTCTTAATGCCAAAGATAATAATATTTACTCTCTACAAGACGTGCATTTCCGTCCAAATGATGAAAAGTTTATTTCAACCCAATGGCGTGGTAAAGTACTATCATGTTCATACAATACTGCCGCTAGAGGAGTATGTATCCTATTACAAGATAATTTCGATTATAGGTAAACAACATTGACCTGTCCGCTTCACCTTTGATTTAAATATTCATTATGGACGAGTAAATTCAAATAATAGGGAGGACGCGTGTATATATTTCGTGTATATTACCTGATGTGAACACAAATCATAGACAATGTGTATAGTGCGAATCTTAACGCTACCTATGTATTTGGTGGACCCTCCTATGTGAAATTTTTTTAATGAAATGTCAAACAGACAGGTCAATGTTATTTGCCTATACAAAATACGTTCACAATATAAACAAGAAGATGTTAATCTCCTAGCTCTAAATATAACAGTAGAAAAACAGTCATTTGCACTCAAAACAATATATGGTCCAAATACTGATAGCCCTTCTTTTTATAGTAAATTTAAAGGAATTGTATGTAATAAATTTGATAACAAAAATATTATAATATACGGAGATTTTAATCCTGTTCTTAAACCAGAATTGGACACAAATAATTATAAACACATAAATAACCCAAACGCGAGATATAATTTATTAGAAATAATAGATGAGACTAGTATAGAAGACCCGTTCAGATTTACGGCGATATACATGGCGCAGAAAAAAAACCTTTTAAACAAGCCAGATTGGATTTCTTTTAAATAAGCAACTCCCTTATTAATAGAATTTCAAAAATAGACGTTGACCCCAGCTATAGATCGGACCATTCAATGGCAATATTATCAATGAAATAAAATGATTTTCTGTAGGCAGAGGTTTATGAAAATTTAATAACATTTCACTTGAACATAAAAATATCCAGAAAAAATTGAAACTACCATTTCAACAGTTCAACTTCAATATAGTACCAATTCATAACTTGGAAAAACATAGGTACCATTGACAATAAATCAATTGAATTTACAATTCAGATTAACTATTTTAAGAAACTTATTTATGGAAATTAGGGGACAAACGATTTCTTACAGTAGTTATAGAAAAAACAAATAAATAAAAAGGAAAAACAACTAATAGACGAAATAAATAAACTTGAAATAGATATTGATGACATTCAAACAAACTACGACATTATCGAAAAAAAGAATTCTGATTAGAAAACATAAGGAAAGAAAAACTTAAAGGTAATTTAGTAAGGTCAAGAGCACAATGGATTTTAGAGGGAGAAAACCCGTCTCACTTTTTTGTAATATTGAAAATAAAATTATATATCTCAGACGATATCTAAAATAAAAAAGGAAGATGGCACAGAATTAAAAGAAATTCTCGAAGAAGTAAAATTGTTTTATAAAAGTTTATATTCAGAAAAACCAATAGAACCAGTAAATCTTGAAGAGTAATTAAAAAATTTGAACAAACCTAAATTATCAGACAAGGAAGCAAAATCTATAGAAGGAGATATTACTTATACTGAAGCTCTTAGTACAAAAATAATATAAGTTCGGGATCTGATGGTTTTACAACTGAATCTTTTAAAGTTGTTTGGAAAGATTTAGGGGATTAGTTGTACGTTTAATAAATTGCGGGTATTCATTGGGCCAATCATCTATAACTCAAAGAGCAGGGATCATAACATGTATACTAAAGGGGGATAAAGATAGACAATTTTTAAATAACTGGAGGCCCATTGGCTGTATAGCTAATAGGTTAAAACTTGTGCTAAGTAACTTAATTTTAAAAAAAACCAAATCGGATTTATAAACGGGCAATATATTTGAGAAAATTTAAGAATAATATACGATATTATGGAATTTACAGAAAGAAAAGATCTCCCTGGGATGCTGTTTCTGATCGATTTTCAATTACAATGAAAATTTTTTATGACACTGTAGCCCGACCGTGTTTTTATTTGAAGTTTTAAATTTCTTTAATTTTGGGTAAAGTATTAAAATGGATTAAAGTTTTCTACAAAAATATCACTGCAGCAGTAATACAGAATAATTATTTATCTGATTTTTTTTCAATATCAATAGGGGTTAGACAAGAGGATCCAATTTCAAGCTATATCTTTTTACTATGTGCAGAAATATTATATATATAAGAGCATAAAAGGAATCACAATCGGTACCGAAGAACACAAAATATCTCAATTTGCAGATGAAACCACTTTTTTTTAAGACGGATCAAAGTCTTCTCTGGATGAAACTTTAAAAGTTGTAGATTATTTTGCATAAATATCTGATCTGGATATTACCGAATCTAAATCTAAATCTGTTTGGATAAGTTGTAAAAGTTTTGTGGGGAAACTTTTAATCATAGGTATAAATTTGAATGTAATGCTGAATATTTTACTTTGTTAGGTGTAAATTTTTCAATAAATTTAGACGAAATAATAAATTTGAATTATGACAAAAGAATTAAGGAAATAAAATCGATTCTGAAACAATGGTCTTCTAGGAATCTTACACCACTTGGAAGAACAACAATTATAAAAAAACACTTGTAATTACTAAACTTAATTATTTATTTTTGTTTCTCCCTAATTCTCCTGAAAAGACTATAAAGTATCTACACAGCTTATTTTTCAATTTTATATGGAACTCAAATCCAGTCAAAATTAAACGTTCAGTTATTATACAAAATTATTTAAACGGGGGACTGAAAATGATTGACCTTGAAAGATTTATTCAGGCGATAAAGTTAACATGGATTCGCAGAATAATATCACAAAAGTCTAAATTCATTAAATTAATCAAAAACATCGCAAATTCTAATTACAAATACAATACCCAGATAAGAAATCAACAATTTTGGCAACAAGTTTTGCAAATGTTCACTGAGCTAAGTGTGTTGTAAAACATGGTTTCAATATCTAAAATCTAGAACATTTGTATTTGGAATAATTCCGAGTTTACAATTGACAAGAAAAAAGTATCTTCAAAACACTGGATACAATAAGGCGTTATATTTATAAATGATATAATGAAGAATAGTGATAAGTTTTTATTCTTTTGAGGAATTACAAAAAACGTTTCAGTTAAAATCTAATTTTTTAGAATATTTAGAACTAATAAATAAAGTAAAATCAAATTCAAGAAAATTTCAAAAGCAAAACAATAAACGTATACGTTCTTTTATTCCACATGTTTTTGAAATTATTAAAAAAATCATAAAAAGTTAGCAAGATATGTATAGTGTATTTCTCAAATCCAAACAGAAGAATTAAAGTGGAAAAGCGAATTTTTCTTTGGCGAAAAAGAATGGAATAATACTAATTGTCTCCCTTTTTATACAATACAAAACTCATATTTTCAATGATTTCAATACAGAATAAACAATAAATTACTCGCCACAAACAATTATTTGAAAAAGTTACAAATAAGATTAGATGACAAATGTACCTTCTGTAAAATAGTTTGTGAAATAACTAGTCATTTATTCTTGGAATGCCAAATTGTAAACGAATTTTGTATGAAAATAACAAAATTAATAAAGCAAAATGTCAAATAGTTTTATACATCAATGGAAAAGAAGCGATATTTGGAATTTTGAATTTTCATAAGGTAACAAAACCTATAAAGTTTTGATATATTTTAGTTAGAAATTTAATTTTTAGAACAAAAGTTAAAGGAAAAACACTCAATATTCAAGAATTTATTTCATACTATGAAGCTCATTTTATTATCCAGAACCATATAGCATTAAAACAAATGAAATCGAAGAGTTTGGACACTTTTGGATACCGAAACCTTTCGGACAGCTGTTCTAAGTTGTTTTTTCTGAACCCTTTCCGCTGTCATCATCAATTATACTTCATTGATTAAAAAAAAGTATACTATTAAATTTCATATAAGAATAAATATTGTTCATTTATATTTGTATTATTTATTTCAGCATTATTGGCTATGTTGATTTATCCATTGCTTTTGTATTTTGTGTAAATAACAGTATTGATTGTGATTGTTCTATGTCAATAAAAATATACACTACAAAAAATATACTTTGAATTTTGTGTTTCAGCCGTTAACTACAATATTCACGATGTTCGTATTATTCATTCCCGCCATCATTATTATCATCTGCTATGTGGCTATTGTCATTTTATTATGGAGGAAGAGCTGCAGAGGACCTGTTATATCGAAGGCCACAGCAGGTATGTAATTTATTTTTATTTATTCGCCTAGCAAAATTCGCTTCCAGCTGCTTACTGAAAATACAAAAAATATCTTAATATCCAACTAGATGAACATCTACATTAAAATTGGGAAAATCCTGACATTAGAACGGTGCAAGTGCACCATATTTGTCAGAACATTTTAAATCACAACTTAAATATTTGTCAGAACATTTTAAATCACAACTTAAATATTTCAAACACTTCAATGGTTTCTCAGCCATACCTTTACTAAGATTTCCATAAATATGACAATTCATAATAATTATCTTTGCAATTATCCGTGCATTAAGAATATAATTTGGAAGATTAACATGTTAAAATTATCTGCTTTTGTAAATTTTACAATCACTCGAAATTCTAAGCTATACCTTATGGCTAAGGTAGATAAGGTTAAATACATTTTGGTCCTTTATTTTTCTCATTGCAACATCTTAAAACTATTTGTATCTCCATAATTGTTACCCGAGCACTATTGATGAGGAATTGTAACTCGATACAGCCATCTAGTGCCGCAAGCTTTGTATCAATTCATAATATTTTATTTTGATTGAAAATGCTTTTTTTTCGCTGGCAAGAAGCTGTCAAGAATTTGCCAGATTTGAATTAAGTGAAATCCTATTAATAGTACGATATTTAAACTGGAAACAGATAAAAAGACATTTTTGACGTGTAAAAAGTGGTTTTTTTTTAAATCTAACATGAACTTAACTTTGGATAATATAGATAATATTCACACATTTATTTTTATTCATACTTTTTCTATTTATTTTGTTTTGTGAAAAAATATATTATTATTCTAATCTGAATGCACATTAACAACATATTGTATTTGTATTTGGTAAAATATATTTTGGTCCTTTGGGTAGCTTTTCAACATCTGCAAAATAACTTTGGTTTCATAATTTTGGTTCAAGCACTACTGATGAGGAATTGTATTCCGAAACGGCCGTCTAGTGCTGTAAAATTAAAACTGGTATAATATGTAATTTAGATGTTTTGAAAATTATGCAAGGTATATGTGTGTTGCATTCTATAGAAATCATACAACCATGCAAGAAAAAATCCGTGTATAGAAAATATTAATTTAACAACTGTACATGGCATAGTTAATACTAATATAGGTAAATACCTTTGAGAGAGAGAGAGAGAGAGAGAGAGAGAGAGAGAGTATATATGTGTGTGTTATTCAGATAAACAGTAAATCCAATATTCCCTTTTTGGTTTCTATATGTGTGTTGTTTGCCTGGTTATGTTGTTGAGTTTTCTTGGTTGCGCTGCCTGTTGTCCTGTACAGATTTTTAGTAACAAATGATTTCTTTCTTCTCCTTTAAATCTTTCCGCTAACATTAACTTTTAATTTACATTATAAGCTGCAGCTCTGATCCCACAACAATTTTGAAAACCACTATTGCAAATAATAATTGTCTCACCGTTTGTATCTTAAATTATTTTCACAATACAATCAAAACTATAAAATATATTATTTTGATTAGAATTTAAAACACAATTTTCACAATGAAAATGTACAAGCGTATTCTCAGTGGTTAGTTTAAACATTATTTTATTAAATAAATAACAATTTTTCATCTACTAATTTTGTTTTGCAACTGATCGCAACTTGATAATACATGTATTAAACATGCATATATAATAGTCCGTGGGCTAGGTGGACCCATCGTGCACCCCCCCCCAGGATCCTCCGACACCACTTTTTTCTGGTACCTTAGGGTGTCTAGTAATGGAATCGGGATGTTTCCCAGAAATAAGTTGGGATGCTCTTCATGAAAAACTTCAATATTTAAGAGTACCTGAAAGTTTTCAGTAAATTTCTCTATTAGGGGTAGGGGAACGTTTTTATCTTTGTTTTCAATATTATTATGCAGATACAGATCATATTTGGTACCATTGTAAAGGGAACATGTTCAGCTTTTATAAAATACAAAGTTGGTTGATGTAGCTGCTTCTATGTCGTCACCATGACGTCATAAACACAAGTTTTGAGGAAAAACGCTATAAAATCGTGTCAATTTATCCTTTATAAAATTATTTCTGTACAGCATAATAAAACACATTAAGACAAAGTATGTTTTCCATTTACTTAATGAATTGTAGTTATAAATGATCATATATTCTCATCTTCGATAAAAGACACCACTCTATTAGAAAAAATATATTAAGATTTTTTAAAAAATGATCGAAACGGGGTAGGGGAACGTTTTTATCTTTGTTGTCGATGATATTATGTAGATATAGATCATATTTGGTATCATTGTAAAGGGAACAGCTTCAGCTTTTATAAAGTACAAACTTGATTGGTGTAGCTATTACTGTGACGTTTCTATGACGTCATAAACTCAATTTTTGAAGAAAAACGCTATAGAATCATTTGAAATTATACTATATGAATTTATTTCTGTACCACCCAATAAAACACATTGAGACACTGTATGCTTTTCATTTACTTCATAAATTGTTGTTATAGATGATCATAATTCTCATTTTAAAGAAAAGACGCCACTCTGTTATGAAAAATATATTGATTTAAAGATACCCTTTTATTTAAAGTTGATCGAATCTTAAGATTAATAGTTTTCACGATTAAAGTGACCCAGTATGTTTCTTTGTATAATATCATCATCATCATCATCATCATCATCATCATCATCATCATCATCATCATCATCATCATCATCAATTTTTCATACATTCATAACAATACAAATTTACAAAAATGTCCAACATCATCACCCATTATTCTATAGCTAACAAAAAGCTTAATTAATAATCTTAGTTTGAGAATGACTTTTAGTTCAAAGTATTACCAATGGTGATTTAGTAGGTGTTTTAATGGTAGTCATATGCCACAGGATTGTTATATGCAGCTAGAGCAGTGGAAACCTAAAATGCGATTTCTGCCGTTGACTAGTTGTAGCGAATAGGAAACATCAAGAATAAATCTTTTACTTTACTGCCAACTGTATATCCTACTAACCCAGGGTGAATTTGTGCTAGATTTCGGAGCAGCTACAGTCCCAGAGATGCAGTTCCATCATTTTTCAAACAGTTATGAGCAAAATCATAGAAATTTTCTAAAGATATTATTTATTATCTTTATGCTTTATCACTACAATGGGTACATTATTTCGACACAAAGATTGCCATAAAGTAACATCGGTATCACCAGAAAAATTATTGACCATATAACTATAGAACAAATGTAGGAGGAGTCTATTCATTGTCAGGGCAATGCATGGAGCAGATGTCATCTCGAACCACCAATTTATCATGACAAAGATAAAAATAAAAGCAGCCAAACAAATCCTGGAAAAAACAGAACATGAGTTTAATGTTAGAAAATTGAAACAACTGGAAAAGAAAGAAGAATTAAGATTAGTCTGAAGAACAGGTTTTATGCTTTAACAGCTATGGGTGATAATAATGAGAGCTGGGATGTCATAAAAAGGGCATACCGGTATATCGACACAGAGAATATGGTTGTCAGAGGAAACACGGGACAAAATATCCCAAGGAAATACAAGAGAAAATAACAAATAACAGAACCAGATTAGCAAAATATTAGTATGAAGGGAGTATGAGGAGGCAAAGGAAGAAATATAAAGGAACACAAACAAGTGATGAACGAAAATATATGGAAGATGGAAAATCTTGTAACCGCACAAAAAACTTAGAAAGCCTATACCTAAAAACAAAGAAACACACAGGTAAACCAGCAAACACATACAGGCCGATGTAAGGAAAGGATGAAAAAAAGAGATCACAACAGAGGAAAGATGGGCTGAACGTTTTAACTATATACCAAAAGACCACCTCCATAAGAAATATTGGACATAACACCACATACCTTTGATAATAAAATAAGGAAGGGGTGCCAACAAAAAAGAAATAAAAAAGTATAAATCAACTTGAAAAAGGAAAAGCTATAGGACCTAAATAAATATCTAAATTACTGTGCATCATCTGGATAAGAGAAATTATTCCAACACAATGGGAGATGGACTATCTCATTAAACTACTCAAGAGGGTAGATAATGGAGATGTAAGAACTGGAGAGGCACCATACTACCCAATGTAGCTGAGAAAATACTGTCAAAGATCATCCTTCATAGACTAAAAGATGGAATAGAAGAGGTACTAGGTGCTCTGAACAAAACAAGCTGGTTTTAGGAAAAAAATCTTACACAGACCAAATTGCCATGCCCAGGTATAGAACAGTCAGTAGAATGACACTATGCATTATACCTTTATAAATACTAAGTGTACATTTGTTAAGGTCTCAAAAGAGAAAACTATCCCCAAGCATTTCATGTGAATACAGGAGTATGTCAAAGCTGTATACAAACACAAATCATCTTTAATTGCAATAAATGGAATACAATGGACACTAACACCCGAGATAGAATATATGGGCTTCGCTGATATACGCTATTGACCCCACATTAAATCAAATGTAGATAAAGACCACTCTACTAAACGAAACAGTTTTAAAAACTGGACTGAAGATCAACTCAAACGAAACAAAATGTTGAACAAATACAACAAAAGGTATAAATTAAGATAGTTATAAATTGAAGAGGTAATTGAGCTCTGTTACTTGGGGAGCATGATTGTTGCTGAAGAAGAAACAGAACGGGGCATCAAGAAAAGAATAAAAATATCCAGAAAAGCATTCAAAATTATAAAGAAACATATGGAAAGCTAGTCTGCCACTAAGAACAAAAATCCAATATTCAACTCAAATGTAAAATCGTCCCTCTTATATGGTGTAGAAACGGTGGAACTGAATTAGACATACGCTCAGAAAACCACCAAAGGGCAAGTGTTAGAGTAGAAGGCCAAAGCTTTTGATGAGAAATAAAAGAGACAGAACAGAATCGCTTCAATTGAAAAAATACTCTGATGGCCATATATTTTCAAGGAACTATTTGAACTATGTCTTTATAATGCATTGTACTGATAAAGCATATGTTATAAGGATAATGGATGATAATGTTAAAAAATTCTATGATTTTGCTTATGAATGTTTGAAAACATGACGGAACTGCATCTCTGGGACTGTAGCTGCTGGAAAACCTCCCACAAATTCACCTGTACAGTTTCTGAATGTTGCTAAGAGGAGGCACTGCAAGAGTCTTGATAGTGAGGCAAAAGAAATTATATGTTTCATTTTCGCTACAACTAGCCTACGGCAGAAATCACACGTATGTTAGGTTTCCACTGCTCTAGATGCAAATAACAACCCTGTGGCATATCTCCACCATTAAAACAACTGCTAAATCACTATGGCAATGATAAGAACTAAAGTCATTCTCAAACTAAGATTATTAATTAAGCTTTTTGTTAGCTATAGAATAATGGGTGATGATGTTGGGCATTTTTGTAAATTTGTATTGTCATGAATGTATAAAAATTGAATGATGATGATGATGATGATGATGATGATGATGATATGATTATTATTTATACAAAGAAACATACTGGGTCACTTTAATCGTGAAAACTATTAATCTTAAGATTCGATCAACTTTAAATAAAAGGGTATCTTTAAATCAATATATTTTTCATAACAGAGTGGCGTCTTTTCTTTAAAATGAGAATTATGATCATCTATAACAACAATTTATGAAGTAAATGAAAAGCATACAGTGTCTCAATGTGTTTTATTGGGTGGTACAGAAATAAATTCATATAGTATAATTTCAAATGATTCTATAGCGTTTTTCTTCAAAAATTGAGTTTATGACGTCATAGAAACGTCACAGTAATAGCTACACCAATCAAGTTTGTACTTTATAAAAGCTGAAGCTGTTCCCTTTACAATGATACCAAATATGATCTATATCTACATAATATCATCGACAACAAAGATAAAAACGTTCCCCTACCCCGTTTCGATCATTTTTAAAAAATGGCTATCTTTAATATATTTTTTCTAATAGAGTGGTGTCTTTTATCGAAGATGAGAATATATGATCATTTATAACTACAATTCATTAAGTAAATGGAAAACATACTTTGTCTTAATGTGTTTTATTATGCTGTACAGAAATAATTTTATAAAGGATAAATTGACACGATTTTATAGCGTTTTTCCTCAAAACTTGTGTTTATGACGTCATGGTGACGACATAGAAGCAGCTACATCAACCAACTTTGTATTTTATAAAAGCTGAACATGTTCCCTTTACAATGGTACCAAATATGATCTGTATCTGCATAATAATATTGAAAACAAAGATAAAAACGTTCCCCTACCCCTAATAGAGAAATTTACTGAAAACTTTCAGGTACTCTTAAATATTGAAGTTTTTCATGAAGAGCATCCCAACTTATTTCTGGGAAACATCCCGATTCCATTACTAGACACCCTATGGTACCAGAAAAAAGTGGTGTCGGAGGATCCTGGGGGGGGGGGGGGGGTGCACGGTGGGTCCACCTAGCCCACGGACTATAACATTATATTCAGGTTTCACGATTTTTGTCCAAGCACTACTGATGAGGAATTATATTCCGAAGCCATTATATTTCATTAATATAAGAGACTTCATATACAGTCCAACCTGCCTTAAAGACCACCTCTATATAAGGGCCAACTGCTTTTGAAGGCCAGTTTAGTAATAGCCCAATTGTTCTTTATTCATATTATTTGAACCTGCACATAAAGGCCCCCTGCCCATATAGGCCACTTTTACTGGTTCCCTTGGGTGGCCTTTATAGACAGGTTTGACTGTACTTACGTTTTAATTGATTGATATTACTATTTGAAAAATTATAAGACAAAACGGTTGTTCTTGTAAACATTAGAAAGTTTGCCTTTTGCTTCTAATGTTTCCTGAGTCAAAGATTGTCATCCCCCTAATAAAAATTTAAACTCGTAAAATGAATATCGTGGAATTACAATAATGTTCACATTCAAACTAGACGAAAATGGTTAATTGATTGCAGCTAGTGATTAATTTTAACTGATCACCAGCTTCTTTTAAACATGCATATACAACACATTACATTCATCATTTTTTAAGCACTACTGATGAGGAATTATATTCCGGAGCGATTGACTAGTGCTGTAAAATTAAAACTGCTATAATATGTAATTGGGATAAGAGATTATGCTTGACCAACATTTTAGAATATTCATAAGAGTTATTTACCAAATTTGTGTGCGTTTTACTTAACAGTAGCATGTTGCATAAAAGTATTTCTGCTTCACAGGGTAGCACCCTTTAACCACTAAAAACCGCAATCTGTTTATCCGCCTTATTTATCCTTATTTCATAAACCATTATTCATTAGAAATACAATCACCAAATTATTTATATCTTAATCCATCATTATCAGTTTCTTTCCGCATTGCTTGTTTTCTTACGGCGCCTATCGCCAGTTTTTCACATTATCAATTTTAGAAACAATATTCAAATAACATCCAACTTTGGTGATAAAATCAATTGTTTAACTTTTAGAAACAAGACGACATAAACAGCAACTTAAAAATATGAATATTGAACAGACAAAGATTATTGAAAATGCGCTTTTTATGTCTAATACTTTCGGTAAGTATAAATATTGCGGATAATGGAACATTAATTATATATATCGTATAAATACACATAAAGTTGGCTTACAGTTTGAAAAAAAGCAGTTTGAAGAATATTTTGATACGGATTTATCGCTAAAGAAAACAACATTGTTCCCATTAAGTTATTAATTATTGAGATCAAAAAGGTTTTTGTTTAATAATCGTAATGTTGATGTTTTTTTTTGTTTATGGACTTGCAGTATAGTGCGTCAAGTCTGACCTGTCCGTTTGACCTTTAATTTTAATATTAAGTTGGGCTAATAGAATGTGTGGTGTAGGTAACACAGTATGTTTTATTACCATAAACACTGGTACAAAGTATTTTTATCATTCATCCTTATATATCAACTTTATATAGCCCCTAAATTACACAATGAGTATGTCTGTTTAAATATTCAAACTTGAGGTCAAACGACCAGATCAAACTTGATGTAGTACATTTAAAATAGATGACAAAACACAAACTCAATACCACTTGAACTTTCAATTGGGGCATGATTATTTAGCAAAATAGCTTTATAACAACATAACATAACAGAGAAATAGCTTAAATATTTTGAACCATGACTCATTTTGTATTGGGTTTTATAGGCCTAGTTAAAATATGATTAATCTATAATTTAATACATAAATGATAAAATTACAGTGAAATCGTTGTTAGGATGTAATTACAATAAATGGCAGATAATAACCCAACAAACAATTAGTTGATGTACTGATTGCTTGTTTTATGCAAAATTACATGTTGGATGCTTCATGACACAGTTCCTTATTTTAAAGTTGTTTTTTAACGTGAAGTGCAATACGGTTTAGCTCGGCAAAATTGAAATTAATTCAGTGATATTCTTAAACCGCGACAATATGGGAAAATGCACTCCTAGTATAAATATCACTATAGGAACTCAATTTGTTAAAATATTTTAACAAATTTCGTCACCATATTTGTAAAATGATATATCTTTCCAAACTAATGATGCAATGTATTACAATATTCGAGCAATAAAATAAGACAACCTTTTCATCCATACATTTTAACACTGTTGTACAATGACATATATAAGCTTACTCTTATAAAATAATTAAAACATTGATTTTAACAGCTTTAAAAATTGTATGCAAATATTTAAGTAAACACACATCAATATTAGAACGAATTATACCTTAACACATTTATTTATAAATTCCTTTAATTGATTGCCTGTAGTTTCCTGTTCGTAGTTGCTTCTGTAGTTGCATTTAGATAAGCATGGTTTATTACATGTTACGGGTTGTTATTATTATCAGTAGCCTTAGAGCAGAACATAAATCAACATATTGCCGATTTGATATTCCGTTTATAGACTGCAAGCACTTTTGTTCCCAAGTTGGACCAATATTTCTACACAATTGCTAGCCTCAAATTCCACGTCGTTATTTAGAAGGATTCGTCGTTACAATGGCATTTTCAACTTTAATTAATTAATCATCAAATAAAAGACAAACATACTTATCCGAAATACAATCCAAAGGTGAAAACTTTGACATATTAGGTTAAACATGTGAACTTTCACCAGGGAAGTGAGTCCAGGTGCTTCGGAAGGTTAAGCACCTCCTGTTTAGCTACCTACACACGTCATGTGTGTAATCAAAATTGAGTGATTTGAAAATGGAACCCTGGGACGGCAAATATCAAGGGCAGAGACGTCACATTTTTCAACAATACTGTAATGACGTCCATAAAACCTTTTGAGGGCCTTGCAATTGATAAATCTAGTTTTGCAATACCCCTGGGTGAACAATTTATTTGTAAGCGGCTTGCATCGTTGTATAAAGCTCCCGAAGTTGTAATCATCTCTACCATATCGTATGAATTATGAAACAAATACACCATAAGTAGGAGAAGCAGGTACATTGCTGCATAGAAAAGAAAAGTTTACAATAGACAAATTGAATTCATCACGTTTGTCATAGTTTCAAATGTAGTCTTTCTTGGGCATCATAAATTAAGTCTATATATGAAACAGAACTTGAAGAAGTTGAATTCATTTCACGCTCACTAGAAAAGATAGATGATATATTACTTTTTTTATTTTCAGATGGCGAAACAGAATATCTACGCACCAGTCAAAACGAGTCCAATATATTAACACGTGCAAGAAAACGAAGCATTGAAATGACTTTTCTTGTAGTCCTCGGTATGTATACACACACATTTCATTTAAACTTCTACGTTATATGGAAGAGTATACAAACATTATTTCTGACTTGAACCACTTATTATAATTATATTCAAAAGGTTAATCTAATACAAAAAAGTCTTAACATAAAAACTCATTAAATGAATTAAGCTTACTTTGAATACTAGAAACCAGGCCATGTTTGAAATCCTGATAGAAGAAAATTCTAAACTTGTACTTCGCTTAAGTAACAATTCCGTTTCGAAGCGGGAAAAGAATATTTTGAACCATTATTATCCAGCCACCTGATTTTCAAACCATAGTTTATATTCCACTTATGATTTAAAAGATCACTACTAAATGTTGCCAACATATGCATACTGTACCAACTCGTTAATTCGCTCTTTTCAGATCAACTACATGTACTTCTAGCCAGTTCGGCCTATATCGAGGCGATGCGTGCGTATATGCCTCCTTGCATTCCTAAACTTAAAGTATTTTCTCTTGAACCTTAACAAATTTAAACCTAATTCAAATTTGTATAAGGCGCTATTCATAAAAGCAAATTTTTAACCGATTATGTAAAAATGTGTTTTATAGATAGTAGATATAACATATAACATATCAAAAACAAACATACCCGTCCTTGTCCAAAATACAATCCCAAACAAAGCTATTGCATTTTTTAGGTTGTTTAAAGTTGACATGTTTACAGTAGTTAATTAAAATGCAAGAACTGCCTTTAAGTTTTAAATCTGGTTAGTTGTTTTCGAGGGGATATAAAAACTGCATATAGCAAAAGCCAATGTTTTCAAGAACACAATAGGTGTAACACTATTATAAAATGATAATTACATAACTCCAAAGATGTTTCTAAAGTTCATTTATTCTAAACTAAATGATGGTATCTGTTTGTGGTGTAGATGTTGATGTGTGGTGCTGGAGATGTATGCTGCGTCCCCGCAGCCTCCGAGTGAGCCCATTACTTCTTGTCGGACTGCTCTCCTTGTTCCATCTCTCCGCTAACGTGTTTGTCTTTAGTATTTATGTACTTGTGAATGTATGCAGGCAACGAGGGGTGTCGACCTGAATGCCTTTTATGGGCAGTACACAAGCGATTCTAAGAATTGTGTATTGGTCAAGCAATTAGTGATGTATTGACTAATGTTACAAAAGACATTCCATCCCTTTACTGGACGGTATGGCTGGGACTTGTTTATGCTTAAGCAGCATGGGGTAATTAACTAAAGGGCATCTCGCTTTATCTTTGCAGCAGGAAATCCCATCAATCAACAGCATGTTATAAATAGACATACTGCCTTTAATGTATAGTAAGCAATACATTAGTAGATAACTCTACTTCATAATATTTGAGAAATGACCAAAACAATTAATTACATATAACTTTTTAACTTTTGAAATTTCTATAATGGCATGTATATTGCTAAACAGGAGAGAGCAAACTACTGGAACGAGACAAGATAATCATGTTGAAATGCTTAACCTTACGGAACACCCGGTCTCACTTCCGTTGTAAAAGTTCATGTGTGTAAATTAATTTCCCAGTTTTAAACTTTTTACTTTGCTTTTTGATTGTGTTATAGACATGAACTGGTGAAGGCAAACAATTTGACCTGTCCGCTTGACATTACTTTTATAAATAATATTCATTTATGAGGGTCCAATATAATATGGGTAGTGTAAGGATTAGCAGTTAATGATAACACATACACAAGACATGGTTAATGTTTTCAATTCCATTATGAAGACGAAATTAGCACATGTGATACCTACCTATCCTCTTCGCTCCAGGTCAATACTAGATTTCGCCATTCAGATCTTCGTCTCAGCCTCTCCCCACGTCAGCTGCAGATCTTTCAGTTCACCTTCCACAGTCCGTCGCCAAGTTGTTTTTTGGCCCTCCGCGAGGTCATTTCCCTTGGGGTGTGAATCTTAATGCTTCTTTCGTTATGCATTTCCCCTCCATTCTAAAAACATGCCCAAGCCATCTAAACCTTCTTTGCGTGATATGATACATTTTGAATCTGTCATTTTCAATAAGTTTGAATTTGATATGGTATTCGGCCAGAATATTTTACAGATTTGACGCAAACAACTATGATGGAAACTAGATAAAGATCGCTTTGGTAACGCTCCAGTATTCACTTCCATACAACAATACTGATTTAACATTGCTGTTATAGAGTTTGACTTTGTGATACGTATACATAAATGCACTCGTCCATTATGATTAAAAATGTAATTAATTCTAATGTAATGCGGACAGGTCAATATTGTTTGCCAAATTTTGTTATTGATTTTTTGTATAGTTTAATCGTTATATAAATTATATGATTATTTATATTTCAGCCTTCATTTTCAGTTGGAGTCCAATATGTTTTAACTACCTGCTCAGTTCTTACGGTCTTGTTAGTTACGGAGGTTATTATTACATTCTACGAGGACTAGCTCCTCTTAACAGTGTTATAAACCCTATAGTTTTCCTAGTATTCACAAGGTGTATGAAAACGGCAGACCGGGAAAGAAATGAAACAATAAGGACCCATACTCGTTCATCTTTAATGTGTCCATCAGCTGTAAAAGGCGAAAATGGGAAAACACATAGTGAGGAATTGAGTTAAATTGAGAATTTTGCATTCCAAGGACATAAAGTATAGACTGATGGACGAGTTGATTTGAATTAATGACCTAGTATGTTCATTGTTTTATGTTACCGTTGTCAAGGAGGATGTTTGATGATATTTCGTGATCGAACATTAGGTAACTGTTTTGTAGTTGTACGTCAAAAAATAGTAAACAATATGGAATACGGCTCATAAGACTGTCGATAACGTTTCTGATAAACTTATCTCGAAAATTGTCACAAAGAAAGAAAGAAAAAACAACTCATGACGTTACAAAAAACTAAAAACAGAAAAATTGGACTTCTGATTTATGTCTTACTTAAGGCATTGTAAACTTGCTCGAGCAATGGAGAAGATTTGCTGTAATTGTAAATAAATATCTTGTATACATTAAATTGTTGTGCGAAAATACTCATATGTTCTCATTATAACCGAAATTTAAGTAGTCAACCAATCAAAACTGATTTAATCTATTCTTACAGATTATCGTTCCATTAAATACGCAATTTTGTACGTTGTTGTATCAGTCCTTCTTTTTCATTTTATATTCCTGTATTTTCTACTTTTCATAAGACCATACCGTATAATATTTCGTTTTTGCGCATAAGCTTTAGATACCAAATAAAAAATATAAATCATGGGCCATGACAAAGACCTTTACTTGCACCGTTGAATGAGATATCTTCAAGGTCGTAATCAACCACAAACAAATCGATCCATGTTCAAATCCAAATCAAAAAGCAAAGTTAACACTTTGAGAACTGCCAAATCCAGTGAACTTTTAGAAATGGGAGACCAAGTATGAGGAAAGGTAAGCACATCAAGTCAAGCTAGCTACACCCGTGATGTAAGAAATCAAAATTAAGAGTTACTGATATATCAATTTAATACTACTGTCTAGAGGAGTGAAGTAAAATACCAATGGTGCGTTGTTAAAATGCGTTTCACGTATATTGAAGAGAATAGTTCCTTTATTTGTAGAAGAAACCAGATGTAATCGCCGGCAAACAAACCTTTTGGGTTTGAAAATAATAATTACACGACAAAAAATGAGGATCAAATAGTCTATGTATGGTATGTCTTAAAAAGGATATATCCTGCAGCCATTCTGTACATATAATGGTATCAAAACATCTACTTTTGTCAGGCCGGCAGCAAGCAGCATGTGGGTACAATAAGATCCAACACACAGTTCTTTGCCTCATTCATAACGCTGTTATAAGACCGTCTGAATAGTTTGTAATGTTGAAATCATTGTTTTCTTGCTCAATAAAACTTCTGAAAATTTCCCTTGTGTTTAGAATGTTTAAATGATTTTGTATACTGTAAGTACTATAGATGAACTACAACTTTCCAAAACAACACTTAAATATTTACTTGGCTTAAATACTCGTATTTAGTATTTACTGTTTGCCGATAAACATTAATGATGAATATGTTTCTGAAACTTGTATATGTTCTGTGATTAGAACGTACAAAAAGGACATTTCTTTGCTTAATCGTTCAAAGCATTGTCTTAGATGGTTTTGTTAATATACTTTTTGGTTCGACTTTTTTCCTCTTTTCAACATCGCATAAATATTTTTATCCGTGCTCTAGTGATGTGGAATTTTGTTCCGAAACGACCGTGTAGTGCTATTGTTGCAAATGATTTTTAGTTATAATCATGATACTTGAATTTTAATTGTTTTTCCTTTCACACGTCTGTAGTATTAAAAACAACACAGAATTTGCACCGTTCTCTCTTAAGTGTATATTGAACAAAACGTCCGTCACCACAACTCACTAGATTCACCCTAGTACTGCAGCTTAAATGATATTATAAAGGATAAAGATAAATCAAATTTATTTTCATAAATGTTTTCTTAATACCATTGTATAATAAACTGGTGCCAAGACAGAACCCATTTAAGAAGAATCGGTGCACAGTTAGTCCTTTAGCTGATTACATATTATACCAGTTTTTATGTTACAGCACTAGACGGCCGTTTCGGAATACAATTCCAAATCAGTAGTGCTTAGACCAAAATCGTGTAGCCAATTTTTTTTCAAGATGTTGCGTATAAAACCCAAAGTACCAAAAATATATTTTACCAAATTTAGCAAAGGAAATACTTTTGAATGAAATAGTATACCTTAGTTTTTGAGGAATTTTATATTTCAACTAGCAGCAAATTAAGACAAAATTATATTTCTGACAATAATTCACAATTATTGTCTACTAAGTTTGTGATATCCATGGGGAAACATCCACCAGCAGAGATACCGGCTCAATGGTTTAAATTACATATTATACTAGTGTAATGTAGTAAGTAACGGTAATGATACAGCAGCTTTTTTTCTTGTCCCTACGAAAAATGTCGATATACAAAAAAAAAAAAAAAAAAAAGTAAATGATATTTTTCATCTTCACACGTGTGATGATAATGGATCATTAAAAATTATAAATTATTATAGATTACACAAGGGAAATATCGTAGGCTAAAGCACTTAACGTGTAATGTTTCCAATCTTTACGCCGATGATTTTAAGAGTAGTGAATCTATACAACGAGGTTTATTGGCATCTTTAATTGATATTCTTGTGAACTTTTTTATTCCTTATGCAATATAATTTCCAGTTGATAAAACAATCACCGAACTGGAAAAATTTCAGTTTAATTATTCCCCTAGATAAATTCTTAGATCAAGTAAACTTTGATAAATTCGTTCTTAATGACATACCCAGTTGGTTACCATAGAAACTCCTTTAAGCATGTAAGTACATCCTTATATAGCAAATCACTCCCAGCATTACGAGATATTGAGGAACCATTGGCAATACAAACTGTTGTTTTGAACATTTTTTAACAATGGCGAGGCAATTCCCAGATATACAGACAATTGGGATCAAGTCAAATATATAACCTGAAATATCGGTGGAGCTAATGAATAGTCGTTTTACGTGGCGGGTGTATCTAGATAATCAGGATGCTTAACTTCACAGAGCACACTGCCTTACTTGAACATGGTGCTTAACTTTCCGGAGCACACGGCTTCATTTTCATGGAGTAACATTATTGATAAACAAAATACAGGATGAATATGATGTTATTCTGTTGGTCATCTCCAGGTTGTTGGTAAACAAGTACCATATAAAAACCCTGGCGCTACACACACCACTGAGCACACATTACAACATCAACATCTGCTCCAGATACTGATTAAGCTGATATTAACCATCATGTATTGCCATTTTCAAAGTTTTTACTTTGCTTTGAGAATGGGATTTGAACATGAACAGTATGCTCAATGTTAAAACAAACAGCAGAATGTAAAATCCCTAACATAAATACAACACGTACTGTCCCTTTTCATAACTAAATTTAAATATAAGTTTGATTGTTTTATATCTCTAGCTCATCTTTCAAATTATTTAAAATTTGGAAGTCAAAGATTTGACCTGATCATAACCAGCCATGCAACGTTACCCCAATCATATTAAAAATTTAATGACGAGGCGATTCATAAGCAGATGTATAACTTATGTTTATTGTTTCTGTCATGTTATCTCTTTTTACTTTCAGTCAACTGACACTATAAATCTTTTTACAGTTTCTAATTTTCAAACAATCTGATGTGACATCTCTTTAGAATTGATTTATTATCAAATAACATATCGTTAACGTATTCTTCACAATGTTGCATTGTGATGTTAACAAGATTGTTGTAAATGAATAGAAAACAATCTCCATAAAGAGGATATTTATGGGATTTTCAGTTATAATCCGCCTCTCAGAAACTCGTACAAACGCCTTTACTTAATTAATTTACATCTTGGACAGTAAGAAATGTTACATTTTCCGTGAAATTCCGAAATATTAACCTACATCGAGATAATAGGTTTAAGAAATCTACCAACGAGTAATGGTGTTATACTTGC
The DNA here is from genome assembly GCA_021292105.1 of Anadara kagoshimensis. Classification (NCBI taxonomy): domain Eukaryota; kingdom Metazoa; phylum Mollusca; class Bivalvia; order Arcoida; family Arcidae; genus Anadara; species Anadara kagoshimensis. Next base: position 27,166,964 of record CM037870.1, on the reverse strand, counting down.
TTTATTCAATGGCACGAACATATAATTCACATAAATTGGATGATGAAAACTAACACATTAAAAGAACGTTATACGATTTGATTTTCAGTAGCTACGCTAATAAAGATATTCTCGTGATGATGCCCATCCAAATTTAATACCTAGCAAAACATCATATTTTTATGTTTGTTAATGGTATTCAATATACTGCTATTTAAGTGTCAACTTAAAACTATGTGTCGAGTTTCCCTGTGGAGCAATATTAAGATTTACTACCCCGGTGTTGGTATACATATGTAAATATTAGGTGTATGTTTGTGCCCAGTGACACAGAACACTTTTCTTTTTAATGATCTTATTTTGATCTCATCCACGTATCTCCAGAATATGATATTTGTTTTTAAACGTGCAGTGTCATGTTGTTTTCGGTTAGGCAGCTTTCCTCCATTCCTCGGACACCCTATGTGTCCAACAGATTTTTCTGATAAAGTTGCAAGTATTGTGTAGACAATTCTTCTTGTGTATTTTCGAAACTCATTCTTAGAAACCTTACACATCATGTCTTTAACAACCTAATAAGAAGTTAATCGACTGTTTTATATTCCCCGTTAGGTCATGATCATGCGAAGTAACCTTTTTGTTTATTATGTATTCTTTTTCAAACATTTTATTCATGAAATCCAACTAGTCGTCGCCATACATTTCAATATGAATCATTCCGCTGTGTTTGCTTCGACAAAACTAGACACCATTCTTGTTATCTATTATGTAAAATATATTCATTCTTTACTACTAGTTAGATGATGAATTGTTATGTCATGTCTTTTTATCGATTCAATATATTCTCCTTATCACAATAACTTTTACATATTGATTTTACCTCCGGAAATACAATTCATTTATGGTTTCATTTCCAAGAATCATAATTAAAAAATCTCTACATGAAAACCACACTGCGTTATTCGTTTAAACATGACAAGAAACAAACAATAATGGCTTATCAAGCCGAAAAAAGTTCGATTCGTGATGTCGAATGTAAGAAGGTATGTGGCTTGACTAAATGTTTTTTTACCGCGTATTCTCTTGTTTCTCCAACCATTAAGACTAAACTCGCTGTCTTTTCATGATTTAAGGCTAATAAATGTATAATACTAACTTTGGCGGACACTTGATACAGCTATAAGATAAAATAGTACATAGAGATATGGTAAAAGTACTTTTATATACCATTTCTACAATTTAATCAAAATACATTCAAATTGTACAAGATATTACAAATGTACGAAGCTTATAATGGCTTAACATGTATAAAATATCTTGTTTCTAATTTTAAGAAAGCGTGGAACTCATTTTTTTTTTATTATTCTACTTTTTCATCTCCTTTTGGAATCCTTTTGTTTTGAAGACCCTGATGGGTAAGCTAACACAACTCGAAGGAGTGTCCATTAAATCACATGGTGTATTTGTTTAATTACTAGTTATAATGAAAATGCATTATCAACTTTTGTTTGCTCATAAAAAAAGGAATTTGAATTGATGCAAATTATTTAAAATTGGGAAATTTTTGCTGTTTGGTGGAAATGTATGACCGATATTTTGTTGCTTATAAACAGGGAATCTTTGTGCATTGACGCAAATTTGAAAATTTGGTGATTTTTGCACTACATGCATAAGCTAAATAATACAATTTCTTGTCACATTTTTTAACTTGACAAGCTTTTAACAGCATGTGTTTAAACGTAAAGTCTACAAACAATTTACTGTACATAAGTGTCTGATTGTGTCAGACAGAATTATGTTCCTAGAATACTCCATGTAAAAGCTAATTGTTTATACAAAATAGCTGGCATTTACAGACGGTGTTATAACTTAAAATGTCAAAAGGTTAATGTTGGACGATAATCTACAATCAGTATTCAGTAGGCGTCAAGCATTGTCGAGTCATAAGAAAAACTGATATTGTACGAGTACATGAGACAAAAACGTACTGAAAAACAATGCAAATCTAAACAATCATGTATTCAGTAGGCGTCAAGCATTGTCGCATCATAAGAAAAATTGACATTGTACATGAGACAAAAATGTGCTGAAAAACAATGCAAATCTAAACAGAAATGTGTATCTTTTAAAACATGACCTTTGCAAGAGTAAATTTTTGACAATGCAATCATGAATATGAAACAAAACAATATAAAACATATTGAGACCGTTGATTACAAATCCTGACATATGGCGAAAATTGATAAATTGACAAAAATGATACTAGTATTCAGTGGTGTGGAATAAACACTTAAATCATTACATTAGTGTTCTCTATACAACTTCTTCAAACAATGTTCCAACATGAATGCTCTTTATAACGTTGAATATTGAAGTTGCACGTAACTTCCTCTCATTGAATTATCTTGTTTAAGTGAACGAACGAATATGATCAAGAAAATTTAGATTTAATTAACGCATGGTTATATTTCCATCCTAGTGAACCTGCAATAAAAATACGACTGATTCCTTAAATTCAGGTTAATATTTTGTCATATATAATACCTCAAATATGACAACTACGGAAGGCTATATGTTTGATGCTATATGACAAACATAACTTTTTTGTATTGTCAACTTTCCTTTTCTGCAATATATCTGATTCTTGAGCTTATAGATTATTTGTTTCTCAATTAATACGCTATTCTAAAACTTGTCACCACTATTTGAACCTTATTTAACGAAGCAAGCTGTTACTAACAAAGTGTTGGCTTAGCTTGGGCAAAGTATAATGCCTCTGTATCAAATGTTATCCTGGATGTATTTGACGTTGCATAATTTCATGTAACTGTTATTCCAAATTTTGCTTTTAGATGTGGTGGATATAGCTGGTTAAATAAGAGGTACTTACCCTTCCCGGGCATTCTGTCTCACTTCCGTGATTTAAGTTCATGTGTTTAACTATATTACTTATTATTCTGTCAATTTGTTATAAATGTGGTTGTGATTTGACAGGTATGTTTGTTTCCTTATTTAACTTTAAAATGAGATCATTGGTTTAAGTAAGATTTTATCATCTTTCATTTTTAATCCGGATCACCTATTAAAAAACTGTTGAAGACTTAAACACCCAACGAGTAAATCACCCATGAACTTGATGAATGCTTCAAAAGGTCAATGTACCACATACCTTTGTATTAATCTACTAACAATATCGTTTAATTTATCCATACGATAACATAATATTCGAATCATTTTCCCATTTTTCCAATAACGTATCATTTTGCATTGATAGGCAAACAATTTTCTGAATGAAATCGTTTCCAATTACCATTAAAGATAAACGCACTTTCTCCTAAATACTCAATCATAATAAATCCACCAGTCATTTAAGCAGTATTGTGTTTATTATCATTTGTTGCTTCGTCGATACTGTGATTTCATCATTTTTATTCTGAGGTTAATGCACCCATTGTTTAAGAGAGCGACAATATTATTAGAAATTACCAGCAAATTGAACACATTCTGACTAATAAATTATAGTATACATTTTATTATTTAAAACATCAACAAAAAAACAAACACGTCAATCCATGTCCAAACAACAATCCCAAAGCAAATAATTATCTTTAGATAGCTACATCCACCACGTGTGTAATCAAAATTGGGAATGAAAGGAACATGAAATTATGGGACGTCATACACAAACATCTCCAAATTACAATTCATAAAGCAGAGCTAACATTTACAATCAAAAACAAACATATTAATCCATGTCCGAATCACAATCCAGAAGCAAAGCAAAAACTGTGGAACTGACAAGTTAGGTTAGACACGTGAACTTCCACCAGGGAAGTGAGGCCGGGTGCTCCAGAAGGGTAAGCACCTCCTGTTTAGCTAGCTACACCCGCCACGCGTGTAATCAAAATGGTGTGAAAAGAACATGGAACTATGAGACGTCAAATATATCCAGGGCAATCCTGGACAGAGAGACATCAAACTTAGACGTTACATATTTTAGAGAGAACCTTAAACATTTCCCACAGGGTAATAAAGCTTACATTCAAAACAAACATATAAATCGATATCCAAATAACAATCTCAAAGGAAAGTAAAAACTTTAAAACTGACAAGTTGAGAGAAACACGAGAAACTCACAGAGGCAAGCAAGACTAGGTTATTCGCAAGGGTAAGTATCTTCTGTTCAGCTAGCTACACTCGCCACGTGTGTAATTAAAAATCAATGTCATCATAGTGTGAAAATCTCTCTCTCCTTCTCTCTCAAAACTATTCAATATATATGTCCATCAAAATGTATGTAGTGTTGTATTATCGTGTTTTGTGATAAATGTGTATATAGAATGTCATCTAGGTTTCGGTTTTCTGCTCGATGAACAAAATATCAATGGTGAAATGCCTCCGTAGATTTAAAATGTCCTAATAAAAACATTTCAAATGCATGTTTAGTTTTTGTAAGCCAAAGGTCATATTTATGTAATGTATAAGGTGTAACAAACTGCAGAGAAAACAAATACTTAGGAAAAACGTTACTTTGTTAATTGGTCAGTCATGTGCGATTTGCAAATGTATGTCCTGAGCATGTCTGGAAACTGGCTATGGCAATGTGTGAAAGATCCGGAACAACACAATGCGTTAAAGGACAAAGACTTTTTAACTGAATAGTGTGTGTGTGTGTGTGTGTGTGTGTGTGTGTGTGTGTGTCAAAGTACTGTTTCATACAAATTGTACAGTTTTAATTTAAAAGAAAATGCAGTGTTTTAAAATGAGTTTAAGGTAAAACGTTTCATGCTTTTCGTTACAACAGTAAGCAAAGTTATTTTACCTAAGTGACACGCAAAACCTATAGTACAAAAAATTACGATATAAATTGAAACAAGTTAATGAAAGCAAATTTACTTTCATCTTCAAATTTGCCAAAATCAATAAATGAGAGCAGGTGAAAGGATATTATTTACATAGCCTTTTTCTACGTTTATTTATACAATGCCTGTCAAAAGTATTTAAGTGTATTCAGATGAACTCTTCTCCATAATTAAACCATTATTTCTGTGTTTTTGTTTACCGCCTGTGTATAACTTTATGTCAGTAAGTCAATTAATATAAGTAGAATGTTAATAAGATATACATCTTATCTCAAACGTTTACCAATTCAAAGTTGTTATTATATACCATTATCTCCTGGTGTTTCAAAAATCAGTCTTATTGCATAGATTGATAAAAATCGGGATGTTTAGTGTTCTTTAAAGTATCTGGACCATACAAGTCATGTCATATAGTCAATGCATTTATTTTGATATGAATGTTCTCATAACATAGATATAGATTTATTGAAAGCGGAGAGTTTACTGCTCTGGTCCATACAGATCATGTTGTCGATGCATTTATTTGGCAATCAGTACTCTTAACTTATACATATTGATTTATAAAAATCTGGGCCTTTAGTGTTCTATTAAGTATTGTGACGATACTATACATTTATTGCCTTTGTGTGAGGGAGATATGAACATTTGTTCACCCGCAACAAGTCATATTTCCCAAGGGCGAAGCCCGAGGGAAATGTAACTTGTTAAGGGTGAACAAATGTTCATTTCTCCCTCACACAAAGGCAATAAATTGTTTATTATACCGAAAGATAACCATGGTAATAAAAAAGACAGAAAGAAAGAGAATATTTAATAAAAGACGTCTGAAAACATGAGTCCTTTTCTGATTAATTGCTTTTTCTCCTATCGGAACTCATCGGAGGCAAACGCTAGAACGTCGTGACCGATTCTCCATCGATGACGTCATATCATTGTGACGTCATGGTGTGTTCCGAAGAGGTGGGATATGATGTTTTCAGAGGGATACACGATGTTTTCTTCACCCTGATCACATGATCCAACGATCCAATCAAATTGCAGATAGCATCGTATTTTTCTAATGAGGTATAATAAAGATATTTATTTTATAACCAATGCCCCAATACATAGATGAAGCAGTATCTGTTTATTCCTAAGTTACGTCAACTTTCTAATTCTTTGCAGACAGTATAAAGATCGATTTCGTTACCTTCCATTTATACCGAATCAAGATAAATACTAGTATTGATACAGACAGATGTAAAAAAAAAGTAAATATCAGGTTCATTTAACATGTTAAATGCATCTGTTTGTGTAAAGATTGATTTTAATTTACTCAAAATATTGTCTTAGATTCATTTCAATTGATTTTCCTATTCAAAATTTAATCAAATAAAAATGAAATATCTATCAGCAAATAACAGAGAATAATAGTTTTTTCCTCGATCCATTGTTGAAATACGTTTGTCAGTGCTATAGTGCCAGGCATATGACTTAAATTACATGTGAAAAGAACAAGTCTTTGATTATTATGCGTGTTATATCTGTTTCTGTTTACCTCCTGTATGTTTTTCTTTCTTACACAGCGTGTAGTAACCATGTAAGACGTTTTATCTGTTATGAATGTCTGACAAGGTTTTTATCATCTAATGTTGCTTCAGAACATATCACAATTATATCATTATTATTAACTTCTATGTTTCTATGGACGCCATTGATTAGGGTCAGGGTCTCTATACAAATTTCGCGTCTTATTAAATTTGGAATGATGTGTTGTTTGATTAAATGTTGTTGTTGTTGTTGTTAAGGTACTTTCAAAATAAGATCAGTGTGTATCTATATCCATTTTCCCTTATTAAACGCAAACATATAGGTAAAAATTAATACAATATAATAAGCATTTGTGTTAAAAGCATTTATAAAAATTTATTCTTGATTTCTCTTACATTTTAATACTATAAATAATAATCAATGACAAACAAAACGGTCCATCCCAAAACTGGGAAATTAAGTTAAAATATGAACTGTCACTCATGGAAGTAAGTCCGGTGTTCGGAAGATTAAACGCCTTCTGTAACATCCGGCACGTGTCAAATCAAAATTTAAAGGAACATGCAATTAGCAGACGTTAAATATATACAGGACAGATACATTATACCCACGTTTAGCATTGTGATAAGGGTCATAAAGTTTTATAAAAAATTATACTAGTTTTAATTTTACAGCACTAGACACCAGTTTCGAAAGTCAATTCCTCATCGGTAGTGCTTGGAACAATTTTTTAAGATGTTGAAAGGACACAAACAATATATATTACCAAATTTAGCTAAGGAAATACTTTGTATGAGTATACCTTAGTTTTTTAATAATTTAAATAAAAGTTTAAAAATATAATTACCGTCTCCTGTATACCTTCACCCGCCGCCAATGAAAGGTTTGAACGGAACATTGAAATATGGGAGGCCAAATACATTCAGAATAATTTTGGACAGAGACATATTTTTAGATATTCAACTAGTCATTATAGAATTTTTAATTGACATAAAGTCCATGCCATTGAGAGCCACTTGACGCCCCTGCCATTGCCAACTGCACAGTTAATCTTCCAGGATAAGTGTATGTTTGTAACTGTCCAGCAGACAATGATAGGACGGAAAGTCATTTGCCATGGAATGGACTTATGTACTGTGCTTTTGTATGTTTGTGGTTGATAGGAGTAACCATGAGCATTCACAGTTGTCAGGACGACTTCGGTTCTAATTATTCTTATAATAATTTTAATGCCTGTCCAACAATACCTGAACTTATTGTAACTCAATCTGTAATTGGTGTCCTTATAAAATTTTCTTGGTGACTCCGTGAATATATTGACTATTATTGTCTGTTGCAGTTGGGGTTATGAGGAGTGTTGACAGTTGTCTTTTGGACGACTCAATTTCTAATTATTCTCATAATAATTTTAATATCCAGGGGCGGATCCGGGATTTTTTAAAAGGTGGGGTTGAGAATTATCCAGGATTTTTTTACCCCCCCCCCCCGCCCCCGAGTTAAATCCGCCACTGATACCCGAATTGTCGTCCAACAATACCTGTACTTATTGCAACTCAATTTGTAATTGGTGTTCTTATTAAATTTTCTTGGTGACTCTGTGAATATATTTACTATCACTGTGTGTGTATGTTGCAGTTGGAGTAACCAGAAGTGTTCCAGTTGTCTTTTGGACGACTGAATTTCTAATAATTTTCGTATTACAAATGTACATGTAATTTTCATGCCGAAGTTATTACCCAACAATACCTCATTATTGTAACTCAATCTGTAAGTGGTGTTCTTTTTTTTTGGTGAATCTGCGAATATATTAACTATCGCTAATATGTATTTCGCTTAAAAAGTTTTTAATTCAATCTTTACATGTAGAATTTATAATAAATGCGTATGTTAGAAACACATTGGCGTATGTATAGACAGTAACAGTTATCTTTCTGATAATATAAGTGGGATGTCTGCAGAACACGTCTCTGTAGATGTATTTTTCTGCTACAATTAGGAAGGTCTGACGCTCCTGACAAATTAAAACGTTATTGTCTAGGGTATTTTCTATTCTTGGGTATTAAACCATCACGCCATTTTGCATTTGCTAGTAAATAACGTTTATGTTTAAAATTTTATGACTTAAATATAAAACGACTAAAGGGGTTTGAGAGGTATTTACCATTCACAAAAAAGTAAGGACTAAATGCATTGCCAGCTCGCATTCTGGAAATGTAACCCAATACATGAATATCTAACGACCTACAGTATTATCCATCCAGACATTTTCTCATTAACTGAAATACGGTAAATCTTTTATGGCCACTTGTGACAAACGTTATACTGCATTTCGTTTTTGATATGTCATTACAGTAAAATACAATCCGTCTAGACAAACTGTCAGGAAGGAAGAGTGAAAAGAATCCAATGAGAAGTGTTTAGTAGTCTAATTGACAACAAAAAGGATCAAATGTATAAATCAGTTTCTTAAGCTTATGCTTATTAAGGCCCTCAATCAGTTTTATAGTTGTCATCCCAATATCGTTGATAAGTAAGAAGTATCTGAATTACCATGAACATATTTGACGTCCATAGTTTCATGTTCCTTTCATTCTCATTTCTGATAAAACTCGCGACAGCTAAACAGGAGGTACTTATTTTTCTGGACCACCTATCCTCAATTCCCTAGTTTAACTTAAATTGTCAGTTTCAATGTTTTAACTTTGTTTTGGGATTGTTTTGGGCATGGATTTATAAGTGTGGTGTGATTTCTTCAAAGGAACAGTATTAAAGCTGAAAAATTCAAATCTCGGCTGAACATCATGTAATTTCTGCAATAATTCTATGAAAACAAAGCTATAAAACAATACAAAATCAACAAAGATAGAAGCCACCTAAAAACTGTTGCGTGAAAGAATTAAACCATCCAACTAACAGTTGCAAAACGAGCAAATGTAATTCTATTTCAGGTACATTTTGCATTTATACGTTAACCATTCTTGAGCTGTCCCTCTCTATATAACTAGTTCATTGTAATAAAATATATCGCTCATACATTATATTTATTTAAAGAGTTTTAATTATTTATGTTTGGTTTTTGATAGAGTTGCAAGAAAACTTTATTTATTTGCATGTTCCTGCAGGGCTACCTGCCACATAGTCCTATAGCTCTGTCACCATCACTGTTTGTTCCATAATGGAAAAAAATTCATAGACGGAAAAATTTCGCTGTATATACGGGTCTAACAGACTGTTAAAACCGCAGTCACTGTTTAATGAGTCTATCACAACTTTTCATTCCAAACGCTTTTCTTCTATTATGTTCGTATCTCGGATTTATTTGGATCGGCCGACCTAGTTGACTCTTCCTTTCCTAGACCTACCACTCACATTTATTTGACTTATCAAACACAGAACTACTAACCCAACTCAAAATCACAATTCCACAGGAAAAACTTTGAAGCTGGCAAATTATGTTAAACACATGAACCTCCACCAAAGAAGTGAGGTCGGGTGCTTCGGAGGGTAAGTTCCTCCTTTTAGCTAGGTACACCACCATGTGTAAAATTATATTTATTTAAAAAAATTATAATTGTGCTACCTTGATTAATGTTAGCATGTTAATGTTAGCATATATGAACAAGGTAGTTGAAACACTGGTATTTTTTCAGAATACTTTTTTAATTTTGTTAAAATCATATAAAATGTGTATGAAAATGTCTAAAACATTAAGATTCTTGCATTACTGCATGCAGCTGGATATAATTCTAAATTATGTTCGTGGGTGTGATAAAATGCTATCTAAAAACAACATAAAACTTCAATCAATAAAAACATCTAAAATAATGTGTCTTCCGTCTTTTCGTTCTAAACTGAACCTTCGTGGAAATTATAAAGATCTTCCGTAAACAGATAGGAAAAATGACTAATATCTATCGTCAACAGATAGAAAAATCACCGTTTCAGTATAACTCGGTGCAAGAATAAATATCAATATAACTCGAAACTCTGGAGTCTTCAGTCTCCAGTCCTCAAAATTAACAAATTTGACTTTGGACTTTACTTGACGCCGTTTTGCAAGCAACTCTAATGCTTTAAATTCGGTTACATTGACTGTTATGTATTCATAAGCAAACAGTATTAAGAAACACTGTTTTTTATCTGAAACCTTTAAACCGATGATATCTCATCACACAAACAAAACCATTACCTTAAATCAACACATTAAAAAAACAACCATATCGCTAGACAAACAACATGTGCATTCCCAAAGGTTTGCAAGTAAAGTTCATTATATTAATTACTTCAGTTTCACATTTGTTACAAAATGCTACGCATGCACAATAAACAGATTTAGCCCGAGGTTCAAAAATTGAATTAAACAAATGAATTTTAGGTTTTGCAATTCCACGTTGTCGTTGAAACGGAAATTAATCGCATTGTTCAACATATAGTGAACATGTTTAAATAATATAATTTCATTGGAATTGTTGAAGGATATAAACACATCAAAAACATCTAAAACCAATACATTTAAAAAAGTTCATGTTAAATTTTATTTGTAAGCGTACCAAGTGACTAACAGGTAGTGAAGTTTATGTGCAAAGGCATGAGAAACGTTGATAATGCATATTTCGTGATCATGAAACGTCGTTTTTACGGGGTTGGGGGGAGGGGCTTTGACACGTACTATGTTATATTCAAAACAAACATACCAATCGATGTCCAGATCACAGTCCAAAAGCAAAGTAAAATCTTTGATGCTTCCAATTTAGGTTGGTCACGTAAACTTCCACCAGGGAAGTGAGACCGGTGGCTCCGGAGGGGTAAGCACCTCCTGATTGGATTCGCTAGCTACACCCGCCACGCATGTAATAAAAATTGAGAATAAAAGGAACATGGAACTAAGGGACGTCAAATATATCCAGGATAATTTGAATATAGGGATCATTATGAGATAACACTTGGTATCCCGGAGAACCTTATTGTAGTGTAAGAATTGAATATAATCATTAAAATAAAATGTAATTCTCTGTATAGTGTAAAATACATGTAATCAAAAACAAACATACTAATCCATGTCCGAATCACAATCCAGAAACAAAGTAAAAACTGACAAGTGAAGATAAACACGTGAATTTCAACCATGGAAGTAAGGCCGAGGTTTCCGGAACGGAGAGCACCTCCTGTTTGCTAGCTAAACCCGTCAAGCGTGTAATAAAAATTTGGCATAAAAGGAACATGGAACTATGGGACGTCTAATATATCCAGGATAATTTTGAATACAGAGATTATTATGAGATAACGCTTGGTATCCCGGAGAGCCTTATTGTAGTGTTGGAATTGAAAATATTCATTAAAAAAGAAATGTAATTCTTTGTATAGTATAAAATACATGTAACTTTACATGTACAGTGTATTTGAAAAAGTTATTCGCCATTAACATGAGTATAACATGGTTAAGTACAGAGAATAGTACAGACAATGTTCTGTTTAATACAAAAGTATTCATTAATGCCAAAGAGTGTATAGATTTTAAATAGTTATTGATGAATAATATAATCAATGAGAAAAATAATTCGGTGAGTTTAAAAAGTGTTCAGTTTTTAAAAACTGCTATACGGGTTTTATGTGGGAGTATGAATCTCGATAAAAGTAATATTATGCTGTTTACTTTTAGATTTCGATCCATTAATTATACCTGGTCTGATACAGCATTTACAGGTATAACCGTTTAAGACATTACCATCTTACAAAATGTTATATAATATGCTTTCTTATCTGTAACATTGTTTTTATCATGGGCCAATATTTTTCCTTTTGTTATTAATTAGTGCCAATTTATATTTCACATTGGTTTCATTTATTCAGTCATACAAAAGTACGCGTCATTAATTACCTTTACACTTTATTTTCACCTGCTGCGAAAGAGGACTATTGCAAGCCGAGGCTTATCAAGTCGCTCAAAAGTTTAATTGCCGTCATTACAATATCGTTGATAAGTATAATATCTGTATCCATATTTGACATCCGATAGTTCAATGCTCCTATCAAGATCCTCACAAAGTTCAGTGGCCGTCATCACAATATCGTTGAACAGTAAGGTGTCTCTGTATCCAATATGAACCTGGATAATTTGACGTCTGATAGTTCCATGTTCCTTTCATATTCAATTTTGATTACACACGTAACCGGATTAACTAGCTAAACAGGAGATGCTTATCCATCAAGAGCACACGATCTTACTATCCTGGTGGATATACACGCATTTACCTCAAATTGTCAGTTTTAATTGTGACTTGTACATTGATAGGTATGTTTTTTTTAATTATATATAAATCTCTATCATTTTCAATGCAAATATTACGAGAAAGCATGTGGTTCGGCATGGAGAGTATCTCATTGTAATGTTGGATGTAGAAGATGATCATTAAAATGGAATGTTATTCTATGTTCAGTATAATAGCGTATTCCAGTAAGCCACTTCAATGAATGATATTTGAATGTAATGCTTTATGTTTTGTTGTATTAGTCAATGATTCTAGCTGTAGTATATTGTTTTTACCATTATGTGTACTATATTTACCATGTATAGGCAAACAACATTGACCTGTCCGTTTGACCTTTGATAAGGAATATCCATATAGGATCATGGGTAGTTATAATTATAATATATACTTAATGCACGTGATAAGTGTTCTCAGTATGTAGATGAAAAACACCTGTGATATATATATATATATATATAATGAATATTTACATCAAAGGTCAAGCGGACAGGTCAATGTTGTTTACCTATATATATAATTGGATCAAGCGCGCAGGTCAATGTTGTTTGCCTAAAAAGATGGTACTTTATCATATACACTGTAATTTATTTAACGATTGAACTGCCTAGAAATGGCGTTTATAGTGTTATAACTATAAACTGAATAACGCGGGCTAGCGCGTTATGATTAGTTTGCTTTGCACGGTAATGAAAGTTATAGGACTATAAATGTCATACCGAAGAAAGAGTTCACTTATCCAATTTGCATATCCGCCATATTTGATGTTGATTAACTATTTTTCTTAATGACTCGTTATAGTATATAATTTAAATTTGGCGCCATACAGAACTTGCACCAAGTGGCGGAACAAATTTCTGCTATATTATTTAACCCTACACCGGTACAAAAACCATAGTCTTGTTTTTATAAAAATATTTTAAATTTTTCAAGGTTCCTTTTAACTTTCAATTTACGAAGAGACGTCATTCTATATATAGCTATGTAACAGATATTTGAGTTTTGACAAAATTGCAAATTCTGCTAAATTTGGCTCTGTTTTTCAAACCATAACCACATGATCCCTATCGATTAATCGCTTTGATCATGGAGACCTGGTAAATTTTATCCGTCACATGCCAACCTTTTCACCCTAGCTTTCAATTTAAGGGTTCCTTCTAATATCAAAAATAACAAAAATCGAAAAAGTGAAGAATTTTGAAACTTTAGGGGAAAACGCTGAAACCAACATTTACACTTTCGGAATAAAATCAACTCGATAGCAAAATTCATAAAGACACCGGTTATCAATTGAATAGGGGGGTCAAAGAAGGGACTAGACTGTCAAACTAACTTATTTGGCGATAGAGGTGTTTTACAACTCTGGTTTTCATATCTTCCCGGGAACAAAGCTTTGCGATCACGTGACCATAAAAGGATATGAATATTAATGAGGAGCGAACTGTTTCTTCGACATGTCATTTCTAGAAAGTTCAGTTGTTATATTTACATTTCGCAATGTTTGAAAATCTAATTTTTTGTTTTTGAATCCTGAAATAAATTTAAAACTACCGTGCACGGCATGCAATTCCAATTTATTGAACAGCCAATCAATGACGTCATGTGTATTGGCGTAAGCAAGAGATGAGTGACGTCACATTAGCACCTATAACTTCATTTGGTCCCAAACAGAGTTTATTACAATCAAGCATTATAAATGTAAATATTATAATATATCACCAATTAGTGCATTCTATTATTTATTTATGTAACCCACAAGTGTATGTTCACTGGATAAAAAATGGAATTGATTACTGTATATGCAGAAATATTCGCGGGGGAAATATTCGCGATTTTCACGATAATTCTTGAACCGAAAATATATCTATCTTCTAAGCGAAATTCCTTCCTTCCCACAGTGAAAATGTCTCACCGCGAAATATCCAAAGACCAAACTCGCGGATTTATGTTTCTATTTGAAATAGTTATTTGTCAATGCTGAGTAAAATCATGTTAAAAATAGCTGTGCGAGGCAGAAAATATTATGTTTAACCCAAATTATGCCCATTTATGTGATGGAGTTTATAGATTTTTTATTGAAAAATAATATTTTCCATCTGTGTGTTTACACTGTAAATGGAACATTTTGCAATAAAACTCCTATATTGGTTATTTAAAAATGCATGGATCTCGATGTCTTATGTCGTCATTTTATGTCAAATTTTTGTTTTTACGGCGTTTATTGTTGCTTTTTGACGAATTAATTATACCTGCTACAATAAAACATTCACATTTATAATAAGAGATTATCCTTTAACAACATTTTATCTCATCTGTCACAATTTGTTATCATGTTAATATTTTTTCCTTTTCAATTTTTCACAATTGCAAACTTCTCTCAATATTCACATCTGCTTTGAAACTGCTTATCAACAGATTACATAACAATTCATCAATGCTTCAAAACACTCATTAGAGATTCTGATCGGAGTATTTAAAGCATGGAAAAAGTTTTCTATGATTTAAATGAAACAGGAGTGTTGTTGTTTGTATCGACTAAAAATTCACGTTTCAATCAAGACATAGTTATTATTCAACTATCTATTGACAACAGTCGCCAAAGAAATTGTCAGATGTATCTGATATCAACAACCAAAAGTGGGTTTTAGAATATCTCGATTCTAACACTTCATCTCGTGTAAAAAGTATAAAACACGTTGAATTATTTGTTCCTTTTACATCACAATCCCTTACTCCTTACATTGAAAACGTTTAAAACCATTTATTGTTCATTTGCCATTCTTCTTCTTAAAAAAAAAACCGGTAAGTCAACACAAAAATGTAGTGCTCATCAGGGATTCTGTGAATGCAGAACCTTGTTAAATCAGGAGATACGACTGTTGCCAAATCATTCAACTTTAAAGACAGATATATAAATGACCTTTTTTTTGGGGGGGGGATGGGGGGTCCACTCTTTCAGAGTGGATTTGTGGCAGAGCTTTTTCCCCACCTTTGATAATATTTTTATATTCATCCTATTGTTATTTTTTCATATTTTATACAATTATTCTTTAATTGTTATATAATTTTGTCATTTATTCAATTGCTATATAGTTTGTTATAATAATTACGGTATGTTATGTAATATTGTCAATTTTCGATTTTCAATTAAGCTTTGAATAAATGATCTTTTCCTTCAAGATGTTGTTTACTTGTATCCTTATTTGCAGACATAGCTCGGATTCTGGCTTGAATTTTGTATGTCACTTGGTTTTCGGTATTATATATTTGTCTGTCTTAAATGACGTTTTATCTCTAAATACTAGTAAACCTAAATTGAGAGACTATGTGAATGTAATCTATCCTAGCGAGATTAACATAAAAAAGAAACAACTGCTTCTTCAGCTTCATATTTGGATAAAAAACAAACATACTAATCCATATCCAAATAGAAATCTAAAAGTAAAATAAAACTTGGGACGGACAAATTCCTAGCATGGAAGTGATTTCTACCTCAATTATGAACCACTGCGGTAGCTCAGTTGGTAGAGTGCTCGCTCCGTAAGTGGGAGGTCGTGGGTTCGATCCCCGGCCGGGTCTGACCCAAGACTTGAAAGTGGGTAGTGACTGTTCTTTCGCCAAGCACTCGGCATTACGGAATGAAAGTCACAGTTCTTTCGGATGGGAACTTAAAATAAACGAGGTCCCGTGTAACGGTGGACTTGGCACGCTAAAGAACTCTGCTGTATAATGCCATTAGCGCAACGCACAGGCAAAATTTCTGCACCTTCGCCTATAGCTGGCGACGTCTCGATATAAGTGAAATATTCTTGACTGGGACGTAAAACACCATTACTCACTTACTCACTCTACCTCAATTATGACACCCAGGAAAAGCTAAATGTGAAGCTATATGACAAACGTAATGGCTTCAACTTTTCTATTATCAACTTTGCTTGCGGTGTATTTGTTTCACATTTTATACGCTATGGAAGAGATTATTCCTCTTATGGGAACACCATAAAATAAAGCATGTTGCTTAGAATTAAATTGTTGACTAGTGGGTATTGTATACCAAAGCTTATTAAGGCCATCATAAAGATTTTGATGGTTATCACAGTGTTGTTGAGTTCCTTGTTTATTTTATTTTCAATTTTGATTACACGCGTGGTAAATGTAAACGGGTGATTACTCCTCAGTAACACCCGGTCTCACTTCCCGAGCGTAAGGTCATGTTTTTAACTTAATTTTTCCTTTTACGTTGTGATTTGAACACGGATTAATATATTTGACGCGCCATAAGATTTCCAGGTGATGCGAAGTTTTTGAAATTTTGAAATACTTTGATTATGAAAAAGCCATAGAGTTTCCTTGTTTGAAGATAGACAAACTACTCAGGGGTATGATCAGAATGGACAGAATGGCGGGCCTTCAAATTTTAATGCCTCTCTTTCTTTCTTCTTGTGCATATATACGTTCATGTTCTCTAAATTTAATCTGATGTTTTGTTCGAATATACGAGTACGATTGTTTTTGTTACAGGACATATACTTACATAACAATTGGGTTAATTCTCCTGATATTGGATCTTGAATGCTGTCATCTGAAATTAATGAAGAAGGCTAGAAAATTAACTTCATTTCTTTTTATCAGTGAGTGCCTTCATTAACGTATTCTGTTCAATTGGTCAATACCATCAATTCAGACTAGGTTCGAATCAAGGTTGTGCGGTATGTTTTTGATAAGATACCTTATTTCAGACTATGTCTGTACATCAAATGAATGAGTCTGACAAAATATCTTAGTTGCTCAAGATGTCGGGATTGAACTCATCCAATTTGCAGCTTCTAATTATTTTGTGAGGATTATGCTCGAAACCTCGAGTCAGTACAACTTTTTATTCCTGTATTATGTGACATGTATCAACTTCTGGTTTTTAATAATTATTCTTTTGAAAATCGTAAAATCGCAATAACATAAAAACTATTATTATACCTCATTAGAAAAATACGATGCTATCTGTAATTTGATTGGACCGTTGGATCATGTGATCAGGGTGGAGAAAACATCGTGTATCCTTCTGAAAACATCATATCCCACCTCTTCGGAACACACCGTGACGTCACAATGATATGACGTCATCGATGGAGAATCGGTCTTGAGGTTCTAGCGTTTGCCTCCGATGAGTTCCGATAGGAGAAAAAACAATGAATCGGAGAAGGATTGATGTTTTCAGACTGTCTTTTTTTAAAATATTTTCTTTCTCTCTGTCTTTCATATTGCCATGGTTATCTTTCGGTATAATAAACAATTTATTGCCTTTGTGTGAGGGAGATATGAACATTTGTTCACCCTTAACAAGTCACATTTCCCTCGGGCTTCGCCCTCGGGAAATATGACTCGTTGCGGGTGAACAAATGTTCATATCTCCCTCACACATAGGCAATAAATGTATATTATTATACCTCATTAGAAAAATACGATGCTATCTGTAATTTGATTGGATCGTTAGGTCATGTGATCAGGGTGGAGAAAACATCGTGTATCCCTCTAAAAACATCATATCCCACCTCTTCGGAACACACCGTGACGTCACAATGATATGACGTCATCGATGGAGAATCGATCTTGACGTTCTAGCGTTTGCCTCCGATGAGTTCCGATAAGAAAAAAAACCAATGAATCGGAGAAGGACTGATGTTTTCAGACGTCTTTTTTTTAATACTTTCTTTCTTTCTTTCTGTCTTTCTTATTACCATGGTTATCTTTCGGTATAATAAACAATTTATTGCCTTTGTGTGAGGGAGATATGAACATTTGTTCACCCTTAACAAGTCACATTTCCCTCGGGCTTCGCCCTCGGGAAATATGACTTGTTGCGGGTGAACAAATGTTCATATCTCCTTCACACAAAGGCAATAAATGTATATTATTTTGTACAATGCTTCGAACAGTTTACTGTTTTTGAAGAAAAAACCTAAATTGTGTATTAAGATTAAAAGATGCAGAAGATCTATATTAAGTTGAACAGATTTTACTACAGTTCGGAAAAGAACCACGAGAAGGACAAAACACCTGAAACGCCTAAATGTGTTTTTTTTATTGTCAAACAGTTTCAGAGTCTCTGAATTAGAGAAAAAGATATTTTCAAAGAATCTCCACAATTTAGCATCCTGTTTGCATATTCCATTTAAAACATGAAACCTCGGTACAAAAATTAAAAAGCAATCATCTATATACCAAATTAAAATTAAAGTAGTCCATATATAAAAATGAAATAGTCATTTATCTAACATTAGACTAGTTTTTCTACGAAATACAAGTTTTATCAAACACGCATGATACAGAATCTTGTATCACCACACTGGTGATACAACATTGGCGGTAAAGTGCACGTGCATGTTCTCATTGTGACGTCATTAGGGAGAATGTAGAACAAGTGTCATAACATAGTTCAGTGGTTTTCTGTGGTAAAATGTAATTTTTTCACATTGAGTATTGTTTTTTATTATTTTAAATAACCTAATTGGAAATGTTAGATAAAAATGTTATATACACAGTGTGTAGGTACAACCCTTCGTATCAGGTCTCGTCCTTTTTTCGTAGCTGTATCACTACTCGTCGCGAAAACGCGACTCGTAGTGATTCGGCTACGAAAAAATGATTCGACGTGATACTGAGGGTTGTACCTACACACTGTGTATATAATATGTATTTATCTGTTTTGTCTATTTATAGTTACAATGGTCATCTTGGTTGTCAAACATAATCATTAAGCATTATTCTGATTGACGTATCGCCGGCCACGCCCATTATATTCCGTCAAATGGCCGGATGCTTGATTTACATCCAAAAAAATGAAAACTCGGTCTGAATAGCGCCATTTAATGACGTCACTGACACTAATACGTCATTAGTTGCCGTGACGCATCTTTGGTACCTTGATGGCGGCCAGTGTCGGAACATTGTGGGCGTGGTCGCCGATACATCAATATAATGTCATCTCGAATCCCTCCGTTGTAAATTTGGTTTTAATTGGTCCAGAAGTTTAAGAAAACATAAAAGTTTTAAACACGCACGTATACAGCATCATGCTAAAAGCTGAGCTGGCTTTAGATAGTTGAACTAAAATGAGTTATATCCCGTGTATTTTTAAAACTGTCTTGACCAATGGGACTCCCCAAAGTATCAACGTAATGCATTCAATTTCTAGATATATATGAACTTATACATGTATTACAGATGTCATTATTCACTGATAATTTACAGCAAGTATGCCACCACAATACAATATAATACAATACAATACAATACAATACAATACAATACAATCATGACAATACAAATCAATAATCTTTATTTGACGTTGAATACATTACATAGGCCCAGTAGAGCTTGTACTCTTTCATAAAAATTTTCACCCTTGGTTTGGTTGTCATGGAAAAGTTTAATCAAATTTCGTAAATAAATAAAAAAGTAATGAATACAATGTATAGGAATTCCCAGAACCAGTATAACGAAACTGTATAAACTTAGTTAAAATCAAATACATCAATTTTGTTGACTGTCTGTTGCTGTCATTGGTAAATGTGGTTTATGTATTTGTTGCCATAGCAGCAAAAATGCTGCATATGATTTTGTACATAAGTAGTATCAGCCTCATTTTCGTTTGGTACATCCATAAGCCTGCTTTTCTCGTGGCTGGTCATATAATGTGTTGTTTATTTCAGTACTTTACTTTGTTTTTTAATTGTTATATCGTTTTATGATGTTAATTGAAACTTTGATCTCATGCACTTTCTTTTATATTATATCCTCTTATAACTTCTTTCTTTCGGATGTTGTCGAATACTCAAATGTTTTTTTTATTTGGATTTAAAATATTCGTCATTCGGGCTAGGTTGATTTATTATGTTTTTAACTCTAAAAGCCGTGTTTTTGGCGTTGACTTCAAGTTTGGGGCGTTCGAACAACTTCCTGATAATTTTATGTCAAATTTCATTTATTTATTTATTTTTTATTTATTTTTTATTAAACCCAGGGGCGGATCCAGAGTCTTGGTGAATGGGGGGGGGGGGGGGGGGACACAAGTATGCGGCAAAGGCGCGACCTGCTAGGGCGTCTGGGGGCGTGCTCCCCCAGGAAATTTTCGCTTTTTTCAGTACAGATGGTAAAATTTCCTGCATCTTGAACACTGTCGAGCGTCTTTTTCACCTCGCATTCAAAGTGGTAATCAGTCTAGCTTTTTTCAAAAATTGTAATATTGACGCAGGTGGCTATGAGTGTCGGTGAGTTCATAATCACCGTGTACAACCCTTTCCAAGATAGAATCGCTGAAGCGCCCGTGTTACTCTCATATAAGGTATGATAGAACCACACAGCCTCGCTTCAAATCCAAACACGAGGTAAGTTAATTGTTGTTACTTTGTACTCTGTTCATATTTTGATTATAAGCATGCAGATTACCATTACCTGTGCCGTCTAAGTGATTGATGATGCAATTGAAATGAGGCGGCAATTTTCTACACGTTAATCGTCTTGGTGATTGAATTAGCTTATACTGAAGAGTGTTGCTGGGGTCCGGGGTCAGGATATCCAAGGTATAATTGCGATAATACTGAAATATAAAAAAGTCAATCTATATACAATATTTGCTTTAAAACGGCATTACTTTTTGTCGATTAAAGCTGTCAAGTTGTTGCTGAAATTAGTGCTGTACTCTGTCCGTCATCTTTATTCTGCCTTTATTTCCAAAATATTTATTTTAATGTATTTTTTTTTACAAAATACGTAGTTTACAGTCATTATGAAATCAAATGTGTTGAGTTTATTTTACTGAATTTTATCAATATCCCTGGCTGATTGATCTAGAAAGCAAATCGAAAAAACGCTCTCATATGCATAATTGAAAACGGTTTAAAATTAAAGAAAATAATCGACTATATCGCTCAAACTCATTTAATATTTATTTATTTATTTATTTATTTATTTATTTATTTATTTATTTATTATATTATTATTTTTCTGAAGATGTGGTATATTAATTCGAAGACGATGGTATCTGTATAATAGGAGGGATATACAAAAGTGGAAGCAGTTCTGTTCGGTGCGCTGGCAAAAAGGCAGGACTTTGAAAGAAGACATAAGGAAAAAATGGCGTCCACCATGACCAGCGGAAATTTGGTTCAGAAACATTTTCAGAGTTTGCTAGGCCAGATTGGTTGAATGCCGAACATGAAACAGGGGTAATTAGAAAGACACCATTATTTACTACATTCCTTGTATATGCTTCCTATATTCATATTCAAATATTTAGTTGTTGAGAAGATGATTACTTGGTGACAAAGGGGGGGGGGGGGGGGTTGGTCCGAAATAAACCGGTCATAGATGATTAGCTCGGTATGTCGTAAGTTCGTATATGTAACAAATAACTTAACATAAGGTCTTTGAGCTAAAATTCGTGAAAGTGTAACTTAAAAGCTTGGACCAAGAAAAAAGTTTGATAATTTCGCAATAGATACGGGTGCAGGACAAAACGTACCCTTGCCATAACGTACCCTACCATAACGTACCCATTTTTGGACGAAACGTACCAACATTTTTACCAAAACGTACCCATACCAGAACGTACCCACCAAAACGTACCCGCCAAAACGTACCCACCAAAAATCTTGTATAACTTATACTGTTTCTTGATTTTGAACCAAAATTATGCCAAAACGTACCCATAACAGGATTACCAAACAGCAAGTAGTAGTATGTTATTTAAAACCATCTACTAGGCATATGCCATTCATCTTTGTTATAATTCTTAGACATGCTTATTTTATATTTTTCTTTAATTATATTTTTGTATTTTTTTAAGAAAAAAAAAAACAATAAAGATAATAAATGGCTGCAGAATAGTTAGTCCGACTAATCAGCCCACTAAACCCCCATTTTAATTTTTTGACTTTTTGGAGGTTTGTGGTCTGACAGCTTCCATTATTGAATTCTTGAAATTTCTGGCGAAAACGGCAGAAACGAAAACACGTGTACTCAAAGCATTTGATACATGTGTGATTATTTACGTACCAAAGGTCACTATGTCTTCAACTTCAGCAAAAAAAAAGGATAATCAATGTTTAATATTACGATAAAAATAAAAATTATGAAAATTGAACATGAAATGTAACAGTGAAATACAATTAATGAGTTTTCTTTTACATGAAACGTATGTATTTATTTAATTAATTTATTTTATTAGAAAATGTCAAAAATCTTTTGTGCTTCCCTTAGGTTTGTCTCACCAGTTTTTCACGAAAAGCATTTTTATCCTGTCGTGTGTTGGTTTTTCTTTACCGCATTAATATTCCATTCAAATTTGACCCTTTAAAACCTGATAAATTTTGGAATTGAAATATATCTTGTAAAATTAGAATACAACTTGTAATCGGGGAGTAAAGCCAAAGTTTCCTTTTTAATTTTATAATTGTATGTATAATGGTCCTTTATTGAATTTCAGAAATAATGAAGCAAAATTTGTTGTTAAATGCTGAAAAACATTATTAAAAGACTGAGTACCAGTTTTCTGAGTCTGTAGCGTGTACATGTAGGTTGAC
This sequence comes from Anadara kagoshimensis, assembly GCA_021292105.1. Classification (NCBI taxonomy): domain Eukaryota; kingdom Metazoa; phylum Mollusca; class Bivalvia; order Arcoida; family Arcidae; genus Anadara; species Anadara kagoshimensis. The sequence continues at coordinate 27,143,747 of CM037870.1, read as the reverse complement.
TATTTGAGTTGGCCGGACAATTTATTTTGATTTCATTTCCCATTGATTTCCCGGGAAAACAGCACGGTGGAGCGGGATTTGCGGGTGTCTATGATCTTAAAAAGACAAATCCAGGTCCATTTTATTACTTTTATTCCATCTCACATAGTAAAAGTCACATTTACAAATGATAATTAAAGTTCAAAACATAGATATAATTCTCTCTCATAAAATATAAAACGCGAATTACAAATTAATTGAAACGCGCCATGATTAACAAATATCAATTAATCTGAATTGAGTGTTTTCCACTTAATTTTATCACTAAATTATGCATTAAGATATAATCCCAAATGAATAGTACGAACTATGTAACGAACAAATTTTAACGCGCACTCTATTAATTTTTAGATTTGCCGCCCGAAGTTTCAGCTGAACAATTTTACTTATCAAGACAATAAATATTTACAATTTATTCTTTAACTTTTCCAAATTTCAACATTAAATATTATTTATTAAGACACGGAAGATTTCTATCTTTTAACCTCTGTGTTTCAAAATATATTAGCGTCAGAATATCTGTTAAATGGAACACAAAGTGTCAATTTTGACAAGTGATATATTCTAATTGTTAAAATAATATTATGCCCTAAACCTTATTTCAGAGTTCAAAGAAATTAATAAACACAATAGATTTATATCAATTATATGATTTTAAGACAAATTTCCTTATATCACATTTAAAAAAAATCATTAAAACTATAGCTAATTAGAACCTAATTTTAAACAATGAAATTAACGTTTTTCTTTTAATATCTAATATTTAACCACTAATTCTCTTAACAAATTCCACCTAATTTTTTACACCATTACATTAAATCCCTTGATATGAAAGGAACTAAGTTATAATTAATCGTTTTCATTTTTTTTAAATAAATGATATATATTTGTACATAGACGCTATAAGAACAAATCTAGGGAAATAAAGTGAATGTGGGTACGTTTTGGTAAATATATGACACATAAAAGCTATTACTCTGAGTGCTGCTTTTAATTCTTCTCTCAGTTGTTATTTTTTATTTATTATAAAAATACATATTTTTAGAAATAAAGGAAGATGTAAATAAAACATTTTGTCATAAAAAAATCAAAGCTACATCATACAAATATAAGATATATATTGATGCTATGGTAAGTACGTTATGGCGGGTACGTTCTGGTGGGTACGTTCTGTATGGGTACGTTCTGGTAAAAATGTGGGTACGTTTCGTCCAAAAATGGGTACGTTATGGTAGGGTACGTTTTGGCATGGGTACGTTTTGTCTATAACCCATGTATACATGTACACTGATTTTTTAAAAAAAGTCTCGAAATTCTACAAGATAATTATACCGGTAATACAAAAAAAAAAAAAAAATAAATAAATGTAAATTTTGTTTTATGTTTTTTTTTTACTTTAGACCACTATTATGGCAGTGCAGTTTGATGGTGGAGTTGTCATAGGAGCAGATTCCAGAACCACAACTGGGTAATAATTTTAAGTTCAATTGGCTAGTGGCCACATCACTAGTTGACTAAAGGAAAATAAAAAATAATTTGAAATAACCTTCTTATGATATGCTCTTAACCACTGTGCGGAGTTGAAAGAGTGCTCGCTCCTAAATTGGGAGGTTGTGTGTTCTTACCCCAACCAGGTCTGATCCAAGACGTGAAAGTTGGTTTTGACTGTTCTTTCGTCAAGAACTCAGCATTACGAAATGAAAGTCATGGTTCTGTCACATGGGAACTTAAAATAAACAAGGTCTCATGTCATGGTAGACATAGCAGGATAAAGAACTCTGCTGTATAATGCCATCGGCATAACGCACAGGCAAGATTTCTGCACCTTCACTTATACTTTTTATAGCTGGCAATGTCTCGATATAAGAAATTTTTTTGACTGGGACTTCAAACACCATTAATAAATTTGTACGCCTTTGAATTAATATGCCATGGCCACATATCGTTGTACTACACCCTACATGTTGTTATCATTTTTCTTGGTATGATACACTTTTACCAGCTTTGCATTTTGGTACATAACCCGGGTCTACCTAAATCATGCCAAGGAGGATTTCATGCCAAGGTAGACGCCAAGGGAAATGAAATGCGCCAAGGAAGTTTGTGTGCAAGCTAGAAACTTATTTTTTTGTATGCTGAATTATTAATGAATAAAGAATATATTCTGAATTCGGTTAGTCATTTTGTTGATTAATAATTGATTATTTAAATATTTCTTATTGCACCGTTGACTGGTTACAATATGGCCGTTATTCTGTGCTGTTATTGGTAAATCCCTCCTTATAATGGAGCATGCTCTTGGTAAATCCCTCCTAATAAAGGAGCTATTCATGTGATTTAAGACTGCTGTTATTTAATAACACATTTAGAAGAAATCAAACAGTTGTGTTAATAATATTATTTGATTTAATTTTGAAATAAGTGTTTCAGATCTTCCTAATGAGTTATCAAATGTAATACAGTCATTTTCTTTTTGATAGAGATGGGTCAATACACAGCTATACATTTCATTACTGCATTCATATAATTGAATTATCTTGACCGGTTTCACAATCATTCCTTAGCTAAGATTTTCCTTAACTTAAATTTAGCAAATTTTTGGAACTATTGATGAATATTTTTGTCAAAACTAAATGCAAATGTTTTAATCTTGATGCGATCTTAAAAATAACACATTAAAAATTATGAAAATTTGAAATTTTGCCAGATTTTAGTTAAGGAAAATCTTAGCTCAGGAATGATTGTGAAACCGGGGCCGGGTGTTATATAAATTAAGTGAATTATCTTGAGCGGGTTGTTATAAGTATTCATGTGTAGATAGGTGAATTATCTTGACGGGGTGTTATAAGAATTCGTGTGTGTATTAATACACAAATATAAGTGAATTATCTTCCTGGGATGTTGTAAGTACAGTCCGTGTACATGCCGGTCAATCACTGGGTTTAAAGAATCTTTTGACCATCAATTATCGGATTACCTAGGTGTACTCACGCGACAGGTATTTACAGTTAATTAGCCAATTATGGGATTAACTTCGGTATACACACGTGCGGCCTGAAACCATACCAACTCTTATGAGTCCCATTTTCCTGTTTAAAAATGTTACGAAATACTCATTTTTTGGCGAAATAAATATAATTAATTTTTACAATAAATTAATTATATAATAATTTTTTTATGAAAATATGACGATAGAGTTTAATAGCCTTAAACGTAATTAATGATCCTCATTTTTAGGGCCCAATCAGTAAAATTGTAAATGTAATAGGCTAAAAATATGATGTAATAATAATTTAATAAAATTAGAAATATTATTTTCAATATTACATACACTGAAAACTACTGATAAAATACAATAATACATTCTCTTATTTTTATTGCAAAAGTTAATAATAACGGTCATTATTAGAAGACAACAAAGAAACAACATTATGATTTTTATTATTTAATAATAATATAAATAATAATTATTATAATAATAAAAATAATAATTATAATTTGAACAATGACATTCCATTGTTAAACCAGTTCGACTATATACATGTATGTAGAAAAACTAGAGTTACCTCTCTTTCGTCACAGAATTTACACGGACAAGGTCAAAGTTGGAATAACTCGGCTTTTTACCGAAAAATTATTTCCAATTTTTCAGAAAATATACTTTATTCATTAATAATTCAGTATACAAAAAAATAAGTTTCTAGCTTGCACACAAACTTCCTTGGCGCATTTCATTTCCCTTGGCGTCTACCTTGGCATGAAATCCTCCCTTGACATGATTTAGGCAGACCGCATAACCCTAATTATCTCATGTGATCAAGCAGGAAAATAACCCCAACATCATTGACTCACACATCTCTATTAAGAGTTAAGAGGATATTGCCAAGAGCAACTCTTTGAAACTTCAATGGTGACCTGAGAATATTTGTACTTTGTCATGAAAACAAAAGAATACAAACAACAGGAAATAATTACTTTATAACTAAAAATTGTTTAATAATTTATCATAGATGGTTTTTTTTCAACACACAGAGAGGTAGCTTCCTTGGAGGTATTGGCATAGGGCTTGAAGAATCTGATAGCAATATGCCAAAGAGCTTCTCTGACTTTTATCTGTACTGCAAATAAATAGTTCCTTATATGGTTCTTTTTGTTTAAATTTCAGTGCCTACATAGCCAACCGAGTCACAGATAAGTTAACAAAAGTGACAGATTATGTGTATTGTTGTCGATCTGGATCTGCTGCTGATACACAAGCTATAGCAGATATTGTAAATTACCATCTCAACTTCCACAAGTAAGTTTTAGTATTAGTAATGAATTAGTTCGTGTTACACAATTGCATACAAACATGCATTTGCATTGGTAATAATACTGATGGCTAACCTAATTTTTTGTCGTTCTTCATAGAATTGAAGCAGTTGTCTCTCTTGATTCACTTGCTTGCAGTTTGAACTGCTTCTGTAGACAGTGTATCAAAGTACACATCATGTGAATAAGTAAAATGAAGAAAACTTGAATTATTTCCATCTCTCCGTTAGGAGAATCGGGCCCGTTTACAAGTCCTCCCCATTTTCCTTTATCTGTTGCTACTTTTTCTGCTCCAGTCCATGAATTGTATCCTAGTTCTTTTCATTCTCTTTCAATTTAAAAAAAAAAACAAAAATGAAGATAAAATATAGTAAAATAATTTGTGAATTCATTATTGTCCTCTGTTTATTGTCATTTTTTTGGCATTATACTAGATTTAACAAATCAGAAAATTAAGCAATATCAGTGGCAGATATAAATTGTGGCATATAGTTTTTACAACATTCATAAATATCCATGTGTTCATTCTAGGAGAGAGCCATGGGGTCATTGGTCCTTATTTTGCCAAATGACCCTATTGTAACGGCCTTAGGGAGTCATGTTCAACCATTACAAGAATGCAAAAAAATTTATGTTTTGGTGCTGTAGAGGAAATTTTTTGAAAATTGCCCTCTCTGAAAGAAAAATCTAAAACTGAACACTGTTTATAGATATGATATATTTTCAGAATGGATTCGGGAGAAGAACCATTGGTATTAACAGCAGCTAATGTCTTCAGAGAAATGTGTTATAACTATAGAGATAGTCTAACAGCTGGTATAATTGTAGCAGGCTGGGATAAAAAGAAAGGGGGTCAAGTAAGTCTAGTCTGAGAGCAGGTATTATAGACGGTTTATAGTAGTTATTTACAAAAAGAATAAACTTAATACAGTAAAACATGTTTATAATGAAGCCCTAGGGACTCTTATTTTTAACCTTGTTATAAAGCCACTTTGTTATATTGTTATAAATAGACTTATATAGAGGAGTGGTCGACCCAATATTTGATTTATGTTTTAAGCATGTTTGTTATATTCGTGTTTTACTGTATAGGAAACATGTGTCATCTCTGGATAGCTATTTAATGTATGACGCTTATAAAGGTAAAGCAATTTAGCTTAAATGCATTTACTACCAAATTGAGTACTTTAAAACTTAATTTTTGAAAGAATTTCTCGGAAATTGGTAGCCAGTGATGCTTTTGGGTACCAGTAATTGACATATCACCTGCCATATCTACTATGTTCTGACACTGGCCGCCATCACAGTATTAAAGCAGTGTCACGGCAACAAATGACATATTTATTTCAGTGACGTCATTAAATGGCACAATTCAGGTCGAGATTTCATTCTTTTTGGGTGTAATTTTAGCTTGCCTGGCCTTTGATGGAACATTGTGGGCGTGGCTGGCGATCCGTCAGTTGAAACAAAGATACATGTCTTGTTTTTCCTAATCCAATGTTTCTGTTTTACAGGTTTATACAATTCCAATAGGAGGTATGATAACTAGAATGCCTGTCTCAATTGGAGGATCTGGTAGTGGTTACTTATACGGTTATGTGGACTCTAATTACAAAGATGCAATGACAAAAGATGAATGTCTACGCTTTACAGCTAATTGTAGGTTTAAACCTTTTTAATTTTTATATTTTCTTTAGCCTGGCACATTTCCTACATCTTCCAGTTTGAGGCTTTTTGGCATTTATAGGACAAAAATGCCAAACGACCTCATCACTGCATTTGAATATTAATATTGGCAATACACATTTTGGGGAACTACAACCTGGTAAACTAAATGGCTGCCTCCATATTCCCAGGTAGTTTATTTCTTGGGGTATCGTATGCCTTTGTGCTTGATGATCAAGTTGTTTTTTTTTACTTCACAAAGTCTATTGGAAGTTTCTGTGTGTAAATTGCTCATTATTTAGTTTGTTGTGCATAGGTTTGGCATTCATATTGACTATGAACACTGTTTGTTAAATATAGTCAGAGAGAAGGGTACCTGTTCCATTGGCATCAAAAGCAAAATTCTGGCCCCCAAAAATGTCGCCTTTGGGGCAATCTTGGCCCTTCTTTTCAGTCTTGTAAAAAATTTTATGCCCTTTTTCAAAAATTTTTCTTTCATGCATGTGCAGTTTTCATGGTGTGCTGCAAGTGTTGTATACTCTCTAGTAAAGGGGAGTCTCATTAAAGTACACATATTTTACATGACGGGGGCCCATTTAAGCATTTGGAATTTTAATGAAGTTAAATTTTAAATTACTATTTTATTAGTAGTTTGCACAGTATTAGCAATAGAATTGAGATTATTTTTGAAAATAAAAAAGTATTTTTTATACTAAAAGTAGTCACTCTCTACCCGGCTAAAAAAAGTAGTCACTTTCTACTAAAAAGCACTTAGTATTTAGAAATAAGTTGCAACATCCTTCAAACAATACCCTTAAAAAAATAAAAATGTCTATTGTCACAAAAAAGTTCTACATCTTATGGTGTTGTGTTGATATAAGTGAACAGATCTTGACTGGTGTAAAACCACAGTCACTCATTGAATATACTTGACATGATTAAAAGAATATTTTAGTAATTTTATATAATTCTTAAAATAGTTTAATGTGGAAAAATTTCCTAATACCTACTATATCTTGATTATGGTGAAGTAAAAACCCCATTTTTAAAAAGATATTTATGTTCTTAAGAAGCAAGATAATTATGGTGAAGTGGAAGCCTATATTTTCAATTATATATTTGTGTTATGTTACAGGTATATCACTGGCTATAAACAGAGACGGATCCAGTGGAGGTGTTGTAAGATTGGCTTGTATAACAAAAGATGGAGTAGAAAGATTCTTACTTACAGGAGATGAAATACCCAAATTTTATGAAGACTATTAAATTATTGAAAACTTTAGTTTTTGAAGGCTATTAAATTACTAAAAATGTGACAATAGTCAGACAATATCCTGATGCAAACATTCACTTACAACTAAAAGCAGTATTTACCTGTATATATTGAATTATCAAAAAATCATCACTACAGAACAGACATTCATTGCTTCTCTCTGTCAGAAGGATGAAATGAATCGTTACAAATTGTGAATTTAAAGTTATTATGTGTAGTAGACTTAAGTGCTATGTAAGGAGTCGACCAAAGTGCTACTGTTAAAACATTGGATATTGGAGAAGAAGTCAAATACTGTATGTTTTTGAATAAATATTAAAATTTTCTGTTTGTCTTCAGTTGTTAATAAATTTATGTAGGTAAACAACATTGACCGGTCCACTTGACTTTTAATTTAAATGTTTATCACAGACCAGTGCATTTATGTACAGGAAACACACCTGTTTGTTTTTGACTACATAATGAGAACAATAATCAAGTGCCTTGTGTACACTAGTTTTATAATTACCTGCTAATCCTTACATTACCTATGTATTGTGTGGATCCTCTTATAATTATGAATATTCTTAATGAAGGGTCAAATGGACAGGTCAATGTTGTTTGTCTATAACAAATCTATAGTTTAATTTGTTATTATGGACAAGTTATCTCCCTTGTATAGTGATTCCTCCTTTTAACTTCTCTCCATTGTAAGAAAACCACTGCAGTAGCTCAGTTCTCGCTCTGTAGGTGGGAGGCTGTGGGTTCAATCCTTGGAGGGGTCTGACCCAAAACTTAAAAGTTGGAAGTGACTGTTCTTTCGCCAAGTACTCAGCATTACAAAATGAAAGTCATGGTTCTTTCAGATGGGAACTTGAAATAAACAGGGTCCTGTGTTACTGAAGGTGTGGCACAATATAAGAACCATGCTGTATAATGCTATCCGCTCATGGCACAGGCAAAATTTCTGCATCTTCACCTATAGCTGGCAACGTCAAATTTAAATTCAAATTTATTTATTTCTAATAATTGCACATTTACAATATAGAGAACATAATAAAATCTTACAAATTACATTTACAATATTGCATGTATGAGCTGACATAAATTTATTTAATTAAACTGGAGGACTGACTCTCTCAAAAATGATATTAATAAAATTACTTAAGAATATTATCTAATATTGACTGCCTCTGGTAGTAAACAATTAAACTTCTTGACATTTGGACTTTTTCTATAACACAAAGGTACATTAATAGAATCTATCGCAACATGTGGTTCCAGATAGGGAAATCTCAACCTGAGTTCTAATGTATTTGGTCCAGATTCTATAATTAATATTTGATTACTATACTTGTTAGTCTCGATATAAGTGAAATATCCTTGATTGGGATGTTAAAAACCGTAACTCAATTCCATCAAAGAAAGAAGATAGTTTATGTTTCAGAAGCTAAGTCATGTCTTGTGTAAGCACCTCTCTTTTGACCAGACAACAAGGTTACCTTTACTGACTTGTGACATTTGTGCTTAATCTCTTCAATTTATTTTAACTTGTTTAAAAGATGGAATACGGTATTCCAGTCAATTTAATATTTTAAATCCTCTGCAAACCAAGTTTTGGGAAGTATGTGGGAATCACCAAGTCTTTTCTGCAGGGTAAGCTCTGGCTCTCAAAAAATGTAAGCCAAAATAGTCAATTTTTAAATTAAGGAGCCAATGTATATGTTACAGAGCCAAAAACTAAGAAAATAAAAGTGACAAAAATGTTTCAAATGTAGAACATCTTGAATTGTTCTTGATTAACAGTTTGGAACACGTGTTTTACTTTTTCACAATTGTGTAAAACATAAAAGGCGATCTTAGTCTGCCTAATAATGAAATTGATACAAATTTTGGATAAAAAATATTAGCAAGTATCTATTTTTTGTAGGCAGAAATTATAAAAATTAGCAATTGGCAAATGGCAGGGCTAACACAAAGTCCGTCCCAATGTTGTGTCCGGTCTATATCTTCCATGCCTATGGATGGATTTTGATCAAACTTGGCGCAAATGTAAAACAATATCAGACAATGAGTCACCGAATTCAACAACGCCTCTTGTTTGTGTCGCCTACAAGAATCCCCATTAGAGTCCAGATGATAGTTTTTGTAATATTGATTGCATTTGGATGAAACCTGGTCCATGTCTATTGATGTAACACCCCGGACATGTTTAAAATGTGATCATGTCCACATTAGCATGATACTGCTATCTAATTGGTGATGCTTTTTGGATGATATTTTTATGCCCCCACCATGAATATGGCATGGTCATATTGCGTTGCTCATGTCCGTACGTACGTTTCTGAATTAATTTCAGAGCTATGACTTTTAAATTAAACAAGGTATCAAATAAAAAACAAACCTACTAATCCATGTCCGAAGCACAATCCAGAAGCAAAGTAAAAACGATGACACTGACAAGTTAAGATAGACACTTGAACTTCCACCAGGGAAGTGAGGCCTGGTGCTCCGGAAGGGTAAGCACTTCCTGTTTAGCTAGCTACATCCGCCACGTGTGTAATCAAAATTGTGTTAAAGAAACATGGAAAGATACTAACATGATATTAAACAGTATGGACAGACAATGTGTCACGTGCCAAATTCGAGTTATCAAGGTCAAGGTCAAAATACCATAAAAACTTTGAATATTGCACTTTTTCATGTCCATAGGTTCGTCTCTGAATTAATTTCAGCTCTATGACTTTTGAATTAAACAAGGTCTCAAACTGGTACTAACATGATATATAAAGTATGGTAAGGCGATTTGTCGCGTACCAAATTGGAGTTATCAAGGTCAAGGTCATAGGATCATAAAAACTGAAAATTACACTTTTTAATCCATTTCTGCTCCTAGACTTTTATATTTAAAGAGGTATTAAAGTGATATTAATAAGATATAAACAGGAAGCCTCTAAGCAAGTTTATTAAATTAAAAATCAGCTACGAACGCATAATTGCCCCTATTTCAGAGATATAATTACCCCTGCGGTAACGTAGACGAATCGAAACGAATAGCAAAAAACTTCATCAAAATATACACACATGTATTATTTTAACTGTCGCATCTTTACGCATACTATTGATTGTGATTAAATTAACGATTACATGATGTAATATTACCGAGTTTAATGATGTTACCTGGGGTATATAATGTTCATATTTCAATATTGATGTATGCATTATTAAAATATACATTAACATGAAAAACAAGTAAATTCAGTAAATTAGGATCCCCCGCGAGCAGGTTTTATATTTTGATTTGCAAAATATATTCAAAGGGCAATAACTCTCAGGAAAATGAACAGAACAACTCCAGTTAACGATATGCCCATTTCCTATCAATGTTGATGCTTTGAACAAGTTTCATGAAATAGTGCTTCATAGTTTTGGAGAATTTGCGCAGACAAAATTTTCGGACGGTATGAAGGACGGACGGAAACTCGAATTTAAGACCCCCCCCTCCCCCGCCTTCTTTCTTTGAAAGGCGGGGTATAAAACGAAGCTAAAGCCCCTGGTTAGATACATGTATTAAAGTTGTTTGGTCTATTAGAAATGTGATATGAATTTTTCATGTTTTAGGTGAAAACTGAAGAAGAGCTATTCCAATGCCGTTTTGTTTGTTGTCCGCCATCCATGCTTTTCAAGAAAACTTCTGCAGGACCAGTAAACCAATGGCAATAATACATGACTGACCCAACCACTTTCATGTTTGCAAGATTGTTGGCCTTTAAACATCAAGCTCACAAAGTCCTTAAGTTTAGTTGAGTTGTGATGTTTAATGTCGCAGTCAAGAATATTTCACTTAAACTAAGATGACGCCAGCTAGAGGCGCAGGTGAAAAAATTTTGCCTGTGCGTTGCGCTGATAACATTATACAGCAGGGTTCTTTATCGTGCCAAGCCTACCATGACACGAGACCTCGTCCATTTTTAGTTCCCATCCGAAAGAACCGTGATTTTCATTTTGTAATGCCAAGTGCTTGCACCTACAGAGCGACCACTCTACCAACTGAGCTACCTTTCATGTTTGCAAGATTGTTGACCTTTAAACATCAAGCTCACAAAGTCCTTAAGTTTAGTTGAGTAATGATGTGTAATGTCGCAGTCAAGAATATTTCACTTAAATTGAGATGTCACCAGCTATAGGCGCAGGTGAAAAATTTTTGCCTGTGCGTTGCGCTAATGGCATTATACAGCAGGGTTCTTTATCGTGCCAAGCCTACCATGACACGGGACCTCGTCCATTTTTAGTTCCCATCCGAAAGAACCGTGACTTTCATTTTGTAATGCCAAGTGCTTGCACCTACAGAGCGACCACTCTACCAACTGAGCTACCGCAGTGGTTCAATTATACATGTACTAGGATTCTTCAGTCTGTATAGCATGTGATATGGATTTATCATGTTTTAGGTGAAAACTCAAAGTGAGCTTTTCCAATGTCCTTTTTTTCGTTGTCCACCATCCGTGCTTTTCAAGAAAACTTCTGCAGGTCTACTAAACCAAATGTCAAACTTGACAGGCCCGAACACTTTCAGCTTTGCAAGACTGTGGGCCTTTAAACATCAATATCAGAAAGTCTAAGTGACAGAAGGTTTTATTTATTGTGCGCAAGGTAGCAGGAAAACATTTAAATGTTGGGGGCGAGGGTATTTGCCTCTCAAGAGACAGTTCTGGTTATTACAGATTTTGTTGATGTAGATTTCAAAATAGCTGCCGGTAAGAATAAGAAAAATGTGTACTTTATGACCATAAGGCCTCACTTAAAATCGGCTACTAAGTTCCATATAAATTATTTATGAAAGTTCAGTTTGAAAGTGGATTACTATTAATTGGCTCTGCTCAGAAACCACAAACTGAACCTAAACAATGAAGTTACTTAATTTCTTATATTTACAATATTTATAAAAATAATTTAATTACCGTCTAACATTTTTCATGTTAATATGAAAACAATTATGACATGCGCTGTTGATGCACCTTCTCATAAAAATGAATCGCATCTGACGTCATCACGTCAGCGCGTGGAGCAATGTCTCTTATGAAGTTAGTTTAAACAATATTTATTCATCGTTAAATACAAAAATACAACACAAGTCAACTTTAAACTGGATTCAGGAACAAGCGGTAGCTTATTTAAACCCGTCTCCAGAACAACTGTACAACATAATGTAAATTATGAAGTTGCAAAGTATAGTCGATGTCAAATACTTTATTGAAGCAAAGATACTGCAATTGTAAATATTTCGACAGACATATGTTTGATACCTAAAACCTGACACCTTCTATAGGTGAATACACATTACAGGTATTATTTATATTCAACTAATTGCCTTTGAATAAAATCTATGATTACAAATATCAAATAGTGACTACCATTGTAAATAGTGGATAGATTGGACAGGGAAAACGTTAACATACATTTCCATGCTTTACTTTGACGAAAAATATGTTTATACATGTAGTTGTATTACCAAACGGAATAATTTTAAAGTGTAAGTTAAATGATTTTCGAAAAAGTGACATAAAAAGTAAATGCCCTAATTAAACAATGTCGAAAACCCTGTGATCGTGCATGGTCTCCTTCTCGATATATACGTGGTGAAACCTTCCTTTTTGCACCTGTAAAAAATTGTAATCAAGCATGAAAGACAACTTCCGGTTTTCGGTGATCAAACTTGTGACGTCATCAGTAAGTAAATGCAGAGCGAAAATGCGCGTGATACGCTAGCAACTATCTGGGTTGCACGGACTGAAAGGTGTGTTTCTATAATGTAAAATACATGTACCGGTATATACATAGTAAATTTGTCTCTAGTTTCAATTAACAAAATGTTTGTATTTATGTAGATCATAGGTGATTGACAAATGCGTGTTTCAAAAGGTTGGATTTTTGTTTGTTTTAAATAAATAAATAATAATTAAAAAATCACGAAGAAAACCTGTCAGAAATTGGGTCTATTGTTGTTTTAAAATGAAAATACAGAAAACTGTTACAAAGTCACCTATACACTCGTAGATTTATTACTTTTCAGCGTAAAAAGGTATCAAAATTTGGCGTATTTTCACAAAATACGCCCACAACATACTGATAATATCTGTTAAGCCACTTTTGACAGTAACATGGCTTATATCCAGTAAAACAAGTTGATTAGCATTTTAGTCTGGTCATTATGTATTCATACTCCACGGAATTTGATTGACAAAAAAAATCGTTAATTTATACTATAAATAGTAATTAAGATACCTTTTTTCTCTGATCCAATAAAAAAAGTGACCCATATTTTTAAAAAAAGGTTATACGACATAACCATCTGTGTCAAGGAAAAACAAATAAAAAATTAATATATTTGTTTTACAGTCTTCTTTAGAAGTTTTTCAGGGGAAATTATCCCCTTTACAAAATTGCATTATGTATCAAATTCGAAACTATAGGAATATAACGGATGCATTCCATGTACTAAATAAAAACTAAACTTAAAACTCCATGCCAAATAACACTTCCCAAAAAACAAAGTAAAAACTTTTGAAATTAGTAATTCAAGTTACACACAAAAACTTTCACCAGGGAAGTGAAGCCAAGTGCTCCTGAGTGGCGAGTGTATCCTATTTAGCTAGCTACACCCGCCATGGGAAATAAGTCATTGGGCTTAAACCATTGTAGCTGTGAAAAAAACCCGAAGTTACACTCAGTGGAATTTTGGGATTATCAAAATAGAACACGTCGGCGTTGGTTTAGTTCTCTTTAGTTTTCTTTGATAAACAACCCAACACACAAGTGAACATGAATACTTACGCATGGTTTTCAAACCACCTTTAAAACAAAAAATTGTAACACACACACACACACACACACACACACACACACACATTAAAATGTTTTTGAAAACGAATATCTTAATCGAAATATAATTTCTTGCCAAATAAAGGATTAATGGAACTATTGTTAATTGAGACAACTAGCAATTTTTCTAAAATGAATAATTTTATTTGGTTAAACTGTTTTTAAAATTAAGATTTATAAAATTTAGTTTTGGATGAAACACGAAGAAATAAATATGCATGCATCAGTACATGAAACGTATAAATATAATTTTTTGATAACACTTACATTAGTTGGGCACTGTCTCTCGAAAAGCAATGGCGGGCGCGCGTTTATCCTTCGTTTGCTTCGCGTTATTTATTCAAATATTCGGAATTTTTACTAGTAAACTAAAACTAGAAAAACTTTCAACTTTATATTTACCATTTAATTACTTTACAAATAGATCGGCACAGTTTGGTTATAACAGAGGAGCAGTAGAACAGATCGCATATGACCCAGTGGATAAAATCATCTATACTGCAAGCGCAGGTATGATCCAAGATGTTTTGAACTTTCCTTTTTTTAGTTAGATAAAATTTAAGTTTGCTTTAAAGTATACGCTTAATAAGACAGTTTTGTTCTGTACCATTGAAATGCTAAAGCCTTTCAACCTACGTAATCAATAACAAACCTACTAATCCATGTCCGAATCACAATCCAGAAGCAAAGTAAAAAGTTAGGTTAGACACGTGAAGTTCCAAGTGAGGCCGGGTGCTCCGGAAGGGTAAGCACCTATCTATTTAGCTAGCTATACCCGCCACGTGTGTAATCAAAATTGTGTGAAAGAAACATGGAACTATGAGGCGTCAAATATATCCAGGGCATCCTGGACACAGAGACACCAAACTTATCAACAATACTGTGACGACGGCCATAAAACTTTTTGAGGGGCTTGATAAGCCTAGGCTTGCAATATCTCTGAGTCAACAATTTATTTGCAAGCAGCCTACTTCGTTGTAGAAAGTCCCCGTAGTGGGAACAACTAAACGGTGTAATGACTTTACGTTTCTTCAGAAATGCAATGGTTTTCTTGGACGTATTATTAAACTTTATAAGATGGCTTTTTACGAGACCTGTTTTGGCACTTTTGATTTACAAAATCATCTTTAATAATTCAGATTTTATTGTAATAAATGTTCTATTTGTGAACCGCGGCAGTAATACCCGTATTCCACTTTACAACGCTTGTCCAACTCGAAAATGTCTTATCTATTGTCTTTGTACAACGAAGTAGGCTGCTTGCAAATAAATTGTTGCAAGCTTAGGCTTATCAAGGCCCACAAAATGTTTTATGGCCGTCATCACAGTATTGTTGATAAGTTTGATGTCTCAGTGTCCAGGATTGCCCTGGATATATTTGACATCTCATTGTTCCATGTTCCTTTCACACAATTTTGATTACACACGTGGCGGGTGTAGCTAGCTAAACAGGAGGTGTTTACCCTTCCGGAGCACCCGGCCTCACTTCCCTGGTGGAAGTTCACGTGTCTAATCTAACTTGTCAGTTCCTAAGTTTTTACTTTGCTTCTGGATTGTGATTCGGACATGGATTAGTATGTTTGTTTTTTTTTTATTATGTAGCTCTGTTCCAGTTTCTTCCATTCATCTTTGACAGCTCTTTTAAGACCAGATAATGCATAGATCTTCCTTTTCTGAAAACGACTTTTTAGGATTCATCAGATACCGTAATCCATTGAATAGCAATAGGGAGTTTTGCCGTCCACTGATACGGTGTAATGACTTTACGTTTCTTCAGAAATGCAATGGTTTTCTTGGACGTATCATAAAACGCCAAGTCCTGACGAAACACTTTATCGTTTTCCACTTTCCACTGATCTTCAATTGTTTCCTCTAGCAGGTTGGAGAGTGCACTGAAGTTGTTCCTCAATTCAAGCTCAAAGTCTTCAATTTTCTCTCTTTCCTTCAAGTTTTGCACATAGTACTTGACATCCTGGAGGCTTCTTCTCCACCTTTGCCCAATTGTGATGTGATCAATCTGATTTTTAGAAAGATAGTGCCTCTAATGACCAGGTCGTTAAAAGTACAAGACTGTGACAAGTTCACCACTCTCGTTCTGCTCTCCAGAGCCATGTCTGCCCTTGATATGTTTATTTTAACATTCAGGTCTCCCATTAGGATCTCCAGGTCCCGCTTTGGTACTTTGTCTATGGTGACTTGGACTTTGTCTTCTAACTCTGCAGCATTTTTTCTAACTTTGCAGCATTTGCTCTAACTTTGCAGCATTTGTTCTAACTTTGCAGCATTTGTTGGAGCGTATTACTGTAAAATGGTTACTTTTTTGCCATTTGAATGAAATCGTACAGTAAGGATCCATGGTGATACTGGTTTCCAGGACAGTAGTGCTTGGATTGCTTCAGGTGTCATCAGCAATGCTACTCCGTGTGTGGGGGGCTGACCTTCTTCCCGACCAGAGTAGATGATGGTGTCTCCACTTGCTAGTCTTGTCCGTCCAGTTCCATTAAATTTAGTCTCACATACACCTAGGATCTTTAGGCTGTATCTGTACATTTCCCCCACACACCTGTGCTGTTTTTCCAGTCTCATATAGGGCCAAGATGTTCGAGATCCCTGTTCTGGTTGTTGACTTGGTTGAAAAAAAAGTTGTCGGCGCACTGGCTTCTCGAAGGCGTTCTTACAGAAGACTCCCCCACAACCATGTCGCTATCTGTTGATGCAGTTGCGGTGTCTGTAACAAGCCTTTTTGCGGGACAGGGATGTTAATCCCATGCCCAACCCTCCTCCTTTATCTGGGCTCGGGACCGGCTGATTATATCCCAAAGGTATATCCAGGCGGAGTTTCTCCACTTATAAACACTGTCAAAATGTTGATCTTAGACCCAAAGGAAAAGCTACATTCACGGCTGATAGGGTGAACAAATTCAGTACTGATCTTCATTTTTTAAGTACAAAATCCAAGTTTGAAAACAGCAGTATGTGGGGCAACACTGTTAGTTTAGATTATCCACTCCAACCCAACCCCAAAGGGGAAGTATATTGATGGATCAGTCAAGAACATTTTTTAGTAATCTAAAGGTTTCTTTAATCGGTGTTAGTAATGTCTACTAGTATATGATATTTGGCACTGAGGACCAATCTAAATCACCAATATGGCAGCAACATAGGTGGTTTAGATTGGCAACTTCAGATGCAAAAGAAGCCTGTCTACTTGCTGCTGACTTAGATGACGAAGCGATGCTTAGCAATAGCAAACTCCTACAGTTTGTAAGCAGATAAATATGGGATCTAAATAACATCACACGCACGCATATGGACTTGTTTTCAAAGGGTATCTGAAACGTAAGAACGAGGACGTTCTAGTTAACTATTTGCTATTATGGATTGGCGACACAGGTCATGATATTTATCACACTTGGACAATTCCCGAAGAGGATATAAACAAATTACAAACATATTATGAGAGTTTTCAGGCCCATGTCCTGCCCAAATTGGATCCCATCTTTGCACGATTCAGATTCAATAATAAAGTACAAGGCAATATGACGATTGAACAGTTTATCACAAAACTCAGATTACTAGTCAAGGACTGTAACTTTAAGAATGCAGAAGAAATTATCCGTGATAGAATCGTGTTCGGGACAAATAACTCGCGTGTGAGAGAGAAACTGATCAACAAGGGCGAGAAGTTGACACTCCAAAAATGTATAATATAGGGTTATTGAACTGGTATTGTGAAATATTGTCCCGAGTTGACTCGACATTTGCACGAGCTTGCGAGTAATATACCATTTTTCGTATTTTTCATATTACACAAGTTCTTGTAAATGGATATAAGAACTAGTGCAGTATGACAACAACACAGCGATGACGTCGACAACAATCGTATGACGTCATAAACGACAGCGTCATGTGGCAAAGCGTGCAATATGAAAAAAATGTTTTGGAAAACCTCGGACTGGAACAAAGTCAGCGTGCAAATATCGGTATTTATTGCACGCTAACACCTCGGGATTTATCGTTTGATTTCTATGCGATGCATATATTGCAATATAATAATAATTGATATTGCCGGATTATATTCACAACAACAGCTTAAAACGATGACGTCCGTGGTGCATTCATTGGAAAGCACGAGATACAGGAAAAAAAACACACCACCATTACACACCCGATGTGTTTTAGATTTAACAAGCTCCTGTAATGCTTTAATTAAGATTTTATCAGTATCAAGGCATTCTTTTTATGAGTATTAACTACCTTGATGTACATTTAAATCAGTTAAATGATTATTAGTAACTACGTTAATTAAATTAAAATATTTACAATTCCATTATTACAACTTCGATAACACTTTAAATGTCATTGTATGTTATCAGCCGATAACAACAATAGAAAGTAGTTCCGGCATTGTTAACAATCTGTGTGTCAACGGGATTCTAGATCCCACTTTGACGTTGCGCGTAACGTTGAAAACGGGAAAAAACCCAAAGATATTCACACTACGTCTAATAATTTCAGTCAGGTATATTCACAAATTCGGCGTTTTAAAATTGCACGTTCATTTTTAACATGAAAATGTAAACCAATTTTTAATTATTTAAAATCACAAAAAAGAAAAGTCTGTACTATTTTTTTTCACGTTGACAGTATCATCGGCATTTCCATCCGCCATTGACGCAGTGGAGTACCATCGAAATATACATTGTATATGATTGTTAAAGTTGTCATGGAAAATATTGAAAATATAAGAAATAAAGACAATTGTATTGTAAGTTATCGTGGTATAACTAAGAATGGCCTTTCGCAAATTTATCATGAAATGCGAAAGGCCATTCTTAGTTATACCACGATAACTTACAATAAAATTGTCTTTATTTCTTAATTAAATTAAATTAATATCTAAAACACAAGCTGTTTCAACGCTTTAATTAATAATTTAAATTAGTTTAATTTATTTTATTAATCAGTATAAAAGCATCCATTTTTATTAGTATTAACTATGTTGATGTACATTTGAATCAGTTTTATTTGACTATCTAAGTAATTATTCCAAATCCACTTACTGATAGAATTTTCCTTACTCCTCCATACTTGAACACCGAGGACAACTTTGAGTTAATATTGTGTCAAATTCAGGTGATTTAAACAGTAGCAGTGTATCTCACTCATCAATCAAATTACGACTTCAATAAACTAAAGACAAAGGTTTAATGGCAGATTAAAATTGAGGATGGTATTCTACAGTTCTTAGGCAAGAAAAAAGTGCGCGCGTGCGTATATATATATATATATATATATAAAAGAAAAGTTAGTTTCTCAGTGTCCGGTAGAATATAATAAAATAAATAAGTACAACACGATTTTGTAAAGCATTAGCGCTTTCATTTCATCTTCAGATGCTTTACATAGTAACATTCATAACATGTTATAACATGTTATGAATGTTACTATGTAAAGCATCTGAAGATGAAATGAAAGCGCTAATGCTTTACAAAATCGTGTTGTACTTATTTATTTTATTATATATATATATATATAGTGTGTGTGTGTGTGTGTGTGTGTGTGTGTGTGTGTGTGCTTTTAAGTTTTTATTTCAGGGTATCAATAGTTTGGAAAGTGATGTAAACCTTATATTGAACACGTGAAGAAATAACATCTATATTTTCTTTTCAAATATTCCGGTGCTTTATTCATATACTTTCCTGTTTATGATTATTTTTTTAAGTTTTTCAACAAAAGGAAATAGAAAAGGGTTGGACTGAAAAATTTAGCATACTTTCCTTTTTGCACTTAACATTAAACAAATGCATGACGGATTGTCTTAATCGGTAATTATTCATAACATTTGAAAAGATGACACGAATAAATGATTGAGGACTAACTTTAATGTGAACGCCTGGGGCGAAGGTTTTTTTTATCAATTTTTTAATACTTTTTATTGTATATTTAATGTGGTAGTTTACATCATTTTGTGTAGATCATTCTGAGATCCATACTCTTCAGTGCTCGGTTGTTCAAAGCCCCGTTACCTTAACTTAACCTTAACTTTTTTACATTACGAAAATGTCACATGCTCCAAAACTGCGTATCCGGTTCGAACGCTTTCGTCTTCTAAATCAGGAAAACGCTTTTCTAAAGAAATATTAAATATGATTAATGTTACAAGCGTCTCACTGGTTGTTTACAGACGACAGCTGACTGTCATGATTTTCAATTCAATATACTTTGGTTGCACAGTATAATAAACAATACAGTCTATTGGTATAATAAAATAAATATTACATTTTTCTGATAGGGTTAAACTCCATTTTGTCAACCCTCGAAATTAATTGTCAATCGAGGCGAAGCAGCGGTTGAGGATCAAATATCTCGAAGTGAAGTGAACTTGAACATCAAGATAAGAATTTAGATATTGCATGAAAACAACTCTCTGTTATTCATTTATTTATCTATTTATTAATTTATTTATTTATTTCAGGTGACAAAACTGTCCAGATAATAGATCTAGCACATGTCAATAATCCAATAACCGTATACCACAAGGTGTTTGATGACACATCAGAATTAACAGACATAGAGTATTGTGGTGGATTTGTTCTATTAACAAGACGAGATGGTCCAAAGAAGGAAAGAGGATATTTGGAAATATACAGACAATATAACAGATATCACCATAAGCTAGAACTACTACACGTTATAGAGGGTGAGCACTGTCAGAACGTCTGATGTACCTTTTTTCTTTTTGAGTGCTGTTTTACACCCCAGTCAAGACTTTTTACCTTAAAATGGGGTGGTAAAATTAGGAAAAGTGGAGTAAACCGGAGTGACCGGAAAAAATCACCGACCTTCAACAAGCGAACTGAGATACATTCTTACACTATGATCTATCCCGAGTGGGGTTCGAACCCAGGTGGTGACAGGCACTGTGATCCGTAAGTGTGCGCTTTTAACTACTCAGTGACCGAGGCCCTGTCATATTTTAACATCATTAATTTTATTGTGTGGTGTAATCAAGTTCTGTAAATTTTCCACAAAAATTGGTAAATCCATATATTGCCACAACTTTATGAATCGCAGTTGCCATTTGATTTGGTTATATAAAAATAATTCTATCGGATATTTTTTTACAGATATCTTCAACTCAGCTTGTCTTGTTTACAACAAAAATACGTCTTAAAAACAAATATTTTAATCCATTTTCAGAAGCAAAAACTGAAAAATTAGGTTTAACATGTGAACCTCCACGAGGGAAATGAGATCGGGTGCTCCGGAATGGCAGGCATTTCATTTAACATATAGATAAAGCGAACTACAGTACCTGTCCTGATCGCTATTCCTGTAATTTTACGACAAGAGATATTAAGAAAAGCTTTAATTCCGTCTTTCCTTTCTTGTCATTTGTAACACCTTATAAATACATATTTCTATATTAAATTTCTTTTTTTGGTTTTAACCACTTTTTCTCAAATGATATTTGCTGAAATGTATGCATTAATTTTTATTTGAGGACTTTGAAAATGAAAGATAAAGAATATTTTATCATGATATTTTCATCCCCTGTCTTTCGAAGGTAGATATGGGTTTATTTAATTCGAGTTTCCATCCGTCTGCCCGTTCGATTGAAATTATTGTATGCGCTAATTCTCCAAAACTATGAAGCAATATTTCATGAAAGTTGTTGCAGAACATCAACATATCATTTACATGAGTTGGTTCGCTAATTTTGCTCGGAGTTATTGCCCTTTAAACATAAGTGCATATTATAAGAAAATAGCAAGCTGGCGGGGAATCTTAAATCACTCAAATTATTTGTTTGCTTTGCATCAATATCTATTTCACTAAAGTTGGCTTATTGTGGGTGAAACCAATCATGATAATTCCCAATAATATACTTTTCTTATTGTTTAAACTTTTGGTGTTGATATTTTAGTTGGAAATGGACCAGACGACATGCGACCCACTTCCGATTGTCGTAAGATTTTAATAGCTTTAGAAGGAGAGGTGTATGGTGATGGTGGAAAACTGATAGATCCGCTGGTATTTTGACATTCAAGACAAGTGACTTAAGCGGTCAATATAGATACCGAACGGCAGACTTTACAGCTTTTATTGACAGGTAGTATAGCCAATTAGCTTCAATTGTGTATATTGTTTAGTTTTACAGCACCAGACGAACGTTTTTGAATATAGTTCTTCATCAGTAGTTCTTGGACCCATTTTTTTCAAAATGTTGGACCAAAAATATATTTTACCAACTTTTGCAAAGAAAATTCTTTGCATGAGGGAGTATACCTTAGTATTTGAGGAATGTACAACATGATACCATCTGGATTTACATAACTGCAGTGACTTTTTGTTCTTGAAAACATCAATCGCATTTTTCTCCTATAAAGTGTTTAAGAGACAAAATATAAATCTAATGCGATCCCTTAATATTTCTTATTGTACGTGATTGAGTTAATTCAAGCACTGTTACATAGCCAGAATAAAAAATCAAGTATAAATATACTTAATTAAGATATAGTTCTGATAAACATACGACAATTCACAAGTTGAGAAAATAATCTTTAAGTCAAGAAAATTGAGTCAAACATATCGTTGGTGATGTCTCGATATAGATATAAGCGATATATTATTGACTAGAACGTAAAAACCAAATCAATACATCAATAAATCAATTAACTGGGTTTTTAAAAATTATTATTGCTGATTTGTTTTACTTAAAACTCAGTGTTATAACATTTTTTAGATATTTCTGGTTTACACTTTAAACCATTTTAGAACAAACTTCATAAACATTAAGCATAAACACTTTGGATTTAAATATTGTAACTAAAAGGTTCTGAAATCCTGCTTTTACCATTGGAATACTGTAAACGTATTTATTTTTGCGATATACTAATTTTGACTTATTTCACGGTCGATGTCGTTTGTTTTGCGCGAAAATTATATTATGCTTATTGTGTTTTAGTGCATATTAAAAAAAAAAAAAACGTGAAAATTTAACTATGTGGATATGTCTTAATTTCCTTTACTGCTAAAATAAATATACGCGAAATTAAATACATTTACAGTATCCGATCTTGTCATTTTGCAGACGGTACATGATAGT
Organism: Anadara kagoshimensis; assembly: GCA_021292105.1. Classification (NCBI taxonomy): domain Eukaryota; kingdom Metazoa; phylum Mollusca; class Bivalvia; order Arcoida; family Arcidae; genus Anadara; species Anadara kagoshimensis. The sequence continues at coordinate 27,120,486 of CM037870.1, read as the reverse complement.
ACAACATTGCATGGCTATGACCCTTTTTGTGAGACCCGCTTAGACATATGCTCCCTGTATCATTTGGCTTTCAATACTTTCTGAAAAGCAATTGGCAATTTGTTCATTTACGGTTGGAATTTAACTGCCCACACAATTTTATTTATTTATTTATTTATTTATTCATTATTTTGTTTTTAATTAATTAATTTATTTATTTATTTTTATTTATTTATTTTAGAACAGCTTAACTTGTCCAAAACGGTGTACGTTATGTTTATAGAGCACCGGATAATACAATAGCACATGACCTTGAACCCGAGTATATAGCTCTAAATGAAGATGAGACTAAGGCTTATATCTCATTGCAGGTAAGACAATTACATAGTACACGTACAGAGATGCGCAAAAAATATTTGGTCATTTTGTAAAATCCTTCTTTGTTTCATGTAAAAACATAATTTTTTAAAACAAAATTCTAAAAAAAATATTTCTTGGTCGATTTCAATGATTTTTCTAAAAATAAAAAATTGAAATCTACTATATAATCATGTTTCATTTGGCATGTTAAAATTTTACCACTTAGGATTTCTTAAATGTTATCAGACAGACAATATTTTTAAAAATTATTGAAAGTAACTTCAAATAACACTTGATTTATCAGTGTCAATTTGATAAAAAATGCCCCAGACATAAACTTGAAGGAATATTTTAAAAATATATATGTTTTTTATATGAAATAAAGAAGGATTTTACAAAGTAACCGAATATTTCTTACTCATCTCTGTACTTTTCGAAGCATATTTATGGTATCATTATCATAAGGGAAAGCCATTACCAATAAAAAAGTTAAATCTTATATAGACAATCATAAAGTTATAAAGCCCATGTACATGTATATTAAAATACAGGTATAAAAATACGTGGTAATAACACATTTGTTATTGCCACGTACGGGATAATAACCACTTCGTTAAATCTTTGTCGATAAGTGTTATCAATTTAGTCATTTAAAATCGTTAAATTCACACTTGAAAGACAGATGAAATACGAGTACCTACGGGAGTTATAAAGTGTCTGTATTTCATCACCTCGTTTTAATTGTCAGTTTAAGATGTCAAATCCTATTTGTCTTAGATATTCTGTAGTTTAGAGTGCTTCCATTCAATTAAATATTCTTTTTACTGTATTAGAGTGCTCGTGGGTGGTCGTTAGTTCGACTCGTACCGGGTCTGACCCAAAACTTGAAAGTGCGTAGCAACTGTTCTTTCGCCAAGCACACGGCATTACGAAATGAAAGTCACTGTTCTTTTGGACGGGAACTAAAAATAAACGAAGTCTCGTAAAACGGTAGGCTTGGCACGATAAAAAACCCTGTTGTATAATGCCATCAACGCATAGCACAGACAAAATGTGCAACTTTGCCTTTAACGGACGATGTCTCGATATAAGTGAATAATTTTTATTGTGACGTTAAACACCATTACTCAACTCTTTTCACTATTTTGGTAAAACACTCATCGGTGGTTTATCAAAACAATGGTTTTGTGGTGGTTTACTATATTATGTTAATGCACGATTTGATCTTGTGTTGCTTGAAATGTAACTATTATTACATACATACTTTACAACTGTAATTAAATGTAAAAAAAGCAAGTTACTTCACAACAAATCAATTTTAACTGACAATGAAGTCTGCAGTCTATGAACTTGTATTAAAAAATGCTCTAAATCAACATTCTGCAGATATGACATAATAAACAATTGTAATTCGTGGATGACTTTATATAAACGTTGACTGAAATCAGCAGTGTGAACAATCTTCAGTTTCAAGGTTGGTAAAATATTTATATTAAATTAAATCTACGGAATGGATCCTGTTAAGGTCCACCACCCTTGCAACTGAAGATTGTTTTCTCTCATCACACTGCTGAAACTTTTGATTTCAGTCAACGTTATTATTATCAAAAACCTATTTACTTAGTACTCATATCAATACTGTCAAGCGGACATAAATGGTCATATACTCGGCCATATTTGTCTCAATATTTCCTATATTCATAAAGTAATTTGTATAGTATATTTTGAGAAAATCTCTGTTCTAAATTGAAAAATACCAACTCATTTTACCATTGTTCATATAGCCAGCTAACCCTGCTGGAGCACCCGGCCTCACATCCCTGGTTGAAGTTCACGTGTCTAACCTGACTTGTCAGTTCCAAAGTTTTTACTTCGGACACGGTAAGCATGTTTGTTTTTGATCATAAAGAATAGTATCGAATAAAGCTTTCCGATCATAGAATATCCAATGAAGCTAACTTTTCATATAAATAGTACCATACAAGCTTACGATTCATATAGAATACTATCAAAGGAAGCTTACTATTCATATAGAATATTATCAAACAAAGCTATCTACTCATATCGAAGAGATTTGTCTTTAATGACAAAACATCCTTACCATAAATTACCGTATGATAATCATGAACTACATGTGTTCATGCATCATGCTTGTATGTATTTATTTATAGGAAAACAATGCCATTGCTGAATTCAATATGAAAACTGATGAAATATCAGCCATTCATCCCTTGGCATTTAAGAATTGGAAGTTTTCAAAATTTGATCCTAGCGACAGAGACAACGGTACGTACTATCTAAACATATTGGACATTTCAAACAAGCAAAAAGATGTTCAACAAATCTGCATTTCATGTACCTTTATTGTTATGGAATATTGCGAAGCAATACTGTTAGAAACGCAACTAAATATAAGAAAAAAATTCGTATACCTCACTGAAAGAAAATGTATATTTGGTTACAAATAAAAGATAAAAGAAAACTACTCCTTACTAACTTGGCAATATCAAATGCGCAAAGGATGCGAAGTAAAAATCTTTATTGAAGAAACCGAGGAACAAGACAAAATAAAGAAAAAACATATATTACACATGTGGCGGGTGTAGTTAGTTAAACAGAAGGTGCTTACCCTTCCGGGGCATCCGTCCTGACTTCCCTTATGGAAATTCACGTTCTGATTTAAAAACTCTGCTTTGGACAAGAACCTGTTTATTGATGGCAAAATAATGTTTAGTTTAAATTATTTGTAGGTATAAATATTAGACCTTGGCCAGTACGAGGGATGTACCAACCAGATACTATAAAATACATGAATATAAATGGGAGTGGTTTTATTGTATCGGCAAATGAAGGGTATTTTAAAGATCACTCTCGTGAAATTCCCAACGGATTTTCAGAACAGGTGCGCGCAGCAGATTTAACGATTAGTCGTAAGTACATGTGGTTCCCAAATTTAGTATGTATGTATTGACTACTGTGACGTAAAGTCGTAAACACATCTATTCCTCTGTGTTGACTACTATCAGTTGTTATAAAAGACAAATCTTTCAAAAACACAACACTATTGAAATGTTTTCTTGTTGGTAAACGTGAGGTCCATTTGTAGTGATGAAATAAAAATATACTAAAACCTAAAAACGACTTATTTAAAAAAAAATACTGTATAATGATATATTCTTCATGACCATTTAGTTGATACACTTAAATTAATAAGGTGCCATATGTATTGCATTTCACCTGCTTAGCATTTTTTGCCCTTTTTGACTAAGGTACTGTAGATCACTTTTTTCGCGAGTAGAAAATTTCACGTCAAGACCGTTTTGGCCATATTCACGAATATTTAGATTCGCGTTTGGAATCTTATCAAATACAACATATGTATGTCCACATAGAAATATAATATCCCTGTTCTGGAAATATTTCAATGATATTTGAATTCGCGAATGGGATGAGTCGCGAATTAACGCGAAAATAAATCTCTCGCGAATAACAATTATCTACAGTATCTCGTATAAAGACGACTTTCAAATTATACCAAATCAATCGTTTATTAATTGCATATTCAGTCGTATTTGTACATGTAAATCAATTTGGTAAATTTTAAAATTCTAATATCCACTTGAGCTATTTTAATTTACGAAAATATCTAATAGTTATAAAAGTGATATTTATGACAAACGTGATGACTTTAATTTTTCTATTGTCAACTTTCCTTTTTTATGCAGCAATATACCTACTCCCGCTGCTTATGGTGTATTTGTTTCCCAATTAATACGCTTAGTAGAGCTTGTTCGCACTACGCGGACTTTGTAAAACGAAGTAGGCTACTTGAAAATAAATTGTTGACTCAGGGATATTGCAAGCCTAGACTTATGAAGCCCGCCAAAACGTTTCATGGCCATCATTACAGTATTGTTGATAAGTTTGATGTCTCTGTGTCCAGGATTGCCCTAGATATATTTGACGTCTCAAGGTTCCATGTTCCTTTCACAGAATTTTGATTACACGTGGCGGGTGTAGCTAGCTAAACATGAGGTACTTCCCCTTCCGGAGTACCCGGCCTCACTTCCCTGGTGAAAGTTTACGTGTTTGACCTAACTTGTCACTTTAAAAGTTTTTATTTTGCTCTGGATTGTGATTCGGACATGGATTGGTATGTTTGTTTTTGATTGGTATAAAACAAAGAGAATGGCTTTAGTTTATATTTTACATTTGGTAAGCTAAAACATGATTAGTGAAATTTTCATGTTAAATTAAAAAAATATATTGATTGATTTTAGGAAGTTCGCCTATGAGAACTTGGGCAAAACTAAATGGATTTGAAAAGACGCTTCTTTCGCCATCAAATCTAGGTGAGTTAGAAGGCCTCATAAGACAGCTGTTACATAAACCAATACAAATTTATTTAACAAATGGAATTTTACTTTTTTTCTACCATGAGGTCATGGAGAGAACGAGAATGGCGCAAATTTAATGAAGTGCGAAGCACTTCATGTTAAATTTGCGCCATTCTCGTTCTCTCCATGACCTCATGGTAGAAAAAAAGTAAAATTACATTTCTTATATTTACAATCTTTCAAAAATATACGAAAAACACGAGTGTTTTTCTGGATGGCACTTAAATTTACTTGTTTACCAACTCTCCGTGGCTGGATGCACATCATTTGATAGAACAGCAATTGGATCTGACAGAACCGTAACTCCGCCCACTCTGACGTAACTTGACGTGATTGACGTGAAGCTCCGCCCGTACCCGTCTCCAGGTGACAGAAAAATAAACATAATCCCTCAGCTTAGCGTAAATATTTTATTTTACTTAAAAGATATACAATGGTAAGAGTCACATTTTCATATTAAAATTAAACGAACAACTATTAAATGTTGAATTTGTAAGCATTGATGGCTGAATGGAAGACAACGAAAAACCCAACTGCGGATCGATAGTGTAGTCCGGGTAATGTGTATTGGGGGTTATGTATTCATACGCCAGTCAGAATTGGGTAGCGTGCGCGACTCTCTCCATGAAGTTATGGAGATAGTCAGGAAGACCTGTTTCATATAAGGAAAAGTATTGCGATTGTAAATATATTCCGTTAATGTTCTTTAAAGCACATACAACTCTATTTATGACCAATAATTTGAAATAAAATCAATGAAGCCGTGTCACATTAGACAAAACAAAATGGTAAGCAAACAAATTTATGTCAAAACCTTAAGGTTCGGAATATCATCTTACGGGAGGCAATATCCGGAGATTTAAAATGAATGGCGTCTAATATTTAATCTAACAACATATTTTGCTCTAAAATGACATTTCTAGATATCATTTTTATGGCTTAACCATCACTTTTTATATAAAAAAGATACTTAATATTTGTTATTCATGTCATCATTATCCTCAAAGTTTTTTATTTCTTCCAAAATCATTGCTAAGTACACAGCCAAATTTTGTTAACGCGAATTTCACATAGAAAATTTCACGTGGAATTAACGTTAATCGAGCTTATACGTTAAACTCACGTGAATTCTACGTAAGCAAATTTTAAAATTTGGCTGTATAAGTTATAATGGTGATATAAATCATTTAACAAAATATGATTTTTGTCAAGCGTCGCTTACTTTGTGTACGTATTTTATTAACAAGTACAATCAAATAATAAATTTATTGTTTTCATGTTGCGACGTATGATTAATGTTTCGTGTGACATTGCTTAAAATTCAAACAAAGGCCAAATGAAATGTAAAGAAATACAGACCGCATTATTGATAATTTGCTGTTTTGCTCAGGCATTTTAGTTTTTAGTGCAATTTTAATTCTATGTATTTCAAGAAAAGTGTAAGTGTCCATATATAATCAATCTGAATGTAGGTTGGATTTATTGCTTATAATTAAGTAATTAAATAATTAAACAGAAGGTTCTGAAAATATCTGACCACCAGAATCACAACCCTAGTGTAGATATTTGCTAGATATGTGTTATAGAATTTATAGAAATAACCAGAATTTTTCACAACTTTCAACCAATGAAATTGGCAGAATGTGTCAAATTAATCACTATTGCTTTAAATTAAAGGTAGATTACAAGTAACCAACTTAGACGGGAAACTGTCAAATTCAAATACATACCAGAATCTGTATACATTTGGGACAAGAAGTATGTCTATATGGAGTGCACAAAATATGCGACAGGTATATGACAGTGGAAGTGATTTTGAAGCTGCAATCGCTAAGTTCAAACCAAGTGTTTTCAATGCTGACCATGGTGAAACTGCTGATATTCCCGCGTCCACAGCCGATGGTAAATCTGACAATAAGGTAATATAACATTAAAAAAATGTTTTTATGAATAACATATCGTGCAAATCGAGATGAGTAATGAAGTTTAAGACCCCAGTCAAGAATGTTTTAATTATATCGAGAAGTCGTTGCGCTGATGACAAAATACAACAGGGTTGTTAATCGTGCCACGCCTACCGTGACAGGTACCTCTTTTATTTTTAGTTTGCAACCGAAAGAACCATGACTTTCATTTCTTTGAAATTCTGATTTCTTGGCGAAAGAATGGTAACTACCACGGTCTTGGGTCAAACTCAGCCTGGGATTGAACCAACAATCTCCTTCTTACGGAGCAGGCACTCTACCAAATGAACTAACGCAGTGGGATATTCAATAGATAACATACTGTATGATGTTCAGTATAGCGAGATTTTCGACAACTAACCAAGTTTGACTGTATCTGCTGATTGTAAAAGTCACCATTTGATTATTTGTTTTTCTGCGAAGACATCTAAGTCCAATTTTGCTTAAGAAGTCGTCCTTTGGCCTTATGTTTCTCCCTCAAAAATATTAATATTGCCATATGTTTTACAATGTTATTCAAAGTAAGAAAAACATTAGGTTTGTTTTATCATTCAAACTATTGCCTTAGATTGATTTTGTTATATAAATTTTGGAACTTCTTTTTTCTCATTTCAGCATTTTAAAAATATTTCGATTTCAACGGTTCTGGTCTAACGACTACTGATGAGAAATTATATTCCGCTGCAAATTGAAATAAGTTGCGTAATAACATTATCGTCACTATTGTATGACGTCGTATACGGCGCCATCGAAACTTCAACAAGATGACTATAACAATTTGTTTTAGAATACTGGATGGGTAATTGTTTTTAAGACCCCTGTGGTAACTTAGCAACCATCCTTCTTTGAAGCCATGCATTTGACGATAGCTAAAGCAATAAAATAAGGAAATACAAGATAAATTCGTATTGAGACCAATCAATAACCCACAGTTTTCTGGACATGGTGACTAATTAATTCCCACTAGTATTTAAAGTACATTGGAGACTCCGTCTATAAACAAATCGTGATAAATCACAACCAAGGGTCCATACAATGGACCAAAGCACGTCACACACACACACAGTATTCTTAATATAAATGTTCATATTGCCGCTTTTTTGTAACTTGTTTAAACTTACATATTTCTGAACTATTAACTACCTAACGCTTTGGTTTATATTTGCGACTTACGTATCCATATTAAAAACTCGTGCAGTTGACGTAATTTGGAAGTCTTCTAACAACATTAGTTTCATAATTGTGCCATGCATATCGCCACTCCAATAGCTTGTTGTTGGCGAAACGAAAGCATCCTTGATTTAGAGCATCAATTATTGTTTGGATTCATCAAAGTTAAACATTTTTTCCCGAACCTTTTATTTCCATTTTTAGGGACCTGAACCAGAAGGCATTGAAATAGGAGAATATAAAGGAAGGAAGTTAATATTTGTTGGTTACGAGCAACCCGGTGGCATTTTCATGTATTCTGTTTGGAAAAACCCGAGTGTTTGAAGATATCTGGAGTGGGGTTTCGGCTATGAAACTTTCATGGGAAGAGTTGTACAACAGACATGCTGTCAGTGAATTAGATGTGGAAGATTTAAGGTATTACTTTAGTTGATAACTACATAAATAAAACAGGAAGAACATGTCATATTGTTCTTGGAAGACGTAATTATATTTGTATGAAACAAAACCCGTCAAAATCAACATGTAAAAGTCCCCCATATATTATACCTACCTATAGAACTGAAAATGCGGAAGAACACTTGTTCTCAATGGGTTTCCCAATTTAATTTAATTAATTCTTAAAAGTTACCTATAGAATATACCTACCTATAGAACTAAGAATGCGGAAGAAAAGTTGTTCTCAATGGGTTTCCCAATTTAAATTTAATTTTTTTTATTTGACGAAGTTTATGAGGCAGTAAAGTCACTTATGTATATTAAGGAATTTGACAAATATCGGAGTCGTTTGTTATTAATACTTTAGATCGTATTAAATGACAAAAGACAGGGGAACTATTATCGCAAGTTGATAAATAAGATTTTAAGGACAGCAAACGTGACCGAGGAGAAATCTTAGATTGATGCTGCTGTCACATATTCGATAAAACACATGTTCATACACAACGGTACCAAATAATCAATAGGCTTTGTGCGAAACGGCATGGAAACATTAACATCGTTATTTTCCAGATAAAATACAGTTTTAATGGGAAATCATCAACTTATGTTACTCCATAAATGTTCTACACACACACTAGGGGACATCACGTGGTACGCTAGCGATCCACATTTACACCCTGGAATGGTTATGACTTGAAATTATGTGATTGTTTAACACGCCTTTAGGAGTATTTACTTTTTGCATTGCAGCTAGCTAGTGAATGATAATTATGATAAACGTGCATTGAAAGCTTGAACCTCATTACTTTGAATCAGCAGTCATACTAACTTACATATAAACCTACATGACATCACTGAAATTTATTTTTGGACGATAGTGAACGCAAAATCTATGGCGTCAAAAGTAACTTTTCATGAGATGCCAATAAATTTTTAATTAGATTTAAATTCTCAAATACAGGTATACAAGCATATTAAGAGTTTCAAAAGTTTTTATAAATTTTTTGTATTATGTCGATGTTATTTAAAAATGAATATCATGGCCTGATTTATATACAAGTCATCTAGGACTTCTACAAAAATGGCAACAACTATTTAAACAGGATTTATTAGAGTAATTACGAGACGATTCATAATTTCTATGAGTATGATTGTACAAGGAATTATAGTTATTATAATAAGAAAAATATACGGGCCTGAGTTGATATGCAAAAGAATATATCACGAGGTAGCAAAACACCCGTTGTTTTACGATATACGAGTAAAAAATTATTTCAACTGTAACATGATGCTACTCATTTTAACAGTCCACGCCTGTTGTCCTAAGTCCCCGATAAAAAATGATGATTTACACTGTTCATATTCCATTTAGTTCATTAATTTATCGTATTGGCATTTCTAATGGTGTCAATTTGCAAGTAAACACATAATTTATTAATACAAATAAAAATATGATATTATGAACTGTCATCAAAGTATATCGAATTAAAATGTCTAGTGATGTTGTCAAGTTGCAAATAAATACATAGAATAATAACAAAATCCCCCCCAAAAAAAGAATATATTTTCTGAATCACCCCGAAATATTCACGGTTTACATCTAGATTTAAATGTCAGTTTTATTCGACTACAGACATTGGCAATATCCACAACACCTTTAATTAAGCTTGTAGTACATGATCAGCATCAATAAAAGGAAGATGGATTTGATGTATGCATAGCATATATAGAAAATCATGAAAGGTATTCATTGTCATAATAAAGCAATTAGCGTTCAAACATTGCAATTAGTGGTAAAACCGATAAAGGATGAAAGATATAATTGTCACGTCAATGGATCAAAAGTTGAATCAAACGGAATTCTAGCCCTAATTAATTGAAGAAACACGAAACGAATGGGAAGTGATATAAAGGTTGATGTTTGTTCATGTAAACAACACACGAAAATCCTATTCTGGTACATGTGATTTAAAACATATTGCAAACAATTATTTCCTTCAAATTAGCTTGTAATTTTTCGTTTTTATATAGTATCGCAGTACATTTGCATACCCGATATAATGACAATCTTTGCATGACCAAGAAGTCGTATTTTTTATTTAAGTTTAGTTTGTTTTATTTTTGATCTTATAACTTATTTATTTTGCTTTTGTTTTGTTCTAATAATGCATTTGTTAATCTTGTCTACTAGTGTTATCCAACGTATAGGCAAACAACATTGACCTGTCCGTTTGACAATTGATAAATATTTATTATGAACGAGATTATTCATTTACATGGGATGCATGTGTTTATTTTGTCGACATAGTGAAACCACGAAACAAGAACACTGTTCATGCATTAACTGCGAATGCTAACACTACCCATGTCATAGGTTGACTCTACTATATGAATATTCGTAATGAAAGGTCAAGCGGACATGTCAATGTTGTTTATCTATACACCGGCATTATTGAAGATAAAAAATATTTGGGTTTATAAGAAAATTATCTTATATTAATGTTGACACAAAGAAAGGCCAAACAAATACAAACGGGATTTTCAAGTGACATATCACCAACATAATAACTATCCAATAACCTTTCACCCTGACAGCCTTTTTAACTCGCTGATCTGGTTTCTTCCGTGGACATATTTGTACCTTAGTGATAAAGGTACGATTGAATTTACCATATGTGGTAATATTTACCATTAATCCTTTCTTTATTACTAAAAATTAAACAGTGAAAGTTTGAATATATCCGTAGTCATTATAATAATGTATAGTTGTTTAATTCTGTGGGGATAAAATTTCGCGGTCCAGACACTAGAACTTATTCACGGATATAATATTTCGCGGTGCAGTTGCCAGTGTAAACACTTTTCTGTACGGATTATCTCAGTCTACGTTTAACGAATGCTACATAAAAAATTCAACACTTTCACTTGGTATTTTATTTCACGCTACTAAGCCAAACCGCGAATATAGCAAAGTTAATGAGTGAATAAAAGCAAATAAACAGTAGAGTAGCAATGGAAAAAAATCATAGCAATCCGTGTCCAAATTATAATCGGAGTTAACTGATTTAACTAATGACTCAAAAGTTTGGAAGTACATCTCGAATGCTTTAGAATGTATTATATTACATACGATACCAGTCTTAATTTTCATGGAAAGTCAAAAAATTCTTATTTTAAACTTTCTCATACCTAATTTTGAAAGGATATGGCTAAAGCAACAATTAATGAAAAACAGTATATGGTAGCTCACTACTTATTCTCTAGACGTCAAATAATGTGCAACTATTTTGACAATGTTTTCATTATATCGTTAATGGTTTTTACATATCCCCAAATTGTGCTACATATACTAGCCCGAATGATGAATTTTATTTCATACAAAACTAGTTAAATAATCACTTAACTCTTGACGATAATGACCATTACGTATTTGCGCCTCATATTTTAAACCAGTCTAAATAAATTTGGAATAACTTATTACTGTAATTTGAGCGTATGATTAATTACGCTTAAACGAACACCTTGTCTCGTTTCTGTCTTCTATCTGGAAGATCACTGTTGTAATTTATTTTAGATTCGTGCCACAGAACCAAAGTCCAATCGGTGAACCGTTACTTATTGCTTCAGGTGCTGTAAGCGGAACGGTTTCAATTTTTAAGATAGTAGAAAGATCGGTTGGTAAGTATTTAGATTGACAGGTAAATCATTACTAAGTTCAATTTCTTGTACCATATTATAATCTTTTGTGATTAACATGGTAAATCACATGACAAAACCAAACAGTTTACATGTATTTGGGCCAAAGTGTGTCCGTCACATTTCTTGCAAAATATAAACATTTTTTCTTTCATCTTTCTACCAATTACAAGGAAATCATTTTAATAAGTACTATATATTATCATAATAAGGCTTACGATGAGTCAAAATTTTGTGTCGCAAATGTGACCGAACGTAAAGAATGAACAACCTAGGGGGTCGGGGGCATGCTCCTGCTGATTTTTTAATAATGGTGTAAAATACTGCAATTTCCAAGCATTTGAACTGTTTTACATTTTATTTCAGGTTTCGATTAGATGAACTTTAGCATACGACTTCGCAGTTCCAATATTTTAAAGCATTGATTATCTTTTCCTGAAATAAAGTTATATAGCCTGAAACTGACTGGTTTTCTAAGCAAGGTTAGGTTCAGCAATTTATGCTTGCGTTAACCATGCTTTTAAAAAATTGGCTTCTCTAAAATAAAACATATTGCATGAAAATATAGTTTGTTGTTTATTAAAAGAGACAAAATATCCACATGTAAATCACACACACACACACACACACACACACACACACACACACACACACACACACATTAAGACGCACACTTACAAGCACTTGCATATATCTTATTTGATGAGCAGATAAATAACTGCTATGTGCAGTTCAATATTGTAATGCAATGATTATCTTTCCCTTTTTAAACTGGCATAATACTATTAGATCCAATACTTAACAGAATATGACTAATTTAATCATGAGTCACTTATGTTTGAGAACTAAACAAATACAGTCACTAATAGTTCCTGATATACAGATCCAGCTAAGCACTTAATAAGTATACAGCCAGAATCAATATGAAATTCCATTTGATGTAATATGAATGATGTAATGAATACATTTAACAGTCAGCACTAAACTATTGTAGAATTCGCCTTGGTTTCTTGGCAGCTCATATATCAAATGCCTTTTCAAAATTGAAGTCGGTACTGCATGGTGGTCCTTTCATAGATGTCCTCATCAAGTTTAATTTTCTAGCGACTTTATTTTCAAACTATTTCTAAGGTCGATCTATTTTTAGATACTGTTTGGAGATCTCTCTCTCTCTCTTTCTCAGAATCAACTGTGGATACAGGTAGAACAAGTAGACGTTAAGCCAACATGCCAACAACTGGATAGCTGTTGCAACCTGAGCCACATCCCTAACTTTACTAACATACCTGGTACTCATTCCCTTGATGTATTCATGGAATCCTATCACTTCAATACCTCAATCACTCTTTATCTAAACTAATTTTAGGTATGAAGTGATAGTTTTATGTCATCCGGTGAAACTCCAACTTCACTAGCAATCATTGTTGGGTCAAAAATACCCGTCAATGCAGTCATAACCTTAGTGTCCCTTATATTACAAAACCTATCCTGCAAATTATATATAACACCGAACACAAACTACTTACAAGCTGATACAGCCCTCTGCCCCTGCTTGACACTATCATTGATAATATGGCCATCGAAATCAAATGTAATAAACCCTGAAAAATCCACCACTGGCTCAGAGGGAATAATTTCTAGAAACCCCTTCAGGACTTATCCCGACTTGCCACCCTTTAACCTCTGCAATGTTTAAACCGTTGCATGCAACATGGGGATAACCATGAGTCAGTCTTTTAAAACAACATGCATAAAATAAAAAGTTGTTTAGTACATCCAATAAAAAGTGACAACAGTACAAAAACTTAAAAGTAGCCAAAGGCTTGTATAAACTCAAAGCCTTGCCAGAACTTTCCTATAAAACACTGAGAGACGTGCCTGATAATTCAACGCTACAGCATGATTTGCCCCCTCAAAAGTAGGCCACTGGGTATAAACACCTCCTTGAATGAATTTGCAAAACTGCTTGAATGGATTTCAACCTAGCTTGTTTTGGTTTTTTTTGAGAATTATGAACATATTTGTAGATCGAATTCAAAATCTCCTGAAACTGAACAGGATAAGGTATCTTGTCAGCAGCAACCCAACAGCTAAGCTAAGAGCTTACCTATGAAAAATGCAATAAGGTGACAAAACACTAGAATTGACAGCTTTAACCTGGGTTACTACACCTTTTTTACTTCCGACCATTACACTTGCCCCATCAGTAGACATGCCGGCCAAGTCTTTAACATTAAACCCCTTATCCTTTAAAACCTTCTTAAGTTTCACAACATTGCAGTCTGTATTAGCAACTGACAACTACCTAATACCAAGAAAAGATGTTTTGGTACACCTCTACCCAATACCTCATCTTAATACCTAATATTAATGACAATATTCTGATGAACAGAAATATCAGTATTAATCATAATACTGAGCAAACCAGAACTTTTCAGCTTATCTAGGATATCTATCTCTAAAACCACAGCTATAGCATGTTGAAACTCCTGCAAAGATTGATTTTTAGAGTAGGTTGTGTGCTAGTCTACTTTCAGATCTTTTAGCTGGCTAGCACCCTACAAGTTAAAATAAATCATATAAAATACAATGTTTGCTTCACATAGGGAAGCTTATGACACCGGCTCAAAAATACATACTGGTACCCTATTTTCATACACTTCGGGATAAAGCTTTTTTGTTAGGATGGGGGAGCTTAATGTAAAACAGAGCTTAATGTAAAACAGAAGTTGTAATAGCCATGAGACACTGTGTCTCTGTTAATCTTAATCCGTTAAAAAAAATTACCGTTTCACCTCATCTAAATCTCATCAAATGGATAATTTAATTTTTTGTTTAACTGATAATTAAATTAAATTACAAGTACAATTATGTTATACTTTCAAGTCCTTCCAAAATAATGCAGTTTTGATTTATGATAAAATTTCACAGTATAAATATTTTTCCCAACTCAAATTTAGCTGCCGCAAATTAATTTTTGTCGCAAGTTAAAAAAACAATGTAGCAAATTTGCGATCGATCATGTCTGAATCACAATCCAGAACCAAAGTAAAAACCTTGAAACTGACAAGTCAAGTTTATCTGTATACGTGTATGTACAGAAATGTAACGTGAAAAGACCCTCTTATATACATAACATTTTATTCAATTCGAATGTTGACCGTTGGAAGTGTACAACTATTTAATTATTAAAAAATAAAAAAGACCGAAACGAAATAAGTATGAAAAGTTATTAAAAGATTTTAGAAAGTCACAAGTCTAACGACATAGTGACATGCTATACACATAACAATAAACACCATTTACATAACATAGCTTTAAAAAGTTCTACAATGTGTCACAATGGAAAGAGTTAAGTAATGGTATTTAACATCCCAGTCAGGAATATTATACTTATATCGAGACGTTGTTAGGTATAGGCGACAGTGCAGAAATTGTGCATGTGCGTTGCACTTATGGCATTATACAGCTGGGTTCTTTAGCGTGCCAAGCCTACTATGACACGGGGCACCTCGTTTATTTTAAATTCCCATCTGAAAGAACCGTGACTTGTATTTCCCAATGCCGAGTGCTTTGCGAAAAAACAGCCACTACCCACTTTCAAGTCTTTGGTAAGACCCAGCCAGGGTTCGAACCCAATAACTCCCACTTACGGAGCGAGCACTTTACCAACTGAGCTACAACAGTGGTACCACAATGAAAAGAAAAGACAACACAATTGAAATATACAAAACAAACCAAACATACTAATCCATTTCCAAATCAAAATCCAGAAGCAAAGTAAAAACTTTGAAACTAATAAATGAAGGTCAAATACGTGAACTTACACCTGGTTATTGAGTCCGTGTGCTCTTGAAGGGTAGGCACCTCCAGTTTAGATACCTAAATCCTTCACGTCTGTAAGTACATGTATATACGTTTTATTCATATCAGGTGCTAACACTCCCGGAGCACCCGGGCTTCACTTCCTTGGTTGAACTTCGCGTATGTTACTTAATTTGCCAGTTTCAACTTTTTTTTACTTTGCATGAGGATTGTGGTTTGGGCATGAATAAGTATGTTTGTTTTTCATTAATATTTTGAATTATGGATTGGCATGCTGCTGATATAATCTAAACAAAAAATTATGAAGAGCGTGATATTGGTACAAGTGCTTTTTCAGCTTTTTTATACTAGAGATTTTTTTATATCGTCTTTTATAGAGCACCCGCAGTGCCGTAGATTATCATTGCAAACCGCCCTGTATCGTTATACTGACAGCAAACTAAAAATTAAAGACCCCAGAAAGATCATTTGCGGTCGACCAGGGCCGTGAGGCACTTGAGTTGAATGTTAACACCATATATAACCATGCATTTCACTACCTCAGCCTTATATTAATGACTCAATTACCCCAGATTTTCATGTATGATATCAACTAGGGTGACAGTTCGATATTCTAAATATTCAAAATAGGAGTACAGTAAAAATATATACATGCCTTGACCAAAATCAACAAAACTCGCTTTAATTCAGTAACTGTGACAAATGGACGAATATCAACTTTTGATAACACATTACGGAGTATATTAAACTTCAATTTATCCAAATTATGCATTGTAAAACATATTTATCGATTGTTTACGATGAAAGTGTTAAAATTTACTCCTTGGGAGGAGGTGTTGACGACGATTTGCAATAAATTGGGAGGACTTTACCAGGATGTGTGTAGCTACGCTAAAAAACCCAAGTGTAGTACTGTCATTCGTATAAATCGTTTTGTTCATATTGAAGCTGGTATATCGCAATTACCATAACGATTTCATTCATCCACTAATGCTTCGAGGAAAACTTCATATTTAAAAGTACCCCAGAAGTTTTTTTTGTGTTTATACCCTGTGTTGAATAAAATCTACGATTACACAAATTTCAAATATTGATTACCATTGTAAGTAAGAGACAGATTGAACAAGGGAAACATTAACACACATTTGCATGCTTTATTTTGACGAAATGTAGTTGTATTAACAAACGGAATAATTTCAAACATGCTTTATATATATATATATATATATATATATATATATATTATATATATATACATATACCGGTATATACATAGTGAAATTGTTTCTAGTTCCATTTAACAAACTTTTTTGTATTTATGTAGATCATAGGTGAGTGACATTAAATTATACAAAAATGTATGTTCAAAAGGTTGAATTTTTGTTGTTGTTTGTTAGAAATAAATAAAAAAATCAAGTCAACCTGTCAAAAAGTCTCGTATACATCGGTAGATTTAATAATTTTTTGCGTAAAAAAGTATCAAAATTTGGCGTATTTTCACAAAATACGCCCGCAACATAAGGATATTGTTAAGTCACTTTTGACAGTAACATGGCTTATATCCGGAAATACGCGAAGTAACAAACAAGTAAATACGCATTTAGTCTGATTGTCAACTTTATCTGTAATGTATTCATAATCCACGGTTGACGAATTTGAGTGACAAAAATCGTTTACAGCAATTAAGATACCTTTTTTCTCTGCTCTAATAAAAAAGTAACACACTTGTCAAAAGGTAATACGTCATACTATATGTATCGAGGAAAAACAAATAAAACATTAATATAATTGTTTTACAGTGCTCTTAAAGATTTATCCATTTTACTAAATTGTATGTTATAACAAATTCGAATTTTGGGGAATATAACAGATACGTTTCATGTACTAAATAAAAAGAAAGTTACCGATCCATGTCAAATAACATTTCCCAAAAAAGCAAAATTCACGTGTGAAACTTGCAATTCAAAGTACACACGTAAACTTCCAACAAGGATGTGAAGCTAAGTGGTCCAGAGTGGTAAGTGTATCCTGTTTAACTAACTACACAAACTATGAGTGAAAATAGTCATTAGGCTTAAACCGTTGTAGCTTTGAAGGATGCAATTTGTCAATCACTCAGTGAAAATGTTGAATAATATTCATAGAACAAGCATATAATTTCTTGCAAAATAAATGAAATATCAACCTAGCAATATTATTAAAATGAAAAATTTTATTTGGTTGAAATGTTTTTAAAAGTTAAGATTAACTAAAGTTCAGCTATGAATGAAACACGAACAATTAAATAGGAATGTTTGAGTACATGAAAAGAATAATAATATTTGATAATATTTACATTAGAACAACACTGCCTCAAAACAATGGGGGACGTGCGTTTATTCTTTGTTTGTTTCGCATTATTTATTCAAATATTCGGAATTTTAACTAGTGAACTGAAACTAGAAAAACTTGCAACGTTATATTTACCATACAATTACTTTAGAAATGGATCGGCACAGTTTGGTTATGACAGTGGAGCAGTAGAAGAGATCGCATATGATCCACTGGATAGAATCGTATATACTGCAGGTATGAGCCAAATTGATGTTGACTTTTCTTCTATGTTTGGTAAAGTGTCAGATGCTTTAAGTATGGGCTTATCTAAGGAGTTTTCCTAAACAGAGTTTTTGTGTTTTTACGTTGTCGAAGTTTGTCCTTCTTTCGGGTGCTAAAGTCTTTGTACTTTGGCGTCTCGGAATTTTTAAGGAATCTTTGTACATATAAACTTAGATGTCAGTAATTACAATATGTTTCTATTAAACCCATTGTTTGTCAAATCGAAACAAAAATGCTAGAGTCTAAATCACAAGCCAGAAGCAAAGTAAATACTTTGAAAGTGACAAGTTAGGTTACACATGTGAACTTCGTTAAGGGAAGTGAGGCCGGGTGCTCCGGAAGGGTAAGCACGTCCTGTTTATCTGGACACATCCGTCACACGCTCTACAATAGCGTATTAATTGGGATTTTATACAACGAAGCACGCTGGTTACAAATAATTTGTTTACCTAGGGATATTGCAAGCCTAGACATATCAGGACCCTCAAAAATTTTTATGGCCGTCATCACAGAATGGTTGATAAGTATAATGATATTTGTATCCAGGATTGCCCTGAATATATTCGACTTTTAACAGATTCGTTTTCCTTTTACTCAATCTTAATTACATAGGTGGTGGGTGTAACCAGCTAAACAAAAGGTGCTTACCCTTCCGGAGGACCCGTCACACTTTCCTGGTGGAAGTTCATCTGTTTAATCTGGTCAAAGTTTTAACTTTGCTTATGGATTGAGATTTGGACATGGATTTGTATGTTTGTTTCTGATTTGATAAAATATAAGTCGTTTTGAGTTTGTTTTTAAGTATAATCTGTAAAAGACAGTTTTGTTTTGTTACACTGGACTACTTAGACCTAAATTCTAAATAAAACACTTCATTAAGTGTTTTTTTGTCATTACATTCATGCATTGTCCGTCCAATATCACCATTATGACTCAGTTGTAGCTTGGTAGTGCGCTTGCTTTATTATTTAGGAGATCGGACGTGACCAAGTTAGTGACTGATCCTTTGCAAGTACTCGACATTTTAAGATGAAATCCATGAAATATTCGGAAAGGAAAAGTCACAGTATAAATGTAATACTCTTCTCTGGGACGTCAATCAATCAATCAATCAATCTATCAACCAATCAACCAATCAATCAATCAATCAAACAATCAATCAACCAACCAATCAATCAATTCATGAACTTTATAATCAATGGGATAAATGTGTATTTATCAGATTTTTTACCCTGGCATATCAAAGAACTTTATTACAGTTGTCATATAAATATGCGGCAATATACCTGCTTTTCCTGCTTATGGTGTATTTGTTTCACAATTAATTCGCTACAGTTGTGCTTTTATGACCATCACCACAGTATTGTTGATAAGAATGATGTTTATATGGCCAGGATTGCCCTTGATATATTTGACGTGCAATAGTTGGCCCATATTACTTTCACTTTCAATTTTGATTATGCACTTGCCCGATGCAGATAGCTTAACATGATGTGCTTATCCTTCCGGAGCACCCGAGATCGCTTCTCTGGTGGAAATTCACGTTTTTATCTTATTTGTCAGTTTCAAAGTGTTAACTTTGCTTCTAGATTGTCATTCGGACATTGGTTAGTATGTTTGTTTTTTACCCATAGGTCCTTCATAGTAAGGCGTTTTACAATCTCCAGCTCACATGATATGTTTGTATTGTCTTTATACCAAAGTGTTAATTATTGAATCGTGCCTATTCTTTGGATATCAATTCGTTTTAATAGGTGATTCGGACAATTTATTCGAGTTCCAAAATGATTCTGTGGTGGCCTTCTTCAAATTTGACCAATATTTCGACCGCTTTAACATTCTGCATAAGTTGACTTTGGTGAATTCGTATCTAACCTTCATATATATAAACTTTGAATATAGATATAAACATGGTTTTCCAAACTAACGTCAATTAAAAAATTAATTATAAATATTCTGCGCGCTTTTTTAAAACTACTTTACATATAATTTTGTCCCTGTGTTGTATTATCTCTCTTTTTGATTACCCTGGATATCTTAAAGAACGTATAATTTGCTGCTAGTTAAAATATGAAATTTTTCAAAAAATAAGGTAAACTTTCGCATGCAGATAGATTTGGTAAAAATATATTTTGGCCCTTTGTGCATCTTTCCACATCCTTGAAAGAATTGATCCAATTTCTAGTGCTGCCCATGAGTAACTGTATTCCGAAACGGCCGTAAAGTGCTGTACAATGAAAACTGGTATAATATATAATTTAAAAGCACATATCTATGTAGTTTCAAAGCATCAAACATTTCAAAATTGATGTTAACCTTATATTGAATAAATAAGGATATAACACCTACTTTTTAAGGGTGTTTTATATTATTGAAGTATACTTTCCTGTTTATGACTTATTAATGTTAAAATCATTATTTTCAGCACACAAGGAAACAACGAAAGGGTTGTGATGAATAATTAAGCATCCTGTTGTATTTGAGCTAAACGTTTTTTAAATCATTATGGATGGCAGATTGTCTTACTCGTTAATTATTCGTAACATTTAAATAGCTGACAAGAATAAATGATTGAGGACTAACTTAAATGTGAACGCCTGGAGCATAGATTTTTTTTAAATTATTTTCTTTTTAATACTTTTTAGTATTTTACGTGGCAGTTAACATGATTGTGCTGTAGATCAGTCTCAGATTCATACTCTTCATGGCCCGGTTTTTCAAAGCTCCGATAGCTTAACCAGTTGGCTGGCCAAAATTTGTATTTTGCGTTTAAGGCAATACTATGAAATTTCTGTTTAAAAATGAAAACAAACACATAACAAACACACAAAAACTGAAAATGGACACATAAGAAGCAGTTGGATCCAAAACAACATTTGTATAACATTGTTTAATTTTAATAAACTATATTGGTGAAGCTAACGGAGTTTTGGACAACTGGGCCCAGTTTCATAGTGACCTAAAAGATGTAAATATCTATTACAGTCACAAATGGTAATCAATCTGAATTGATGTGGTCAATCAAAAATTATTATTCAGTATTCGTTGTATATTGTACACTCGCGAGTCAACAAGCAGCATGGCATTTTATCATTTTACAAGTGCCTCTGAGGTGTTAATAGTAAGAAATTTCACAGTTTACCTTTTATTAATATCATTAAAACCTTAAATTGTCAATCTAAAAACAATTTCCATATTGGAATCATGACATTGCAAGTCAAAAATCTCATAGCTTCGTTTTGGGGATTTTTTAATGGCATCCTATTTCAACTACCGAATCTTCACTTCGTTATTATATTGTAAAATGTGTATTTGTGTTTAGTTTAGAATGTTTTTGCCACTTTTGGCCAATTAGGTATTAAGTTTAAATTCGTATCTTAATAAATCGTTATTCTCATCAACACTTTTGAATCCAAATGTAACCAGCTGCCTTTTAATTTTTATATTCTATGAATATTGCTCATCTTGCTTGTGATATCTCGTCCACAAAAACTCTCAGTATAGTTTATTGATCGTCTATTGGCATGGTTATAACTTGCATTGTACCAGTGAATCAGGGTTCCATTAAGAGAAGGAGCAGATTAAACGAATTGAATTCAACAACGTGTTATGATCTATTAATAACCCTTCCGTAAACTAGTTGGAGGGGGTATATCTAATTACGATGTCTGTCCGTGTAAAATCATTAAACAATTTCAGATTGGAATAAGGATATTGCAAGTCAATAATTATTGCTTCGTTTGTCAGACTTTAATACATTTAACTACCACTGTTCTTCCTTCGTTTTTATACTGTAGAGTATGTCCTTTTTTCAGTAGTTTAGTATCTAATATTTTGTTATTATATTAAGTTAAGGAAAATCTTAGTTTCGAACTGGTGCCAGCTGCAGTTTATTTATTTTTATGTTCAACGAATATTGCTCTAAACTTGCATGAGGCTTGTTATATTGTGTACCGTGAGTTCCGTCCACAAAGCCCTCAGTATGGTTTCCGTCATTATAAATATTAGTCGGCTATTTGCATAATTGTAACTGGCATGGTACCAGTGAATTAGAGTTCTATTCCAGAGAAGGAGCAGCCTTAGCGAACTGAGTTCTGAGTTCTTACAACGTTAGATAGTATTTTTGTATTTACATTAAAAACAAAATAAACAGCCATTAAGATGACAATTTCGAGATGAGAATTTAGGTCTTAAATGAAAAGAAAAAGAGTTAAAAAGCTTTGTTATTTATTTATGCATTTACTTACAGTCAAACCTTCCTTTAAATATCATCCAAGGAAAACAGTAAAAGTTGCTTTTATTTGCAGGCGACCCTTATGTATAGGTTCAAATAATCCAATAAAGAGTTGTTGGGATAAAATGCAACTGGCTTTTAAAAACAAAAGGCCCTTATATAGAAATGCCATTAAAGACAGGTTTGATTGTAGTTCTTTATTTACCTATTTGTTTATTTCAGGTGACAAAATTGTCCAGATAATAGATCTAGCACATGTCAATAATCCAACCATCGTGTCCTACAAGGTTTTTGATGACACTTCAGAATTAACAGACATAGAGTATTGTGGTGGATTTGTTCTATTAACAAGACGAGATGGTCCATTTAAGGAAAGAGGATATTTGGAAATATACAGAAAATATAACAGACATCACCATAACTTAGATCTCCTACACGTTATAGAGGGTGAGAATTGTCAGAACGTCTGATGTACCTTTTTAAATAGTATATTACACCCCGGTCATAACTTTTGCACTTAAAATAAGGTGGTCAGTTCAGAAATAGAGGAGTAAACCGGAGTGGCTGGAAAAAACCAACGACAGTCGACAAGCGAACGTATATACATTCTCACACTAGGATACATCCCGAGTGGAAATCGAACTTAGGCGTTGAGAGGCACTGTGATCTATAAGCGCACACTTTCAACAGTCCAGTCACCAAGGCTCCTCGTGTTTTGAACATAAATAAGTTCATTGTGTTATGTAATCAAGTTCCACACATAATGGTTATTCCATGTTATTCACAAGTGAATATGCAACCGTTTCCATTTGATTTGGTTATATAAGAACAACTCTATTTAATCTTTTTTACAGGAATCGTAATCTAAACTTGTCCTTTTAACATCAAAATTACATTTTTAAAAATGAACATACTAGTTAATCCATTTTCAGAAGCAATGTAAAAAGATTGAAACTGACAAATTAGGTTAAACACGTGAACTTTTATCTTTGAAGTTAGGCCGGGTGATCCGATAGAGAAGGTACCTCATTAAACATGTAAAAAGAGAGCACTACTAGTGCCCATGCTGATCTTAATTGTTCCCATTTTAAGACAAGATATATTAAGAGAAGCTTCAATTCAGTCTTTTTATTGTCATTTGTGACACCTTATACATATATTAAATGTCTTTATGATTTCTAAACAACTTCTTTTCTATAATGTATATGCGTGTACTAATTATTATATTAGAGGGTTTTAAGAACGAAAGACAAATACTATTTTATCTTGTTATTTTCATCCCGCCTTTCAAAGAGAGAGGGGGTATTAAATTCGAGTTTCTTTCCGTCCGTCTTTCTGTCCGAAATTCTTGTCTGCGCAATGTCTCAAAAACTATGAAACACTATTTTATGAAACTTGATGTTGAAATTCGATGCGCATTTCGTTTATCCGAGTGTGTTTGCTCGTTTTCCTGGGAGTTATTGCCCTTTGAACATACGTTCAAATAATGAAAAAAAGAACCTGCTGGAGGGGGAACTTAATGCACTGAATTTACCTATTCACTTTTTTATCAAAGTTGACATATTATGAATGAAATAACAATCCCGATGATTCCAAAATAGATATAATGTTGGTATTTACATCGTTTCTGAAGCAATTGTTTTAACCATCGGCGTTGACATTTCAGTTGGAAATGGACCAGACGACATACGACCCACATCTGATTGTCGTAAGATTTTAATTGCGTTAGAAGGAGAGGTGTACAGTGATGGTAGAAAGCTGATAGATCCGCTAGGAGGAATTGGTATTTTGACATTCAGGACAAGTGACTTAAGCGGCCGTTATAGATACCAAATGGAAGACTTTACATCTTTTATTGACAGGTATTATAGCTAATCATCTTCAATTATGTATATACACCGTGATACCACCTGACTTAAAAAAAAACAATTAAGCTACACTGTATGTACAGCACGATGTTCATTAGATATACAGATCTGTAGTAACTTTTTGTTCCAGGAACCATCAATCATATTTTTTTCTTATAAATTGTTTTTGAGACAAAATATAAATAATATGCGATCCCTTAATATTTCTTGTGGTCCGTTGTTGAGTCCATTCAAGCACTTTTATATACTGTAGATTACTTTGAATTCATATTTTAAGCATCAACCTCTAAGCCTTATTTCACGAATATGGAAATTCGCGAACAAAGTTCATGTAAATACTAAAATTTGTAATCAAAAGGCACATTATATCCCTTTTCTTAAGACGTTTTGCCATGTGATATATAACTTCCAGGTTCATAGTCGATTGCAATTGGCGGCTTGTTTTGCCTTTCCGGTATGTGTTGCAATTTGGCTTCTTTAATTTTTCGCGATTCTGGAAATTTCCTGTTGTATATCAATTCGCGACCAAATCCTCGCGAAGTATCGTATTTATAAATCTCTCGCGATAAAAAGTAATCTAGCTAGAATCAAAACCAAATATATTTTATCATCAAAACAAACTTACTCATCCATGTCCAATACACAACCCCTTAAAAGTAAATACTCCGAGTCCGACAGATTAGGTTAAATACGTGGACGTCACCCACAGACATGGATTAGTATGTTTGTTTTTGGAATTATGTTTATTGTCAAATTTTGTTATTTCGTACATGATAATACAATAGCTGCTTATGATTACAATTCCTTGTTCAGTTTTATATTGTTGACCAAGTGCTAACTAGCGTTTATTGGGACTTGTTTTGTGGCGTGATATTGCTTATTCTCAGTATTAACATGTACATATTCCTTAACCAATAACAAATTTCGACTAACTATTATAGGATAAAACGAAGGCATCCAGTGTTGTGGTTCATGACATATTTGTGGAACTGTGACCACCCCGACATACGTTAAGTAGTCGACAACAAGTTAGAAATGTTTTACTTTGCTATGGGTTTTATCTCCAAGCTAATTTGCTAAACCATGGATTAAGAACAAAAGAATTTGATCCTTTGAACGAGACCTTACAGGACATATAGTCCCTGTTTCATGATTAGGCTTTCAATAATTTGTGAAAGGAAATCAACAATTTGGTCATGCATTGTTAAATTTTAACCACCCACACAATTTTAATTATTTATTTTTTTATTTGTTTGTTTGTTTTTTATTTTAGAACAGCAGAATTGGTCAGAAACGGTACACGGTACGTTTATAGAGCTCATGATAACACAATAGCACATGACCTTGAACCCGAGTCTATAACTCTGAATGAAGATGAAACTAAAGCTTATATATCATTGCAGGTAAGACAATTACATAGTACATGTTTATTATTATTATTATGATGATTATTATTATTTGACGCAACAACTTAAATATCTAGTGTACATAATATTTGGTTATTTTTGCAAATAAATATATGTATACAATATAGTGATCATGATTTATAGCAGAGGATATACTTTTGGTCCAAAAGAGAACCATGGTTTTGATATTTATAAAGAATCAAAACTTCAAGAAAATTTGTTCGAGTAAAATTCTAGTTGTGATAAATTTTAAGAATAAAGAGAGATAATTCCAAGATCTGTTTCGTCTATCAATTAGTGGATAAAATTAAATTAAATTATTATTTCACTATATATCGATGTACATTGTATGCATGAAATATTTACCAAGCAGTAGACAGTAGTTAAGCCTGTCACATGAAGAATTATTAACCGCTTAAAATGATATCATGATTTTATAATGCACACTGCTTGTTTGGTTGAACGCTATTCCACCAAACACTGAAGTATTTACAAAATTCTTCAGCAATTGACGGATCGCCGGCCACGCCCACTTTGTTTTCTGACCAAAGATCGACATGCTTGAATTTCACGCAAAAAGAATGAAAACTCGGAGTGAATTGTGCGATTTAATGTCGTCACGGACTATAGAACGTCATTAGTTGCTGTGACGCTGCTTTGGTGCCGTGATGGCAGCTAGTGTCGGACCATTGTGGACGTGGCCGGCGATAATCAAATATACAATTAAAAATCTGTGTTCAATATTGTCAGCCATGTCATGACACTTGCACATAATATATGTACTGATCAAATCAAATTAATGGTATCATAATCATTAATGAAAGTCATTAGCAGTAAATACTTGTAATATTAGTCGATGAGTATAGTGCGTTACGTTTGACCCCGAAGTTTGACCTCTAATTTGAATATTGTAAACGTTTTTTGGGGGGTACTAATTTTCGCTTATTTTGCGGTCGTTTGTTTTGCGCGAAAATTACTTTGGAGTGAAAATTTTAATATGCCTATTATGTTACAGTGGGGTTTTTTTTTTGAAAATTGCGAAATTTAAATACGCGGACATGTCTAAACTTCCTATATCGGAAAAATAAATACGCGTGAAATTGAAAACGTTTACAGTATTCAAACAAACATATAAATTGTGCTATTCAAGGGCTATAAAAAGCTGATAGGTAAGGATAGATGATAGTTTATGGAAATGAAACATAATGTCTTACCTTTATCACAGTCTATTAACCTAATCTAATATTCAAATAAAAGTTCAAACTTGCCGCACTATATTAGAGTTTTATTGATGTAGTCATTTGTGATTGTTTACTTCACACTTGAAAGACAGATGGGACAAGAGCACCCAAGGGAGATATAAAATGTCTTTGTTTTACCAACTCGCTCTTAACGTCAGTTGAAAATGTCGATTCTTATCCGTCTATGATATTATTTAGTTTAGAGTAGTTGAGTTTAATTGAATATTCCTTTCACTTTTTTGTTCAGGTTTGCGAAATTTAATGTCAGTGAACAATTTGATGTGGTATTGCTTAAATTTTAACTATTCCTACATACTTTTACAAATAGAATTAACAGTAATCAAATTACTTCAAAATACATATATACGTCATTATAATTTGAACTGACAATGTAGTTTTGCCTAAAATTTCCCCACTACTAGATATTTTGACAAATGGAAATAAATGTAATACGCACAACAAATGAATTCGAAGTACATGCATACGACATAATAACTTCAACTGAGAAAGATATCTTGATAGTATTTGAATTTTGCTTGAAAAATGTTGTATGTTTTTAATCATCATGCTGAAAATATCACATAATAAACAATAGTAATTCGTGTCCAATTTTATATAGAATTAAATCTAGGGATTGGATCCTATTGGGTGCTACCATTTCTTAAATTTAATATTGATCTCACTTATCACGCTCCTGCAACTCTCTTGATTTCGGCCATCATTTCCATTATCAAACAAATATATAGTACTCGTATAAATAATATCAAATGAAGATTAGTATTGATATAGAATAGTATTGAATGATGCTAAGTACTAGGACAGTATCCAATTGAGCTTACTATTTATATAGAATAGTATTAAATGAAGCTTACTATTTGTTTAGAATAGTATTAAATGCAGTTTTACTATATATATATATATATATATATATATAGAATAGTTTCAAATGAGTTTTTTGCTAGAATAGAACCACATTGAGTTTACTATTTATATAAAATAGTATTAAATGAAGCTTACTATTTATTTAGAATAGTATTAAATGAAGCTTACTATGTATATAGAATAGTATCAAATGAGGTTTTTTGATAGAATAGTACCCCATTTAGTTTACTTTTTATATAGAATAGTATTAAATGAAGCTTACTATTTATATAGAATAGTATCAAATGAGGCTAACTACCAAACGAAGCTTACCATTCATAAAATAGTATCAAATGAAGCTTTTTACACATATCGAAAATATTTGTCTTTAATGGCAGAGCATCCTTACCAAAAACTATAACAATCACGAAGTACATGTTTACATACATCATATACATGCTTGTATGTTTTATTGTAGGAAAACAATGCCATTGCTGAATTTGATATGAAAACTAATAAAATATTAGCCATTCATCCCTTAGGATTTAAGAATTGGAGGTTTTCAAAATTAGATGTTAGCGACAGAGACAATGGTACGTACCGTCTAAACAAACAAAGAGATGTTGATCAAATCTGCATTTGCATCTTCCTTTATGGAATATTGAAAAAACACTGTTACAAACACAACTGATCTCAAATAGAAATGTATATTTGGTTACACGGAAAAACACGGAAACTACTCCTTATAAACACGAATTTGGCAATAGCAAGTACGCAAAAAATGCGAAGTAAAAATCTTTATTGAAAAAACAGGCAAACAAGACAAAAAAAGAAAAACATATTTAACACACGTGGCGGATGTAGCTAGCTAAACAGGTGCTTATCCTTCCGGAGCACCCGTTCTCACTTCCCTGGTTGAAAGTCACGTGTTTAACCTAATTTGTCAGTTTCAAAGTTTTAACTTTGCCCTTAGATTGTGATTTGGAAATGGATTATAATGTTTGTTTTTGATTAGGAATAACTGATTATAAAACTCTTAACTTTGGACAAGAACCTGTTTATTGATGAGAAAATAAGGTTCAGTTAAATGTTTTGTAGGTATTAATATCAGATCTTGGCCAGTATTAGGGATGTATCAACCAGATATTATACGATACATGAACATAAATGGGCGTGGTTATATTGTATCGGCAAATGAAGGGGATTCAAAAGATTTCTCTGGTGACGTACCGAACGGATTTTCAGAAGAAGCACGTGCAGGAGATTTGAGGATAAGTCGTAAGTATCTGTCCCACATTTGTTTGGTGTGCTGTAACGTTAAGTCTAGAAATTGCGTTTGTAGTGCTATAACTGCCATTGCTGTGAAAAGATAGTTCAATGGTTATATCTACATTTCCCATTTTTTGAAAATCTTATTTTTGGTATTTTAATCTTGAAAAAACTTTAAAACATTTTATTTCCAATCGCTGGAACAGCCAATCAATGACGTAACGCGTATAGTCACAAGGAAAAGATGAGTGACGTCACATTAGCAATGACATTTATACTCCTATAACTGCCATCTGGTCTTAAACAATGTTTTATGCATTAAAACATTACAAATGTAAATATTTTTATTTCTCTGAGTTGACTGCTATCCATTTTTACGAATAGCCAACTCATTTAAGAACACAACACTACTGCAACGTTTGGGATTTTTTGGTAAAACTTAAGGCCAACGTTAATGTAATGAAATACAAATATTCTAAAAACAACAAGCATCAACTAATTTTCCACCCCCCCCCCCAAAAAAAAAAAAAGAAAAAAAAGAATTAGAATAACTATTTTATTATGATATATTCTCAATTACCCGGTAAGTTGATACACTTAAATAAATTAGGTGTCATATGTATTGCATTTCAGCTGCTTAGCATTTTGTGTGTTTTTTCACTAAGGTATCTCGTACGACTGAGAGTTTCAAATGATACGACATCGATCGTTTGATTATTGCATTTTCAGTCGATTTTTATATAAAGATGAAATTGGTAACATCATTGAAGATTCTGATATCCACTGGAGATTTCAATTTCCGAAAACATTTCATACTTAAAAAATATTTTGGTATAAAACGTCATTTCTAAATCCTGTATTTTTACATTTTGGTTAGTTAAGAATATGTTTGATTAAATTTTTAGTTAAAATTTTAAAAAGTATTCATTGATTTTGATTTTAGGAACATCGCCTATAAGAACTTGGGCAAAACAAAATGGATTTGAGAATACGCTTCTATCGCCATCAAATCTAGGTGAGTAACAAGACTTCATTAGACAGCTGTAACATAACTCATTACAAATTAGAAACAAACATAATTCAATTTTATATTCTGTTAATGTTCTTCAAGGCAAATACAACTCTATTTATGAGCAATAAATTGAAATAAAATCAATGAAGCCGTGTCACATTAGAAGAAACAAAAATGCTTAGCAAACAAATTTATGTCAAAACCTTAAGGCTCGGAATATCATCTTACGGGAGGCAATATCCGGAGATTTAAAATAAATGGCTTCTAGTTTTTATCTTACAAACGATTTTGCTTAAATTACCATTTCTAGATATCAGTTTTATGCCCTAATCATCGCTTTATAAAAAGGGATACCAAATATGTTTTATTCGTCTAAAACCTCATTTCATCATTATCCTAAACTTTTTTTATTTTTTCCTAATGTATTACGCAGTTAATCAAAAACAAACATACTAATCCATGTCCGAATCGCAATCCAGAAGCAAAGTAAAAATTTTGGAAGTGGCATGTTAGGTTAGACATGTGAACTTCCACCAGGGAGTGAGGACGCGTGCTCCGGAAGGGTTAACACCTCCTGTTTAGTTAACACCTCCTTTTTAACTAGCTACACCCGCCACGTTTGTAATCAAAATTGTGTGAAAAGAACATGGACATTAAATTTTTCCAAGGCAATCTTGGACACAGAGACATCAAACTTATCAACAATACTGTGAGGACGACCATAAATCGTAATATAAACTGTTTGACAGAAGATGATATTTGCAAACCGTCGCTTACTTTGTGTACGTATTTTATTGCCAAATACAATCAAATAATAAATTGACTGTTTTCAAGTTGCGACATTTGATGACTATTTCTTCTGGCAATTGCTCGAACAGGCATTCAGAAAAAAGACCAAGGCATATATGACAATTCACATAGCTATAAATAGGCTTTTAGTCGCCTATTAGATGAACATTCGCAATGAAATCACTGATGAGGATGTATCGTTTATTATATTATTTTCTATGGATTTAATCCGTCAAGAAATTCTAGAATTTTTATTTTTTATTGTTACATCCCTTTAATATTCACATTTGCACAACAAGTACAGAGGCCAAAACTAGTATTGTGATGGTAAAGAGATTTAAATGACTATATTTCCCACTTTTTACCATATATTTTTTCAAACGCCCGTTGTTTCTATGTTTAAAGTGTAAGTTTTATTCTTTCTCTGTTTTTTTTTTTTTTTTTTGTAAATTGCATCAGTCATACTATATTGGTGATGAAGGTTTCAAAATCTAGATTCATACTTAGGTCTGTATTAATTTAAAGTTTACCTTTTACAATAAATGCCATCATTGTAGTGTTGTCTACTCGTCGCATTCATCTGATGTATGCAGGTCGGATCTTTTAACGACTGCAATACTAGTAAAAAGTAGCTACGAACATCATAAACACGAGCTTAATTGGTCATTTATATACTACATCGTTGATTTTTTTGCCCGAATAAATGAAGTATTCTGATAAATCGAATATACAAGGGCCGTTCAAAAAGTCTTGTCCTTCATAATAAAAACACAAATTAAGACGTTTTATTTATGATATTTTATTTTCTTTACTTCAAAATAATCACTTTTAACGGCTAAACACTTTTTAAGACGCTGGATCCATTTTCTAAATACATTTGCATATTCTTTTTTGGATATACCATTGAGAAACTGATGAATTGCTGAACCTAGCGATGAACGAGATCTGTATCGACGACCAGAAAGGTGTTTCTTAAGTTTAGGAAAGAGATAAAAGTCAAACGGTGAAAGATCAGGTTAATAAGGTGGATGAGGTAAAACAACAACACGTTTCTTGTACAAAAATTCAGTCAACAACTTAAATTTGTGAGCAGGAGCATTGTCATGGAGTAACCGAATACCACGAATTCCTGACTTTGGTCTTTTCTTTTCATATTTTTTTTTCATTTTCTTAAGAATTTTATTTTTATAAATGTTTTCCGTGATACCCTGGCCTTTAAGGATGGGAATTTGGGCAACTATGTCGTTACTATTGAAAAATATAGCATAAAGAACTTTCTTTGTGCGTTGAGTGCGCCTTGCAATTTCAGGTCGTTTTGCTTTTCTGGTTAGCCATATTTTATTATTTATCTTTCTATCTGGCTAAAAGTAATATACCCATGTTTGGTCACCTGTAACTATATCAGCCAGACGCCTGCTGTTACAATTACCATATATTTTCAGCAGATTTTAGCCATTTTGACCCGTGTGAGCTTTTGCTTCTTTTGACAACAAATGAGGGATCCATCTAGCACAAATCTTTCTCATGACTAGTTTTTTTCTGAGAATGAAATGTACGGTCCCCATTGATAAACCAACGACTTCAGCTATCTGTTTAACAGTCAACCGTCCATCCCTATTGACCAGTTTTTGAATTTCTGTAATGTTTTCTTTGGTGCATGCTGTTTTTGGTCCTCCAGAACGGGCCTTATCAGAAATGTCGTTAACACCATTTTTAAATTTACGTATCTAGCGTGAGATGGACCTATATGACAGCTTTCGCTCACCAAAACCATCTTGCATTTCAATGAATGTTTGTTTGGGCGATATAACGAGTTTTGCACAGGCTTTCATGAAGATTCTCATTTCAATAATGTTTTTACCTGTCATGTCCGTCATTTTCCAAGCAGTGTAACGAGTGTTATGATGAAAATATGGCAAGAAAAAACTTATTCTTTTGCATATATAATCTAAAAATGTTCCACGTGTTTGGGAATGAACTCAGTCACCCGTGACGAGTGACAATATAATAAATTACGGTGTTTTATTTACGGTTTACAGGAAGGGACAAGACTTTTTGAACGACCCTCGTAGATTTTGGGCTTAAGTCATATATTTCTTTAGTATTTATTAAGAAAGGTTTGTGTTGATTATGAAATTAATTTTTCATTTAGTTATGGAAGTATGAATGAATTTGACAGTTTGCACAATAAATTATTCGGATCGCCGGCAACCCCCACAATGTTCCGACAAAGGTCGCCATCACGGTACGAAAGCAGCGTCACGGCAACTAATGACGTACTAGTGTCAGTGACGTCAGTAAACGGCGCAATTTAGGCCAAGTTTTCATTATTTTTGCGTGTAATTCAAGCATGCCAGGCCTTTGTTGGAACATTGTGAGCGTGGTCAGTGATACGTCAATTATGTTACGTCTTTAACAACAATACAGTCGTAGCAAGTAGCGTCACTGTGGGGTAAGAGTTCAAATCTCTGTGCGTCGTCCATTATAAGGTGACGTCATTGAGAGCCAACCCATTCATGCAAACATAATGTAAAAGATTTGACCAATCAAATTATTAATTAAGTAAGGTTTGGGACGTTTTCCATGAATAGTTCTTGTGTTGATATATAATTGCATTTCTTATATGAAAGCATTGAAGGCTGTCTAGTTTACTGTAGATATGAAATGCAATAAGGTATAAGAAGATGTCTTAGTGAACAAATTAATTGCTACCTGACTTTCTTTTTATAGTGGGGACTATGATTTTGATTTATCCAATATTTTTCATAACTTTCTTCTTCGTTTTTCAATAAAAATGAATTAGATCTCAACCCCAGGTTGTTAAGAGAAAACTAAACGCGTTTCCATTCTTCAACCAATGAAAGCGTCGGAAAGTTGTCAAATTAATCATTTTTGCTTAAAATTAAAAGGTAGATTACAAGTTACCAACGTAGACGGGAAACTGCCGAATTCAAATACATACCAACATCTGTTTACATTTGGAACAAGAAGTATGTCTATTTGGCGTGCACGGAATATGCGACAGGTATATGACAGTGGAAGTGATTTTGAAGACGCAATCGCCAGATTTAAACCAAGTGTATTCAATGCTGACCATGGTGAAACTGCTGCTATTCCGTCGTCCACGGCAGATTCTAAGTCTGATAATAAGGTATCATAAACACTTTTAAAAGTTTCTTATGGATAACTAACGTATCGTAGGATATGGATAACATTCCGTATATCCCGATATCCAGTATGCAAAATTTATCAAACACCAGTTTGACTGTCTCCGATGATTGTAAAAGTCACTTTTTGATCATTTGCTTGTCCACGAAGACACCCGCGTCCAATTTTGCTAATGAAGTGTCTCTTTGGCAATATGTTTCTCGCTCGAAAATTTTAAACACGTCATATTTTTAAGAATGTCATTAAAATTAAGAGGAACGCCATCTCTGCTTTATTATTCATTGTATTTCCTTATAAATGAATTTGGTCATATAAATTTTGGTCTTGAATATCTTTTAATTTTAACAGTTTTAGACGAGAAATTCTATTCTGTCAAATACTTCAAAATTAAAACAAGTTGAGTAATAATAGTAACGTTACCGTGTATGACGTCGTACTCGGTGTCATCTATACTTAAATAAAACAATTATAACAATTTTTATAGAATAAAAGGATGAGCAATAATTTTTTTTCGGACCCCTGCGATACCTTAGGAATCATCCTCCTTTGTAGCCGAAAACCACGCATTCGGCGATAGCGAAAACAATTAAATCAGAAAACACAAGATAAACCCGTATTGAGACCAATAAATAACCCACAGTTTACTGGACATGGTGACTAATTAATTCCCACTGGTATTTTTGCAAGACTAGATCCATCCACAATTCGTGATAAAACACGATCAATGGTTATATTTTACCATACAATGAACCAAAAGCACGAGAAATATACCTATAAAATTCATTTTTATGGTTGTGTTATCAATAATGTTTATTTTACAAATAACTTCAGAGCACAGACAATAAAACTAAGCATTATAATATTAAATCCAATAGAATGGACCTTGATGAATAAATAAAGTATTGAACATATATATAAAAATGTTTACTGAAACAATATATGTAACTTTCTTAATATAAATGTTTATAATGACGTTTTTCGTGATTTATTTAACTTGCATATTTCTGAACTTATGTGCTTGTCAAACGCATTGGCTTCGAATCCGTAATGGACACATGTGCACTTGATATATAGAATGGAACAATCTAGAGGATAGTGACGAATTCATTCGGAACATCCTCTGGGTGTGAAATGATAAAGGCGACAACTTTCTCATTTTTTTGCCGCGTATTACAGCACTTTTGGGGAAGTTGAGAAAGCTTAATACGATTTTGCTAAAACTTTGAGAGGTTATGGAGTCTGATGCGATCTAGCTATCTAAATTGCTGATTTTTTTTTTTTTTTTTTGGAAAAGTCCGGATCATACTTATTTTTGGGGCCAAACATGCAAAAAATGGATTTTTCAGAAACAAATTACGTTTAACGCACTCTTGTTCAATAACCGTTCATTGTACGAAAAAGTCGTCCATTGACCGAAAAAAATTTAAGAACTTACGGAAAAAACGGTATTTTTATTTGTTTTCTATGTTGTACAAAAAATCCACAGTAAGTGCTCAACAATGACCCTATCGCTTAAAATAAAAAATTCCGATACTTAGCGCGTGCAGACTGTGAAATGTGGGAATGAATTTTCTCAAAAAAAAAAAAAAAAAACCGCAGTCATTTTAGTTCAATTACCACTTTAGTTATCAACTTGAAAATCGGTCAAAATATATTTTAAAGTATTAAGTAAATAATGGTATTTTTATAATTTTTTTTTTTTTACAAAATTCATAGTAAATGTTTAAAATCAACCCTGTCGTCCAATACACAAAGTGCGCCATGTTGCACGTGCGGTTTCTGCATATCATTATAATTATCAAATAAGCGAATGGCACCTCAAGCAGGCATGGGGTAATGCTAATTTGTAATTGTAATGCCCTGTAATGCATTACATTTCCCCAAGTAATGCATGTAATGTGTAATGCCCCAATTTTTGCATTACATGTAATTGTAATGTAATGCATTACATAGACAAAAATGCATGTAATTTTAGCATTACATGGCATTACATAGCATAACTTCTCCCTATTAAATGTTATATATTGTTATTGATAAAATTCAGACTTAGTAAGTACCTGCAAGTGACTTTTTTCCCTAAGTATAAAATTTGAAAATCGATGTCTAGATAACTGTTGTCAAACTAAGCATTATTATTAGGACTTCATTTAACCTTTATACACAATGCTAAAAAAGCTAGTACGCAACAGATTATTTTGAAATTCCAACAAATATAAAGAATGATTAAAAAATAAAAACAATTTTAAACCAAAATACAAGCACTGTTTTCAGTAATATCTGAAAGTTTAAAAATCACATCAAACTTTGTAACACTTCTAGAAAATAGAGTTTCAGTAACTACAATAGTTTGAAATGATGTGATGAAAACAATTATATAATTTTATTGTTACTAGATATTGTTTTTATTTGCAGTTCTTTTTATATGCTATTATAGTTATTGAATAAACTATAATTAATAAAGAAGTTAATTATAGATTAAAATCGACACCTGTCAATACCACTAATTAGTGTTTACCGATCCATTCCTTTTTGTTTTGATTTGATGGTAATTAAATAATATTTGTCATATAGGTGTTGTGGAATATGAAAGACATTTTTAAATGAGTTGTAACTTTTATGATGATTTTAGATACGAGTTATACAGTAAAATGAAGTCTTTTTATACGTAATTTAATGAATTGAGTGAGGAAGATAAATTTATGGTTTTAATGACTGATATAAATATTCAACATTTTTTTAACAAAATGTAACTTACATAAGAGTAATAGAAGATGTTGTTTTTAAAACATATTTAAAATTGATGTCTTATAATAGTATAAGTGATGTTTGATGTGTCTTATAGGTCTTTTAGGCTGGATGTAAAAGCATTTTTATATAGGAATTATGTAGTAGTTTTTTAGATGTATATTGTAGCTTTTATATATGACACTTAATAAAATATTTTGAATTTGAACTTGAATAATAATAAAAACATACAATTATGGTAGAATAAATTCCTTAAAGCATCTTTTTTTTTTTACTTTTTAGAGAAAACACAGAAATGTATATTTTGAAAATAAAAAAGCCTGACATAGATGAACAATGAACCTTGGCAAATTTTTAAATATCAATTGAATACCCCAAAGCAAAAAGCAACTGCGTATTGACTTAATTTCTGATGAATTACTGCCATTTTCAAGAATTGAAAGTCAAAACTTTTAAAAACTTTCAAAATGATAGAAAAACTTAACCCAATTTTTAAATTCTGAAAAGGAAACATCTTTCATCGATAATTTTGAATTCTTTTGCTATATCAATTTATAAAATGTAATGTGTAATATAATGCATTACATTGGTAAAGTAATTGTAATGTAGTGCATTACTTTCCAAAATACATGTAATTGTAATATAATGCTATTTTTGTCAAAATAATTGTAATGTAATGCATTACATTGCAATGTAATTCGCTCCATGCCTGATCTCAAGATGCCTTCAACGGCAAAAAGCCATGTCGATGTTCTTTGATGACACTGACGGTTGGCAAGGTGGCGTTACTAGACGTTATTATGGTGTATTATCTGCCGTAAGTAACATAACAGAATGTTTAAACACATACTAAACGAAAGACAAAGCTTTTTGAGAGAGAAAAAAAAAGATTTTCATTGGGAAAATAAAACCCGACTGTCCGATCTATATGCCTTTGTGTCAGTCCAACGTACGAGTCCAACTTTTGCAACTTTGTTAACAAAATTATTCTAAATCTGAATTTCATATGATCCTTACAAGTTGACGGCTGTTCTCTGATCTTCACACGTTTATTTTCACACATCTAATCAATTTTATATTTCACAAGATCAATGACGACATGTCATTCTAAAAACTTGTGTGGTAGGATTTAACGTACCAGTCTGAATTCATACCAATAATAAAATAACCAATTTTTTTACCAAATTATTTTTATTTTTTTAATAAATACAAATAAAAAAATCATAATGTCAAAAAGGTTCCACAACTCGACTGTCTAGGGGCCCGTGGAAAGTCTATAGCTGCCAAGGGGCCGAATGAGCTGCCAAACTCGGACTGGACACCTTAAACATGTTGACTTCTTGAGGGAAAGAGAAATAGATACACTAGTCAATACTGCAGCTATTCGGCTCTAGCTGTCCAAATCTCAATAGTTTTTGGCACTAATTCTTAAGGTCAGTGTTAAACTTTTGATAGGCAACTACTGTAGATGCGCTCTACTAAACTTTTGCAGAAGCAGAGATATATAGGTTTTATATGTCTCTGGCAAAAGAAAAGAAATCCTTTAGATTGTTCCATTCTTTCCCGCGAAACCACTAAAGGTGTCGCCACACTAGTAATTAGGCAGTACACACTTACGACAATTTGACACAATTATCATAATTTTTTCATTCATTTCAAAATTCCTATAAAATGTGAAACCCTGGTTGGCGAAACGAACGCATATTGTTGTTGTTTGGGTTCATCAAACATATTTTTCAGAATCTTCTTTATTTATAATTACTTTTTAGGGGCCTGAACCAGAAAGCATTGAAATAGGAGAATATAAAGGCAGAAAGTTAATATTTGTTGGTCACGAGGAACCCGGTGGTATATTTATGTTTTCTGTTGGGAGAAACCCGAGGCAACCCGTGTTTGAAGATATCTGGAGTGGGGTTTCGGATATAAAACTTTCATGGGAAGAGTTGTACAACAGAAATGCTGTCAGTGAATTAGACGTGGAAAGTTTAAGGTATTACTTAAGTTGATTAAGTTACGCTGTTGAGCGTCCTAGTCAAGAATATTTTACTTATATCGAGACGTCGATAGCTATGGGCGAAGGTGTAGAAATTTTGCTCTTGTGTTGTGCTGATGGCATTATAAGCAGTGTTTATCGTGCCACGTCTTCCATGACACGGTGCATCGTTTATTCAAAGTTTCCATCTGAAAGACTCGTGACATCATGTCGTAATTTCGTAAAGCCCAGTGCCAATACTCAATTTCAAGTCTTGGGTCACACCCGATCGGGGTTCGAACCCTCGACCTCTTCTTACACCTCTCACTTACCGAGAGAGGACTCTACCAACTAAGCTACCGCAATGGTATATTACTGATAAATAAATCAGAAAGGGCATGTCATAGGCATGATCATATATGTATTACATAATACGTGTACAAATTCCTAGAAGATTATATAACTAAATAGAGTCACAAAGAACTGAGAACGTGGAAGATGTGGGTTTTTAAAGGATTTTACAATTTGATTTGTTTTGAATATTTGACTAGCTTTATGAGGCAGTAAAGTCACATGTGTATCTATAGGACCTTGTTTGTTATTAAACCATTAAATCGTGTTAAATGACAAATGACAGCGACAATATTATCTCAAAGTGATGAAGTAGATGTTAAGAATAGCAAACTTGACCGAGGAGTGATCTGAGATTAATGGTGATGTCTGTCATTTATTTGATAAAACACATGTTGATACACCAGAGTATCAAATGATCAATAGACCCTTTTGTTGAAAACTATAGAAACATCGTTATTTTCTAGACATAAAACAGTTTTATTGAGAAACAATCAGCTTGTGTTATTCCATATCCAAATTGATATAAATGTTCTGCACACATGCTAAGGGAAATGGTGTGGTACGCTGGCGAGCCCCATTTACACCCTGAAATGGTTATGTCTTGAAATTATGTTATTGTTTCAATCTGAAAATCATAAAAATCAGTAAAAATCCGAAATAGTCAAAAAGGTATTTTCGTAGCTTAATTAGGTTAAATATGTTTTGGTCTTTTGGATAATTTTTCAACTCCTAGAAATAATTATGGTTTCACAATTTTGGTCCAAGCACTTCTGATGAGGTATTGTATTCCGAAACAGCCGTCTAGTACTAGTGCTGTAGAATTAACACTGGTATAATATGTAATTCACTCGCCTTAAGTTTTATTTACTGTTTGCGTCTAGTGAATAATAAATAAACGTGCATTGATTACTTGAACCTCATTACTTTGATTCAGTAATCATACTAACTCGCATTTAAATCTACATAACTTCGCTGAAAATTATGTATCGGCGATAGTGAACGTAAACTTTATGGCGTCAAAAGTAATTACCAAAAGTTACCAATCCATTTTAAAATAGATTAAAATTTGAAATATCGGTAAACAGGCATTCCGAGAATTTGAACAATTGTTTCATAAATGTTTGTATTAAAGGTAAGTTATTATTTAAAATAATGAATATCATAACTGGTTTATATACAAGATGTTTAGGACTTCCACAATAATGCGACCGAGAGAATTTTATTTGAAGTAATAACAATTTGTTTTAAAGTTGTATTAGTGTGATTTTGCAAGGAATTGAAGGAATTGTAATGATGTATTTAAAAATTAATTAGCATCTATATATCGCAGAAGAATCCACGGGCCGGAGTTCAAATGAGGTACAATATATGCTGAAACTCCGGTCCGTGTATTATTTTACGATATATCACAGGTTGATATTAATTCTTTAATTGTAACCGTGTCTTTTGCCATATTTTTTAAATCTAAAAAATGTAAGCGACAACATGATAACACTCCTTGTAGCAGTCTGCGATAACAAGTAACTGATTAACAGTTACGAATTGTAATCAAGGTATATCTTACTACTAATATTTCTAATGATGTTGTTAAAGTCTCGATTGTGCCGTACATATACGACGCCAACCATAGAGATGTTACAATTATTACTCAACCTGTTAACATTTTACAACACAAGACGATCGCTTCGGAATACAATTCCTCATCAGTAGTGCTCGGGCCAAAACTGTTGAAATCGAAATATTTTTTAAGATGTTAAAATTAGAAAATTAGAAGAACCAAAATTTTTAACCTAATCCATCTAAGTAGAAATGCAAATTTACACATAATTTGATTAAAAAACACACAAATAAAATAGTTCTTATTAAACATCCCGAAATCAGAGAACTTATATTCAAGATGTACCTGAAAATTTAAATGTCAATGTTAATAGCTTTTAGACAGTAGCTGTATCTATAACACCTTTAATTAAGCTTGTAGTACCTGATCAGCATCAATAAAAGGAAGATGGATTTGATGTATTACCAGTCTATATAGAAAACTTGAACAGAATCATTAAAGGGATTCATTGTCATAATGAACTAATTATCGTGCAAACATTGCAATTAGTGGTAAAACCGATAAAGGATGAAAGATATCATTGTCACTTTAATGGAGCAAAAGTTGAATCAAACGGTATTGTAGCCCTTAATTAGTTGAAGAAACACGAATAAAATTGGAAGTAATATAAAGGTTGATGTTTGTTCATGTAAACAACAAACAGAAAAATTCTATTCTGGTGCATATTTCAAAAAATTATTTCCTTCAAATTCGCTTCAAATCGGTTTAAAGTTTTATAGTATCACAGCACAATTTGTTGAAAATTTGTCACTTATATTCGCAGTACATTTGCATACCCGATATCATGACAATCTTTTATTACTAAGGGCTATTTTTTAAATTTTATTTTAGTTTGTTTTAGTTTTCATCTTTATTTAATTAATTTTGTTTTCATTATGTTATGATAACGCATTTATTTATGTTGTCCACAATTGTTATCCAACGTATAGGCAAACAACATTGACCTGTCTGTTTGAGTTTTGATTTTAATATTTATCATATGTGAATATTCCTAGTGAAA
This sequence comes from Anadara kagoshimensis, assembly GCA_021292105.1. Lineage (NCBI taxonomy): Eukaryota > Metazoa > Mollusca > Bivalvia > Arcoida > Arcidae > Anadara > Anadara kagoshimensis. Next base: position 27,078,522 of record CM037870.1, on the reverse strand, counting down.
GGTCAAACGGACACGTCAATGTTGTTTACCTATGCGCCGGCATTATATAAGAAAAAAATATTTAGGTTTATAAGGAAATTATCTTTTATTAACGTTGACACAAAGAAAGGCCAAACAAATTTCAACGAGATTTTCAAGTGACATATCACCAACCTAATACCTACCTAACACCCTTTCATCCTGACAATATTTTTAACTCGCTGACCTATTTCTTACCTGGATATATTTGTTCCTTAGTGATATAGGTACGATTTAATATACCATATGTGATAATACTTTTGTATGTAAAATACATATCAAATATTTTGTTAAGACAATTTTTGTAAACCTGTCCCTTTTCTTTGTATTGTTAGTACCACTATTGACTTTTCTAAGCCAAACACTTCTTTCACCTAGACACTGTTATTGCAACACATATTCATTTACAATAGATATTAAGATATCTGCTCTTTGACGATTAAGACTTTGCTTCTGACTGTGGAGATAGGTTACGTTTTGTATATCCCAAAATTGTGCTACATATACGAAATCGTATGATGAATTTTATTTCAAACAAAACTAATTGAATGATCCCTTTAATCCTGAAGACAATGACCATAACGCATTTACGCTCCATAATTTAAACAAGCATAAATAAATTCGAAGTAACTTATTACTTTAATTTGAAAGTCTTATTTTATTATGGCAAAACGAACATCTCGTCTCGTTTTCGTAAACCATCTGAAAACTTACTGTTGTAACATTTATTTTAGATTTGTACCACAGAGCCAAAGTCCAATCGGTGAACCGTTACTTATTGCTTCAGGTGCTGTAAGCGGAACCGTTTCAATTTTTAAGATAGTAGAAAGATCGGTTGGTAAGTATTTAGATTGACAGTTAAATCATTCCTCGTTTCAATTTCTAGTATCATATTATAATTTTTGTGGTGAACATGGTAAATCACATGACAAAACTAAACAATTTATTTAGGCCAAATCTTGTCCATCATATTATGATTATTACATTATTTTTGTTTTTAAACACTTGACCAATGATATGTGTAAACATATATCTGGTAAAACAATGAAAAAGTTACAAGTGTTTAAAAACTACATCAGCTGCAGTACTAGAGCATTTCAGTGCTGCAATGTTATTGCGACGACGACCGAAAAAAACTTTTATTTTTGCTTCAAATGGTTGTTCAAAAATGTTTAATACGATGTATGATATTCTGTAGATAACAAAAAAAATGACTGCTAATACATGAATATCTTTGAAAACATTTCTAAATGTTGTCTATGATATATAAAATGTTAAAGTTTAAAAGTCAATATCGAATGCAGTTTAATAGAGCGTATTCTTTGTTATAATAAAACGTCTTGGTTTACAAATGCGATGGCATTTTAATATCATGTAGATACGAAAGTTTATGCAGTTTTTTTTAAAAAAGAAATAGAAGAAAGGGAAAAAATAATTTGACCAAAGCGAAAACCATTAACGTTTGAAAGCAATATACGAAAAGTAATATATGAATATTGAGTTACTGAGTATACTTTTAAAGGCACAACCTAAATATGAAGACTGTAATGTTGTCATATTAAGCCATGTATTCAGAATGTAGCTTTTAAAGAGATCTCTAGATTTGATTGTAACTCAAAACATAATACAACACCGAAAAAACATATTATAAAATTAGAAGTAGTTTTTATACATTATTTCAGAGGGAAAATTGTACGTGAAAAAACACGTTACACAGATAAAAACCTTGGTTATCGGCAACACAACCACAATAACAACATTATGTATCCTAATATTATAGGACTTTGAGCTTGGATTACATGTACAATCTAAGTTTTCATCTGATCCCTTTTATGACCTTGAAACTAGGAAACGTGAGTTCAGATATTACTTTAAGACTTTTCAAGATAGATTAAATTTTATATTAAGACAATTTTTCTCATTCTTTTATTTCAGGATTTAACTGTAGAGGAAAACCATCTGGACTTTATCCTGATCTTACCGACTGCACTAAATACTACAACTGTCATTACGGAACAACACATAAGATGTCATGCCCCGTTGGTTTATTTTTTAGTAAAATTGAATCCGTCTGTGACTGGCCTGAAAATGTTAGATGTTAAATTTAAGCAAGCATATCTCATTTATTGTACAAAGTAATTGTGAATTCTCATTTTACTGCATTTCATGAATTTTTTTGTGAGTAAATGCCTTTTTATTGTGCAAACTAAACGGATAACTGTTATTTAAGCATTAACTGCTACTACTTATATTTGTTGCACTTTATTTTTATCGTTAAACCACTTAAAAAACATTAAGTGCTTTACCTTGAAGAGGTATGAAAACACCATTCGGAGAAACAAAAATTTGACTTTGTTACCATTTGATCTTAATATGTACAGAAACGTAGCCTTTTAGGATCATCTTATATACATTATGATTACATTTGACTAAATTAGGACGATATTACCAGTTGAAAGTGTACAACCATAATGGCTTAGAAATAAATATTATCGAAAAAAAACTTGTATGGGTAGTTATTAAAATTTTTAAGGAAGACAACAGTGTAATAGCATAGTAACATGCACTACACATAATAATAATCAAGATCGTTTACATAATATTACATTTTAAAAAATCTACAATGTGTCTCACAATGGAACGGAAAGACAACACACTTGGAAAATACAAAACAAAAAACACACTAATCCATGTCCAAATAAAAATCAACAAGCAAAGTAAAAACTCTGAAACTGATCAAAATAGGTTCAACACGTGAACTTCAACTAGGAAAATCGGGTGGTCTTGAATGGTAAACACCTACTGGTAAGCCAACGACATCCCCCACGAATGTCAGTATATACGTTTTAATCGTATCAAAAAGTGATTGCAAGAAATACAATTTTGTAAGCATGGTAATGGTTATGATCATATATAATATAGTTCAAAACATATTGCAAAAAAGGACTATATTAATTACCAATTACTTCCCATCCTCCAAAAGTAGAAGAGTTCTCTTTGGCGCCATTGTCATTGAGAAATGGTTGTTACAAATTTGATAAGTTGTGCCGTATTGACAGCTTAGTGAACTTAACATAAAGATGTTCCTCATTTATTTAGGGCAAGTTTTGCTCCCTTTTTACCTTCGCTGCAGTAAACAGTATAGCAGCGGAAGCGTCATCTGCTAAATCAGTCGACAGTGATGTGAACGATTTGCACGGCTCGCAGACGACAACTTTAACAAAATAATAACTGAAAAAATATCAAAAATACCGAAAAATGCGAGAAACATGACAGTTAATATATTTTGCGTATTTGAGAAAAAGTCAGTCTGAGATCATACTTTGTTACAGTGGAGTTGAAATTGATTCCTTTTTATCTATGTTTTACATGCACCGCGCACTAAAAATAGAAATGCATAAAGTCTTTCCTAATTTGATTTTGACATGGAATAAAAAAAACCATCTCGATCAGTTTGATATAAAAATAGACGAAACATTAAGAAAGTTAAGGCAGCATTTATAGGTATGACAACTTAATTATAAAGACAAGGCCTCGAAGCTGTTGAGCATGAAATGAAGGAATTGTTACACATTATAATTAAAGCACAGATAGCATAGTCAACGGAAGTGCTACAGCGCCTGAATTACATCATTAAACATTTAAAGACTTTAAATGGTTGTACATGCATATGGTATGAAAAATATCAATATCACCATATACAACCACTCAAAATAATATATTATGATCATGCAAATGTTAAAGGCAATCGATAAAATTTAAACTTTATTTTCCCAAATTGTGTGCCATAATTAACTATTTTGGAAGGTTTAAATTTACTCTCGATTACGCTAATGCTTTGCGCAAAGGAAATTACCAAACATATTTTCAGAGGTATCGAAAATTAACCTGAATGGTTTATCAAACATATTGTCAGAGATATCGTAAATTAACCTCAATGGTTTATTTCCAACGGAAACAGTAACAAAATATTAAAATCATAAATGGCCTCAATTGTAATCAAACTTCTAACGTGTACGTTATATTTCAATATAAACTTTTGGGTAAAACAAAATCTTAATATAAATGCTTTTGGTATCCTCTACGAAAAAGTAGGACAGCTTCATTGTCATACCATTTCCCTGTCATTAATTGGAGTTATACAATCAATGGTTTAAAATTCGTCCATGGAATGATAAATATTTCTTTTGACATATTTTACATGAATATATGACATTTACTCAAATCAAGAAAATTAATTACGATTTTAACACGAAAAATCATTACAAAGCCGCAGCTGGTTGCTTTCTATGGTACGCGAGACGAACTATAGGACAAGTGAGGTAATTATACGTTAACAAGTACTTGGAAAAAGTGCGATATTTTATAAAACCATTATTAATCACAGCATCAACACGTCTGAATGCAATATCAGGGAAAAATATAGCTCTGTATTTTCCGTTTTAAACATGAATTGTTTGGATGTTTAACTTTATACGCTTTAGGCCATGCGTGCTTATAAGAAAGAAATCAAATGAAGTGATTATTTATCATTTACAATAAGCGATAGATATTTGGCTCAGATGTCTCACTTATTTGAAACTGAATATCTTTTGGGATTGGCTTCGTTCATATTCTAAGAGGATTATGATGTCTACTGTCAAGGCTTCAGGGAATAAACAATAATGAATGTACTATATACCAAATGTCAAAACATGATATAACAATGATAGAACAAGTGTCTAAAGATTGCTAAAAATCAAGATAGAATGGCTATTTTTACAGATAACTGCAAAAAACAGCAACAATACAGTTTGTTGCACTTCATATATTGTTTTGATATAAATATCTAGTGCTGAACAGGGTTTCTTTTTATTTTGTCATGTAATTTCTTTATTGCCATATGGACAGCAAACAATAATATACTTCAGATATATTCAAGGAAATGTAAGAGTTTTTGATAAACAACATATTGATATGTTTGGCAATATAGTTTTCAAACAATCGGTATATCAGTGAGCATAAAATAATATGCACCAGTGGTTGCTGCGTTGTTTTTTTTTGTATTCGTATAAAGCAAGATTGATGTAGAAGATCACGATAGATCTTGCGAGAAGGCTGACACCAAAACATTCAACTCTGCAAACAGTTATCTCTTTGTTCCTCATTTACAATGTCATATATTTCACATAAAATACAAATAAAATATGAAATGTTGCTTGCGTATTTTGCACAGCATACTACAGAAAAACGGAAAATAAAATAAATAAATATTGGTGAATGTAATCAATGTTCGACAAAAATAAATTAATTTTTTATTGCCTCTTGATATCAGGGACTAAGATTGAAAGAAAAATTGTATATCGTTGGTATGAAATGAAAAGTCAATGTACTCGAATTTAAAACACACCAGTAAAACAAAACAAAAACATTCTTTAAGTCAATACAATATTTATTAGATCATTTTTGTGAGGAAATGAACTATTATTATGGATTTGCTTCCCAAATCTTTAATCTTGTGCTTTTTATATTTGAATGAGTATTTTTTAATGATTTTTTCAAAATTTCTTTTGCAACTATACAAACGATGCAAAGGATAATTTTTTACTTTTCCTTAGATGAATTATGCTAAATAGATCAAAGATGGAGAGCTGTTTTTTTTAATTATAAGCTATGGTCACAGATCATAATGCCTTTTTAGAACATTCTTTTATTATTATTTTATTTTACATTGCAATACAAAAAGTTCTTACGCCTTCTAAGCACCTTGTCTCATTTTCCTGGTGGAAGTCACGAGATAAACTAGTTAAATCTCGATTCATCGCCACCATTTGTCTAGTCAAATTTTGGCGTTATAAAGGGGTTTGGCAATAAACCGAGGGAGGTCCATAAAGAAAAACATAAACAAAATGGATTTTGGGACTTCAAAATAGTGTGGCGATAAGCGAGGTGGCAAAGTTATCGAGGGGCATTATAACGAGGTTTTACTGTATTTTTGTCAGTTTTCAACAATTTTATTTCGCTTGTTAGATACTGATTTGTACACAAATTGGTATGTTTTTGATTGATATAATACAAAGAAGGGCTTGAATTAGGGACTTATTGATGATGTATCCGGGTGATTGTTTGGTTAACTATGTTTATGACGTAAAGTACCTTAAGAAACTGAAAAACAATCTATATACAGTCACAGAAAATAGGTTGAATCAGTAGCGAATACTTTTATAGATAAAATGGATTACATATCAATATATAGATAGGATTCAATTGATCTATTGATATATCAAAGCATTGTTTATAAATGAGAACATTTTCTGAATAATTGTACTTTGTATTATAATCACCAAACACATTATCACTTTTATCGTATAAATTATGAGAGTGGTATTACCTATTGATTACTATATATCATCATATTCTCTGATTTATTTTATCTGCCCACTCTATTTATCTCAAGCTTTCAGTATTTTGACCTCGTACCTAAATGATTTATTTGTCGTGTATATAATCAACAACATTGAGTATAGATAAACAACTTTGACCTGTCCACTTGACCTTTGATTTAATTATTTATAGTGGACGATTGCATTTATGTTTAGGAATAACGCGGGTTTATTTTGTCTACATAATGCGAACACTAATCATGCACCTTGAGTACATGTCATCAACAATGAGTCCTTCTACTATCAATGTATTGGATGGATCCTTTTATATGAATGTGTCTAATGAAAGGTCAAGCGGACAGGTCAATGTTGTATGCCTATATATTTAATATTTATATCAGCACGTTAATATATACAAATTATGGAATCTATAACTCAGTGTATTTTGATATATGATCTAGTACCAGTACCATGAAATCGAAATCATGGAACATATTTTATGTATATTTACGAAAACATATAGAAAAACATTTTAAACTAATTTCTTTACCAGACAGTTTGCATATTGCTTTGGAATATAATCACATTTAGAAAACTACACATAGAACGGTGTTAAAAAGTATATAACACCAATATTTTATTGAAAATCAACCAATTTTTTATAAATATAGGATCCTACTTCCAGCAGTAAAAATGTCATTTTAAAAACAAAAAAATTCTCCATTATTGATGTACACGTACCTATCATCAATTTATATAAAATATTTATCAAACATCAACTTACTTCCTTAAATGGACGTGTGTTATTATGCAAATAGTTGTTCAATCGACTGAAATGCACTGTTGATATTAATCTGTTTTCGATAAACATTTCACAAACAAAATAAAGTTCATTTATTTAAAAAGGGATTAAAAATTGTTTTCTGACATGAGTATTTTAAGTTGTCAAATGTAAACTTTTTAAAACATTTTACTGTGTGTGACTTAAGATTTTTTATTGATCAATCTTATCTAAGAAAATATTTCCAATGGATTCTTAAAGTAAAAGACCCTATAACATTTATACTAAATTCCTATTTTATAGTTATAACGTGGACTATCGCAGTACTGTTTGACACATTTTTCAAGTGAAAATGATAACAGTTTTACAACACAATGTTTAACCTGATTTCAATTTATAAGAAAGAAGGAAGAAGCTTTATTACATCTGGCAAGTGTTCTTATTGAACATCTGATAAAGACAAGAGATATCATACAATGTGTAATCTGTGTATTTATTTGTTATCAATAATACAGGAATTGTATAATACAAATATATAAACTCTAGTTTATACAGGTATACATGCTGTGTTAGTTAAAACCGTCCTCTTACAGCTAACCAATGGAGGACAATATTATGGATGTTATTTTTTCATAATGACATTGATGTTAGGTACGTGTGCATAGAATAATGAAAAAGATTTTTATTTTGTAATATTTTTTTCATTCTTGGAATTAGGTTCTTATATTTATGAAGAATTCGAATCAGCGGATTGCGTGATAGATGAAGTTTCATTTTGAACACGGAAAAAAATAAGACAAACCCTGTGAATACCATGCTGTATTTGCAGTGCTTGGAGGTTATGCTTGATGATACGTTGTGAAAGCTTAAGTAAAATATGTAGGAAACTATAGGATATTGATATACCACCTACTGATATTCTGTAATAGCTGCAGACATTTCATAAAAAGTACAAAATGGAATAAAGGTATAAAAATATTGTTATTGAAAATAAAATAACGACATTTAGAGTTGGTGTTATACGTACATACTAACGAAAGTGGAGGTGGTTGAATCTAAAAAATGTTTCGGTGTGAACAAATTCCTTACAGGTTACAAAAAATTAAATTGTGAAATGGAATAACTTGAAACGACCTAGGTGACAATAATTTATTTTCATTTTTTTGTCATAAGAAGCCAAACTTGGACAAAATTTAACGAGAATAATTAATGGAGCGAATTTAAGTTTAGTGTGACAGAGGATTCTGTAAGATAAGTATTGTATGGATGAAAAATATATTGACATAAGTTATTTAGGAAGAAATGTCTTTGTCTAACGGAACTAAATTCTGTTTTGTGTGGATAAATGATTTTATAGAGAGCAATGTGACAACATTAGAGGATCTGAATTACTTCTTCTTAGAGAGACACCTAGGAGGTATTATATTTATCAGTATTATGATGATATTTGGTTTGATTGGAAATCTATCTGTGATATTTATTTTTGTGACAAAATTTAAAGCTACAAATTATACAAATTATAGGACATACACAATATGGTTAGCAAGTTTGGACATGGCAAACTGTGTTTTAGGAATGCCATTTTTATTAGTATATCACACGCACTACTTAACCTTTCCAAACACCGTGATTTGTAAAGGTGGAAGATTTGTTAACGTTTTCACCGCGAATGCTTCCGGCTTTCTCCTTCTAGTAATAGCTATTGACAGGTATATACATGTGTGTAAACCGTTGAACTTGTCAAAACTAACAGATAAACAAACAAAAATAAGTTGTACAATAGCTGCCTTATTAGGAATATTTATATCGTGGCCTTCTTTGGTTTTATTTGGGAAACATACCGTTGGAAAACACAACTATGACAAATTACCTTTCAATGTTAATGGAACAAGGTGCTGGGAGGATGACAGGTATGAAAAACAAAACTTTTTAAGTGATTACTATATTGTTCTATCAGCATTAAGTTTTATCATAACTATTTTCCTATTTATAGTTTATAGCCTCATTGTTCGATATATATACAAAAACAAAGTAGCAAACAGAGTTAAACATACGAAAAAGGTGACATTAATTTTACTTGCAGTAACTGTAGCCTACGTTGTCAGTTCTCTACCTCATAATATACTGCTGGTTGTGCTTCTTAAGAATTTTGGGCTACAATGTGGTTTGACTTTTACAGAAGGCTCTCTATTATACACGTTTGTATGGTTAAACCTTGTTAATAATACAGTTAATCCAATAATATACGGCTATTCCGACGCTAATTTCAGACAGCAATTAAGGGAATTCTTTAGCAGAACATATAATAGAATTAGGAGATACAGAGTGCCAGAAAGTCGAAACAGAACAAATAGTGGATAAAGCAGACCTTTCCTTTACTTAATTGGTTCAAAATTCATCAGCAGGTATGTCATGAAATTGATAGGTCAAAAAGTTGAAATAGAACAAATAGTGGATAATGAAGACTCCTACTTCACTTAATTGGTTCAAAATTCATCAACAGGGTATGTAATGAAATTGATATGTCAGAGAGTTGAAACAAAATAAACTGTGAATAAATCAAATGCTTGTTTGTGTTATACTGAAGAAATCAATTTGTAAATAAAACACACGTACTTGTGACATGAACAGCTGTCGATGCTAACAAGAATATCAAAACAATTTTTTATGAATGAAACGACTAAGAACTGTGAAACTGTGCATAGATTATGAATGGATTATTGCCGATAAGGGAAACATCAAATTATTGACATTTTGAAATTTTAAATATGTTGCTTGTTTGGAACATCGCCTACTCTGTTGACAACCTAAGTCAAACCGGAATGAATTAAGGTTCGATTGATATTTTTTCATTTCAGATCTTTTCTCGTCCATTCATTTTCAATTGGCCAATCTGGTAGATTTAATCAGGAGCATTTTGAGATCGATTGGGCCAAATTTGATGTTTGTGTCATCATTTGCATATTTTTTTCTGTTATCTGCTCCACTATAAATCTTTATTCAATTATACTTTCAAAAGTAGCACATGCCAGATATAAAAATTATTGCGGAAATGAAGATACGTTAGTCATGATAAATAATTAAAAATATGACAATCGTAGCTTTTTTCGTCAAAATGTTAGAAACCGTTGATTTATATCTGTCAATTTTTTAATTATCATTGCCACATGTGACGAGTAAACAGCGTCAAATTCTGCGAAATTCACACTTTTTTCAATAAAACACTGATTCAAGTCACGAATTTAACTGTTTTCCACTAGAAAATCCAATAAAAGGGATCGGTTATAAGTTTTATAGTTTGGGATTATATTTGTGTATCGTTAAGTGCAAGTCATCTGATATCAAATCTTTTTTCTAAAATAAGATTTAGATCGAGAATCTTTAGAAATCCGTTTATCTACAGTGCTAGTAGTAACAGTCTTGTTTAGGTGAGTCAAGTTATTGTACGTCAAGTGTTACCTGGCTGTTTGACCTTTAATTTGTATATTCAAACAGACATATCCCTTGTGATATTTACGGACTATATAACGTTGGTATGTAAGGATAGATGATAGTAGTACTGGTTTTCCGAGTGTTTATGGTAATTAAACATGCTGTCTCCTCTAAATCACACAGTGCATTAGCCAAATTCAATATTACAATTAAAGTTCAAACGACCAGGTCGAACTTGACGCACTATCAAACCTAGAATGGCTGATTACTACATATAAATATTTATTTTTATCGATTCTGACTTTTCTATCCCGGATCTTACATTTATCGATTGTCCTAATTTTAGGTTAAGGAGTTCGTGAGATAAGACAAAACATTTCTCCTTAAAATCTTAGGCGACAAATGTTGTAAAGATTTTCTATAAACTTAAATATTTATCATATAAACCACAGCCACTCTCATCTCGTATGATTCCTTTCTCTCTTACCTTTATATGTCTTAAAAGTCCACGCTAACTGTTATATATTCAAATTATATAAAATTGCGTTTTTCTTAGTTTTTTATCAATAAGTTCGTTGGGTTAAACAAAACAAAGGTTTGGTAATTTGTTTGTTCGAACAGATTTAGATTTTATTATTATAATCTATTATTTCATCTATAAGCTTACCGTTGACTGTCCGATAGCAAATGATCATATGCATGTAACCAGTCGATATTTATTCGTCAAAGCAAACAAGTGCACCATGAATAGCATGTATAGCAAGAGCGACACACACGAATGCGAAAATTAAAATCATGGTATCAGATATTCTTATATTATTAAAAAGTATCCGTATGTTTTAATGAAAATTGGTGCAATTTTCGTACTTTTAATAAGATGTCAATAAATTTTTACAATGAGCGCCATTGAAAAAAAACAAAAAAAAACAATAACTGACACGCAGTTCAAACTTTTTACAATTTTTGTTACATTTCAGGGGATCATTTATTTTAAAAACCTGCTATACATCTAGATCCTGCTTTGTTGGTTACTAGTATTTCGAAAATAAGAGAAGCATTAACTACATGGATTTACAGTGCAAATACTAAAAAATATAAAATGTTAAAATTTATGTCATGACTTTGACTTCGTGGAACAGTCTTTTGAAAAAGAAACCTCAAAACCCCATGCCATAATATTTTTTATAAACAAGACATAAAATATATGCGGTTTTACAACATGTGTAACAATTTAACGCAAAAAAGCGAAACAACATTCATAAAAAACTCGGGAGAATTAAACTATATTACATTACATTTTTTCCCATCATCGGTTAAAAACCTGGAAATTGTGCTAAATCTCAAGGTCACATTGACCTAGTTTTGGTTGCCATGTCAGTGTTGTAAACAAATCTGAATTGTATCGTACGTTTATGTTTCTGACACAGTTGAAATGAAATCTCATCAGTTGTTTTCATAGAGAAGTCAAACAACAAAGATGTCATAAACGGACACGCACATATCACGCTGTCTCGTGTTTTTGGAGCAATATTTAAAATACTGAATTAACCACTGGACAATTATGGGCATCCAAGTATTCATTAAGCTGCGTTGCAGTCTCTATTTCAAATTTAATTTTAAAATTTGTCAAGTATGTTTGATTATTGATTAGATAACACAGGCATGTTTTTATGTTGATGCATTATCAGTTTTTATGCCCTAAACAGCTGTACACTGTGGTTGGTTTTTTTTGTATTACGATTTTTCTTTGATTAATCAATATCCTCTGTGTTACTTTCATTCCCAAAATACCTTCAGGACATGTATATTACCATTCTCATCAAAACATTTGTGTATTTGACATTTGGTTATGATTTTGTCACGCGTTGCCTTTTTTCATGTGGTGATTTACGCTATAGGATGACATGTGTTCTAGAATAGTAAATAGATTTTATTTGCGAGAACCGAAAAACCACAAGTGATATTGTTACATGTTATACAAGTGTTAATTTTACAGCACTAGGCGTCTGTTTCGAAATACAATTCTTCATCAGTAGTGCTTGGGTGAACAAAACTTATAAAACCAAAATGTCTTGAAGGGGTTGAAAAAATATACAAAGGATAAAAACATTTTTAACAAATTTAGCTAAGAAAATACATTGCACGAGGGAGTTTACCTTAGTTTTAAAGGATTTTCAGATTTTAACTAGCTGGAAATTTCGAAAATGATTGATTTCTGACAGTACAAAAATATTGCTTACTAAGTTTTTGATATCCTCGGGGAAACATCCACCAGCAAAGATACCGGCTCAGTGGTTTAAATTACATATTATGCAAGTTTTAATTTAACAGCAGTTGCGGCCGTTTCTGAATACAATTTCTCGTCAGTTTGGACCAAAACAAACATCTCATCTTCCGTGCAAATTAGATAACTTGTAAGCCAATGGGATAAACAAATAAAAATAAAAATAAAAATTCGATATAACTTTCTGCTACGCGTAGTAAAATTGTAATTATGAGTATAATTCAAAACTCGAGGAAACTCAGTAGGATCCATCAACTACACAATAGTTAAAGACAATAAAATAAAAATACTCCTATGGTTTCTGTAATAACTTTTCTATACTTTTCACCACTATCCCTTATTTTAAATTTAACAAACGACCAAAACAAATCATTCAGTTGTCATTCTTTGACATGGTTACTTAATTTTACCAGTTTTCAGTTTTTTACTTTGCTTTTGGGAATTAGGATTTAAACATGGACCGTTATGTTTGCGTTTGACTCATGAATACCGTATACATATAGGGGTCGTTGATGCAGTTACACAAGGTCTATTCGGTCAAGCTGTTTTATTCCCTGATGCTGTAAACGTATTTCTTTTCGTGGTGTACTAATTTTCACTTATTTCGCGGTCGTTTGTTTTGCGCGTAAATTAATTCCAAGCGCTTATGCCTATTGTGTTATAGTGCATATTTCAAAAACGCGAACCTACACACATATGTCTTAATTTCCTATATCGCGAAAATAAATACACGCAAAATTAAATACGTTTAAAGTATATTATGACTATAGCGGTGAATATTAATTAACTTCATCGCCATCACCAGTTTGAAGTTTTTTAATTAGTGATCCATATTATAAACTGTTTTTGTCGTGTTTGGTAGTGGTGTCTGTAACCAAGTATATTTATGCCTATGAAATTATATCAATGCTTTACTTTATAAGACTATATGGTCAGTCTATTGACGACCACTGCGGTAGCTCAGTTGGTACAGTGCTCGCTCCGTAAGTTGGAAGCCGTGAGTTTGAAACCTGAACTGTTGAAAGTGGGTAGTGACTTTTCTTTCAACAAGTACTCTGTATTACGAAATGAAAGCCATTGTTATTTCGGATTGGAAATTGAAACAAACGAGGTCCCGTGTCACGGTAGGCATGGCACGATAAAGAACTATGTTGATTAATGTCAACAGCACAACGCACAGCAAAATTTATGCACTTTTTCATATAGCTGGTGACGTCTCGATACAAGTGAAATATTCTTGAATGGGACGTAAAACCCCAATACTCAACTCAGTCTTTTGACGCTCCTATAGTTGCCATCTTATACAGACTCGAATGATAAAAATTTTAATTACATATTATACCAGTTTTAATTTTACAGCACTAGACGGCCGTTTCGGAATACAATTCCTTATCAGTAGTGCTTGGACAAAAATTATGAAACCAAAATCATTTTGAAGATGTTGAAAAGCTACTCAAAGGACCAAAATATATTTTACAAAATTAAGCTAAGGAAATACTTTGCATAATGGAGTATACCTTAGTTTTTGAGAAATTTCAAATTTTAACTTGCAGGAAATTTACACAATTATAGTATATTTCTGACAATAAAACGAAATTATTGCCTACTGAGTTTGTGATATCCTCGGGGCACCAGCCACCAGCAGAGATATTAGCTCAGGGGTTTAAATTACATATTATACCAGTTTTAATTTTACAGCACTAGACGACCATTTCACTAACTAATGTAATCGTTTGGATAACGCTTTGTGAAATCGATATTGTCACATTTAAAAACAGAAATGTTGAACTAATTTGATAAAATCTTTACACAATAAACATCAATTTTGGGCTCAATTATAGTTGGAGTTTAATCTTGATTGAGTTTTATCCTAATTAGCTTGTTGTTGTTCAATAATCTATCCTGTTTAAGGTTGAACGTCATCCTTATGTACCCAAATAATAATGATCTTGTTTTTCGTTCATTTAGTACTTTATAGATTTACGTCAATCCTCTAACTACCACCAAAACTTAAGTAATGTCTTTCAATGATTTTTGAATAGTGGGTGTAAAAGGAAGTCAATTGCGATAATGTCTTACTTTTTATGTCTTTCAAAAGCAACTTGCTGTGTTGTTGTTATAGCAACTCGACAATTTTATTTCATTACGCAATTTTTTCAATTGATTTATTGATTGATTCATTTATTGTTTGATAATAAAAATTTACAGCGTGATTGCTTTAGTTTTTCCTATAATGACAAAAATTTATTTAATTTCCATTAAAATATTTTGTTCTCAAAAGAACAAACAAATTAAACTCAGTGAAGTGGGCATTTTTGTGATTTGCACTTATGTTCAATAATATGCTTATCTGCTATTACTGTTGGTGCACTTTTTGTATTTTTTATACTTTTCTAAACAGTTTCAAACACGAATAGATGCTTACACCGGACCAAATTCCGAAATGATGATATTCCAAGATAAATCGGCAAACAAGCTCAGGTTATTAATATTGACGTCTATAACTGTTTATAATTTCCACAAAGTTCTGTAAATTTGAAGGTCTAAAATGCTGAGTTCTACCTACATTATATAAACTCATAGCTTGCCCTTCCAGAGCACCCGACCTCACTTCCCTGGTGAATGTTTACGTGTCTAACCTGATTGTCAGTTCTAAAGTGTTTACTTTGCTTCTGGATTGTGATTCGGACATGGATTTGTATATTTGTTTTTGATAAGAAAGTAACAACAAAAGTTCAGAATAAAAAACCAGGTAATTTTAGTATCATGAAAAGTAGGCCACTGTGAACTAGTGATACACATAAAAGAAATTGTACACACATACTAAGTGAAATGGTGGTATAATGGAAGTCAAGAAAAAAGCATAAAGAATCTCAGTTTTTCTGTTTTAAACTTTTTTGTGTATGAAAAATACCCCACGAAAAGTCAATTTGACATCTATTCTACCTATAGATTGTTTCTTTAAAGTTTCCGTCAATCGTCAATTACTTTTCACGAAAAGTCACCTGCAAAATCTTGACGTTAAAAATAATAAGAAAAAGAAGACGGTTGAGAATGGACACGAAGAAAACACGATATTACCCCCAATAAGGGCATCACAAATGTATAATTATTTCACATTCAATATATAGGTCTATAAAAATTAAGTAAAAATCTAAATAAACAGAAAGAAAAACAATATTGTAAGTTATTGGTACTAGTATGTTGTATGCACGACAGAGACTCTTCTGATATGTAGACATTCTTTCTTATTTTCTACAAGCTAGTGGTCTATAATGTGTCAAGTTTGACCTGGTCGTTTGACCTTTAATTTAAATATTAGATTGCGCTAATAGACTGTGTGAATTAGAGAAGACAACACGTTTATTATCATATACACCCGTCACACAGTATAACCATTATCTATCCTTATATATCAACTTTATATAACCTCTAAAATGCACCATGGATATGTCTGTTTGAATATTCAAGTTGAAGGTCAAACGGGCAGGTCAAACTTCACACACAATAAGATGTAACGACATATACTGAATAAATTTAACCCCAAACTTTTACACGTATTCCAAAATTGACGGCATGTATGCGCACATTATCAGATACTTTCTAGTTCAAAGATGTATTATCCATTACAACTGTGAACACATCTGGAATCTGAAATAAATCTTTCTGTCTTGATCGCATCTCGATCGGTTTCTTTTTATGTTTTCTACACATATCAGCAACCTTCTTTATGTCATGGTACATGCATCTAGATATGTGATTGCTCATCAACAGCCGCGTCCAGTTAATTACTTTTTTGCGTTTATAGGTCACATTACACGCATATTGAGGTATTCTTACCGTTCTTTAACCATACTCTCATCATATGTTTTCATGCTCTTTTAATAAAAGTTGTCCAATACGGTTTGGTATATAGACTGAAGGTTTTCTTGGTTTATCGCTCTTTAACCATACTCTATTTATTTATGGTTTATACTCTTTAAACATAAATTCTCCAATACGGTTAAGTATATGGACTGAAGCTGGGTAATGCTTTTCAGTACTTTCCAACTGAAACTTCGATAGTGTATCTTTAAAGATGTCTATATTACATTCGATTGTATTCATCGGCCTTCGGTATATTCCAGAGACACTCCATACATAAACATAACACAAGGTCTCCATTTTTTGTTTTTGAATTCCTAAGCAACACGTCAAAAACAAAGAAAAACCGAGGGGGTCAACGTTTTTGTTAGCGTGAAGATGGATACCTTGTGTTATGTTTAAGTATAGAGTGTTTTTTAAATATCAGAAACAAGTGCCTGTGACATATTCATACAAATAGCTACATAGAGTACAGACCTGTCGAAAGTATAATAAAAATAGTATGAATTTCGACTGAGAAGTGGTCGATGTAGGGACAGATTATGACCCAAAAAGTTTCCGAAAGACAGAAAGCAGCTGTTGCAAAACTACCGATATAATGGGGCCAAGATGTTCAGTAATGGTGTTTGTATCCTTTCCGGATTCCGCGTCCGTTTTGTGTTTTAGTTTGTAATGCAAGTTCAAGGTCGTAATTGAATATATATATGAAAGCAGATAGCTGTTGTTTTTCTGTTGGAAAAATTATCTCTTTTTATCCGATGCCATCGGATTGAAACACGAGATAAAACGTCGATTTTGTCAGGCTAGTGTTAAACTTTCGACAGGTCTGTACTGTATATATAGTCAGTTGTTGTTAGTGTTGCAACAAGGCGAATTGGTTATCTTTATTATGACACAATCAACACACCATGATTACCGGATGATCGTGATGTACAACTACAGTAACCTTAAGTATGATCTGTCGTATATTTATTCAAACATGGTTTAGTACGAAAGGGTATTGGGGACATGGTATAAATAAAACTAATCTGCCACGGCGAATTAGTAATCTGCCACGGCGAATTAGTGTTCTGCCACGACGAGATATTATTCGGCCATGGCGAGTTATTCGGCCATGACAAAATACTAACTCGCAATGGCTGATTAGTTTTATTTATACAATGTCCCCTATACGCTTTCGTAGTTTAGTCTGGTGTTTACGTAACAGATGCACTTTTACATTTTTCACCTACACTTATTAGCACACCGTAATTATAAACAATAGAATGTCAAGGCTGGAGACATAATTTTTATCGATATTTACAGTGTCTGTAATTTTTAGGTGCAGTTAAGTTGCCTGATAAAATAACTAGGTCATATTGACTATACGTTTGATGTTTAATAATAATAATAATAATAATAATAATAATAATAACCATACTAATTCATGTCCGAATCACAATCCAGAAGCAAAGTAAAAACTTTGAATTTGACAAATAAGGTTAAACACGCAAACTTCCACCAGGGAAGTCAGGTCAGGAGTAAAATCTTTGAAACTGACAAATTGGGTAAAACACGTGAACATTTACCAGGGCACTGAGACTGGGTGCTCCGGGAGGGTAAACACCTCCCTGTTTAGCTAGGTAATCTGTATATCGGTAACTGTATCACATCGCTTTAATAAGTTAAAGAACTTTGTGGTGGGAGACAGAGAGAGAAAATTGACAATTAATTATAATTTTATTAGAGCCACTTTCCATTTTCCCTCTCATATTAAAAGTGGTAATATTGGTACTCATGCCTTTATCGGTCTCCTTCATCTTGAATTAACAACGCTCTAACTAACTGGGATGAATAATGCCGAGAGAAATAGAAGTTTGATTACAAAACTTATGTTCTGTCAACCCTGCAATATCGATATCACAATAAAATAATGATACATTTTTATTAAGAAAGATAATACAGCGCCACTTAAATCAGGAGATAACTATAATATATTTAAAGAGTTTCTACCGTAAAACGCCGATTTTACTGTCGCAAATGCCGTTTACCTGGCTCTGCAAGCGTCGCCAGGTAGAACGCATTTTGCGACAGTAAAATCCACGTTTTACGGTCGGAACTCTTCAAATTAACATAGTATGCAAATCAAAATAATAATAATAACTAGAGATTGTAACTGGGATACCAGTTACGTATTATTCCCCACCATCCATAAATAATTTATGGCATATATCTGGTGAAAAGACCCTAGCAGGGTTAGCGCTGGGTTGTAAAAGTCTGTCCTCAAGGAAATCGCCAGTTGTAAAATTTTGTTGCCAATTTCATTACTGTGTCGCCAAAAAGGGTAAATCTTGTGATTTTTACGTCACATGCGTTTTTTAATGTTGTGTATATATTGCCTTGATGAACAATTACATTTTAAAGGCAGTTGTGTATAAAGTACATTTGTACCGCGCCGACCTGGTAAACTAAAAAAATCATACCTTGATTGCTTTTTAAAATTTCTTTGAAAGTTAAAGTAGATTTGAATTAAAGTTTTCGGTTGAGAAAAATCGTACATTGGAAGGCCTTCTCGGCATAGGAAGTGACGTTTTCAATGAATTTTATTGAATAAGAAAACTCGTAGAACCCCTCTCGGGCCTCTGATTTGGCGTCGCCGCGTGTTACAATGAATGAACACGTATGGGAGGGTTTGCGCTGGGCATCCCTAACTGCGATTTTCTTCTTTAACAAAAGAAATAAAGTCGACTCTCGTTAATTCGAAATCGGTTGAATCACAATTTCGCTTAAACCGAAATGATACAAATGGTCCCGCTATGTATTTCTATGTAAATTTGTTAGTTAATTCGATATGCCAAATTTGAAGCGAATTTCCAGTCCAAATTACGAAATATTACGAAAATTCCCATGTTTAAATCGAAGTGAACTTTCAGTCCAAATTACGAAAATTTCAATGTTTAAATCGAATAAAAAAGACACAAAAATATTTTATCTTAAACTTGAACAATACCTGAAATAATTGTCCATCTCTTATTTGAAAAGTGTTAATAGTAACAGAGTGGCGGCTTACTCGGAAGATTCATTTCCGACTAAAACTACAAATTTTTGTACTCGACATACCGGTCATTAGGAAAGTGTCAGTCAGTAAAAGGAGACATTTCATTAGTGTAAACTTAAAAAAGTGGGCAGTCTTCTACTTCCACGGTCAGTGATTAACAGAAAACCCCCAAGCCATTTGATCTATCAAGGGAAATTGTATACACCATTCATCTCATTGTGTAAGGTTTTAAGTACAGGCGTGTGACGTGACAAGCTGTGGTTTTAAAAATCGCCAAGTTTTTAACGATCACTAATCGGATTAACTCATAAGTGAAAGCATTGGCTTAGTATAATTAGGGTGTCGTAACCAGCTTATGTCCATTCAGAATTGGTTTCCCCGGGTATTTAACTACGTATTTATTTACACCCACCCACCCACCTTCAAGATAACGAAAATGAACGCGTCTTGATTATCTACACAGACAACAGATTATTGGTAGCAAATTTCATCTAAATCCATCAAGCCGTTCTCGAGATATGCGTCAGCATATGGTCTTGAGAGAAGAAGAATAATAAGAATAATAAAAATAATAATAATAATAAGAAGAAACAGAACGAAAACAATATGATTCCCCACCTTCGGTGGTGGGGAATCATAATAATGTTTAAATTAATTGAAATGAAGATTTCGGATGCTATTTTCATTTGTGTCTATCAACCATCTGAATTTTGAAATGATTATGATATTATGCAGATCTATTATAAAAACTACAGTCAAACTTGTCTATAAAAGCCACCTAAGGGAACAAATAAATGTGGTCTTAACTAGCAGCCGGCCATCATATACAGGTTAAAATAACATGAACAAAGGGAAATTGGTATAAGAATTTACTGGCCTTTAAAAGCAGATGGCTTAATATACAGATGGCCGTTAAGACAGGCTTAACTGTATCATAGCATTTTGCAACTAAAAATATGCCTACCGAAGTGATCTCGATGACACAAACAGAAACGTGATAAGGGGGATAATTCAATGTATTTAACATGGCGTAGTGTTACTGTCGATTTTTTGATAATAAAACTTTAACATAAATGACATTTCGTACCGTTAACAAACATAGGTTATATAAAAAAACTTTTCGTTTTACAAAAATAATGCATATGCATCAAGCACATGTTCCTGAGGAAGGAACCTTTTGTGTCTCACTAAGTATGTCAAGTGTTTTTGTAGAGTTTGCACATGAAAAATGTCAATAAGAACTAGACTTGTAATTGTGGGAAACATTATGACGAAAGCTTCCCACCTCCCGTTTCCATGGTAACGGCAGCCATGTTGGAGATTTAAAATCCGGATTGCACATCTACATGGTTGATACATTGTAGTTGTAAATTTTCATTGAGATTTTGTGAGGCATCTGTGAGAAATAGGATTATCATGCAGCGTGCCGTGCGGAAAGTGAAATAATTATAAGAAGAAAAGAGGAGAAACGGAATAAGAACAATAAGTATCCCACACAATGTGGTGGAAGCCTTAAACTGTGCGTGGGAGACATAATAAGCAAACCACTTATATATTAATACTGCCATATACCATTTTTTGAATTAATTCATACGCATATACCATTTTTACAAATGTATTTTATGATTAAATTTTAAAAAAAAAATGGTATATGACAATACTGACGTAGCAACAACGCAATATATCGAAGTAAGAAGAGAAATGCTACATCATACTAGGATGGGAAAAGGTTAATGAGACCAGAAATATTCAGGAAATTCCATGATTACCGGATGATCGTGATGTACAACTACAGTTACCCTAAGTATGATCTGTCGTTTATTTATCAGAAATGGTTTAGTACGAAAGCGTATTGAGGACATTGTATAAATAAAACTAATCTGCCATAACGAATTAGTAATCTGTCATGGCGAATAAGTAATCTGCCACGGCGAATTAGTATTCTGCCACGACGAGATATTATTCGGCCATGGCAAAATACTAACTCGCAATGGCTGATTAGTTTTATTTATACAATGTCCCCTATACGCTTTCGTAGTTTAGTCTGGTGTTTACGTAAAAGATGCACTTTTACAATTTTCACCTACACTTATTAGCACACCGTTATTATAAACAATAGAATGTCAAGTCTTGAGACAAAATTTTTATCAATATAACAGTGTCTGTAATTTTAAGTGCATTTAAGTTGCCTGATAAAATCACTTGGCCATATTGACTATACGTTTGATGTTTAAATGATAATAATAATAAAAACCATACTAATTCATGTCCGAATCACAATCCAGAAGCAAAGTAAAAAACTTTGAAACTGACAAATAAGGTTAAACACGCAAACTTCCACCAGGGAAGTCAGGTCGGGAGTAAAATCTTTGAAACTGACAAATTAACATTTACCAGGGCAGTGAGACTGGGTGCTCCGGGAGGGTAAACACCTCCCTGTTTAGCTAGGTAATCTGTATATCGGTAACTGTATCACATCGCTTTAATAAGTTAAAGAGCTTTGTGGTGGGAGATAGCGAGAGAAAATTGACAATTATTATTTTATTAGAGCCACTTTCCATTTTCCCTCTCATATTAAAAGTGATAATATTGGTACTCATGCCTTTATCGGTCTCTTTCATCTTGAATTAACAACGCTCTAACTAACTGGGATGAATAATTCCGAGAGAAATAGAAGTTTGATTACAAAACTTATGTTCTGTCAACCCTTCAATATCGATATCACAATCAAATAATGATACACTTTTATTAAGAAAGATAATACAGCGCCACTTAAATTAGGAGATAACTATGTTATATTTGAAGAGTTCCGACCGTAAAACGTCGATTTTACTGTCGCAAATACCGTTTACCTGGCTCTGCAAGCGTCGCCGGGTAGAACACATTTTGCGACAGTAAAATCCACGTTTTACGGTCGGAACTCTTCAAATTAACATAATATGCAAATCAAAATAACAATAATAATAATAATAATGTTCAAATTAATTGAAATGAAGATTTCGGATGCTATTTTCATTTGTGTCTATCAACCATCTGAATTTTGAAATGATTATGATATTATGCAGATCTATTATAAAAACTACAGTCAAACCTGTCTATAAAAGCCACCTAAGGGAACAAATAAATGCGGTCTTAACTAGCAGGCGGCCATCATATACAGGTTAAAATAACATGAACAAAGGGAAATTGGTATTAGAATTTACTGGCCTTTAAAAGCAGATGGCTTTATATACAGGTGGCCGTTAAGACAGGCTTGAATGTATCATAGCCTTTTGCAACTAAAAATATGCCTACCGAAGTGATCTCGATGACACAAACAGAAACGTGATAAGGGGGATAATTCAATGTATTTAACATGGCGTAGTGTTACTGTCGATTTTTTGATAATAAAACTTTAACATAAATGACATTTCGTACCGTAAACAAACATAGGTTATATAAAAAACTTTTCGTTTTACAAAAATAATGCATATGCATCAAGCACATGTTCCTGAGGAAGGAACCTTTTGTGTCTCACTAAGTATGTCAAGTGTTTTTGTAGAGTTTGCACATGAAAAATGTCAATAAGAACTAGACTTGTAATTGTTGGAAAAATTATGACGAAAGTCTTCCACCTCCTGTTTCCATGGTAACGGCAGCCATGTTGGAGATTTAAAATCCGGATTGCACATCTACATGGTTGATGCATTGTATCTGTAAATTTTCATTAAGGTTAAGTGAGGCATCTGTGAGAAATATGGTTATCATGCAGCGTGCCGTGCGGAAAGTGAAATAATTATAAGAAGAAAAGAGAAGAAACGGAGTGTCCCACACATTGTGGTGGGAGACAAACTGTGCGTGGGAGACATAATAAGCAAACCACTCATATATTAATACTGTCATTTAACTTTTTTTTTAATTTAATCAGACTGGTATACCATTTTTTGAATGTATTTTATGATTAATTTAAAAAAATGGTATATGACAATACTGACGTTGCAACAACCCAATATATCAAAGTAAAATGATGAAGTAAGAAAGGAATGCTACACATACTAGAATGGGAAAAGGTTAATGAGACCAGAAATATTCAGGCAGTTTTCATCACTCCTAAGCAATATTTTAGAGCTACAACTGTATTCGTAAACATGATGCAACAGAATACGAGTTGAGTTAAGTAATGGTGCTTAACGTCCCAGTCAAGAATATTTCACTTATATCCAGATGTCACCAGCTATAGGCGAAAGTGCAGAAATTTTGCCATTGCGTTGTGCTGATGGCATTATACAGCAGGGTTCTTTAGCATACCAAGCCCACCGTGACACAGGACCTCGGTTTTTTTCAAGTTCCCATCCGAAAGAGTCGTGACTATCATTTCGTAATGCCGAGTACTTGGCGAAAGAACAGTCACTACCCACTTTTAAGTCTTGGGTCAGACCCGGCCGGGGTTTGAACCCACAACATCCCGTTTACGGAGCGAGAACTCTTCCAACTGAGCTACCGCAGTGGTTGCAACAGAATACCAACCACACAGTCTACAATGCGAAGGTAGTTTTGACAAGTAGCTGAAATGGTTCAACAGCCCGCTTGTCATTGCATTTAGTCCACTGTTTTATAGACCAACAACTTTGACCTGTCTGCTTGACCTTTCATCAGGAATATTCATATACGACGATTCACTAAATGCATGGAAAGTTATGGAATTCGCGACAATGAACGCATCCCATTTTGTAGGCGTGATAAACACCTGTGTCCCCTGTACGTAAATGTAGTCGTCGATGATAAATATTTCAATTAAAAGTCAAGCGGACAGGTCAATGCTGTTTGCCTATATTAGTCCGTAAAGTTAAAAAACAAACAAAAGCAATTAAAGTGCGATGGTAAAGGAAATGTATCACAATCACCAATGTCCGAGATTGAAATTCTCTGGTATACAAGTTAATTTACGGATCGCGTCATCAAATAAACCGAATTAATATTGTCCACAAACTGAATGAAAGTAATATTCCTGCTTATTAAATAATCCAATTATTAAGTTTCTGATCATCGTAAGTACTAACATAGTTTCTTCTTTTGGGGTAGCACATATTTACGCGACTCAGTGTGTGCATTTCGGTCAGTCAGCTCTTTTCTAATACAGAAAAGACAAGTTTTATATTTTCGAAAAACTTTTTTTCCAACTCAAAAAATATTGGTATTAATTATTACTTAACCTGTTTTAATAAATTGAATTTACTTAAAGTCTCACGTAAGATTTATTGTTTATTTATTTTCATTTTTTTATTTATTGACATATGTTGTTTTGATGAAACTATTGTCCACACATTTTTTTTAATATTCCGGAGTTAACCAAGAGTTGTCCCACTTGAACCGTGACATACGTTAACGGTATACACGATACTATGAATTGGTGAACGATAAGTGAACAAACGTAGCATTTTTGTCTGTTATAGGGAGGCACAGCTACACATTATTTCAACAAAACACTAATGGACTGAGGACCGCACAGGCAAAAAACATAGGAGAAACTGAAAGCATTTTGTTTTTTATGGAAAACTAGTTTAAACAGCCCTAATATAATGAGAACTAATATTTTGAAATACATTTGTATAGAAATAAAAAAATAAAATAAATGAAACTGAAAATTCGGTATTATGTCGACAGGATGAATACATAGCGTAGAATGACATTTACGACAGCTAATAATACCCGCGTTTTACACCTGTGAATCATGTGAAAATCGCCGACTGAACCGGCGGCGTCCATGGATATGAAAACCCGGACATACTGAGCCGTTAAGCAGCGAGGAATTACCAGTTCAAATTCATGAACATCAACGACAAGGTCGGTTCAGTGCGTCAAATTTGACCTGGTCGTTTGACCTTTGATTTGATTATTCAAACATATCCATTGTAAAATTTAGAGGCTAAATAAAAGGACATATAAGACAGATTTTTACTTTTCTTGTTAAGTAACCAAACCTCTGACGGGTATTCGTACATTTTTCCTGCATGGTTACAATTCATGATTAGCCATGTTTAAACTTGACCGACGGAATGGAGACTGATTTTTTTCTTACTAATAAAAACTTAAAGAAATTTAGTAATGATGTGAATATTTTAATATCAATGTCTCAAAAATCCAAATGAAATATGTCCAAGCTTCATTGTGGCGGTACTTAAGAAAATCGATATATAACACTTACAATATTTCTTCATTATCATCTAGATACTATGGTTAAACTGTGATATTTTTCATTTTCTTATTTTGTTTCGAGGCAAACAGGCTAAATAAATTTAGGATTTTTGTCATTACTTTACGTTTAAGCATTCTAGTGAGTTGCTATATCCGGCACGTGCTCAAATTGTTGAAGTTAAACAACCCGGTGTTTCAATATTTGATCACTTGGCATGTGCAGGTAAACAATGGAAAATAGGGTATTCAAGTTGGTTACCTATCCGAAGAAAACAAGAGTTGTTTAGGATCGATTGAGAAAACATTCCCCCGTTTTAATTCAAAATGCGGGAAAAATAAAATTATTTTCACAAAAGAGTACCCCATATGATTTATAAAAGAAATACCATTGTAACAACTCCTAATGTCTGGAGCCCCAATCTGTGGACTTCATTAGGCGTCGAAACTGTCAACGCCTAATGAAGTCCGGACTTCATTAGGCGTTGCAATTTCGACGCCTAATGAAGTCCGGACTTCATTAGGCGTCGGACTTCATTAGGAGTTGTTACATACCATTGACCAAAACTTACTCCTTTTCAAAAGATTTGGATATGGTATACATGAATGAATGTCACCTTTCATGCATAAAGTTTCAGACATCTTGAAAATGTAAATGATACAGAAGATTGGAAAATTACACATGCACGTGTATTTATTCTGTTTTACCATTCAAGAAAAATAATAATTTATACTAAATTTACATTAAGATGTGTAAAAGGACATTTGATTCTAGATGTACACCTAACGATATACAGTGATGTAAATTAACAAAATGCCACACTTTTGATTTTTTATGAAATAATACATACAATTGTCATGTGCTACTTTTGAATGTAATATTTCATAAAAATTCAAAAGTAGCACATGACAAAAGCAAGGTAAAAACTGTGAAAATCACAAATTGAATAAACGCGTTAACTTCTACCAGGGAAGTGAAGCCGGATGCTCCGAAAGGGTAACCACCCTACGCAGCTAGCTATACCTGCTATTTTGAATGAAATGAATATGAACTATAGGGCATCAATTATATCTAGTGTAATTTTGGATACAGAAACATCATAAATATCAACAATATTGTGATGATCGCCATTAAATGTTTTTAGAACAAATCGGAATGAAAGATTGCAATAACGAAAACTCATTTTGGTTATTAAAACGTTTGATTCATCAACTTTCGTGTTGACACTTTGTGTATGATCATGACATACATTGAACATGCGCTGACGATTAAATGTCGCGCCTTCTTCCAAAACAAACTAGAAGCGCATTTACAGAAGATAGCTATATGATATAGTGGACTTAAATAAAAGTAAATTCGAAAAAATGAATCAGTGATTGCAATAACGAAAACTTATTTTAGATTTAAAACTTGTATTATAATTTGATATGCGTGACATACATGTATTAACGACCTAGATGTCGCGTGTTGACTTCCTGGTTTGTCTGTCTGTATACTTCCCCCATTCAGTAGGAATCAAGTAACAATGACTCCGTCTCTCATCCTCGGAAGTTCGTGATAATTATATACTTATCTCTCAAGTGTTACTACGTCGTTCAATAAAAGTCCTTATATGGTATCAGTCGAAAGTAAAAACATCGCTCGTGTTAAAGTAAATATTTTTTGTTGTTTTAGTTTCTTATTTTTATTTATTTATTTATTTATTTATTTATTTATTTATTTATTTATTTATTTATTATTATATTATTCTTATTGATTTTTTTTGGTCTCTATAATATATAAATTGGCTCCTAAACTTTGAAATTGGCTAGTTTTTTGGCTCCAATTCTTTTGAAAGCCAGAGCTAACTCTGATAAAAAATGCATTTTGGTCATCATTTATTTTAAAGGAATTGGTTAATGATTAAAAATTTTGTATTTTCACTTATATCGAAGTTTCACCAGCTGTAGTCGAAGTTGCATTGTATAATGCGATTAATTGCTGCAAAGGTCAAAATCCCATCCTAGAACGGGATATTTGTCAACATAACACTAGCAGTGTTATAAGAGTGAAAGTATTATAATAGTGTAGAAGACCATCATATAGTCAGAAAACGCTTTACGATTTGTTGACTATAAATACAATACCACAGCATTTAGGATTTTTAAATATATCTCTGAACTCCATGACTCTTGCCTCGTAGTTTTAGTTTCATAATTTTGGTACAAGCACTACTGATGAGGGATGGTATTCCAAAACGGCCGTCTAATGTTGTAAAATTAAAACTGGTATAATATGTAAATTATAGTCTATGGTAAAAGGGCATATGATTGAATCCTATTGATAAATACACACTCTAGATCAAGAAAACCATATGATATTCAGAAAAATGGGCAAAAACCATTTAATGAAATTACATATTATACCAGTGTTAATTTTACAGCACTAGACGGCCGTTTCGGAGTACAATTCCTCATCATTAGTGCTTGGACAAAAATTATGAAAGGTACATGTACGGGATATAGACGAATGCTGTTTGTAGCTGAAAAGTGTATACTTAGAGTTTAGATAATCAAGTATTTAAAATAACAAGCGAAGAAAACGGACAAACAATCATCACCATGTATTAGGTTGGTTGGTTGGTTTGATGTTGCTTAACGTCGCATCAGCCGTTTTTAAGCTACCGGTATTTGCGACGAGAACTATTTTTATTATTCTCTATGGATTAATCTATGAACAAGTTCGTGTATGCATGTGAAGTGCCAGGGTGTTTTATGGTCTGCCTTATACTAGCGCACACTCAGGGCGACTTTAACCTACCTCAGTCACCTTATATTGATACCAAGTGAACCAGTAAAGACCAACAGCAAGGAAAATTCACTTTCCCATATGTGGTCTGAGTGGGGCTCGAACTCACAGCGGTGAGAGACCATGGATTTGTAGACCTACGTCTTATCCATTAGGCCACTGCTGCCTCAAACATGTTCTTGTTAAAACAAACATAATAATCCATGTCCAAATCAAAATATAGAAGCAAAGTAAAGCTTTAAAACTGAAAAATTGGGTTAAACACGTGAACTTCCACAAGAGAAGTGCGGCCGGGTGTCCCGGAAGAGTAAACACCTACTGTTTAACTAGTAGCTTCATCCGTCGCATGTGTAATATGGGATGTAATATTTATCCAGAGCAACGCTGGACACAGAGACTCCATACTTATCAGCAATATTGTGATGACGGTCATAAAACTTTTGAGAACCCTGATAAGCCAAGGCTTGGCATATGCCTTGGTCAACAATTTATTAGTTAGCATTTTGATTCGTTGTTTAAAGTTTCCTCAGTGGGAACAAACTCTGCCATAGCTTATTTATATAACTAAGAAAGAGAAAGACGGCTAAATTAAAAAAAAAAAAAAAAAAAAAAAAAAAAAAAAAAAAAAAAACCAAACCATTCTGCCTTCACTTCCCTGGTGCAAGTTGATGTATTTGTCATTTTGTAAGTTTTACTTTGCTTCTGGATTGTAATTCAGACGTGAATTAGTATGTTTGTTTTTGTTTTAAATATGGTAAAACCATTCTGGACTGTATAATTGCCTTTAAGATAAGTGCATCTGTACTAACCCTCTCACAGTAACCTGAATTCACGTAATTTGTTATTGCTGAATTGTTTTTCAGCCATTTAATGTTATTGAATAATCTTATTAAAACAATATTAATTAGTTTTACACTTTTTTGTACACATGATCAATAGTTTCCATAGTGATGCCTATCTCACACTACTGGCTTAACATAGCACGAAGAGTCAATTTTATTTTCACAGAAATTATATTAATTTGTTTGTGTGTGTGAAGTTAAATTTATTGTTAAGCTATAAAACGTATTTTGCCAAGACAAATTGATTAAAATGTCATTATTTTGAGTTACTGATGTCGAAGAAAAATGATTTAAGTCGCTATCACGTAACCCAGACAATTAAGTTAAAACAACTCAAATGTTAAGTCGTGCGAAAAAATATAATGAAATTCGTATAAATAATCTAAATAAATATGTTTAACGCGCGATTAATTTCAGTTTTAAACTTTTCCACTTGAGGAGAGCTTCTTCATTATTTTGTGTTAACGAGCAACAGTACAGTACATTGAGTTGAGTTGAGTAATGGTGTTTAACGTCCCAGTCAAGAATATTTCACTTATATCGAGACGTCGCCAGCTATAGGCGAAGGTGCAGAAATTTTGCCTGTGCGTTGCACTGATGGCATTATACAGCAGGGTTCTTTACCGTGACTTTCATTTCGTAATGCCGAGTGCTTGGCGAAAGAACAGTCACCACCCACTTTCAAGTCTTGGGTCAGACCCGGCCGGGGATCGAACCCACGACCTCTCCACTTACGGAGTGAGCACTCTTACTACTGAGGTACAGTACCATGAGTACCGTAGCATCATCTAAAGATTGATTTTTTCATAACCATTTTCTTCTTAAAGTCCCATTTAAATATTCAGCCAATTGCATTTCCATAAATCTAGTGTACCCGTATTCATAAGTAAATATTTATTTTATTTTAAAATGCGTATATTAAACTACATGAGTAAAAAAAATAAATTAATAAAGCACTGGACTAAGCCTGTGGCTCAGGGCATATGGGACAGTGTAACCTGCCAAAAACTCTGTATAACTTGGGTACAGGACATTAATGCGAAAATTAAAAAAAAAAAAACTCCCAGTGGACATTTGCACGACGACTTTAATGGACATTTGGGTGACAGATGTTAAAAATTACATGTACCTTTAAGTATTAAACGATGGACATTTGAGCGACAGTTTTAATCTACTCACCTGTATTTACTTACCTGGTTAGTATGATATCAGTTATTCAGTTCTAGCCTGACAGATAAAATTGCTTGAAACAGCGATCGAAAGAGTATTTTATGTGACGACTACCGATACAAAATTGATGTTGAATTGAAGTCTGGTGAAATAGCTTGGAGACGAGTAAAGGAGAAACAATGAGCGACATGTCCTAATGATTAGTTAAACGCAAAGCTGTAGATGATACGTTATCCAGACAATCAAAGATAATACGCTCTGAGCTGCAATCAATGGCGGAAAAAAATTAAGCATCAACAGATATTAAAAGTGTTGCAAAAACAGTGTATATAAGAAGAAAGACTCCTCACCCATTGCCAAAATGTCTTGCAGAGACGCATGAAAATTTGTCTCAAATGTATATCCTACTTCCACCTCCCGGCAGTAAGCAGGGGACACCAAACTTCAGTCTGACTTTAGCTAACAGAAGAGATGAAGAATAAATGTCTCTCAAACGTCTACCATACAATTGAAATATCGCTTAAATTTTGGAAAACATTCATTACTTCGTCACCCAAACGTCCACCTTTTCCGCTCTTTTGTCCTATGGTTTCGTTCAAATGTCCATTACTTCGTCGCTCAAACGTCCGTTTTTTCGCTCGTTTGTCCTATGCTTTCGTTCAAATGTCCATTACTTCGTCGCTCAAACGTCCGTTTTTCCGCTCTCTTGTCCTATGCTTTCGTTCAAATGTCCATTACTTCGTCGCTCAAACGTCCGTTTTTTCGCTCTTTTGTCCTATGGTTTCGTTCAAATGTCCATTACTTCGTCGCTCAAACGTCCGTTTTTTCGCTCTTTTGTCCTATGCTTTCGTTCAAATGTCCATTACTTCGTCGCTCAAACGTCCGTTTTTCCGCTCTCTTGTCCTATGCTTTCGTTCAAATGTCCATTACTTCGTCGCTCAAACGTCCGTTTTTTCGCTCTTTTGTCCTATTATTTCGCTCAAATGTCTAACGCCAGCATAACTTACAGTATATAGATTTTAATTATATGTAGACATATTTTGTGAGATAACAGAAATTTTCAGATTGTGTTACTTAACTCTTATATTGTTTATTAACGTAACAATATCTAAAAAGAGGAAGAAAATTCAAGTTGTACAAAAATCCCCCTTTTCTTCAATTTCTACTTGACATTTTATAAGAAATCTAGGAGGATGCTTTATCGTAATATAAGTGTGTGGTATTACTTTTAAGGGTTTGTTAAGTGTCTCTCAGTACATGTGAGATGCAAATAACGAGTCTTCTAAAACGTAAAAGTCAATCCGAGCGAACGTCATTTAATTTTAGTAAACAACAGAGATTTGGAACAACTTCAAGGTAATAAACATCTTGTGGAAAAATATGTCAAACTAATATAACACAATGTGAAAGAAACATGAGATAATTTTAAAAACTCGAATTCATATAAGCTTATCATTTTTAAACTCAATTTATATTGATTGGTAGTGTTTGTACATTTTAAAATGTGTTTTGATAGATATAAGTTGCTTCCAAATTTATGAGTTCGAACTCCAGCAGGGGTCTAAGAGTTTAAAATAGGTAGTGACTGTTCTCTCGACAAGCACTCGGCATTTAGAAATGAAACTAAAGTCACAGGATTCATCGGGAGAGACCTTAAAAACCACTGTCCCGTTCCATGCACATTGCCCCGAGCCACGTTTTGCTACTAAACCTCTGGATGCAAGTAGAGAGGGTACGGTGGCCTAATGGATAAGACGCCAGTCTTCAAATCCAGAGTCTCTCACCGCTGTGAGTTTGAGTCCCGCTCGGACCACATGTGGGAAGGTGAATTTTCCTTGCCGTTGGCCTTTACTGATTCACCTGGTATCAGTATAAAGGACTGGGGGAGTGGTACGCTTGTCTGCGGCATACTGACTCTGTGAGCTAGCACGGTAAAGTCGCCCTGAGTGCGCGCTAGTACAAGGCAGACCATACAACACACTCGCACTTCACATGCATACACAAAATTGTTCATAGATTAATCCATAGAGATTAATTAAATAGTTCTCGTCGCGAATAGCTGAAAAATTGCTGATGCGACGTTAAGCAACATTCAACCAACCAACCAATCTGGATGCAAGTGAAATATTCTTGACTGGGACGTAAAAACTCCATGCAATCAATCAATGTAGATTTATTGTGAGTTTCCAATTACTTTGAAATTCACAAAAACCTACTAATTTCGCATCAATTCTGACAAAGATGAAACACGTGGGTGCCGTTATGACAACAGGATTTAATGATTGTTTGAATATTTTGGTTTCGCGAATGATCATTTAATAATGTTGTTCTTTTATATATTATAATCTCGTTTGTACATAACAAGCACAGTTTTAAATTTGTCCAAATTAAAGTCTGACGTAGGCGAATAATTGTGTATTTTGTATATACTTCATATAAACATGATTAATAAATCATAGAAACATATAGGTAATAGGTGTACATTGCACTGTACTTCATCCATTCAAAATCAAACACACCAATTAATGTCCGAATCGCAACCCAGAAGGAAAGTAAAAACTTTGAAACTGACAATTTAGGTTAAACACGAACTTCCACTAGGGAAGTGAGGCGGGGTGCTCGGGAAGGTTAGACAGCTCCTGTATAGCTAGATACACCCGTTACGTGTGAAAGGAACATGGAACTATGGAAGGTTAAATAAATCCTCGATTCAGAGACAGCATTACTGTGATGACGGTCAATATAGGTCAAATATAGATCAAATGCACGAAACACGTTCATGCATATAAAAGTTATATAGATAAGTATGAATACGTGGAAGTTGAAGCACATTATAGAAATCGCAAATCACAACCAAACAACGGCATTCTTATAGCTGAAAATATGAAAAAAGGGAACAAAATGGTGGCTTATTTCTGACATCGACATAATTTCAGTCGACATAAACAAAAAGATGAGATAAATAACACGACATGTCGAGATACTTATGTCGACTAGTCATGGTAAATATCTCGACATGTCGTGTTTTTACTATGTATTTTACTATCACAACTTTCCATCATATTATCTCGAATTGTCGTGATATTCAGTCAACATGTCGAAATTTTATGTCGACCGAAATTATGTCGATGTCAGAAATAAGCCACCATAAAAAGAAGAATTTGTCAAATAACTACATGTACATACCGGTGGATGTAAAACCTGTTGTTATATTACACTCTACAAATGGAATTCTTACGTAAAAAATCCATCCCAGCTGTAAAAGCATCCGAACTATTAACGATTACAACTTTGTCGCGGTTGTAGTTAATAATTTTACCCTTCCGGGGTAGGAGTACCCAGTCTCACTTCCGTGGTGAAAGGTCTTGTGTTTTGCGTTAATTGCCAGTTTTTACCTTGCTTTTGGGATTGAGATTCGTTCATCAAGGGGTATTATGTATGTGTCTGATTAAACATAATTGTTACTCATCCTGTTATTATTGTGAAGTACTAAACAACCGTTTCGGAGAAAAAAATCTTCATACTAGGTATTATTCGGACCAAAATTGTGGAATTCCCGATGTTTTAAAATGCTGAAATGAAAAACAACAGAACCAAAATGCACTTTACAAAAAATTAACTCGTTAATAAAACTACGCTTGTATTGTCATTAAATCAACCCTTTGGGTCACTTTTATCATGCAACAGCTTGCAATGACAATAAAATTTTTCTGTTTCAAATAACGCCACTTTAGGCAATGTATTAGAATATTAGTTCAGCGATTGGTATAACGTAGATGGAAAAAGTTAATTATTTAAAAATGGCTCAGTTTTATAATCTGACATAAACACGACAGACACCGAAAGTGACTGTACCGTATTCGGGCTTACTTCCAGGAAAAAATACGTCACTGGTTGACTATCCCAGTATGCCTTTAACAATTAATCGGAAAACCAGAAGTGAGTACTTGAAAATGTATTATATATAGGGCATATTTGATACACTCGTCTCATAAGTAGTATGTAGGCCTTCATTAGCATTTAATTCATACTTATAAGCTTACAGTGGAATTTGTTTTATAATCAACGCTTAAATTCCACGCTTATCATCACTGTAGCTTATTCGCATCTTATCAATTCACATTAAAATGGCGACCAATTCCAGTGGATTGCAATGCTTCTCTTGGATCAAAGATATGGACAGAGGAAACGAAACTACATTGCAGGACTTAACGATCTTTTTACAAAAAGAAATTTCGGGGAATTGTGTTTATAAGTCTCCAGATGATTATCGGGTGCATTGGAAACTTCATGTGATCTGGATTTATTCTAGGAAATTTAGAGCAACCAATTTCAGAAGAACATACACACTTTGGCTAGCTTCAATGGATATCACGAATTGTTGTATCGGGATGCCGTTTTTACTGGTATACCATACCCACTATCTGACTTTTCCGAGCATAGCGGCATGTAAACTTGGAAGTTTACGATGGTTTTTACTGCGAATACGTCTTCTTTTATACTGGTTGTCATAGCATTGGACAGATATATACACGTATGTAGACCATGTAATATAAGAATTTCAAAAATAGAAAGACGGTTTCTCATAGCAACGGCAGTTCTTCTTTCACTTGGAATATCATGGCCGGCACTGGTCCTTTTTGGAAACCATTCTGTGAAAACATTGCCTTACAATATAGTTGGAACCAGATGCTGGGAGGACGACAATTTCTCCACCAATAACTATATCAGTGACTTTTACATTGTTCAGTCTGCTGTTAGCTTTGTAATTACAGTCATCCTTTTTGTTGCGTACAGTTTAATTGTACGGTTTATCTACAAAAACAAAATTGTGGACAAGATTGCTCATACAAAGAAAACCACACTTATACTTCTGGCCGTTACTGCTGCTTATGTGCTGAGCGCACTTCCACATAACATTTTCCTTGTTATCTTGTTTAAGATTCCACTGTTTCATTGTCACATGACTTTCGTTGAAGGATTGGTGTTTTACATCTTTGTGTGGTCAATACTCTTCAATAATTCGGTCAACCCGTTTATCTATGGGTTTTCTGATAGAGAATTCAGAAAAGAGTTGAAAAAGACATTTAAAATTTGTTTTGCTAAAAAAGTGGAAGAAGAAGAAGAAAAGTCCAAAGATTATGCTATCTCATCAAGTTCTAACTGGACTTAATCACATGTGTAAAGACTTCACCTTTCATTTATTGACTATGTAAATATGACCATTTAAAAGTTTTACGATTTCAAACTGATATCTAGAATTTTTTTTATTTTGTTAAACTAATTGAAATGTGTAAATATGACCGTTTAGAAATTTCATGACTTGAAGCAAGATTTTTACTGTGTTAATTTTTTTAAATAATTGAATTCTGATTTAAATCATTTAACATTTCAAAAATTTTATATTTGTACATGTTTTATCATCATTAATGTTTCAAAATCAAAGTTTACAATGAAAGTAAATATTGTATAGAAATACTTGATAGGTTTTTTTTATAAATCATGACTTCTTGTATGTTATACATATGCATAAAACATTATTTTCTATTGTTTCTTTTAATTTATCATTAACATTGGTATTGCAATTTGGACATGAATTGGTATGTTTGTTTTGATCAAATGAGATTCAACAACTACACTGGCTCAATTGGAATAATCCAAAAACAAACATACTTATCCATGTCCTAATCACAATCCAGAAGCAACGTAAAAACTTTGGAACTAACAAGTCAGGTTAGACACGTGAACTTCACCAGGGAAGTTAGACCGGGTACTCCGGAAGGGTAAGTACCTCCTGTTTATAATGTTTGATACGGAAGGTCGGTATTTGAACCCTGGCCGGCTTTGTCTAATACTTGAAAATAGAAAGTGACTTTTTCGCCAAGTACTGTAATATGTAAAACATAAAAGATTTTCGGTGCCATGTTAGCCGTAACAGGTTGAAGAAACGTCAATACATATTGTCCCGAGCACACTGCAAAGGTTAGAATTTGTGCACCTTCATCTGTAGCTGGTGACGCCCCGATAGAAGTAAACATGCTCAACTTGGACGTAAGACTTCATTTAATTAAACAATCAACAAATGCGATATAGTATTTATCTACTTATTGATAACTAACCGGTGTAATCAACTGTTCAGCTTACGGGCAATTATATATTAACCTAACTCATGTCAATATCTCAATCCCAAATTTAAAGGAAAGTTTAAAACTTTAAAAACTTGAAAATTAAGTTAAACACGTTTCAACTTATACCAGGGAAGTGAGACCTGGTACCCTGGAAGGTTCAACGCCTTGTCGAACACCTATATATGTAGTATCAAACACCTACGTATGTAGTAACTACGCTATATGTAGTAACATCGTACCATTTTTGTTACATATGCTGTGTCCTTACAACATTTAGCGGAAACTTGTACTTCAACTACATTTGAAATACATTTGTTACTGTCTATAACGAGCCGTGTTAATACATATAGAATAGTCACTACATATGGGGGGGGGGGGGGTTCTACACACCTACATCCGCCACGTGTGTTATCAGTTGACAATGAAAGGAACATAAATAAGAGAGAAAAGACAACAACAGACATGCGTTTATGTAGTGTGGGTGGACATGTCAGTTATATTTCATCTTTATGCATCCCTTGCTGAATTAAAAGTTAATTATTATGTAGCCTATCATAATATAAATGTGAAATATAAATAATGAAGCCAAGACCAAGCAATAATTTACAAAAAAAAAAAAAAAAAAAAAAAAAAGAGAGAGAATGGAAAATAAGATGTCTTGATGTGGGATGTTTTATCATTTTTGAAGAAATCGTACTACTTTTAGACAATGCTGGATTGTGGCAGTACTTGCTTTTGACTCTGTATATTCCAGTTCTGTCATTGTTTCAAGCACCCACTTACTGTTTCTATGTGTTTTATAAACAATAGTCGGTATATGTGATACAATTCCTTTTTACGTATTTGGTCTTGTTAAATTAGCTATAGCAAGTTAAAGTGCAATTTTAGCTTAAGCTTCACATTACTTTGATGAATCAGTGGCATTTGTAATTAACATATATTTGGTAGCTAAAATATATACTATTACGAAATCCCGTTATAATTAGTACAAGGTTGTGAAAAATAAGTATTGTCTGAGAAAAAAATTATCTTGCAGCTGAACCATACTATTTCGCGACTTAACTATCTTGCGATCACAACTCAATATGTTGCGACCACATGATTATAATTGTAAATTTCAGTCGCAATCCAACACTAACCCTGTCGTATATATATTTTTTAAAAATCGGGAAATATCGTGGGATTTTGTCATTATGTAGTGGTTCTGCTCAATATCTAGGACTATCATGATAAAGTCGATCTAGGCACAGATCTCAGTACCAGGTCTTTGTGGAGTAAACACTATTGAAGTCGATCAAAGTACCGATTCTTAGTACCAGGACTTTGTGGAAGTAAACCAGGATGTTTGTCATATCTAAAGAGAAATAATTAAAATTAAAAATGAATCACACTACAAAAACTCCATAAACTAGGAAAAAAGCTAAATCCACAATTAATCTAACAAATAATCATTATATGAGTAAAACACACATCTGAGCATGCGCTCGCAAAGGAATTCGAAAACTTCGTTACAAAATTAATTACACAAAAAAAGACCAGAGATCCATGGGCCTTAACGGGTGTGTATTTGTCTCATGCAGACGTTCAATAGTCTATTACATTATTAAAATTAAAAAAAGTCCACGTTTTCAGCAGTTAGGGTCAATTATATTAAAGGATTTTTCAAATTAATTATAATTTGCCCAAAGAATATCTGAGCCTTCGGTTCGGGTAAGTTAAAAACCTCAAATTGCCCTGGATATATTTGACGTGCCATAGTTCCATGTTCCTTTCACACAATTTTGATTACACACGTGGCGGGTGTAGCTAGCTAAACAGGAGGTGCTTACCCTTCCGCAGCACCCGGCCTCACTTCCCTGGTGGAAGTTCGCGTGTCTAACCTAACTTGTCAGTTCCAAAGTTTTTACTTAGCTTCTGGATTGTGATTCGGATATATTAGTATGTTTGTTTTTGATATGCATCTAATTATGAATACCAGGATCAAAATAATCGAAGGTTTAATACCTTGAGTGAATAGCCAAACGTTGTTTCTAGTACACCATATAATTTATATTTAAAATGTAGTTCATTTTGCAAAACAATGTTTATAACACTAGTTATTGACTGTGCTTCAGAGAAAGTACCGTGGGATGAACTCTGGTAACCTCTGTTATCCTGTGTTTAGTACGAATTGTAGTACAAATTCTAAAAGATAAAAATTTAAAAGAATCCCATCAAACTTTAGAAAAAAATTTTCAAATAATTTTTTTTTTATTTTTAATCACTGATTCACCAAATCAAGCCTGGACAACTTGGTCCGGGTGTACTATATTAGTAAACAGACCTGTTCTGCATTGCAGTTGAATTACTAGATTGTTAAGCCAACGAAGTACGTGTACGCCGAGACATTTAATTTGACAGAAGCCCATGCCTATTAACGCTTCCAACTATATATTGTCAAAAGACTTGTAGATATTATAGTCAATAATAACTTCACTTTTTAGCATGACGAAAGGGCAATAACTCCCGTTATATAAGTTTGATCAGCACTACAACAATGACACAAGTACATATGAATGGTCGTAAAGAGTAGCGGAATTCAGAAACATCAGCACTACAGTTTTCATATGTTTTATTATTATTATTATTATTATTATTATTTTACATTTTATGTATGTTCTTTTCAAAGCTTGATTGATACATTCGATATAACTTGTTACCTTGAAAGAAATACACATATCAACGGTTTCAAATAACGTTTAAACTAGTTTCTCAAATTCATTAAGTAAGGGCCATAGGAATCATTATGACTATTTAAACATCATTTTAACTACCAAGTCCGGTCAACACAATCCTAGTTGTTGAATATTTTGGTTCAGTGCTTCCTGTGGGTTTGTGGATAAAGACATCGTCATTTATTTTGGCCTGTTTTTTGTTTTTCAAATGTAGATACAATATCCGTTTGAAGTATATACTCAGCACACTGTACGAAGACTTTT
The DNA here is from genome assembly GCA_021292105.1 of Anadara kagoshimensis. Classification (NCBI taxonomy): domain Eukaryota; kingdom Metazoa; phylum Mollusca; class Bivalvia; order Arcoida; family Arcidae; genus Anadara; species Anadara kagoshimensis. The sequence continues at coordinate 27,038,667 of CM037870.1, read as the reverse complement.
GCCATTAAAGAGTTCTGTCGGTTTACCCCAGCTGTGTCATTCTATGCTTTTCGATACCTACACAAAAACATGTTCAATTTCTTGTTTAACGAAAGTTAATTTTTCATACTTGTTTTTTATAGACTGTCTAAACGTCTGAACACATCGATCCGCTTGACCGTTGAATCTTGGGTGATTTGGTGTCGATGTTGTGTCAAATGTCATTGTGTGCCATGGAATATTCAAATTCCGCCGATGTAAATTGCGTTGTTTCAAACTAAATTGTGAAGTTCCACGGTAATACATATCGTTTAAACAATCCTCGAAGCAATTCGACTGTTCGTAGGGGTTTTAATTGGAAACACATTAGACCATCTCGAGTGGGTATGTGCTACCACTAAACATAGATCTCATGAAAGGTAAAGCAAAATCTAAAAGTGGCCATTCCTATGGATAAAGTAGAGCGGTTGTTGGTGGTGATTAAGTTCTTTGATGATAATTGACGTATCGCCGGCCACGCCCACAATGTTCTGTCAAATGGCTGGATGCTTGGTTTACACGCAAAAAGAACGAAAACTCGGCCTGATTAGTGCCATTTAATGACGTCACTGACACTAGGACACTAGTACGTCATTAGTTGCCGTGACACTGCTTTGGTACCGTGATGGCGGCCAGTGTCGGAACATTGTGGGCGTGGTCGGTGATACGTAAATTACAAGACTTACACAAAACTTCAAAGTCATTTTCTATTTTTAACCACCAAACGTGAGATCGTATCAACGACTTCATTCGTACTGCATCAATGTATGCAACCGTGCAGGCATATAACACTGTTAGGGAAAATATACAAGTGTACAAACATAGATTGTTTAAAGAGAAGAATCAAGACGACTTTTTTAAACACTATGAGTATGACGAAGTGATTTTGAATAAAATGTTCACACTTTTATATGTAAAAGCCCTAAGAAATGGTTTAAACTGGTATATGAAATTGTCACCCTATATATAATGATATAAACTGTGAGAATCAAGACGACTTATTTAAACACTATGAGTATGACGAAGTGATTTTAAATAAAATGTTCACACTTTTATATGTAAAAGCCCTAAGAAATAGTTTAAACTGGTATTTGAAATTGTCACCCTATAATGATATAAACTGTGAGAATCAAGACGACTTATTTAAACACTATGAGTATGACGAAGTGATTTTAAATAAAATGTTCACACTTTTATATGTAAAAGCCCTAAGAAATAGTTTAAACTGGTATTTGAAATTGTCACCCTATAATGATATAAACTGTGAGAATCAAGACGACTTATTTAAACACTATGAGTATGACGAAGTGATTTTAAATAAAATGTTCACACTTTTATATGTAAAAGCCCTAAGAAATGGTCCATAGTTCAGCGAGGCAACAATAAATTTTAATGGTATCTATGCTTGGATTAGAAAATGTTTAGCATCATTTCATGAATGATTCGGAAGTTTTATAGCTCTTTACATATACCTGAAACACCTCATGATCTTGAAAACATGGTACAGTCTTCATTTTCTCAAAGAGGTCAAGGTACTACTAACGCACGAAAATATTAAATCTATTATCCTCGTGAGGCATAATCAAAACATGATCAAAACACCTTTTACTTTGCTTTTGGGTTGTAATTTGGACAGACATGGATAAGTTAGCTGACTAAACAGGAGATCCTTACTTTTCTTGAGCAACAGCCTTCATTTCCATTGTGGGCGTTCACATGTTTAACCTAATTTGCCAGTTTCAAAGTTTTTACTTTGCTTTGAGGTTGTAATTTGGACAGACATGGATAAGTTTGTTTGATTTTTGATTAGCTATGGTTTCTTATGCCAAAAAAACCATGGTATAAGCTTATTTTTGCCTTCAATTGAAACATTTATCCTGTTCAAGAAGGGTTATGTTTTCATCATACAAATAAGTTAATCCTGTTTTTAAGACAAGTGTCAGAAGATTTGTCTGATGGTTGGATATATTGCACACTGAAGTGACTGGTTTTAACGTGTCAAGTTAACGTCACATACAGACAAACGAAAATAAGAACTGTTTAAAGTTTAAAGACGAGTCGGAAGTCTTACATGTTTTATCTTTTTTGTCTTGATATTGTTTTGGTGGGTTATCCTTTCGATTCCCTAATATTCCATTTGGTTTTTTCTTCTTTCTATTAATGTTAGAATTGTAAAGTGGCACGTATCACACACCGTACACGTTAGTAAGGCAGTGGTTTTGAAAAAAAACTGATTAAAAATGGGTCGATTGTTAGTTTAAATGCCTCGTTTAGCTCAATAACATTCCCATGTTCTTGGAATTGATTTTGATACAAATGTCCAAGATTTCCAGATTAGATGGCAAATGTAGAAATATGAAACTAGCCAACTTAATTTGACAAAAAATCGAAGATTTAGGAAGTTCTTTACAGGGGATGATATACGATATGAACGGTATATGACACATACTGAATGAAATAAATTGGAAAATAAATTATGGTTTTCTGTCTAATTTGTTTTACGAACTTTAGTAGTCAAGACTGTTGTGCTCTGATCTATCATATTATATATTGTCCTGGATATATTTGACGTCCCATGTTCCTTTAACACAATTTTGATTACACACATGGCGGGTGTAGATAGCTAAACAGGAGGTGCTTAACTTTCCGGAGCACCCGGCCTCACTTCCCTGGTGAAAGTTCACGTGTCAAACCTAACTTTTCAGTTCCAAAGTGTTTACTTTGCTTCTGGATTGTGATTAGGACATGGATTAGTATGTTTGTTCTTTATATTAAAATGTAATCTTAAATCGGGACAATGCCTATTCAGTGTCGCAAATTAATTAGAGAATTAAAGATAAATATATCATGTATTTTTATATAATTGTAGACCGTATAGTTAGGTATATATAAGCTCTTGATATTAACCAGAAAAATAAATATTAACCTATTCGAAACGTTACCTATTATAGGTAAACAAGTGTTCAAATTTCCCTCGTTCAAAGGCAATAACTTGATTATCATACAGACCTTGTAGTCTACTGGTAATAAAGAAGAAAGAAAGGAACTTGCAAGTTATCAGTTTCTTGGAAATTTTATAAGATGATTTGCATCTCCTGTCCACACTAGAGTTTTGAAAAGCTCGTTATTAGGCAGTCATTCGGATGGGACTCAAATCCGAGGTCCTGTGCTCAGTGCACACTAAAGGCACTCTGTGATGTTCGAAAAAGAGAAGGCGACCTGTGGCAGCTATAGAGAACAGACTGAGCTAGATAAACCATAATAACACTATTATAAATAGGATAATCTGAAAGATTAAAAACATTTTAAAGTCATAAATAGTAGGTTTTTATTTAATTACCACACCCAACATTAGACAATCTTGGTAAGTACAATTGCAAAGTCTGTCTCCATTGCAGTTACAATTGTTTTGCAACCGACCTCTCTCCCTAACCATTGTTTTCTCTTCGGTGGCAAATGCTAGAGCCTAATAACTGGTCATCTATCAATGACGGCATACCATATTTTGATTTAGATATAAAAAAACACGTTTAATACAAAAATATGTTCTAAATATTATAAACGCCTAGGTTTACCAACCATAAGTGTATACACTTGCAGATATTGCTATATCAAAGTTTCTCTTTTATTAAAATTTTATTTAATCATTTGAATTGCAAAAAGAATAGAAAACACGTCAGTTGACACCTACATAACGTTGAAAAATGAAATGGTGAAGTCAGAACTGACAATTAATGTCTTCCATGCACATAGGGTACAAATAGGTGACTGGTGCCCCGAGAATATCAAAAACTCAGTAGCAATAATTTCGTATTATTGTCAGAAATATATAATAATTGTCTAACTTTCTGCAAGTTAAAATTTGAAATTTCTCAAAAACTAAGGTATACTTCCTCATGCAAAATATTTCCTTATCTTAAATTGGTAAACTATATTTTGGTCCTTTGGGTAGCTTTTCAACATTTGGTTTCATAATTTTGGTCCAAGCACTAATGATGAGGAATTGTATTCTAGTGCTGTAAAATTAAAACTGGTATAATAATACATACATATTGCAAGATTAGGGTTTAAAGTAATAAGTGATGTTTTATACCTATACTGTAAAGTGACCACATCGAATAAACTAAAAATTAAGCAGAAGTTCGTGAACTAAAGTGCCAACGATGCTGAATTCAAACCGTATATTTTTGGGGTAATTTGTGTGAAACTAAATCAGAAAATGTTCACTCCAATCTATATATCACAATATAGGACATATTAAACATAAAACAATGATATCAATAACAGAAATTAATTAAGAATCCAACTGTCTCGTTTTTGTTCCATTCGAATCACATTTTGTCCATTTTCACTTAGCTGAGTATCTATCTACAGAGACATTTAAGGAAAATAATTAATTTTCTAAATGTAAAACTCTGATTGTATTGACAGATTAGATTACAATTAGCTTTCTACTGGGTGATGTTCATTGTATAATCAATAAGGTTCGTGGACTTTCGACGTAATACAATCACATCGTTTATATTGACAATGACAGATTCGCTGATTCATTGATATTTCTTTGCAATAAGACAACATATTTTCATATGAAGGTCAAATGAGAAATTACTCCAACGCACCAATATTGAAATTAGGTAAGTAGATTGTATGGATTTGTATTTGTCATTTTGAAAGGTTGTTTTAAGATTGCTTGCATGAATCTGAATTTATCAATTTGAAAGTTTTTAATCATATACATGCATTGCATTATCACAATATATCAAATCTTAACATTTGATAAAAGTTGAAGTTGTTCAAATCGGCTTTGAGCAGCATATCGACACATTCTTGATACTTTTATCAGTTTTTAGTGAATTGGCCGATTGACATTTCTATCGGTAATCATGTATTGATCACTTGAAAGACTGGAAATGCGATATATCGCGTTGCAACGATAAAGAACTCCGTATTCTTTATTGTGTGATGATCTCTTTGGTGTTTATGTCCATTTATCTGCTCAAGTGATGTTATGTTATAGAGCTTGATCATTTCAAAATGAATATATATGTTTGTTTTTCGACGTCGTTCTGACTTCTAGTTAAAATTCATTTGCTAAATAACATAACTGCTATTTTATAAGTATACACTATTCATAAATACTGACGACTGATTGGATGAGCGCTATCATATGGCCAAGATAAAAATAAGACATTTCCCTCACGTAACCAAGTTTCCCTGTAATAAATTTCGCATTCTAAAAACACCTTAACGTTACAATATGACGTCATTGATAGATAACCGGTATAAAGGCTTTAGGATTTGCTTTCAAAAAAAATATATTGCTGGGGAGAGATACTAGAAGTTGGTGGATAATCTAATTGGAACTGCATCGAAGACAGATTTTGGCATTGCACTTACCAAGAGTGGCTGATGTTTGTTGTGGTAATTAAATGAAAACTTGTCTCACATAACTTTTTAAATGTTTTGAAATCTTTCAGGACTGTCATATTATAATTATTATAATGTTGTCACTATTGCAAGAGTCTTTCTTTGTTTATTCTTTATTGCATTTGAACGAGAGATATTTGAACACTTGTAAATAAGTAACATTTTCCTTAGGTTATATTTATTTTCTCGGTTAATATCAAGAGATTATTATATAATATTAACTTGAACATGATATATGTATCTTATGTAATTAATATCCAGGACCAAAAAAAGCAGCGTACCGATTTAGATTATATTTACTGATAAATTGAATATAGATCATAGCACACAGTCTTGACTACTAATGTTCGTAAAACAAGTTAGACAGAAAACCATAATTTTATTTTCCAATTTATTTCATTCAGTATATGTCATATACCGTTAATATCGTATTTCATCCCCTGTAAAGTACTTCCTAAATCTTCGATTTTTTGTCAATTAAGTGGTGAGTTTCATATTTCTACATTTGCCTTATTATCAGGAAATCTTGGACATTTGTATCAAAATCAATTTCCAGAACATGGAATGTTATTGAGCTAACCGAGGCATTTAACCTAACAATCGACCCATTCTTAATCAGTTTTTTTAAAACCACTGCCTACCTAAATGTACGGTGTGTGATACGTGCCATTTCACAATTTCAACATTAATAGAAAAAAAGAGTATTTAGGGAACGGAAGGATAAAGTCATCAAGAAAATGCAAAAAAAAAAAAAAAAAAAAAAAAAACCAGAAACGTATAACGAAATAGCACTAATTATGTTAAACTTTTGTTATGTCGTCCTTAAAACTCTTCATTTCGTTTATATGTCTTTGACGTTAACTTGACCCTTTTAAACCAACCACTGAAGTGTGCAATATATTTAAACATCTGACAATTCTTCTGATACACGTCTTCAAACTATGGCATTTACTTCTTTAAATGCTGAACACATCACCCTGCTTCTAGAATAGGAATAGGATGCATGTTTCAATAAACAAAAAAAATCCCTCTAAAATATGGTCTAATGGATATCAAAATACGATGTCTAATCATATACAAACATATTGATCCATGTCCAAATTACAACCCCAAAGCACAGTAAAAACTTTGATTCTGGCAAATTAGGGTAAACATTTGAACGTCCACAATGAAAATGAAGCCTGTTGCTAAAAAGTAAGGGGCTTCTGTTTAGTTAGCTACATCCGCCATGTGTGAAATCACAATTAAGATCCAGAGGGACATGGACAAAAACAAGACGCCAAATATATCCATGATCATTTTAGATACGGAGACATTATACTTATTAACAATATTGCGATGACGACCATCAAAGTTATTAAATTAATTTTTTCTATTATTTTAAATATATCCATATTGTATGTGGTTTACAATTTCAAAAGGATAGAGATAAGATCTGAATTTAAATTAAGAAAATTTGACTATATTACAAAATTACATCATCCCGTTTCTGGTACTACAATAAACTAATCCATCAGAGTAATATGTTTGTCATGACAGACTTGTTTGTTACATGGTTGAAGAATTGCTCTTTTATGCACAATGTCATTATATTGTGCATTTCGTTATAGCAATAATGATATATAACCGGCTTGACTGGCTTTATCTCGTTTTTTTAAATTGAAAAGTTCTTTTCATTATCAAATTGAAGCTTTGAAAAATGAATGCTAGCAATAAATTTAACGTCGCCTAAGTCTAATAATCAGTGAAATGAATGTTTTGTACCTTGTCTGTTATTGCCTTTGTTTTGTTAATGACATGCTTTTGATTGCTGTGTACATGTTATGTAGTTGAGTATTATGCTTTAAAGAAGGTTAAAACACAATTATATGGAAGGAAAAAACAGAGTATAGTTTGACCTCAGAATCATGAAAATTGCATTTTATACGAACATTAATATTACAGTACTACACGGCCGTTTCAAAATACAATTTCTCATCAGCAGTTCTTGAACCAAAATTGTAAAACCAAAATAAAATGTTACATGCAGGTGCTATGAATAACACAACTATGAACATAATCTAGACAAGTCTTATATGCCATGGTCAATTCTATAAAATACCTAAAGCCAGAGGAAAGAGGGACTATAATACGTAAAGTACCTATCAATCAAAAGATAATGGTATATTATTTTGTGATCAATATTTCAATTTGCATGTGGTTTTTGACAACAAGCTGATTCTTTAAAAAATTTAGTTTGTTTTTTCAAGTAACAATTTTGTAACAATTTTACCTCAAGGGTCACTCCCACGAAAGCAATCTAAAAGTATATGTATTATTCTTCTGCTAGATTTCAAAATTTCAAATATACTATATAACAAATACAAATGTGACCATATACTCCGTATGATGTGTCATGTGACATGCTTCCGGGCAAAAGAACAATATGCAAGATTAAAATTGATTTAAATGGCGTTATATGGAACAATTATTTTACAAACTATTAATCAGTGACAACTTTCCGACCTCATATTGCAGGGTCTAAATTTAAATAAAGAGTTGAAATAATCGAGTAATGACGTGTAACGTCCCAGTCAAGAATATTTCCCTTATATTAAGACGTCGCCAGCTAAAGGCAAAGGTGCAGAAATTTTGCCTGTGCGTTGTGCTGATGGCATTATACAGCAGGGGTCTTTATCGTACCAAGCTAAACTTAACAAGAGACCTCGTTTTTTTAAGTTCCCATCCAAAAGGACTGTGACTTATATTTCGTAATACCGATTGCTTGGCGAAAGACGAAGTCACTACTCACTTTCAAGATTTGGGTCAAACCTGGTCGGGGTTCGAAACCACGACCTCCAACTTACGGAACGACCACTTTACCAACTGAGCTACTGCAGTGGTGTAAATTTAAATCAAGGTACTAATTATATAAAATGCATAAATGATTCAAATCAAAAGCAAAACGTTAAGTTCATTTTAAGTCATAAACTGAAAAGCACAGTAAAACCTTTGAAAACTGGCAAATTTAGTTAAACATATTTACTTCCACCAAGGAAGTGAGGTCGGGTGCTTCGGTAGGGTAAAAACCTTCTGTTTAGCTAGCTACATTCGGAAAGTGTGAAAATTACATATTATACCAGTTTTAATTTTACAGCACTAGGCAGCCATTTCGGAATACAATTCCTAATCAGTAGTGCTTGGACCAATATTATGAAACCAAATTTGTTTTCAAGATGTTGAAAAGATTACCAAAAGGACCAAAATATATTTTACCAAATTTAGCCAAGGAAATACTACGCATGATTGAGTATACCTTGAATGAGACAAAGAGATCCTTATTTAGCCTTGTGTAAACTTTCTCTACTAGGCCTTATCAGCGTATCGCCAAAATCTAGTACGAGTCCCATCACTTACGGTAAAAATTAATAATCTTGATTTACAACCAATTGACGAATCAGATTTAAATTGGATCAAACCCCTAAGGACATGAATTCATTTCATATATTTTATTTCCCTTCATATTTGTCCTTGACCTTTACTTTGACAATCAAATGCTCTTTTATCAATTTAATTACAGTTGGCATCGTTCGATATTTCTGATGTAAAAAGGGGCATAAAGTTTTATGTGAACAATTCATTTCCCATTGATATAAAATCATTAATAATAATTACATAAAATAGATTCATTGTTTGTGGTTAACCAAACCAATATAACATGGCGGCGAGTTCGTTTCTTTTTTGCTGTTTAAAATTAAAAACAATACCACTTACAAAAACTAGTCAGTAATTCGAACAATATGACACTAAAACTGCATTCCAATGTCAATACATTCTTATTATATTTCAATTTTATCGAATCATCATTAATCATCCCACGCATGTTCTGGATGTTTTAGCGCTAAAACATGCCATTGATACCCCCTCCGAGACAAGAATTAATTAAATATCTGAAAACGCCTATGAATAAAGCAACCTGGATTCACCTTACCGTAGCATGAGGTAATATGATTTTAATATGCGTGGTTATTTTCTCGAAGTCTCGTATTTTTATTTTACGTGCGCTTACTATCAGATCATCAGATCAGTGAAATAATATACTGTCATAAGTTGTTGTCAATGGATTAAAACAATATGTCAATTTTACCTTATACCAGTGTTAATTTTAAAGCATTAGACGGCCGTTTCAGAATACAATTCCTCATCACTAGTGCTTTGAAAAAAAATTGTGAAACCAATTTTTTTTTTCCAATTTAAAATGTTGAGCGATGCCCAAAGGACCAGAATATATTTTATTAAAACTGGCTGAGGAAATACTTTGCATGAGGAAGTACTAGTAAACCTAAATTTTTTGAGAAATTTCAAATTTTAACTAGCAACAAAATTAGAAAATAGCATATATCTGACAAGACAAAAATACAAAATGCCAAGTACCTGTGTTAGCTTGGTCTAAACGTTCAATAGTCAAAGGAACCAAGTTCACCAAAATGCAAACAAGAAGAAACAAGAATAACACGTGATGAGAACACTGATTTAGTGACTAATGGTAACATGGGGAGAGGTTGAGGTGGTGTTTGGGGAAACTTATCCCACAACGTGCAACAGTCAATGAAACCAAGGACACGAACGTACAAACAAATTAAACAAGAAAATAACACGCATTGAGTACACTGATTTGATAATAAAATGGTACCAAGGGGAGAGGTCTAAGTAGTGTTCGGGGAACCTATCCTACAACGGAAGAAACAAGAAAATAACACACATTGAGAACACAACAGTCAACAGTCAGCGGAACCAAAACCGCTAGCCTACAAACTAAAGAAAAAAGAAAATAACACGTATTGAGAGAGGATTGATTTAATGATGAAATGGTATCAAAAAGGTGAGGTTTGAGTAGTGTTTGGGGAACCTATCCTACAACGTGCAACAGTCAGTGGAACCAAAACCACTAGCCTACAAACTAAAGAATCAAGAAAATAACACGTATTGAAAACACTGATTTGATTATAAAATGATATCAAGGAGAGAGGTCTGAGTAGTGTTCGAGGAACTTATTCTACACCGTGCAACAGTCAGTGGAACCAAAACCACTAGCCTACAAACTAAAGAATCAAGAAAATAACACGTATTGAAAACACTGATTTGATTATAAAATGATATCAAGGAGAGAGGTCTGAGTAGTGTTCGAGGAACTTATTCTACACCGTGCAACATTCAGTGAAACCAAAACCACTAGCCTACAAACTAAAGAAGAAAGACAATAACACGTATTGAGAGGACTGATTTAATGATGAAATAGTATCAAGAAGGATAGGTTTAAGTAGTTTGTGGGGAACCTATCCTATCCTACAACGAAAAAACCAAGAAAGTAACACGCACTGAGAACACTGATTAACGATTAAATGGTATCAAGGGGTTTTTGGGAAACCTATCTTACAACGTGCAACAATCAGTGAAACCAAAGTACAAAAGAAACGAAAAAAAATAACATACTGGAAATACTGATTTAATATTAAAATGGTATCTAATAGATAAGTTGAACAAGTGATTTTGGGAACCTAACTTACAACCACCGGTTTCATTGCAAAACATATTTGGGTGTTTATTGTTTGCAACAAAAATTTATGATATTATGATATAGTGGCCTTTGTTTAGGGGCGCGCATTATTCAGTTTGCTTTGTACGATAATGGAACTTATAGCTCAATAGACGTCATTTCTCTTCTTTAGCCAACTACACGTATGTAATAAAAATGGAGAATGAAAGAAACGTGGACATATGAGAGACATATCCATGATAATTTTCGATACAGAGACATCATACTTAACAACAACAACATTGGGATAACGGTCATAAAGCGTTTTGAGAGCCCTGATAAGTTGGTTTTAATAAGCAGCTTGTTTCCTTGTATAAAGTTACCATGGTGGTAACAAGCTCTACCATAGCGTAGTAATAATTAAAAAAATGCATTATAAGCAGGAGAAGCAGGTATATTGTTGCATCGACAAGGAAACTTGACAAATAGAAACATATATGTCACCACATTTGTCACACAGCTTTAAATGTAGCCTTTCGTGGGCGTCATAATTGAGATTTTAGTGCTAATATGATGCAGAACTTAAAAAAAATTGTATCTTTTGTTCAAGCTCACTAGAATAGATGGCTTTCACATAATCTCCAAATTTAGAGGATCATTAAGATATTGAATGTTATTTTAATGCCTTTAAAACAGGAAATACTTACCCTGGTGAAAATTCACCATTTAACAAAATTTGCCATATATTTTAACGTTTTTATTTCGTTTTTAAATGTTATTTGAACATCGCTGGCGGTTTTTTTAATTATTTTCTGCTATTTCTTTTTATGTTTCATGTTATTTAGCCGCGGCTTCCTTTTTTCATTTTGATGAATGCCAGTCCTCCTTATTATTTAATCATAGGGAAAAGACAAATGGTAAACAAAACTAACTTATATTTGAAATGAATATTGCAGCATTTTAAAAAGTTGAAATCATATCGAAGTTATTTTGTAAAAATGGAATAATTGGGGAAAACTGATCCTTTAATGGGCAAATGTAAAGTCTTTTGCCGAATTCATAAAATAATCATCATGTAGTATTTAATTTAAAGTTGAAATCAGATTCAAGTTGTGTTGTTAAAATTGAATAATTGGGCAAAAATACGCGAATTCATCTGCGAAGGTATGCTGTAAAAATAATAATTGAGCAAATATATCCTTTAATAAGCAAACGTAAAGTCCTTCGCCAAACTCATGAATTTATCATTTTCCTTGGAACTTTATTCAATGATAATTAAATAGCAATATATTGCCATGTACACGTATATTTATAACGAATTAATCATCCCCCACAATGTCTGATAGCTAATATGGCGATTGATATCTTTGTCGACCACATGTTATGTCTCTTTAATTTGCCTCATTTGAGATTAAATAGTTAATCTGTGTTATGGATTTTCAATTATTTCTGTAACATTTCCCTGTAAAATGACTTAATCAGACAATAATAAAATACCATTGATCATCCATAATGATAAAACGGTATATTTCAATCATTTACATTCTTAATACGTATTCAGTATGGATGGGAATTGATAGTGGGTCGATATATGGATGTTATTTTTGTGTCTCAATTTCCACCAACGAAATTATCATTTTTATAGGTTCCATGGGAAGTCATTTACAAAAAAATTCACCACGACTTGTTCAAATGCGCGACAAAAGGAAAAATTTAATTCAGATTTATTCTCTGCAATTTCATGGTAAATATAAGAACAGGAACTGAAACATGGTAATAACAAAAATGGCCTAACAGGACAAGAATGGATCATTACACCGATTATCAATCTAAAAGGTTAACCAACCGAATTAGTGTCGAGTCGGCATTTTATTACGCCCTCTTTGGCTATATTTCAACAGCTGCTATATATGCCTGGGTAGCTATTCTTCAACTTCCTATTTGAGTTATTCTGCAACTTAATATCCTAGCTATTCTGCAACTTAATTTCATAGCTATTCTGCAACTTATTATCATAGCTATTCTGCAACTTACTATCCCAGCTATTCCGCAACTTACTATCCCAGCTATTCCGCAACTTACTACCCTGGCAATTCTGCAATCTACTGTCCTAGCTCTTCTGCTGTTCAACTCGCTATCCATACCGTGACCATTCAGGAAGCCGACCTACTTTTCGTTAGCTTAGTGTTAAGCTTTGTCATGTCTGCACTGTATTATATGTTACAAATGTCTAAATACAGCAATGGTTGGTAAGTATCCACGAAGTTATATTTTTCCAAACAGTGATATGTTGGGTTCATAAGACGAATGTGGTGGTGGACCCGATCGTCTTTAACGGAGATGTTCCACTGTCCGTTATTGCACGACATAAACTGATTTGGCTTAGAGCCTAAAATATATTCTATATTAGTTAAACGATATTAGTGACATTTTACAGTGTTAACTTTTCTAACCTGTGACTCAAGTGAGCTAACATCTTAAATTGTGCACAATGTGACAGCATTCGTTAACACGTTACTAATGAAGAACATTCTTTGTTATCCTAAAAAAACATTTAAAGTGGTTTCATAAATGATAAACCGCTCACGAGCATGCGCGCGCTTGTTTGTGTATTCATGTATACACCTTTAACGAGCATGCGCGTGGTTGTTTGTGTATGCATATGTGCGGCAAATTTTACATCAATGACAATAAGAATAATAATTAAATTGTTATCTCATAATCTTTTATTAATACTATTTTTGAAAAAGATATCATTAAAAACAATTTTAGTAATAATATACTCAAATCAAAAAGTGAAGAATAAGAAACGCACATTACTAGAAATCCTGGTAGGTAATATTTGACTTCAATATTTGTTATTCAATATACTCAAAAGGTAAGAAATTATATAACAAAGAAACATCTGATAAGAATAAAAAAATAATTATACTAATCCATGTCCAGATCACAATCCTAAGGCAAAAAAACAAACTTTAAAACCAACAACTTAAGTTAAACATGTGAACTTCCAGGAAAGTGAGACCGAGATCTCCGGAAATTAAAGGCAAACATCTCCAGTTTAACTAGCTACATGTACACTAGCCACGTGTGTACACAAAATTGATATTGAAAGCAACATGGGACTCGAGGTTATCAAATATATCCAGGGTTACCATAAAAAATCACACCTTATTCCACTTATCAAGAACATGCAGTGTTCTGCAAAATAACACAGGCTTTAAGTTTAGTTGCGTAACGGTAGAGGGTTTAATCTTTGTTCCTTTTTACTATATATCACATGGTTACAAGGTTTCCTGATGTGGAATATAATATCGAATGGTGCAAGACCGATTTTACACAAATGACACCTAAAGTCTTCTTTATTCAGACACTATATAGAAACGTCCGTACTTCCGTATTCACCGGAATTAATCCTACACATGTACGTGTATTCTGTATATATGCTGTTGTGTTTTATCTGTTTTCTTGTTTAATGGTTACAAAGATTCACCATTTGTCGTATGATTATTATTATCATAAAAACTTTTTATCTGTAATGTTTATTGATAGAACGAAGTTTCTTTTTTAATTATTTTTACAATTATTATTGTCATGAAAACTTACTTCCTTATATGTAAAACTCACATGACAGATCTAGACATGCTTAACCATATATAGTAAGACACAATAATAAACATAAACATATCTACTAGATTAGAAAAAAAGTCACTGGTCCTTGTTCAATTATAATTGTCATGAAATACGAGTGAGATCATATATACCTAGATTACAGGCAATTAGATTTTGGAAACAACACCGTTTACCAATATAATTAAAACTAAAACAAAAAACACAATAACGTTACTCATGACACCGAACATAGCAGACAAAGACAAATTTAATGAAAAACAACAAACGACATACCTATCCACGTCCAAATAAAAATCCCCCGGTAAAGTAAAACAGCTGGCAAATTCAAATTAGGCTTAACACGTGAACTTCAACCGGGGATGTGAGGCCTGTTGCTCGGGTAAATACTCCAGCTTAGCTAGATACACTCGGTCGCCATGTGTGTAATTAAATTTGGGGATATGAGGAACATGGAATTATGAGACGTCAAATATATCCAGGCTTATTTGATCAACAATATTGTTATGGTAGCCATGAAAAAATAAAGAATCTTGATAACCTTGGGCTTGCAATATTCCTCTGTCAAATGGAATATTAAAACAACAAACTTTACACATTACAATATAGATAAAATACAAAACACACGATAAGATTGCCCATTGCACCGAAACATAATAACAAACAACAGAGATTAGCGTGCTGAATCAGACAAATACTATGTACTTAAACTCACAATCAGCCATATAGATGCGTATTGTACAAAATTGATAGATCTATGAACAGATTAGCACCATATCGTCCCGAGTTCAATCGTAAATGGGTTAATTGTTGTTACAGAAGCATAATGTAACCTTCCAAGATAAAGCATAACAGATTCTGACACGTTTTAGGTTTTTCTTATTGCTAATAACATAAAAAGTCATTTAAGCGCCCTCAATACGATAAAACACGGATACGGATATAAATATAATCCGTCTCGTCTCGGTTTCTGATAAGATGTTAGAATTGGAGGATATAAGGCATGATTGACCCAATTACTTTTCCTGAATTTAACAATCTAGAGTATTGTGCGTGATTTTGAATTGAAAAACGGATCGAAGGATAAAAGACATGACTGACCTTTTTGTTTTTCCTCATTTAAATAATCTAAGAGTACCTATCATGTAATTAAACGCACAATAAGCTTATATATATGCGTATTGCATAAAATTGGTAGATCTATAAACAGATAATTTTTAATTTTTTACAGTTCAATTGTAGATGGGTTAATTCCTGTTGTAGAAACATAATGTAACTTTCCAAGATAAAGCCTAAAGAATCTAACATGTTTTCGGGTTTTCTTATTGCTAATAACACATAAAGTCATTTAAGCTTCCCGACTAAGATAAAACACGGATATAGATAAAATCCGTCTCGGTTTCTGATAAGATATTAGAATTAGTAGACATGATTGACCCAATTACGTTTCCTCATTTTAAGAGTATTGTACGTGATTTTGAATTGGAAATCGGATCGGAGGGTGAACGATATGGCTGACCTAATTGCTTTTCCTCAATTTAACAATTTAAGAGTATTGTACGTGATTTTTTAATTGAAAAACAGATCGGAGGATGAAAGACATAATTGACCTAATTGCTTTTCCTAATTTTAACAATCTAGAGCACTGTACGTGATTTTGAATGGAAAATGAATCGAAACTGATCTAATTGTTTTTCCTCATTTTAACAATGTAGACAAATGTACGTGATTTTGAATTGAAATATTGATTCATGTTACATGGTTGATCATATTTTACAGTTCAATATTCCAGACTAATGGGTTGTTCATTTAGGTCCGTGATTATATTTTACGGTTCAAAATGTCCAGACTAATAACGGGTTCTATATTCAAGTCCGCGATTCTATTTTACGGTTCCAAATGTCCAGACTAATAACGGGTTCTATATTCAAGTCCGTGATTATTTTTTTACAATTTAATATCCCAGACTAATGGGATAAATAATAGCATTAAAGTCCGTCTTGTAATATAACAAGATTGGAGAATTTGCAATATTTTAATGTAAATATTCCAGACAGTACACAGAACACTAAAATATTTTGGCCGATGTCATTTGGCTTGACAATTACAGTATTCAAACTAGAAAAACTGTGAGCCACAAGCTCACAAATAATACCCCCCCACTCCCAAAAATCCATCGGATCAAATTTTTAAATAGGAGGTGCACATCTAATATATATTACAAAGACTGTGTGAAAATTTCATGAAAATCTATTGAAGGGTTTAAGAGGAGTTGCGGATAAGTACCCTAAGGTGTAACGGAAGGACGGACGGACACCCCTATCACTATATATCCCCAATTTTTAAGCGGGGGGTATAACAAACTTGTCTGATGGCATATTTTTCACAAAGTTTTATAGTGTCATGATACTGTCATCATAAATTTAGTTATTCCATTCTGCCTAAAATCTGTGGGGTATGAAGTAGGTAATGTTGTTATTCATCTCAGTCAAAATTTGCTTACTTATGTCGGTTACTTCTCAAATGATGTTAGTGAAACTAGACTGCCAAGAGAAAGCCACTGAACAAGACATGCGAGCTGCCAAATTTCTCACACAAGACTTTGCCCGAATAGGAACTGCCCGAATAGGAACTGGATATTGAATCTGACTCTAGGCATTGAGTGGCGTACTAGTCGCTTAGACAAATCGGTGTCCGAAGTTGGGATTTTGGTAATCGGTAGTTTGAATAATTATTTGCTGATCATATTGCCCCTGATAACGTGTTGCTTTTTCGTCTATTCTGCTGTGATACATTCTTATATGATCTATTTCAGAAAGGTAGTACATCGTGTACATTACCTTTCATTTTAAGCATGGATATAATATTCTTCGCTACTGGTTACAAACATGTGAAAGCAAAATCTTTACGAATTACATGAACGTTTACATTCTATAGATTGCAAATAAATTGTTGACTCAGGGATATTGCAAGCCTAGGCTTATCAAGGCCCTCAAAAAGTTTTATGGCCGTCATCACAGTATTGTTGATAAGTCTGATGTCTCTGTGTCCAGGATTGCCCTGGATATATTTGACGTCTCATAGTTCCATGTTCCTTTCACACAATTTTGATTACACACGTGGCGGGTGTAGCTAGCTAAACATGAGGTGCTTCACCTTCCGGAGCACCCAACCTCACTTCCCTGGTGGAAGTTCACGTGTCTAACCTAACTTGTCAGTTCCAAAGTTTTAACTTTGCTTCTGGATCGTGATTCGGACATGGATTAGTATGTTTGTTTTTGATTACCACTGCGGACGTTTAGTTGGCAGAGTGCTCTCTTCTTAAGTGGGAGGTCTTGGGTTCAAATTCCGACCGGGTTTGACTCGACTTGAATATGTTGTGACAATTCTTTCGCCAAGCACTCGGCATTACGAAATGAAAACGGTTCTTCCGGACGGAAACTTAAAATATTCTGAAGTCGTGGCACGATAAAGAACCCATGTATAAATGCTATAACGCACAGGCAAAATGTCTGCACCTTCGCCTATAGCCAGCGAAATCTCGATATAGTGGAAATATTCTTGACTGGAACGTTAAACACCATTACTCAACTTTTTACTGATTAATCTGTTACAAGTATCCTTCATAACTTTTTGATTTATTACAACCCAGCTCTCTTCATCTTTGCCAGTAACCACCAGCTACTTATTATCAATCCATATATATATCTTCCCAAGATTGCATTTTAAACTAATTCAGTTCAAAATTAATCGTTTAGGTTGCATGGTATACCCGCAGATTTGGATGATAATTTCGCTATATTGCTTTTGCTATGATGCCAAGATTAACCAGCGTTATTCAATTATGTTTAGAACTCATTTATAACACAGTGAGGGCATTGGTTGTAACAAATCACAAAGAGAATTTAAAATTGTTATTAATGCGACAAATCAGAAACTGATGAACAAAAACAAATCCATCCGTGGTATTTGTTTTCTAAAAATAATCTAAATAACGCTTTTAATACTTGTTTTGTTTGATGCTTACCCTTGTGTATCGCACAATTTATTTTGCTAAGAACACACCACCGTTTACTTAGTTATTTGTCAAGGAAAAGATTAATAACTCTGAAATCAAAATTAAAACTAGCTATGCAGCTGGTATGAGTTAGATATATTTAAGCATTAAACTTCGCAGTTATGACAAATTAGCGCGAGAGCCATTCGATCTAAACCACCATCATAAATCGAGTACAAACAAGGTTTAATGATTATATTTACAATCTCTTGCTTACAACTTACAATAGTTTTTGAAATGTGATTAATTTTACGTTTTTCGTGGAAATTCCTTATGAATACCGAAAACGATGGTTTGTTTACAATCCGCGACTTGACACGTGTATCTGTGCTGTTGCCGGTGATACAAAACCATGACTTCAGAAGCGAAAGGTCGCACGTGAAGCTTTCGGTCTATCCTGTGATAGAACGAATCATCGTCAAATAGTTTATTACAAGAATTTGATTTGGATTGTAAATATTTAATAATGTTACAACTCTCTCTATATATAAACGAAGATAATATTGGATGAAGTTCAAACATACGCATTCATGTCAAAACCACAATCCAAAAGCAGAGTAAAACCGGGGAAATAAGAAACACTCATGAACTGCTACCAGTCTTAATTTTATCTTACAAGTAATATGTATTTTGGTTAAAATAATTCATTCTTAACCTGATACAAGGGTGTCTGATACAAGATTCTGTTTCAGCATATGCTTGATACAGATCCGCGTGCGTTTGTTCGCGGACTAATTTAGATTCGTAGAAAATAAGGACGTCATCAGATTGTTATGTAACAAAAACAAAGATAAGGGGTTTCCCCTAGATTTTGTCATGTTAAGAATGCAGTTAAAAAAAAACTGTGAGCCACAAGCTCACAAAAATACCCCCCGCTCCCCCCACATAAAAAAAAATCATCGGATCAAATTTTTAAATAGGAAGTGCACATCTACATTATATCACAAAGATTGTGTGAAAGTTTAATAAAAATCCATTGAAGGGTTTAGGAGGAGTTGCGGATAAGAGATTGGTACCCTAGGGTGTAACGGAAAGACAGAAGGACGGACTGACACCCCTATCACTATATACCCCCCACTTTTAAGCGGGGGTATAAATATGATATATCGTAAAATGTCAATCTTTATCCGAAAATAAAACGGTAAAATGTAGTTCTTGGCAATGGCGGTAAGTTGATTTGTATCAGTATATAAGATTTCAATGTTCTCCACAATTCATGTTTCAAAGTAAAAGTTCCATTCATTTGAGTTTAAACTGCACAAAAAAACTTCAAACAAAATCATAAGAATTAATAAAAAAAAAGCATTGTCATTTTCATTTTCCAAATATTCAATTGTCTAAAAGCTTGTTGATCACACGTCGATAATGACGTCCAATGAACTGGCGCCCGCCAACCGTGATCTGTGTTTTATACTGTGACGCTACACTTCAGATATCCATCCGACAAAAATAGTACATACTTTGGTTACGCTTTAATTAATAATACTAGATTGTTGCTGAATTTTTGAGCATCGTACGATAAAAATATCATTTATATCACACCATATACAACCACTAAAAAGTCCATAACTGTTTTATTATATAATTTAGCCACTGTGTCACTTTGGTTGACAATGTTTTCTCAAACCTGTGACCAGGCAATCTATTTTACCGATATTAGATTTCCCTTTCCACCCTGGTTGATCACACTAAAATTATCCCGCATTGGTTAGATCAATCTGACTTTTTAAGTCTGATTCTATGAAAAATAAATGGCACAATGAATTACACACTACATTGTAAATTGATAATGCCATAACGTTAACGTTCTGTGAAAAAAATAACAAGACACAATCACTTGCGTACACTTAATTGATGACGTTCTAATCATTTTACGGAGAACGTCAACAAAATTGATGACGTACACCGAATTTGATATTCACCGGAAAATCCGTGGTATATGATGTGAGATCCAATGGTCACGTGTTACCGTTTTAGCCAATCATAAAGATGGAATTTATTAATTATATAATAAAGTATATTATTCTGTCATGACGAATTATTTATCCGTTACGGTGAATTACTCATCTTGCATGACGAATTAGCATTGATAGAATATTAATTCGCTTTGGCAGATTGCCAGTTCCTAAAAGCAGAATACATTTGCCATAACATATTATACTGTTTTACTAACAAGAGGCCCAATGACCTTAACGCTCACCTGAAGGTATGTATATCTAATACAGTTATTCAATCTCCAATTACAAAAATTAAATTAAAGAGAATGTCCCAATTTTCAACAGTTTGGGCCAATATGCCAGGATTTTTAGAAATTCATTATAACTTGTCTTCAGAAACCAACAATACTTCAGTACTAATATTTGTTTGCATCTGTGACCATGACCTTTAAATCCATTATCCTTGTGTCACCTACAGTATTCTATTACACATGCCTATACAAAATGAATATAGTTTTTTTTTAGATAATTAACCATTTAAGTATTCATTTGAACTTGAACCTTGAACTTTGAACCCATGACTTTCATTCATATATTAAAATTACCGTTAGGTCAATACCTACAATATTGTAGTATACAAGCCTATACAAAATTTTATAAGTTGTTTTAGATAATTTGCCATTTAGTATTTGTTTACATCTGTGACCTTGATCTTTCTACCCATGACCTTTATTCATATATCAAAAATGTTCAATAAATTGAGATAATTGGATTACAATTCTAGCATTAAAGTGGAAATACGCCTGTCACTTTTTAGATGTTTGTCCTGCATCCATTATTTCTGCTGTGTACAAATCGTTGATGGTAACTGTTTTAAGTGAACTAATAGCACTGATTGAGAAGGCAGTTCTTTAATCTTCTTTCATTAATCAAGACACAAAACCATCATTAGAAACATTAAAGAATAAGACATCCGATTTATAACAAACGTCAAACATAATTACCATTGTAGATATTTTGAAAGTGAATTCAATGTATGAGACAACAATGTTAATGTTGTTTAATAGGAGTTTAAACCAAGTATCCGCCTTTTGGCATTACTACCTGCTGAATTATTTATAATAATTCTCTACAAGGTCGTGTTAATCAGATTTGACATAGTTAGACTTCACCTTCTCCCGATAGTATACGGGCAATTTTAAGCGAGTGAGAAACTCTCCATATGTGAAAATTCTCTTTTTTAATATAGAAATCTGTACAGGATAGTTTTGCTTTGATCTTCTTGTGATTTTTCTATCAATAAAATTAATGTATCTCTTAGTGGAGTGATTAGTGTTTACATCAAGTCATGATTATTTCACTTGTATCAATGCTGCCAGTTTTTGGTTGCTGAAAGAAACCGCTGGACTCCATTGGACAAGCGAATTGACCTATTATCTACCTGACTGAGATTTTAACCTAGGTAAGACACGCTTAGATTTCTAAGCGTGCGCTGTAGACCATTCGGCCATCGAGGTCCAAATACAAGGTAAAATAAAATAATTTTATCACTTGAATTATTAAACCATACGATGGTGACATCAAATGTGCCTCAACCATCCATTGCAATTGTTAGATTACTCAGATTGACCATTCTAGCTTCATAAAATGTCATCTGCAATATATACAATTTTTTTTAATAAAATGTCAAAACGTGCTGTCAAAATATACACTTTCGATACAGCTGTACATAACATCACATCGGCATGTGATGTGATGTACAATTAAAGTTATTTTGGTAACGCTCACAGCGAAACCCCCTCCCCATTATTAAAACATATACTTATGGGCATTTACAAAAAAAAAAAACCCACAAAATAACAAAGATTGAAACGTCGGCCTCCCGCATTACATCGGAAACATTGTACTTAAACAGTATTAACCGTCATATGCGTCTGTCAAGGTTAAAAAAGATAATTTACTCATTTCAAATGCCTTTAAATCTTACTGGGTAATTGTACTGTAATGCAATGTAAATAAATTTGGAAACAAGCAGCTTGAAACATCTGACACGTTTTAATAGACACACTGACAAAAATAAAAACATAGTCCAGAATGCATGTCGTGTAAAAGGAATGTAAGTGTGTAATTGTATTCTGAATGCAATACATAAACAAATTTTGACATGATCCTTATTAAATCACTAGATAATTATCTAAAGCATTGTAACATTTCTGCAGCATATGTAACCATATACGGTGATCATGCTAGGCCATATATGGTAATGTTGTAAAGCAAAATTAATTTGATGACGCATCGCACTAGTTTATTTATCGGGTACAGGTAAGATATACGGCCTTTTTGAACAGTAATCCATCCTTTTAGTAACTGATAAAGATAAATTATTCAATCAATCTGAATCATTTGTTATTTTAAAAGCAGTCCAATATATCAGCCGATTGTACATTTTTGTTTTCCTACATTGCATCCTTAATTGTGATCACATTATTATCAAGCACGCGTATAACTGTCTTGACCCGTTCGTCCTAAGGCTTAATGCCTACAGTACAGGTCTATCGAAAGTTTAACACTAAACTAACGAATCGCCGGCACACCAATTGCTCATATCGGATCTATACCACAACATAATTCCCACAGCTGCTATCTATCTCTTGGCACATTTTCGGACAATAGCTATTAGTGTCTCGGCTAGATTTAACAGTCGAGCTTTCGACTCCTTTTCTGAAGCTCAATGTTAAACTTTAAACATGTCTCTACTGTAAGTAGGGTCTCATAGCAGTATCGATATTCGTCTCTGATGTGCTTTCTCCTACTGAATCAATTTAATATTTGAAGTAACGATTGTAAGCAAATTGAACATTTGGGAGAAGCTATAAATTGCTACTTCAATCTGATACTATAAGATGTTAAAACGAATAACAGTCATTATTTTCTATCGAGGCGTTTGATAATGACAGTGAAGGATTTTGTTTTCAACTGCAAACGGGAAATGCTTTGTTAATTTATATATCTTCTCTTCTCCAACAAACAGTTGCCTACCGGATTCCTTATTTTCAATCGTTGATTTATTTTGGAAAGAACACCAATTATATTATTTTATGTGTTGATATTTTGTACTTAAATATCAATGTCTTCGTCTTGAGTTTGTTCCACTTCGTAAAAGATGCATTGGTAAAAGACAGACAAGAACAAACTTCAGATTCGATGTACCTAATTCAATTTGATATATAACTTTACTAAATTTATAAGATTCAATGTAGTTTAGAATTTTGCTTTCCAAATACTTATGATTTGTTTTTAATTTAATATATATCAAAAACAATCGTTCCTTTCACCCTCTTTTTTAATTACTCAGTCTAGTCCCCCCCTGCTGCTCAAATAGTGTACCGATTTGTAGTTTGCATCGTTTATTCAAATTTTTAAAATCTATTAATCAACTTTGAGTTTTCAAAGTCATTACCACCAATCAAAGGTATTGCACAATCATAACAGAATACGATGAACAATTTTGAAATAATGATCATAAATAGTAAACTATTTCAATTGATACATAGGCATCCTTATTACTTTAAACATTCCAATAATACCATCCCCAAACTTTATATTTATACTGTTTCCTGAACTTGAGAAAGATATGAATGTTAAGTACTTGCGAAAAAAACTTTTTTAAGGTTTGCCCTGATATACTGCAAACGACTAAATTCAGGCTTTTAATAACATTCAGGGAAATATATTCTGGTTCAGAAAGGTTATATGAACCCGTTACGTCTCTAAATTAACACTAATTGATAAACTACCCACATTTATAACCAACATAATGACACTAAAGGTAGCCTGAATAACTTCATTATACAAATTATCAGATTGAAAATTACAAGTTATCGCTTGTCATAATGCCAAAAAAACATCGGAAATGTTATCAGGCGTTGACGGGACCTGATCAAATTTTTCTTATTAAAGCTATTTATTTATACTGATAAATCGCCCTGTGTCCAGGGTTGCCCTGTGTATATTTGACATCAAATAGTTCAATGTTCCTTTCACTCAATTTTGATTACACAGGTAGCGGGTGTAGCTATCTAAACAGGAGATGCTTACACTTCCGGAGCACCGGCTTTATTTTCCTGGTGGAGGTTCACATGTTTAACCTAACTTGCCAAATTTAAAGTGTTTACTTTGCTTCTGGATTTTGATATGGATTGGCGTGTTTGTTTTCATTCTTTGAACTTAATATGCAACAGAAAAAATATTACTTTTTTGTTTTTTCATTTGCGTAAGTTACATAGTAACCTGCTCAATGACGTTTTTAAATATCATCTTTTAGCAAAAACTGGATTGCTCGATCTGAAGGAAAAGACTTGATACCGTATTCCTGTGTACCTGAATTCATCATATAAAATTCAGACAAATATGTTCAGAAAGGTTATATGAACCTGCTTATCCAAATTAACACTAATTGGTACTCTACCTCCATTTGTAACCAACATAATAATAACTATAAAGAAAGCCTGATTAACCACACTGTGCAAATTATCATCAAGAAAGTCCCAAATTGTCGATTGTCATAAAGCCATAAAACATCGGAAATGTTATTAGCGGTTGACGATGCTTAATCACTTTTT
This sequence comes from Anadara kagoshimensis, assembly GCA_021292105.1. Taxonomy (NCBI): domain Eukaryota; kingdom Metazoa; phylum Mollusca; class Bivalvia; order Arcoida; family Arcidae; genus Anadara; species Anadara kagoshimensis. Next base: position 27,013,461 of record CM037870.1, on the reverse strand, counting down.
TCTTACTGTAGCTATTCATTTATACTGATAAATCTTCATTGATGTCTCAAAAATACCATGAAAATAGAACAGATGACAAAACGAATTTTTCTTCATTAAGGTCTAATGGTGGATTCTTTTTTTCCTTTTCTTTTTATCCTTAGCAATTACACGTAGTTACCGCTATATGAAAAGTTATGTTTTTGATTTTATTTGAACTACGGTTGTCAATTACTAGATACGTATATGGAAATTTTGCATTGTATGGGATATAAAATGTTTAAGTGATAGGCGAGGGCAGCGGAAATTTAGGTCATTACTCAAAACCACGCATTTTGCGATTTTTGTCAGGGCCACCTTTTGTAAGCATGTGGTATCTTTTAATTTAATCTGTGATAGTTTAAACTACGTGTCCCCATTCACTGCTTTTATGGGACATTGCTTTGCTGTGTATGAGAGTGAAAAAATGCTGTAATAGGCGAGAGCAGCTAAAAACTAGGCTATTACTCAAAATCACGCATTATGCGATTTTTGTTAAGTCTTTTTTAAGCATGTACTTTCTTGCAAATATTTGATGGTTTGAACGACGTGCCCCATTCACTGCTTATATGACATATTACTATGTTGTGTATGAGAATGAACAGATTTTGATAAATCAATCGAGGGAAGAAATGTATCCATGTTATTTTCACCTCTGGACATCTAATATAATGTCGGTAATTTTATATATAATCAGTGGTCGTCTTTTCTTGACTTGTATTGTGACGTGTTATTGGTTGAGCTTGCTGCTGTGGAGTGTTTTTTGCTTGTTTGTCTTTCTTTTATAACAAACGCATGGTATGTGATTTTGTATAGCTCTAGATGTACATAAAAATCCAATTGCTACAAAATACAATAAAAACAAACATACTAATTTATGTCCGAATCAAAATCTAGAAGCAAAGTAAAAACTTTGAAACTGACAAATTGGGTTAAACACGTGAACTTCCACCAAGGAAGTGAGGCTCAGCTAGCTATACCCGCCACGTATGAAATCAAATTATTTTTAACAATCCCACGCAACCAGCTAAAAGACTTTACTACTGAAATTAAAATGCTCTGTATTGCTTATAACCGAAACCGAAACTAAATCATACTAAATGCGTGGTATAAGTCAATATTTGTTAATTATAAAATGAAACCACGGGGCAAATAAACCCGTATGTATTAATGGCGGTCCATACCGTTTGATTTATGTGGTTTACTATATCAACTGTTTGCTAACTGACAACAATACGTTACAACAGACAATAACAAGATCAAGTTACTGCCTGAGTAATGCTACTCGATTTGCAATTTAGTTTGTACATTAGTCGGTAACGTATCTTACAGTTTTATTGGCTTGTTTTCTTTTCATTTATAGAAACACACCAAAACCATTCTGACAAATTCAGATCATCTTATATGAAACAACAAATAGAATTGGCCATGACCTATTTATCTAATTACATACAAATAATTCTAAAATGGTCAATGGGCTTGACCTACAAATAAAAAAAAATATACAATGTCTAAAAGCACAATCCCAAAGTTAAAGAAAAACTTTGAAAAATGGCAAGTTTGGTTAAACACGTGAACTTTCAGTGGAGAGAGACCGGATGCTCGGTAGACTCAGCACCTGCTTTTTAGTTAAACCCGCCACATGTCAAAAAACAAAATTGACAATGAAAAGAACATGGTAAGTATAGCCTTTTATAGCGTCAAATGATTTTCAGTTTTAACAAAGCAACGTATGGATAAATGTATGTGCACAATCTATTTATTCTACATTTTGATTCATATGCATTTGTGTAGTGCCGAACATGACGATCAATCCGAAACATTCGGTCATTGGAAAATCTATTATTTGAATTGAAACAATTTAGGAAATATTTAATTGCAAATATACAAGTATTATGTCTGACATTGGGTCGAAATGAGTGAAAAAAGTAGTTTAAAATAATCAGTGATAAATACGTTGCTAAAATTGTCTAATAAAGATGTAACTAAATGCTATAAAATATATAACAGAAGTTAGGTAACTTTAATTGCACACTTGAGATAAAATCTAGAATTAATTCATCACATTGTCGCTAGGCAAGGATCCCTGTAGATATTGACGCCAGTTTCTTCCAGCTACATTTATTTGGTTTGATTCGAGTAATTTACCATCAACTGTTTGCTTAATGGCAACAAAATTGCAAGCGTAAAATCAGCGAGGCTATGTTATTTAGTTACATCAATATAAATTCTGTTTTTGAGAAGTGATGATTGTGGTGTTATCAAAGAATAAATATGCCTTGTTACTTGCATGCTTATTTTGTGAATTTTGTGCTGCAATAAACGGGCAATGTCTTTTAAAAAAGACTGGAAAACGATTATTGCTTTGTCAGAATCGCGGAATTACAACACATAAAACCAATGTTTATGTTGTTGGATTTTTTTCTGCAGATATGAGCAGAGTTTAGTTAGTGCTTGCTTACATGGATTTAATGTATGTTTTAGATAGAATTTATGAAAATGTTTGAAATATCACTTGCTTCGATGGTGGGGGTTACAAATCAGATATTATAGCAGCTTTAAATTTACAACGCTAGACGGTCGTTTCAGAATACAATTCCTCATCAGTAGGACTTGGACAAAAATTGTTAAACCAAAATATTAGCAAATAATACAAAGATACTATTAACATTTTTATAGGACAAGGCAGTCCTTTTCTGACCAAACCCATTAAGTTTTATGATTTTTACAGCACAAGGCCGTGTCATATCTCTTATGTTTAGGGAAAAGACTGTTAGAGTGCTGATGCATGAATAATCTAAGGGGTCCGATGCATACTCTCCTTGACAAGTTTTATAATAATGAAATTAAATTGTGTTATATGAGAAAATCAGAACAGCATAATTTCAGCATTTATAGTATAATTGAGTGATACTTGAACATTATGAAAATATTGACATCAGAATTCAATACTGATTAACTTCAAAACATCATTTTTATTGATGAAGTATTTGAAAATCATATTATATTGATGTCACTGTGCCCAAGATTGCCCTGAATATATTTGACGTTCAAATTTTCTATGACACAATTTCCATTTTACGCGTGGTGGGTGTAGCTAGCTGAAGAGAAGGTTCTTACCCTATCGGAGCACCCGGCCTCACTTCCCTGGTGGAAGTTCACGTGTCTAACCTAACTTGTCAGTTCCAAAGTTTTAAACTTTGCTTCTGTGTTGTGATTCCGACAAGGATTAGTATGTTTGTTTTTTATTAACAATTATTCTAAAACATGTTGTACTTTACTTTAATCTGTAGTGTTTAAATTTAAGGACTGCAGGCGTTGGTGTTAGAATGAAGTCCGAAGATTTTACGTACAAGGTAAGACACGAACGATAGAATTCTTTGATAGAATCTACACATACAGGTGTAAATTGATCATGATAAGACGTCAAAATGAATTGTGCAACTTTCAAGTTACTATAATCGTTTGAAAATCCGATATTGGCTTTATTCAGTACATGGTCAATAAATGGATAATAGTCATTTATCCTGAAGTATTCAGCTCCTTATCTTCGCTGTGGTCAGCATTTGCTTTATGTTGAGTCTTTGTGTAGTTGTTACTTTCGAAACTTGCATCCATATACAATCGGCTACAGATGTAATTTTAGTCATTTCGAGTGCTTGCCAGGTTTGCGCATTTCATGAATTGGTTATATTGTAACCTATCGATGAGCTTTTCCTAAATCACAAAGGGCTTGCAATGTTTTTTACACAAGCAAACTAGACAACAATTGAAAAGAGAAACTGAACGAGTGCTAGAGGTACATATATCATGCACTAGGATTACAAAAATTGGATGGCGACTTTGAGCGAAATCGTTAAGAAATAGGCATAGACTAAGATAAATTCTGTGTGCCTTTCCCCGCGCTCTACGGCTAGATGCAGTTAACACATTGAGTAATATGTATCGGTTAAATGCCCTTAGTGGTAGTTCATGTGTTTTAAATCTATCCGTTTTCAATTTTACTTTTGATTGTGATTTTAGCATGGAGTATTTTTTATTTGGATTTGATTTCGCCATTTACACGTTCTTTGAGTTTTAAGTTAAGTGGGAGAGAATTCTTTTCCGGTGGTAGTTAACTTTGATAATACCTTCATTAACTGTTGATTTCTGTTTGACTTTAGCATTTCGTAAATACTTAACATTTTCGAGGATATTGTAAAAGCGTGGTGATATAGACTAATTATTGAAATCAGGATGTCTGACGTCGTCTCTAATAGATACTTCAAAGGTATATATTAACTGTCAAGGAAACAAGTTGATATAAAACTTATCTTGCACTTAAATAAAAGGTTAAAGTACCATAATCAACATCCATTAGGTTTTAAACTCGAGAAAATATATGTATCATGAACACAAACTTTCTTTACGAACGATTCCATGAGCGTTTGTATGTTAGGGCCAAAATCCGGCATTAACAAAAAGCTTGATCATTGAGTTGTGTCATAATAAACGGACACTAGATACTTTTAAGTGTAAGCATGCTGCCAATCTATTGGGATTATCTGTAAAAGTACCGATATTGTTGGGAAATAGCAAATTACATATATGGAAACAAAAAGTATAGTATATTAGCGTAAATAAGATAATCAAATCTTTATATTCAGATCGAAACCAAGCTTGTGACATGCTAATCTATGCACAAATCACAATTCCAAAGCAAACCAAAATCTTAAAACGTTACCAAGAGCAAGGACATCATCTCCGGTGTTAACATCGGCATTTTCGCCATGTAAATCACTTAAATTTTCCTTTGTACAGAAATACTTAATGACAATCGCGGATGTGCATAAAGATTTTCAATTACGACTACTAGTAGGTATAATTATTGAACAATATTAAACATTATTTTTTTGATATTCTATGGACATTAATAGTGATTCACTGTCATGAATAAAATTGCTTGAACAATAGATATATTAAATCGTTCCATTCCTTTGATATTTGAGTGTAACATATTTATTATTTAATATCATTTTTCTAGGACCTGGTTAGTAAAATTTTGTTCTTGCGTACAGCATGTAGAAGGTAATATATTTTTTAAAGTTTTTATTGAATAAGTAAATGAATATAATTGATTATATCCATTCAAACTCATTTTAAGTTAAATTTATATATCAAAAATGAATATTGGATTTGGTTTGGACATGGATTGATAGATTTTCTTTTTATTTAATAATATTTTATATTTAAGTTCTTTGAACAGCCGGAATGACTTTTTTATTCAAAGTTGATTTTCGGATTGTTAAATGTCAAGTTTTGACGTTTAATCTGAATAGGTTTTAATTAAATGCGAACTTTGTGTGTGTCTTTAATCAATATTTCAAATCATGCGAACGAGTTGCATTTAATTTGTCAAAACGTTATTAAAACAGCAGAAGACTTCTACAATATGAACGCTAGACAAATTGATAAACTTCAGTAAAGTAAAATCTGGATGAACCAACGAGCTGATCATTTGCATGGAATGTTGTTTACTGCAATACCATAACATAGACAACTGATGCAATGAAAATGGACAAAAAGGTTTTATTATTTATTTTGATTTTACACATGGTGGTTGTAGCTAGCAAATTAGGAGGTGTTTACCCTTCCGGAACACTAGTTCTTTGATAAAAGTTCACGTGTTCAACTAAATTTCCACAGTTTTCTACGTTTTTACTTTGCTTTTGGAATTGTTTTATTTGGACATAGACCGGTATCAGGAGTTCGTACAGGCATGGAAAAGTCCTTAAATTTTTGTGGTTGCAAAAAGACTGATGCAAATAAATTAAATAAATATTAATTAATAGGTTACTTGAAATGAGCAATTTAAAGATACCTGGCCTTTCCAAATGCCCAACGTCAACCTTATCCACTTCAAGTGTTGTTACTATGAAAATGTAAGTAATTGTTTTATTGATTTAATTACCTTTGCATCAATACTTTTTTGCTTCAATTGTACCTCTGATTTGGCCTTAAATTTGCAAATGAGACCCTGAAAAAACCCTAAAAAGTCCTTTAATTTAGAGTCCAAATGACAGTACGAACCCTGGGTATGTTTGCTTTGAATTTGAAGACAGTAACAATTCTTCAGTATTATCACTGATGTTGTGTTGTATACGCTTAATGCATTATGTTAGATAGACATTGATATGTACCTGTCTGACCCGTTTAGAGCAAACTGTAATATAGTCATTACTAGGGTTTAATATCATTTCCATGTCAATGACCACACATCAAATCTGCTCCTGAAATAACGAACTCATATAATTACTAGACAGATTCAATAAGTCAATTAATGATTGTTTCTAAATAAATCCAAACCTGCTTGTTAAGACCTAAGTTTGTCCGATTGTTGATACCCGATCTTCGTTTCTTCACAATTATATATCGGTAAACTATTTTCTTTTCATTACACTCTTCAGTCTAAATGATAATTTTGCAAATCACAGAATAACGATAGCATACAACATGTTGCTTATTAAACTTTGGGTGTTAATTTGTCCTTTTGTTGTGGCTTGTCCAGGGGATCGTACAGCATACAATGCATTTGTATTGATCATTTCCATACTTTTGCAAAATTAAACAATATTTTATGTGTTTTCTGGTTTTTCGTTGATATAAATAATGGGGTTGTTGGTTCACTGTCTTTTTAACATAAGACTTATAAATAATTCTTACTGTTCCTGTTTGCATTGGCTATTGCATAATAGATGTTTTGTAAGTCTCGTGTAATTCAAATATTAATTTTTAAGTATTCCTAATAAAGTAAAATATGTTGAATGAATATATGTTTTAAGACACAATATTGTTGACACGTTAAATGTTTCTGTAGGATATATTCGACATATTTCGTTCATTCACAATTTTACACGTAGCTATCTTAAATAGTGTAACAGATGATGCTTACCCTTCCAGAGACCCCGGTTTTACTTCCCTGTTGGAAGTTCACGTCTTTATTTCCAACTTTTCAAAATTTTGTTTCGCCGATAAATGTGATTTAGATAAGAACTGGTATGTTTGTTCTTGATATATGCAGATGCAGTCTACATTATCTGAATATTTTTTCTAATGAATTCCAAACATTTTTCCAGTGCTCGATCTCATACTCTTCGTTGATATACTTTCATCAACGATGTAACTAAAAAAACTTAATTGGGTGAAATAGTGGGCGTACTGGGATATAATTACATCATTAAGCCTACGACAGGCAGAGTTAAACAATATTTTTAAAATAACGCAAAATTTGCATATTAAGATAATTAGTCCATGAATCGGTTTCTGTAAGTTGTATATCTTTATTAGACCACCCTCTTATGAATTTAATTCTTGCTTTTAACGTTTCCAAGTTAAGACAAAATGCTTAAATAAATTAAAAATTGTCAGTGTCATAATTAAAACATCCTTTCATGTATTGAATAGTTGCTTTTAACGTGTCACACTGTGAAGACAATACTGCTATAATAAATCAAGTCGCCAGTCTAATCAAAACCAAACACACTGATCCATGTCCAAATCACAATCCAGAAGCAACATAAAAACTTTGGAATTGATAAGTTAGGTTAGACACGTGAATTTCTACCAGGGAAGTGAGGCGGGGTGCTTCGGAAGTGTAAACACCTCCTGTATAGGTAGCTACACCTGCCACGGGTATAATTAAAATTGTGTGAACGGAACATTGAACTATGGGATTTCAATATCTTTAAAGTTTGGTCAGTGAACACAAAATTTTATAGTGTCTTGCACACCGATATGCATTGATGGGTTTAATTGTAACTTAAAATGGTATTTTTTTAAGTTGACAATTCTATAACCATTTATAAAAAAAATATTAACCGTTCCAAGAGGTTATTTGTCTGGTGAGAAATGAAAATTTTTAAATATGTTAAAAACTTTATATCACTTTTATTTTCAAAGAATCTCCACCATTGCTTACGAGTATTTATTTTATTTTATTTTATTTATTTTTTTTTTTTTTTTGAATTTGCAAAGCAATATTTACAAAACTATGTCGTTAAATTCAAAACGTTTTAGAAATAAAATAACTACATTGAATTTCGAAGTCACCATCGTGTATAAATTGGAGCTCTTGGTAATTTTACCATCCAAATTCTTTGGGCATCTAAACTTATCTCTATATGGGAATTTGATTTGGAGCTGACTTTGTATGTTTTTTCTTTTCTCTTGCAACTCGGGACACAATTGACCATGCCATATCTATGACGTTTTATTCTATTGGACATGGACATGAAATCGTAATACCAACAATGTTTCGAATATTTGAGACGTCAACATTTTCCATATCTTTTGGACCAGAAGAAATGAGGTATTGATTTTGTGGCAAGATTGTGAAACTTGCTGTCATATTTTTAATACAGAAAATTACTGATGTCATAAATAATCGGAACGTGACATAAATTGACAAAAATAATAGGTTAAAACAACATCTCAGTGCAAGTCGAGCATGTTTAAGTACAGTGTCTTAAAAAGTCTTGACTTCAATCCAAGAGCTCTCATTGGATACAATAGGGGTTTGTGAGTTCAATTTTAATGTCTACAAGATCATGCTTAAGTAATGAAATAATTTAAGACTGTAACGAGCTTCATTATGTGTAACACTTAATGATAATCCGTTGTGTATATACACATGCAGGAATTAACATTGAATCTGTATATTTTCGAAATCAGACATGGTGATTTTTATGAAGGTAATTCGTACCAGATGTTGTTCTATCCAAGGGTTTTTATTTAATGAAGGATCATCTTGGTTTATATTTCTTGTGATGTTCAAGCTTTAAAACCGTGTAAGTGTTGATTTTTTCAAGGTTAATGATATTAAACACACAGTTTTAAAACCAATTTCATATGCAATAAATCTTTCAAGTGTATAGGTATTTGTATGAAATTTTCTACTTCGAAATTATAATACCATCTTCATTTGGTGTTAGCAGGCTAAAAACTAATGGCAAAATATGCAACTAAACATTGTTTGAAATCATAGATATTGATAAGATTTTACAACTACACGCACTGGGTATAATTAATTTCTACACAGATAACGTACAATTGAGGCAGACGGAATAAAAATGTACATGTTCTAAAATATGCACATAAAGCATATATATATTAAGAACATTGAATCAAAAACAAACATACTAATCCATGTCCCAATCACAATCTAGATGCAGAGTAAAAACTTTTAAACTGGCAAATTAGGTTGAACACAAGAACTTGCACCAGGATAGTGATGGTTTGCAAACATCAGAGTTAAAAAAATAATAAAGTAATATTATTTTAAAGTCAAATAAATGTATACGTAACATTAATATTTTATAATAATTAATTTAATATATAATTCACATTTTTAAAATAATTACGCCTACAAAAGGCTACATTTGAAGCTCTGGCAAAAAGTATAATTTCATTTTTTTTTAACTATCCTTCCCTATGCAACAATATACTAAGTGTCTGCTTCCCTTACTTATGGTATGTTTCTTAAATTAAATACACTATGGTATTTTTTAAATGTGGGAATTTTATACAACGAAACAAGCTGCTTACAAAAGAACTATTGATGCAGGGATATTACAAGTTTTAGCTTATTAAAGCTCACCTAATATTTTATGGTCGTCATCACAATATTGTTAAAATGTATGATGTCCCTTAATCTCAAATAACCCTAGATATATTTAACGCCCCATCATTCTATGTTCCTTGCATTTATTAAAATTCCATAGTTGCTACCTAGATGCACATGGACAATAAAAATGGATACGAGGAGCTGTTTGAACATAAACTATAGCTGTAGATAATCAATAATTTTCAGAATTTTCTTCCGTGATTAATTGTTTCTCATCAAAGTTTAATTTTCTAGTTATAAAAGATATTCAAATCTAAGTTAGTTATAAATGATATTCAAATCTAAGTTCAATGTTTCATTATTTTTATAACTGTTTTGGTTTTTTATCTTGAATTCAATATCATCTGTTAAATTCTAAAAGCATTGTTTTCTTGAAAACTACAAAAGCGTGCTTTTTTATTCCAGTCAAAAATAGGAACTCATCGATCTCCACTGTGCGTCTCTTGTCTTGTTTTGGTCAGCTATTTTGTACTTTAATTGACATGTCCTTGGTTGTGTTAGTTTTTTGACAAGAAAATATTTTTATTACATCAATTATGCAGAAGTTAGGCCGCAGTTGCCTAATGGATAACACGTCAATCTACAAATCCATTGCCTCTCACTGCTGTGAGTTCGAATCCCGCTCAGACCAGATGTGGGAAAGTGAATTTTCCTTGTCGTAAGCCTTGACTGGTTCACACAGTGTCAGTATAATGCGACTGGGGGAGTGATACGCTTGTTTGCGGCATACTGACTCGGTAAGCTAGCACCTTAAAGTCGCCCTGAGTGCGCACTTGTACAAGGCAGACCATACAAAACAATCGCACTTCACATGCATACACTCACTTATTCGTAGATTATTCCATATAGATTAATAAAAAAGTCCTCGTCGTGAATAGCTGAAAAATTGCTGATTCGACGTTAAGCAACATTCAACCAACCAATCAATCATCAATTATGCAAACATTTGGCTTCAAATTCCATATTATTTACAAGTCGCAAAGCAGGTGTCTGGTAATTAGTGGGAGTAATAGTAAGGCAATCAAATTAAAGTGCATATGTATTTGCACACTTCACATCAAAGGGAAACCATATGGCCAACACCCTCACAATATACGATGCAATGACACGTGAAGTAGTCTGAAGTAACTAAATTGGATTATACAAAGTATGTTGGATAATTTCAAATTTGACATGATCACGTTTTACATACTGTGGCATGTTTTATAACATGTTGTAAGAGCATTGCATAAAGTGAAGCCGATAACTGATCACTAGAATAGCAAAAGAAAGATGCATTTTACAAAATTTAATTGACCAACATGCAGAGAAACTGCAGAAAGTACATTTCGTGTGGTTATTCTTAAAAGAAAAATCAACGGCTTTAAATACTTCAGATTTGGGTTCGTTTTGGCATTTGATTTACGAAAAAAATCATTTTGACTCGCGGAATATTTATAATGATCTTCTTTTAATTGTCTTTCTGGTAACATGGGAAGGTTTAACATTTTGTGACACACAAGCAGCACTGGAAAAGGATAAATTTTCAACAATATATTGCGTGAGTCTCTTAAACGGAGAACAGAACGGTCGCTTGTAGGGATTAAATGACATTACACAAAGCCGAAAAATAATGCACCAAGGGGTAATAATGCAATTGTGTCTATCAATGAAATACATTCATTCGTAGAAATTACAAAAAAAAAAGGAAAAATTGTAACTTATGTACTTTGAAATGGAAAGAAAAACAAGCCTGTTGGGAATTATTTCCGAATATTCAATCTGTTGATAATAATGTACGGGGTATAAACAAGATTTTGGAAGTGGGTTTTTTAATAAAATTGCGATGCAATTAATGATAAAATTACCAATTCCAAAATCTTGTTTATATCCCGTAAACCACTACAAATTGGAAGTTATTTCTTATATTTACAATATTAATCGTTGACTTATCTGCTTAGAATACACCAAAGGCCAGTCATTTAATATTACAAAATAGTTTTTATTTCTAATCCACAAGTTTATTCAGTGAATGAAACAGCGGCATTCATCCCTTTTAGAGCATTTACCCCCGCCTTTTTAGACGTTAGTTCATCAACGCATTTTGTCCCGCCTTCTTTCACGTCACAATGAAGAACGCAAACCAAATCAGCCTTGACGAGAGTTTGATAGGTCATCCTAGCTTACTGAAATGTAAACATTATTCTTATCAAAATGTTAATGTAAGAAAAAAATCAGTGATTGTTAATATAAACAAGTGAAGCATCCAACTATCGTAATTACTATTTTCTTATTTTATTTTATTCACGGATGACCATCGATTTAATTAAGATATTGACAATATTAAACAACTTCAAAACTAAAAACGAATTAAAATGTTAAACAAGTGTTTTCTTTTGTAATTTTGCATCAAATCAAGATATCAAGGCATCATTAATCATTGAAGTGTATATGTACTATTTCGTAAAGCCGATAATGAAAAGTGATGATTTTCTAATAGTGCCATAGTTTTTTAAAGTAATAATTGTATTAATTAAAAACCAATCGTACCGGTCCATGTCAAATTGCAATCCGAAAACAAAATAAAAACTGAATTTTAAAAACGTGTGATCTTCAACCAGGAAAGTTAGATCGGGTGTTCTAAAAGGATAAATAACTCCTCCAATAGGCTGCATTTACTTAATTTGAAGATTAATTTTACCAGTAAATTTACGAAATGATATGCGAGATATGTCATGCATGGGGTATAAACAAGATTTTGGAAGTGGCAATTCTTTTAAAATTGCAAAGCGATTAATGATGGAATTGCCAATTCCAAAACCTTGTTTATATCCCGTAAACCACAACAAATTGGAAGTTATTTCTTATATTTACAATATTAATCGTTGACATCTCTGCTTAGAATACACCAAAGGCCAATCATTTAATATTACAAAATAGTTTTTGTTTCTAATCCACAGGTTTAGTCGAGGGCGCGGTGGCCTAATGGATAAGACGTCAGTCTTCAAATCCAGGGTCTCTCACCGCTGTGAGTTCGAGTCCCGCTCGGACCACATGTGGGAAAGTGAATTTTCCTTACCGTTGGCCTTTACTGATTCACCTGGTATCAGTATAATGGACTGGGGGAGTGGTACGCTTGTCTACGGCGTACTGACTCTGTGAGCTAGCACGTTAAAGTCGCACCGAGTGCGCGCTAGTACAAGGCAGACCATACAACACACTCGCACTTCACATGCATACACAAAAATTGTTCATAGATTAATTAAATAGTTCTCGTCGCGAATAGCTGAAAAATTGCTGATGCGACGTTAAGCAACATTCAACCAACCAACCAACAGGTTTAGTCAGTGAATGAAAAAGCGGCATTCATCCTCTTTAGAGCATTTACCCCCGCCTTTTTAGACGTTAGTTCATCAACGCATTTTGTCCCGCCTTCTTTTACCTCACAACGCAAACCAAATCAGCCTTGACGAGAGTTTAAAAGGTCATCCTAGCTTACTGAAATGTAAACATTATTCTTATCAAAATGTTATTGTAAGAAAACAAATCTGCGATTGTTAATCTAAACACGTGAAGCATCCAACTATCATAATTACTATTTTCTGTTATTTTATTTTGTTCACGGATAACCGTCGATTTAAATAAGATATTGACAACATTAAACAACTTCAAAACTAAAAAGGAATTAAAATGTTAAACAAGTGTTTTATTTTGTAATTTTGCATCAAATCAAGGCATCATTAATCATTGAAGCGTATATGTACAATTTCGTAAAGTCGATAATGAAAAGTGATGATTTTTTAATAGTGCCATAGTTTTTTAAAGTAATAATTGTATTAATTAAAAACAATCGTACCGGTCCATGTCAAATTGCAATCCGAAAACAAAGTAAAAACTCGATTTTAAAAACGTGTGATCATCAACTAGGAAAGTTAGATCGGGTGTTCTAAAAGGATAAATAACTCCTCCAATAAGATGCATTTACTTAATTTGAACATTAATTTTACTAGTAAATTTACGAAATGATATGCGAGATATGTGATGCATGGGGTATAAACAAGATTTTGGAAGTGACAATTCTTATAAAATTGCAAAGCGGTTAATTATGGTGGAATGATTCAATGCAAATCTTGCGCGAACTATGTGCGCTGCGCAGGATTAGATTGCAACGTATGTTCAGGGTAAACAGAAAGAATGAAATAAGAATTAATTGCCTATCATATTTGGACAGGTTCTTGGTTTGTTAGATGACATATAAACCAAATTGTTTAGATTACATATTATACAAGTTCTAATTTTACTAGACGGCTGTTTCGAAATACGATTCCTCATTAGCAGTGCTTGGACTAAAATTGTGAAACCAAAATTCTAATAAAGGGTTTAAAAATATCCAAAGGACCACACTATATTTTTAACTAAATTTAGCTAAGTAAATAATTTACATGAGGGAGTTTCCCATAGTTTTTGAGGAATTTCAGATTTTAAACAACACAACAAAGACACCGTGGTAATAGTATGTTTTTGTTTTCACCACATAAGCATGTATGTCTACATCTGAAGAATTGCATTTGCCAACAGACAATTGCACATGCTGTCGTTAATGAATTCTTTACTTGGAGCCAGATTGACCTTATACAAAAATTCTGTAGCATGCAATTAATAAAATATTTTTATCAACATGTCGGATAAAACAAAAACTGGGTAAAATAGTGGGTGTATTTAGATGACATTATACCGCGATTACTTTACGTTAATTTAACTACGATGTTACCAAGATTTGTATATTGATTGCTGGGATTTTTTAAAATGGTTATCATGGTAACCTGAAGCTTTACGTCCGATGTGGTCGTTATTGCATAACTAGAAGTTAAATGTTTTCAATTTTAACACATTTATGGACAAATCTGACTCAATTTGATTTAAGTCAAATGCCTCTAAGGCAATAATGCCGTAAATTTAATGACTTTGACCTTTAAAGGAATAAATAAGAACCCCAATAAGAATGAATGAGGACACTAGTTAATATATTTTCATTGTGACATTACAGTATTTTTATACAACGGGATTACGTAATAAGGAATTGCGGATTATTTACTGAACATCCCCCGTTTCCGATGACGTTTGTTCCATTCTCTTTCTTGTTCTTTGTCTCTTTTTGATAAAATTTAATTCTTTTATTACTTTTTAGAAGATCCCGTGATTTACTAAATTTTTCAGTTTTAACTTTTTTGGATTGTGATTTGAACATAAACTGATATGATTGTTGTTTTTAGTTGTATTGGCTAATTTGCATAGGTAACGTTTTTGATTTCAAATTGCATTTGTTATTTTAACGGGCCAACCCTAATCTGGACATAGGTTGTAGGATATTTTAAACGTCGTGTGACCTTTTTATCGAAATACTAATCCATTGTGGATCAATAAAAACAAACAAACCAGTCAATGTTCAAATTACAATACGAAAAAACCCTTGAAAACTGACAAATCCTAGTGGTTTTTTTTACATGCAATATATAGAAGGGCAATACAACCATAACAAATCGCTTACTGATGATGTTATATGGAACATCTTTCTCCAACATTCGATATCTGAAGTATGAAACTTCGTTTTTTCATATTTGATTTACCTCATTACATGGATAGATTATATTTAAACAAAAAAAAAAACTAATTGTCTATTAAAATCTCGATTATAAAAAAGGGATTAGGTATTGGGAGTTTTCGTATTTATTATATAGCATATTTAATTCGAGATTTAAATGATTAAGTATCGAATGAAAGTCGAAATATAATGGGATCTACTTAAAAACCATACGGGTATGACGCAGCGTGCCAATATTAAAACCAACATTAAAATAAATGATGATCTTCTTTTTGCTATATAATTTATCAATTCCCCACATAATCATATTGTCATAGATTATGATGTTCTTTACATAGAGCATAAATTTTCCCACTTTTTCTACGTGGCAGATTATGTGATTGTATACAAACGTTGTGGATGTAGCTAGCTAGACAGGAGGTGCTTACCCTTCCGTAGCACCCGGAGTCACATGTTTAACTTATTTTGCCAGTAAGTTTCAAAGTCTTGGTCAAAATGACAAGACATTTTAGTTAAAATTTTAATTCAATCTTTTTAGAAAAAAACTACTTAATATCAACTTATTTGTAATAGATTATTGTAAAATATATACCGAAGATTTTTTGTTTTATAAAAAACTAAAATAATTTTGGCATGTAGATTAATCTTGTAAAGTCAATTTTAGACTTCTCCCATTTTATCCCTATAATTACTAACTCCTGGCCTTAGGCTATTTCAGTTAAACAACTTGAAAATTGCAAAGCTCAAAACCTACATGCAAGTACATAATTTTATACACAGTTTTATTGGGTCACTGTTATTGGAAACTTCATCAATAATTAACATATTGTTACATATTTTGAAGAAAAATTGTTTCACAATTTTGATCCAAGCACCACTACTGATCAGGAATTTTATTCCGAAACGACCGTCTAGTGCTGTAAAATTATAACTGAAATAATATGTAATGTAAACCACTGAGTCGGTATCTCTGCTGGTGGATCTTTTTTCAAGGATACCACAAACTCAGAAGGAAATAATTGTGTTCTAAATTTGCTGCTAGTTAAAACATGCCATTCCCCAAAAACTAAAATATATTCCCTCATGCAAAGTAATCTCTTAGCTGGATTTGGTAAAATATATTTTGGGTCTTTGTTTTTTTTCACCATTTTAGTTTTACAATTATGGTCCAAGCACTTCTGATGAGGAATTGTATTCTGAAACGTCTCTCCAGTTCTGTAAAATTATAAATGGTATAATATGTAATTTATTGAACGAAATGACAATTTGAACTGATATAAACCATGATTTTATGTAATTTATTGTATTTTCAATGCATTAGTCATAAAACGACCTCTTTAAGATTCGTAAATTCATAATAATTAGTAATAAATCATTTATAATGAAAGCCCTCTTCTCAAATTAAATAAAAACTCGTTTCTTTTTCTAGATAATTTTTTTTATATAAATGTATATTTTTTATAAATAAATAGACAACAGTTAGCTATGTTCTACGTTAAGAGTGATAGCAGTAGGATTTTTTGCAAATATCGAACTTCACGTCCATTTCATCATGAAAAGTATACATACAAAAAGAGAACTTAAAACGGACGCTCTGTGTCACGACAGGCGTGACATGCTAAAGAATTCTAAGCGCACTTCAAAGTTCAAATTTTATGTCATTTCAATTGCTGGTGTCTTTTCTATATAAGTGACATGATTTAACCGGGCCATAAAACGACATTCAATCAATCAACAATGCAAAATAAAAACAAACAAAAATTTTTTAAAAAAATATGCAGATCTAGAAAATACCTGACAACGACGACAATCTCCAAACAATCCGGCATTTATATATCCAAAGTCGAAGAAATTTATAATATTTTTCACCATGATTATAAAAAATATAATTTGAATATCAAATTAAAAACATAGACATTTTACAGGAAGAGGGGGAATGTATCAATCCATCTCAACAGAACTTTAGATGGCTAAATTTCCAAATAAAGCAGTGTACATGTTTATTTGCAATGTATGAGACACCATTAAAAGATGACATTGTTTCTTTGTTCATTACAACATTAGTTCTATGTTAACAAAGAAATTTCATCAATGGAGAATACCTCAATAAGGGTAGATATACTTTTATCGCCAGAAAAATCCAATAATGATTTTTGCCAATGCAGTTTCTTGATGACGTTATTTACAAGCAAGATTGATTGTGTGTGCATTGACAAGAACAGTGCAATAGACGTTTAAATATTTCCTGTAAATATATGTATGGGTTATATTAAGATGTTGAGTACAAAAGTGAGTTGAATAAGGGTGTTTAACAACCCAGTCAAGAATATTTCACTCATATCGAAACGTCGCCAGCTATTGTCGAAAATGAGAAATTTTTGCTTTAGCGTTGCGGTGATGGCATGATACAGCGGAGTTCTTTATCGTGCCACGCCTACCGTGACCTCGTTTATTTAAAGTTACAATCCGAAAAAACCGTGACTTTGATTTTATATTATCAATGCCGATTACTAGGCACTACCCATTATCAAGTCTTCAGTCAGTCGGACCAACGACTTCGAACTGGCGGGGCAAGCACTCTACCAACTAAGCTATCGCAATTGGTAGAAGATTACTACAAGACAGATAATACAGAACAGAATACGGTCAACCAATTCAATGTATGCAAAGAAAATGATAATTTTCATATTTATTTTTCGTTACTAGTATTTTGTGATAGGAAAGATAGTATGCTAAAGGTGATGTCTAATAGTTACAAAACAGTACCATTTCCTTTATTTAAAACACAACATTCCATTGCCAATATGTTTAAAATCATTCTTGATTACATTATCATAATAATAATTCAAGTTGAACCACTGCAGGACAACTTATCTAATTAACTCGCACACGTTATCTCTACAAATTCAATATATCTCATATTTCAATTTTAAAAGAATGCTTTTTAACATATCTGCAAGTCGCGCCATTGATACCCGATTTTCTTATCTTTTTTTTACCTAACAATAAAATACATATAACTTAATTTAGTTGCACTTTTGTCTAAATTCCTTATCAATGAAACTGGTGTTTGCCATACTTTGTGCAGTATTTGAGAGTTAAAACTAATGTTGTTTTTCCCTACATTAAAGTACGTTCTTAGTTTTCCGAATGATTGCAAAGTGATTGTTTTTTAAAAGAAAGATTATGTATGTGTAATAACAGGAAAAGAAAGGCTTAGCAAAAAATAACCAAAGGACCAAAATTAGCTGAGGAAATACTTTGCATGAGGGTGTATACCTTAGTATTTTTTAAGAATTTCCATATTTTAACTAGCAGCAAATCTAGGCAATAGTATATTACTGATAAGACAAAAGTATTACATATTGAGTTTATGATATAGTCGGGGCTGCTTAGTCTATAAGCAGAGATACCAGTCCAGCGGTTACAGTTCAGACTGTGATACAGTCCAAGTGTATGCTAAAACACGCCCTTGGAGTAACAATAACAACCTATCTAACGTGATGAGAGCAGACTGTGATGCAGTTCGAGTGTACGCTAAAACACCCTTGAAGTACCAAAACAACCTTCCTGAGATGATCACAGCAGACTGTGATGCAATCCGCGTGAACGCTTAAACTTGGCAAATGAGTATAAAAACAAGCTGCCTGACGTGATGAGAGCAGACTGTGATATAGTTCGAGTGTACGCTAAAACACGGCTTTTTTTGCATTTCGAGTGTACGCTAAAACACGGCCTTTGCGTACAAAAAGAACCTTCCTGACATGATGCGAGCAGACTGTGATGCAGCCATCATTAGGTTTACTATAATTATCTGATCCATTATTATCGTAATTATAGCAGAAAAAACTTAATACTTCTACTAATTAGATAACCAACTCGGATTAACTATAGACAAATTTGATTAATCAGACCATTTTTGTTTCTAAAAGAATCATGTAGATGTGCTTTTTAACAAATGTGTCTGTCTGCTCCGTGACACACGATGTCGGTTTATTCACATGAAAAATATATAATGTATTTTGTCAAACCCTTGTCTGCATTTCTCATCTTCGAAACTTGAAGGTTTTTTTACGGTAAGTAGTGCAGTTCTTATCTATCGTACAATAATGATTGTAATTATCATTATGTCTGCTGTCTGTATGGAGTGTTCTAATCAGTGTTCTAAATCTATATATAGTAATCATAGCTTATGCTAGTGTTGTTGAAGCTTTTACAAAGTACATGTTTTAGAAGAAACAAAACAGAAACAGACGCCTTGTTAAATTCTAAATTAGGAAAATCGTGTGAATTAAAGAACGATTCATGCCCGTGCACATGTTTATGGAACATATCGATTGCATGAGGGTACTATGCACTTTTCTATGCACAAATATACCTGCTTCTGGTGTTTTTGTTTCACAATTAAAAAGAATTAATACACTATGATAAAGATTGTTTTCGCTGACAGAACTCTATACAACTAAACGAGATGCTTACAAATAAATTGTTGATGCAGGGATATTGCAAGCCTAGGCTTATCAAGTTTTATGGTCGTCATCACAATATTCTTGATAAGAATGGTGCCTCTGAAGTTGCATGCTCCATTAATTACCAAATTTCAATACACATGTGACAGGTTTAGTTAGCTGAACAAGGGGTGCTTACCCTTCCGGAGCACCTAGTTTCACTTTTCCGCTGCGAGTTCACGTGAAAGCTTTCAAAAAATATACTTTGCCTTGGGATCTTGGTTTGGACATAGATTCGTATGTTTATTTTTATACTGGGCACTATGGATACAAAAAATGTCTTATTGAAATCGTAATGGCGTGTCTTAAAAGAAATTAAAATAGACACAATAGTCTAAAAACGCGGTTTTTCTTTTACCAAAACAAGATGCTGCGTTCTGAAAGTACAGCTTGAACCTTAACATTCAGAAAATGGCAGATATAACGTAAAATCAATCAAACAATAATAATTAATAGGCAACTGGGTGAAATAGTGGGTGTATTTTTATGTCGTTTACAACCACTGGCTTGCAGCAATGCAATCACCATATAACTATGTTTTTGCACATTTATCAAATTGGTTCATCTATTTTGGTATTTGCATTGTTATTATGGTATCCCGAGGCTTTATATTTGATTCGGATGTCCTAGATTAATTCATTAAATGTTTACCGCATTTCACAGATTGATAAAAAATAATAGTTTTGTCCCGAAGGAAAAGACATAAATAATTGAAATAGGAAAATCTGTCAGAATTGTTCAATTTTCATCGAGCTAAAGTGACAGTGCAGACAATATCTGCAAATCGCTGATTAAAAGAGCGTTAGGTACTTTAGTATCGTTAATAGGAATTTGACTTTTTTATTGTTTTATTTTGAAGATTACGGTGCTGTCTCGTCTTCAATTTTAATATCGAATCGCATTCTTACTTTTTTACTTTCAAAATGATGACAATAAGCACAAGTCACGTCACCGAACAGATGACGTCAAAATACATTACAGCAATAGGACACTATCACCTTTAGAAATCATAATGAAATTACGCTAATGCATTATTATTTTATTACATTACTTTATTTCATCGCTGGTTTTTTGGTTTTGCTACAACTTTTATAATAAAATTAAACAATTTGTGTTATCACAATGTCCTTATGTCATTGTGACTTCCTAACAGCTTTGTTTTGTACTTGCAGAGACAAACAATACTATATTTGTTTTATATGAAGTATATGTAATCTCCTGATATCAATACTAATGTAAAAAAAAATCAGATATATAAATTATATAAATATATACTTTATTTCCTTTTCCGATTATTGTTTTAAAATATATTATATTCTTGATTATCAATTCCGTTTTAGATATTGGACTATATCATAGTGAGTTTTTTGTCGTTTTTATTTGCCATATATTTTTGTAAGATATTCAAATATCATTATTTCGTATAATGTAAAAACGCAGTTTCCAAAAGAATGTAACAAAGTTAATTTCTATGTTCAATAACAAATACCACCATTGACCCAAAAAATTCAAATTCAATATGAAAATCCAATAACTCACAATTTATGTTTTTTCATCCAATTAATAAAATGGCAACTTCTGATATAATTCACTATTACCCATTTTAAGCATGTTGGAAAATAACTCTTTGAATTTCTTCTCTCTTGCTCAACCGTTTACCTTGCAATTTACATGTAAACTCCATTATACGTTTCATTATTTCCAAAAAAACCTGACATATGTTTGTATGTCCTAAACTAAAGGATAACGGCCTGTCTTCTAATTAGCAATGGATACATAGAATATGATCTTTAAAAAAAACTCATTGAAAACCTAAGATGCATTGCTATATTCAAACCGAGTGGGTTTTAGCTATTGACAGGTGTTTATAAATCATAATATCTGAAATGTGGTTAAAACGAAATGCAAAAAGGTATATCCATATTCAGAAACAAATTTAAAAAACTTTGAATGCTTTCAAGTTAAACACTTCCAACAGAGAAGTATGACCGGATGCTTAACTAATGTTGTTTGAGAAATAAAACAGGTTAAGATAAATATATTATAGGAAACAGGTTGATCGTACTGAATATTAAATTAAATTTGTTTTACCACAAGTTAATTACACGGCGGTGTTCAGAAATTGTGTTAAACGTCAGTATAGTGCTGCAAAATAAAAACAGGTTTAGTAGTAATTACACTTTATATTACATGGTTAATTTAATCGTTTTTAATACCACTTAAACTGCAGTTTGGCATCTGAACACTTGTAGTTTATAATGCCACTTAAACTGCAGTTTGGCATCTGAACACTTGTAGTTTATAATGCCACTTAAACTGCAGTTTGGCATCTGAACACTTGTAGTTTATAATGCCACTTAAACTGCAGTTTGGCACCTGAACACTTGTAGTTTATAATGCCACTTAAACTGCAGTTTGACACCTGAACACTTGTAGTTTATAATGCCACTTAAACTGCAGTTTGGCATCTGAACACTTGTAGTTTATAATACCACTTAAACTGCAGTTTGGCATCTGAAGAACACTTGTAGTTTATAATACCACTTAAACTGCAGTTTGGCATCTGAACACTTGTAGTTTATAATGCCACTTAAACTGCAGTTTGGCATCTGAACACTTGTAGTTTATAATGCCACTTAAACTGCAGTTTGGCACCTGAACACTTAAGTGATTAAGATTTTATGTCATGCTTAAGACTTTACCGTGATTGAATGTATGAATATTTCTAATCAAATATGATAAGGTTTTGATTAGTATTTTGCATATATTCTGCAAAGATCATTTTCAAAACATTTGCATCCTCTTTCATTACAGTCTGATCATAAACACCTACATCTGCATTAATATAGATAAGTTAATGCTGAAACATGTATATCTACACGTTGAATGTTAATAAATGCCAAAAAAACGAAAACAAATTACAAATTCGAAAAAAGTATTTTGCACACGTTATGCTAAGCTTTTTTCAGCACATTTGCCTACACCATTTCAATCTGATCATAAACACAGCATATGCATTCATATCGATAAAATAATGTTGAAACGTGTATATCTACATGTTGATTGACAATTAATGCCAAAAATAAAAAACAAATGTTTGAAAAAAATAAGTTACGTCTAACTTACTTCTGCAAGATGATGATAATGAAACCAGGATCATTATTCATATCATCGAACAAAGTTTAATATATTATAAGTTATGAGGTGATGCCGAAACCTACCTGTATCTTCATGTTGATTGTTAATAAATGCCGAAAAAAACGAAAAAAAAAATGTTCAAATAAAAGCATTTTGCCAAGTAATGCTTCGCTCTTTTTCAACACATTTCCTTACTCCCTTTAATTTGATAATAAAAACAATCTGTGCATTAATAGAGATAAGTTAATGCCGAATCTTGTATATCTACATGTTAATTGATAATTAATGCCACAAATGAAGAACAAATGTTCAAAAAACAAGCAACGTCTACTTCAAATCCTACCAGATGATTCAAGTATAAAAATCCAGTATTAATAATCATATCATCGAACAAAGATGAATATACAATGAGTTTTCCATGTGTTTAGCCATATGTTTGTATGGAATTCACAACGTTGGATAGTTATCAACTTTTAGCGTTAACAGACATATTTTATGGTATATTAATTTTCTGCACAGTTATAATAAGTGGGAATACAGTAGAAAAATAAGTAGTTTACACTTAGTGTCAAAGGTTCAAATACAATGCGTGAAACAAGACGCGTGTAACTAGTAATTTTCGTTATGCGTGTTAATTTTACATCTTTAAACAATGAATGCAATAATGATGATTTTAATTTTAGTTTCTAGACAAGATAGTGATTAATTGTTTTAAACATTTAATATACAGATCCGTCAATACAAATTATAAAAAAATGGAGACAAGTTATGCAAATTCCCTACGCTAGGCAAATGTAATAGCCAATCCTAGTAAGATGAGAAATATCCGGAAAGGGAGTCTCGATACAAAATCATGGTTAATTTATACAAATGCGGTTAATTTAAACTGACATATCAAATTGTGTTGTACTTATGTCAAATACGACTTATTTTATCCAAAATGAACTAACAGTCTCTGCATGTGTATGTAACCCATAAAACAATACGGAAACATATTTATAGTTTTAAAATTTATTTATTTAATGCATAAAATGGATATAGAATCATCTGTCAAACCCCAAAGTTGTTTAAACTCAGAGTCAAAGGTTCAATTACAATGGGTGAAAGAAGACGTGTATAAAAGTAGATTTAATTATGCGTGTTAATTTTAAGTCTTAAAACAATGAATGCAATATTGATGGTTTTAATTTTCGTCGAATCTGACAAAATCTACATACCTACAAATACTTAGGATATCTATGACCAATTAAATAGCTGTAACACTTATTAGTGATTTTTTGTTAATCGCAAAAAGAAAAAAATAAGAAACACAACCGGCTTGGTATTATGGACAAAAGTCATATACGTATGAAATATGGTGAATAAACAGGCAACTTTAAGTGCTTTAGCTTAAAAGTAATGTTAGTGTTGAAATACCAGACAGGAAGAAAAAACACATAAAAACTGCCGAGTCAAAACGATTCCTCCTCGGAGTAATAATAAGAAAACCATGGCTTCTTGGAGCAATTGAAAGAAAACAGAATATCAGTATAATTCATAACCTTAACATGCTTAGATTCAGTTATAATATTAAGTGGAATATACTGGATAAAAAGGGGGTAATTTACGGGACACTTATAGACTTTTTTCTGTTTCTATAGCTTGTTTTTCCTAGAATAAGCCCTCAGATCTGTCATTTTTTTATTTAATCATAATCAAAACAAACAGACTAATTCATGTTCAAATCACAATCCAGAAGCAAAGTAAAAACTTTGGAACTTAAAAATTAGGTTAAACACGTGAACTTCCACCAGTAGTAGGGTAAGCACCTTCTGTTTAGCAAGCTACACCCGCCACATGCGTAATAAAAAATTGTGTGAAAGGAACATGAAACTATGAGACGTCAAATGTATCCAGGGCAATCCTGGGCACAGAGACATCAAACGTATCAACAGTACTGTGATGACGGCCATAAAACTTCTTAAGGGCTTTGATAAGCCTGGGCTTGCAATATCCTTGAGTCAACAATTGATTTGCAAGCAGCCTGCTTCGTTGTACAAGTCCCTGTAGTGAGGCATTAAAAATGACATATAACGATAGACAATATACCAATATTTGAATGTATTTTATGCTAACATATTTTAGAAAATGGTATTTGACAGATTATTCGATTTTGTATTTAATGGAAATCAAAGTTTCGCCATATCATTACGCGACATCGCTTGCTGTTTTGGTACACTCATTTATAAATTGATGGCAACATTGTATTTAAATTAGAAATGTAATCAATCAAGACATTTCAATGTGCAAAATTAATAAGAAGAGTACTTTAACATAACAAGTTGATGCACATGCATGTAAATGTGCTTCTTAGCACGCTATCGTATTGTGTATATTGTGCATTCTAACAGAAAATACTACAAGACTGTTTGAAATTACAATCTCTTTTGGGAATTATAAATTGAACACATTTAGACCATTCATGCAGAACATTTGTAAGTGTTATTAAGCTAATTGGTTTTGGTTTTTAATTTATTCTGTTTAAAATTATTTCACATAATTCAATCATAAAATCAACAACAATGTTAATTAACGCCAAGACTGGTAAAATGAAAAAAAGTCTCTACAGCTAAATTGATATAATTATTTAATGTATTGTACAAAAACCGAACTATATTTGCATTATTTATTTATATAATAAACATTTAGATTGTTGGACACTACAAATATGCTGATTCTGACGGCCAATGTTAAGGTTGTTCCAATATTCTTTTCATGCAATGTTATCAGGTCAAAACTATTGCAAGGGTGAATTCGCTATATTTGTGATAAATTTCTCTAAATTAAAACACAAAAAAGGTCATTTATTTAAATAGTTTTTTTTATATCCTAACACGTAAAGTAGGACATAATAAGATTGCAGTAAGACTGATGTTTGATGGTGTACTTTTCAGTAGAACATAACATAGTTATAGTCGTTGAATTAGATCACTGTAAAAGTAAAAGACGATACAGTAAATGACGTTATTTTCCTCAAGAGGTAAAAAAGATAATAGTTCTTGGGTCATTCATATATAAGGCGGCACCAGCTGGTTAACATGTTGACAAAAGGAAATCTGAGACTAATGTTGTTTCTGCTTCATACACTTTACAATGTGTAAAACATTAGCTTATAAACTGTTTGATGAAGTATTTTTAAAATATTGTTACACCATTTACAATTTTGGACATCACATATATGCCGAAAATATACAGTGACACTGAATTTCAAATATTGTTAAATTTCGTTTCTTCTATATAAAGAAAAGTATTCAAAGAAACCTATGGCAATTTTCTCCATATTTTAAACAGACAAATGTTACATATTTCAAATGGTTGTTTTTTATATTTTTTCCTAATTCATTTAACACAAAATAAAATTACAGTAATGCACTGGTTGCAATCGATTGCGTACTTTTCTGTAGAACATAACGAAGTTATAGTCTTTGAATTAGATCAATGCAAAAGAGTAAATAACACTGGTTTCCTTCAGAGGTAAAAATGATAATATTTCTTGGGTCATTCATATATAGAGCACCAGCTGGTTAACCGGTTGCTTAAAGGAAATCTGATACTGATATCGGTTCTGCGTCTTATACTTGATAAAGTGTAAATCGACAACTTATAAATACATGTAATTCACATGTGCTACTGTGTTCTAAATTTTTGTAACACCAATTATATCCGTTGAGAAATAAAACAGCAATGTATATTGATACAAAACTAGCAATCAAATTACATTCTTAAGAAACATTAATACCTGCTTAAGAGAGAGATTCAAATTGGAATGTCGTTTGCAATATTAATGCTCAATTTTATGACATTGGACGCTTGTACTCCAAACGTCATTTTAGCAATATTGATTCCAATTGCATTATAACCATTTATCTGCTATGAGAACATTTCAAACATTTTTATCAATATATTTGTATCAAAACTAACACCGGTTTTAAATCCGATATTGTTGAATACATTGATACGGTTCCTTGGATTGAAAAGTTTCTAGACAAATTAATGCACATTTCCCTACATTGACTATCTTAAACATAATTTATAGATCTGAAATACACATTACAAAAGCTCAAGACAAGTTATGTAATTCCCCATAGCTAGACAAATAAAAGGACCAATCCTGGAAAGATAATGAATATCCGAAAAGGAGTCTCTGTCAGAGAAATCACGGTTAATTTAACAAAAAAAATATTCCGAATTATGTTGTATTAATGTCTGGTTGTGTGGCTGACAATATTAAGAAAGGGGCGCTAGGGGCGTCAAGGCATCTGTGGTGACAGACACTACTTTTGACAACTACAGTCAAATTTGCCTTTAAAGGCCACCCAAGCTTAAAGTGAAAGTGGTTTTTATGGACAGGTGACATTTTATGCAGGTTCACAAAACAAAAATAAAGAGCGATGATCGATCGAGTTAAAAAGACCACACAAACAAATGCTGGAAAAAAGGTATTTTGCACACGTTATGCTTAACTCTTTTTCAGCACATTGACCTACTCTATTGCAACCTGATCATAAACACAATATGTGCATTCATAGCATTCATATATAGATATAAATCATAAACACAATATGTACATTTATATGTAGATATGGTAATGCCGAAACCTGTATATCTACATGATGATTGTTAATAAATACCACAAAACCGAAAACAACTGTTCAAAAAAAGCATTATCACTATAATGTCTAGAAATTAAAAAGCAAGATCTTTTTCAGCACATATGCCTACTCCATTTCAATCTTAAACACGTACATCTGCATTCATATAGATAAGATAATAGTGAAACCTGTATATCTCCATGTTGATTGTTATCAAGGATTCTGAGAGTATTGCAAAACAATACATAGTCCCCTACCGGTCACATATTTCACTAATCCCAAAGTTTTAGGTAAAATGTACCTTATTATATGGTACAAAGATTTATAGTTATAATTTATACGTGTTGTTCAAGATGTAAAGCAAAACTTGATCATAGTAAAATAAAAAACCAGCAATGGAGTTCTCAAAAATTCATTATCTGCAAGCATGTAGAAAAAAGTGCAAAAAACTGAAATTTCATTGAATTTTTAAAGTTCAAAAGGCCATAACTCCCACAAAAACTAGTGGAATGAAACGAAACGCAAACGATCTGTAACTCATCATGGTTGACCTGCATACCAAAAAACAATTCATGAACTGCAAGCATGTAGAAAAAAAGAGCGGAAAACTGAAATTTCAGTAAATTTTCAAAGTTCAAAGGGCCATAACTCCATTAAAAATTAGCAGATGGAAACGAAACATAAACTTGATCTGTAACTTATCATGGTAGAGTCACATACCAAACATTAGTTCCATTTCTGCAAGTGTGTAGAAAAAAAGTGCGGAAAACTAAAATTTCTGTGAATTTTCAAAGATCAAAGGGCCATAACTCCAGTAAATTAGCAAATGGAAACGAAACGTAAACTTGATCTGTAACTCATCATGGTAGACTCATATACCAAAAATCAGTTCATTATCTAAAAGCATTTAGAAATAAAGTGCGGAAAACTGAAATTTCAGTGCTTGTTCAAAGTTCAAAGGACCATAACTCCCATAAAAACCAGTGGAATAAAACGAAACGTAAACTTGATCTGTAACTCATCATGGTTGACTTGCATACCAAAAATCAGTTCATTATCTTAAAGCATTTAGAAAAAAAGGGCGGAAAACTGAAATTTCAGTAAATTTTCAAAGTTCAAAGGGCCATAACTCCATTAAAAATTAGCAGATGGAAACGAAACATAAACTTGATCTGTAACTCATCATGATAGAGTGACATACCAAACATTAGTTTCATTTCTGCAAGCGTGTAGAAAAAAAGTGCGGAAAACTGAAATTTCTGTGAATTTTTAAAGATCAAAGGGCCAAAACTCCGGTAAAAAATTTGCAGATGGAAACAAAACGTAAACTTGATCTGTAACTCATCATGGTAGACTCATATACCAAAAATCAGTTCATTATCTAAAAGCATTTAGAAAAAAAGTGCGGAAAACTGAAATTTCAGTGAATTTTCAAAGTTCAAAGGGCCATAACTCATGTAAAAATTTGCGGACCAGAGTGAAACGCTAACTTGATCTGCAACTCATCATGGTAGACTCACATACCAAAAATCAGTTCATTATCTAAAAGATTTTAGAAAAAAAGTGTGGAAAACTGAGGCGTGACAGACAGACGGACAGAGTGCAAACCTAAAGTCCCCTTCGGCTTTCGCCGGTAGGGGACTAATAAATGCCAAAAATATGCGTGTTAATTTTTAAATCTTTATACAATGTATGCAATAATGATGAATTTCATTTTTGTTTCTCGACAATAAAGTGATAAATTGTTTTAAACATTCAATATATAGATCTGTCAATACATATTACAAAAATTGAGAACAAGTTATGCAATTCCCTTAAGCTAGGCAAATGAAATAGCCAATCCTAGTTAGATGAGAAATATCCGAAACGGGAGTCTCGATAAAAGAAATCATGGTTAATTTATGCAAATTAGGTTAATTTAAAGAGATATTTCAAATTATGTTGTACTAATGTCAAATACGGCTTAAATGACCCAAAAGTTACTGATGTGTATGTAATCCATGAAACAATAAGGAAACATATTTATAGTTTTAAATTTATTTTAATACATAATGATATAGAATCATCTGTCGAATCCCAAAGTTGTTTAAACTCAGTGTCAAAGGTTTAATTACAATAGGTGAAACAAGACATGTGTAACTGGTACTGTAGTTTATATTATGCGTGTTAATTTTAAGTCTTTTAATAATGAATGCAATTCGAATGATTTTAATTTTTGTCAAATCTGACAACATCTAAATACATACAAATACTTGGGTATCTATGACCAATTAAATAGTTGTAACACTTATTAATGATTTTTTCTTAATTGCAAGGTAAAACAATTTAAGAAAAACAACCGGCTTGGTACTTTGGACAAAAGTCAGTCTCGGGGCACATATACATATGAGATATGGTGAAATAACAAACCATACCTCCTGGTAGTAATAATGAGAAAACAATGGCTTCTTGAAGCAAGAAAAAGAAAAAAGAATTTCTAAACAATTAAGTATAATTCATAACATTAAATTCAGTTATAATGTTAGTGGAATATACTGGTTAGGGTTAGAGGAGGAGTTATGTACGGGACACTTGTAGACTTTTGTACTCCTAGAAAAACCTTCAGATCATTCGATTTCGAATCTAGCAATGGATAAGAAAGTTTTGCCATGACGTTACGAGACATCGCACTTTGTATGGGGACACTCATTTACAAATTAGGGGCAACAATGCATTCCAGTTAGAAATGTAATCAATCAAGACACTAATAATGTGCAGAATTAATAAGTGGAGTGCTATGGCAAACAAGGTTGAATAATATGCATGCATTTGTGCTTTTCAGCAGGCTGTCGCAGTGTGTGTATAGCTCTATTGTGCAATTAAACAGAAAATACTGTTTCAAATTACGATCGCTTTCGGGAATTATAATTGAAACATATTTATACCATGCTTGCATATCATTTGATAAATTGAACACATTTTAACCATGCATGTAGAACATTTGATAAATTGAACACATTTAGACTATACATGCAGAGCATATGTAAGTGTCATTTAGCCAATTAGTTTTTAATTTATTTTGTTGAAAATTGTTTCATAAATTAAATCATAAAATCGCCAACAGCGTTAATTAACGTAGAGGATCTGCTGCTTGTATTATTTCATCAGTTTAGAGACTTATTTTTGTACTAATACAAACATGTAAAATCACAAAAACACATAATTACAAAAATATAAAGTGACACTAAATTTCAAATATCGTTAACTAACAATTTGATTCTTTTTTTTCAGGGAAAGTTTCGCTGTAACCTGCTGTGATAATTTGTCTCATAATTTAAACAGACAAATGTAAAATATTTCAAACTGTGTTTTTTATAATTTCACTTAATTCGTTTAATTATGACAAAATAAAATTATAGTAAAACACTTGTTGGTGGCGTAATTTTTTGTAGAACATAACGAAGTTATAGTAATGTAAAAAAGTAAATAACCTCCTTCAGAAGTAAAAAGGATAATATTTCTTGGGTCATTCATATATAGATCACCAGCTGGTTAACCAGTTACTAAAAGGGAATCTGAGACTGATATTACTTCTGCGTCTTATACTTGACAAAGTGTAAATCGAGAGCTTATACATTTTTCACATCTGCTTCGATGTTCTTAAAATCTTTTTGCACAAGTTATATCCTTTGAGAAATAAAACAGCAATGTGTATCGATATGAAATTAGCAACAAGCAAATGACATTCCTAAGAAACATATCTGCTTCAGAGAGAGTTAAAGAATGTTAGAGTGAGTGGTTTGCAATATTAATTTGCTGTGGTATGAAATTTGGGCCATTGTACTGCAAACGCAATTTTAGCAATATTAATTTCAATTGCATAATAAATAGTTTTTTGTGTTATGACATTGGGGTCATTGTACTGCAAACGCAATTTAAGCAATATTAATTTCAATTGCATAATAGATATATCTTCTGCTATTAGAATCAAAAACAAACATACTAATCCATGTTTGAATCACAATTCAAAAGTAAAGTAAAATTTTGAAACAATGACGTTTGGTTCATTGTACTGCAAACATCATTTTACTAATATTCAATCCTTGACTTGACTTAATAATATATTTTTTGTTGTACGAACATTTCAAAACATTTCTTGAAATATATTTATTTAAATTTACAGTCAGTATTGTTGATAAAATTAATATTTTAACTCCACGTTAAACTTTTATAGACAATGTAACGATCAACTGTCTACAATGGCTATTTGATACATAATTTATAGATCCGTCGTTACACATTACAAAAGCTCAAGACAAGTTATGCAATTTCTCCAAGCTAGACAAATGAAAGAACCAATCCTAGTAGGATGAGAAATAACCGAAACGCAGTCACGATAAGAGAAATCACGGTTAATTTATACAAATGAGATTCATTAAAACAGATATTTCAAATTGTGTTTTACTTATATTAAGTTGTATGACTGGCAATATTCAGATATTTTTCATTTTACTTACTTTTCAAATGGAGAGAAAATTTGTGTTTTTACATTTTAGATTGGGAATTTACCAAATTTTGCAAACCAAAAACAAATATACCAATGCATATCCGGACCACAATCTAAAAGCCAAGTGAAAACCTTCGTGATTCATTGATATTTGTGATAAGTTTTTCTCTCCATTAAAACACAAAAATGTAATATATTTTAATGATGTATTTCATATCTTCAGTTAACATTCTAACTGGGGCATAAGGTACTGGTTGATGGCTTTTCGGTAGAACATAGGAAAGTTATAAATGTTGGATCAGATCAATATAAAATTAAATAACGATATAGTAAATAACGCTGTTTTTCTCCCAAAGTAAAAACAATAATATTTCTTGGGTCATTCGTATATAGAGCACCAGCTGGTTAACTTGTTGCTAAAAGGAAATCTGATACTGATATCGGTTCTGCTTTATACACTTGACAAAATGTAAATCTACATGTTATTAATTATTCACATGTGCTACAGTGTTCTTAAAATGTTGTTGCACAAATTATATCCTTTGAGAAATAAAACAACAATGTATATTGATATAAAATTAATAACCATAAGGCATTCTCAAAAATATCAGCATGTCACAGAGAGTTTAATAATGGTACATCGAGTGGTGTGCAATATTAATGTGAGGTGTTATGACATTGGGGCCATCATTTTGGAAACGCGGTTTAAGCAATATTCAAACCACTTGCATCATAACCATTTTGTCTGCTATAAGAACATTTCAAAAAGTTTTATCAATATATTTTTATAAAAACTGACTGTCGGTCTTAAATCCTGTATTGTGGAATAAATTGATACGGTTCTTAGTGTGAAAAGTTCCTAGACAATATAATTAGCACTTTCCTACATTGACTTTTTTTAAACATATTTTATAGAACCGTCGATATACATAAAAAAAACTCCAGACTAGTTGTGCAATTCCCCAGAGGTAGACAAATGAAAGGACCAATCCTAGTTAAATGAGAAATATCCGAAAGGGAGTCTCAATAAAAGAAATCACGGTTAATTTATTCAAATACGGTTAATTTAAATAAATATATCAAACTGTGTTGGACTATTGTTTAGTTATATTACTTACAATATTCAGATAATTTTTGGTTTTCACTTACAAAATATAAACTTTCGAATGGTGAGAAAATTTGCTTTTTTACTTTTTATGGTTGATACGGGGTATCCATAACATAGTTTTACAACACCAAATATTTGGAATAGATAAACGGATTTAGTCCATGTCTTCCCTTTAATGATGCCTCCAAACTCACATGATTCTTTCATTTTTAATACATATTGTTCATTTTAGGATATAACTATAATTTCCTGCTCTAAGTATATATCAAATATTTTCATCAACCTGTTAAAAAAAATACCAATAGGTCTAAAATCCGGTATTGTTGATCAAATTGATATTGATATGGTAACTCCACGTTAAACCTTTCTAGACAAGATAACGATCAACACATTTACTATTTCAACCATAATTTATAGATCAGTCAATGAGCATCACAAAAACTCACGTCAAGTTATGCAATTTTTCAAGCTAGACAAATCAAAGGAACTTATCCTAGTAAGATGAGAAATATCCGAAAAGGAGTCTCAATAAAAGAAATCACGCTTAAGTTTTACAAATATGATTAATTTAAACAGATAGTGCAAATTGTGTTGTCACGTTGTGTGACTTGACAATATTCAAATATTAGGCCCCATCAATTTTTAGCATCTTAGATTAAAAATGGCTATTTACGGGTGGTTGCAATGAACGCTATTTTCTAGGCATTGAAATCTATTATATCGATCTACAGTTTAGATACAAGTCGAACAGCCTCGATTTTCAATATCATGTAACTGTTTGTTAGGGTTAATCAAACTGTTTGTTGGGGTTAAAATAATATATATTTGAGTCCCTTTGATAAAATGGAGATCAGTGTTTCAGTACCCTTAAAGAAACCATCACTCATAAATTCACACAAATCGTGGAACTTATAACGTATATAAGAACTATATATTCACTATCATCTTGCAAAACTCGCGCTTAACATGACACTTAGAATCAACGTATCGTCACTGCTAAAACCATTTTATACCACTCACACAAAACATGACACTTAGGATCAATACATAATCACTCCTAGAGCCAGTATCACCCCACAATATGAAACTTCGGACCAATGTCTAATGTATCAATCTTAAAGTTATCATCAATTTCATGCATACTAGAACACATGACAATGATGAGTATTACAATTATAAAAACAATCATTATCTTGAGTATTTATCAAAAACACATATACCAGTTAACGTCCAAATCACAATTTATGAACATTTTGACACTGATCAAACATAGATCACTGATAAATTTTGTGAAATTTAATTTTAGTGACGGGTCTATCGTAATGACAACTTCATCAACAAAGTTTAGTTTAGGTGAGTAATGGTGTTTGACGTCCCAGTCAAGAATATTTCACATATATCGAGACGTCGCCAGCTATTGACGAGTGTGCGTTGCGCTAATGGCATTATGCGAGAGGGTTCTTTATCGTGCCAAGCCCGACGTAACACGGGACCTAGTTTATTCTAAGTTCCCATCCGAAAGAAATCGCGACTTTCATTTCGTAAAACCGAGTGCTTGTCGAAAGATGTTATCACTGCAAAAATCAGTTTTAATAAAACACGTGTAGGCTATAAAAATCGTGCGAACAATATTACGAAAGACACAAAAACACAGGTTCCAGCACTTTCGTATGTCACACAATTGTATGTTTGATTTTTACGGCGGCATTCCATCAAATAATCTATCGTACAGGTGTCTACATATATCTGCTCTCAGAACACTTTGTATAGGAGATGAAAATCTTAATTTATATTTGATTAGGCATTTTACAAAATGGTCGTCAGTTTTATTAAATATTATACGTGAACGCGCTTTAACATTTATCACCATAGCAACATAAACACGTTTCATTAGTATATAGTCAAACTTGGGAATATAATTTTTTTTCGATTGTTTCAAAAATAAATGCGAGAAACCCATACCAATGGCTTACTGTGGTCTGGGGTTACAAGATTGAAATAAAACATACATTAATGTCGTGAAATGTCCTTGCGTCTCTGTTTGAGATTTAATTAGGTAAAAGTATAACCACTTTATCTGTTTTACTAAAATATCTTCAAAATGATGGATATTATTTAATTTTAAGTTATGGTAAAATTGTTTTGACAATGGTCGTTTTTAAACATACACCATCTTTCAAACTTGTTTCTCTGTCATCTGTAAAACAAGGCATCTTGTGCACTAAATCAAATTGTGTTTCTACTGATTTCTGAAATTACAATGTTCTAGTTTTGCGTCAGTTGCTGATAATGTGACTGGATTTTAATAATATAGATCCAAATATAATTTTATCTGGAAAGTTCAAAGGTAAACATAATTTCAGGTAGTAATATATAATTATGTCTCTATTTCAAACAACACATGACAAGATAATGACCAACTAGCAATATCCTTGAACATAATGTACACCTTTTGTAACTGATAATACACATAAAACCAACTTAGGACACACAACGTAAACTGGTAAATCTTCTCTAGAAACACATGATGTTCACATGAAAAAAAACAGCGATAATTGGAAAGTGATGTAACCAGTGGATAAATATTGTTTTTACTGGAACACTTTTTCAGGCATAAAGATCAATCAGATAAACACGTTACAAAAACACTTCATTATTTACAATAGTAGGGACTCTTCAACAGTATATTTTTCTGTTTATTTCTATCATAAAACCAATGATATGCTTGTTTGCTCAAATATATTTACGACTGGAAGTTTCATCAAATAATGATAAACAGAATATTCTTTCCGTTTTTATAATTGCTTACTTTTTAGAAACAGCCAAGGTAACTATTTTAAAATCTCTATACTATTGAAACAGATATAGCCTGTATACTTTGAAACTTTAAACTCTGACCACTATCTTGTAGGCGTTTTCCATAAAGCCTTCCTTAATTGTCATTAATTTAGTTATACGTGTAAGTCGAACAGCTTCAACTTTTAGTAATTTAACTGTTTGTAAGGTTTAAAAATAATATATATTTGATTCCTTCGATACAATGATGATCAATGTTTCAGCACTAGCACTCTAAAAATAGTTCTCATAAATTTGCACACAACATGGCACTGAGTATGTGGTATCACAATAAAGTCACTATCATCTTGCAAACTCGCACACAACACGACACTAAGAATCAATACATTATCACTCTTAGAGGTAGCATTATCTCACAGAAAATGACACTTTTGATCAATGTATCATCAGTGTAAAGCCACTATCACCATATCGTCCAAATTGACGTTGATGTGTCATATCGGACCAATATGTGATGCATCACTCTTCAAATGACCATCACCTTAAACATACTAGGGTACATGACACATGATCAGTATTACCATTATTAAAATCGACACCATCTCGCCAAAATTCAAGTACTTTATTAATGAAAAGACACATATTTGTCCATGTTCAAATTACAATTCATGAGCACTTCGTGACTGATAAAACAAGATAAACACTATGGACAGAAAAACTAAAATTTTAATTTGTAACCCGTCTGTCATTAGCAATGACAACTTCATCAACAAAGTGATGTATTCAGTATCAGTATCAGTATCAGTTTTATTAAAGCACTTGTAGGGTATCGTGCAAATATAATTACCTACGATACAATTTGTTTTACCAAATTACTTGTTTTGTATACAATGTGTATTCCAATCCAGTGGGCTGTCGTAAACGTTTGTACATGTATCTACTTAAAAATTAAATGAACGCGTTGTTTAAAAGTTTGATTTAACACAAAACAATGAACACTTAATCCCCATCACTTTTTAACCTCCAAAATGATGACTGTTTAAAATCTCAAAGTTATGGTATATTGCTTTTGAACACATGATCTGTTTTTAAATCGCACTGCGTCTTTCAAATTTGTTAATACGTCACATAAAATAAAAAAATTTAAAAACTTGTGCACGACATCAAACTAATTTCTTGAACTACAATCTCTTAGCTTGATGTCAGCTGCTGATGATATAACTGAATTTAAATAATATGGATCCAGGTTATTCAGTCATCAGAATATCTGAAAAGTCGAATGGTATACATAGTTTCAGGTAGCAATATATAATTATGTCAGACAACTCAAGACAAAATAATGACCACCTAGCAGTATCCTTGAACATAATGTTTATCTTTTTTGTAACTGATAATACACATAGCACCAATTTCGGACATACAACGTAAATCTTATACGCTTCTCTTATCTGGGAACCCATGACGTTCGCAGGAATAAAATAACGATACTAGGGAGGTGATGTAATCAATGGGTAAATATTGGTTTTACTAGAACACGTTTGAGGCATGAAGATCAATCAGATAAACACGTTACAAAAACACTTTATTATATTGCTAGTAGGGACTCTTCTACGGTATATTTGCATTTATTTTGTTATATAACCATTGGCATTATTCTTTGCTTTATTTTATTTACGACTTGAAGTTTCACCAAATAATACATCATATTTAGAATTGCTTGCTTTGGAGAAACAGCCAAGATAATTACTTTTAAATCCCCGATACTCGATACTGTTGAAATAGATATGCTCTATGGTGTAAAATGTTATTGTAAAATGTTTTGACAAGTGATTGGTTTTTAAACTTACATCTTCTTTCAAACTTTTTTATTTGTCATCTGTGAAACAAAACAAGAAATTGTGTTTCGAATAATTTCTGGAATTTCTATGGAAACGAAATAATGTTTTCTTTTTGTTATGAAAGTGTAAAAAATTGGATATTATTCGCACTGAATAATAATCTAGGTGTAGCAAGTCAAATAATAGCGTCTCTATGGCGTAGGGATTCAAAAGTCTCAGTGCGTCGTTCTTAATAAGATGACGTCACTGAGAGCCAATCCACCCATGCAAAAATAACATAAACGATCTGACCGATTAAAATGCTTAACAATCGACAGTTTAAATTTTCTAAAATAACACATCATATACATATATTTATATTTATAATTGCTAACTTTGAAAAAACAGGCTATTGAAAAAGATATAATACCATGAAACTTCATATCTCTGATATTGTTGTTAAGAAAATAATTATGTTTATATGTCTAGAAATTAGCTGATATTCGTTTTGTATATTAGAATTTGATCAAACGATAATTATTACATTCATCTATCAAAAGTAGTGTCTTTGATATGACACCATTTGTCTCATAAACATAACTAATTAAGGCTTATTGTGTATAGTGATTGTTCTTCTCAACCAGGTACTCAATATATATCAAATTATATTTGAAAACGAGAACAAAGTATTCAAGGACACAAACACGAAAACTACAGACACATACTAATCTAATTAGGAAACTCAAAGCGACTTGATTTAACACTGGATATATGCATATCAAAAACAAACAATACAATCTATGTTCAAACCACAATCAAAGTGAAAGCTTTGAAAACTGACAAATTAAGTTAAAGACGTGAACTTCAACCGGGGAAAGTGAGGGCGGGTGCTCGAGAAGGGCAAGCATACATGATAAAGTTGTACTATTGGTCCACAGGACATGCACATACTTTAATTTGTATCCTTCCACAATCAAGGATGACGATTGATGTTATCAATGACAGGTTCTGTAGAGCTGGGTGGATATTAAATACTAGTCCTCTGTTTATAGACCTTTCTTGAATCGCATTGCATTTTTGTATTATATTATCCAACCAACATCTTCTAAGCGTTTTAGATTAAGCAGACGACAGCAGATGTTAACCGGAAATGCGTAGGATTTCATTTTTAAATCTTTTATTGCTTGCCATAGATTTACGTTTCCGTTTGTTTTATAATTTTAATCCCGTTTTCAGAGAATATAAAATTATCACATCCCTTTCGGATATTTCTATCTTATCATTAGAATATAATGATGACTTTGACAACCAGATTGCTCTTAATCCAAATCTTAATTTTTATAATTGTGTATCACGTCGAGGAACTTAATGTCATTACTATTCAAATTCTATCATTTTTATTTATCGTTCCAACTGTCTCAGATTATATAGTATCTTTATAAACCGGACATTAGTATTGTTATATGTGTCATCATGGTGCCAATATATAAAACATGTATAAGCAAGCCCATTTCAATTTTATGTAAACTAAAGTTTGTTCAATTTTATCAATCTATCCATTGACTACAGAGTTCATTGAAGTCTTTCTAATGGAAGATGTTTTTGTACTTCTCATTTTTGTAAGTATTTGTCCTTTTTTGATAGAGTGAAAAGACTAATGGTATTTTACGCCGAGTCGAGATTTTCTAACTTAATATTGAGGCGGCCAGCTCTTTGATGATTAGGGTCTTGAACTTAGAGCTTGTAAAAAACTGATAACCTAACTGACAAACGTTCTCACGCTGACTCTGCAACATTTGAACCTGGGCTGTTAGTGGCGCTGTAATTCAAACGAGCTTTAGGATACTCGGCAACCAAGACACTCTTATTCTGATGAAGTATTTAAAAAACTGTCATATTATTCACTTTTCTCGAATACTATTTGTTCGATCTTGATGACACTTCAAATGGAGGATCGATCAGTGGTTTGTGTAGATATGCTTTTTTATATTCCTCGTTTGGTTGCTGGTTACATAAATAAATAAAGGACAGTGTTTGATTTAAATTTGGTATTCGAGATATAGTTTCAAAACCTTGTTTGCTACAACTTAGTGTTTAAATTTCAAGTCCCAAATCAACTAGTCCATGAGTAATTACAAAATATCTTCAAAATGACAAGGTAAATTGTTAACCGTTTTAACCAACTGTTGGGCGGACAAAAATTAAGCGAATTCAATCTATACTGTTATTAATCAGAACATATTTAAAATGCT
Organism: Anadara kagoshimensis; assembly: GCA_021292105.1. Lineage (NCBI taxonomy): Eukaryota > Metazoa > Mollusca > Bivalvia > Arcoida > Arcidae > Anadara > Anadara kagoshimensis. The sequence continues at coordinate 26,973,465 of CM037870.1, read as the reverse complement.
TATTGCGGCAGCACTCCATGTTGAATGATAGGTTTCTGGTAATCCATATACATTTTATTGACTGTGTTATCCAATTCTTAAATAAATCATCAAAAATTGTAAACGTAAACCCTTAAAACGTCTCTGAAACCAGCGATAAACTGTCTAAAAAGAAGCAAAACTACTTTCTCCAAAGATAAAATCGGATAATTGGCATTTATTTGGTAAAACAGTGGTTAATAAATTAGTATTTATGTAATTTTCTCTATCTCCGAACGGGTTTCAAGAAATAGATTACCTGTTGTTTTGATTCTACTACGTCAAATTGGAATTTTAGGACTGTCACGATATGTGGTTATTTACAAATCCAGTTTATTAGAGAGTCCATGACGGTATAGACGGTGGAATCAATGCTTATTTTAATAACCTTCAACATAATTTTGTTTCCACGATTGAATTGCATTCATTACACAGTATGTTTTCAATAAACTGGAAAACCATACCAAACAAACATTTTTAGGCCTGTTGCTCACCTGAGTTACATAACCGTCCTTAAAGATACAGGCATTATTATCAATTGTGAATTCGTATATCACACTTTTATGTGCATAATTGAATTACATTAATTTTAAATACATTTTGAACCAATAACATACATAAACAATCTGAACAATTTTGTCCGTTGGCTGTACATCAATTTCAAACAATTTTCATTGGTAGCTTATAAGAGATGTGTGAAATTAAAAAAAATAATAATAATCTTATCCAAGAAATTTAATATATACAATGTATATGTATATATATTATACACTTAAAACAATATATCTGTCATATGCTACTTTTGAATGTATTATTTTATAACACTTCAAAAGTTGCACTTGGGATAGCTATATTTCTTCAAAGTGATTCAAAAAGAAGGGCTGAAAAATTATGAAACTACTCGGTTATCAAACACTGGTAAAGCTTGATGGAATTCTGTATGATGTTTTTGTACACATTGGTAATAAGATACGAAATTATTAGGGGCATTTTCCCCATTATTTCAGTTTTTGAATCTGCAAGTATATAATACGAAATTATTAGGGAAATAATATTTTTTTAGTTTTTTTATTTCAGTTTTTGAATATTCAGATTACACGAAATTAATAGGGGCATATTTTTAGTATTTTATCTTCATTACAATTTTTTGAATATGTATGTATGTAGTGTTTTTGTGGTATTCTAGTAGCATTTATTTTACATTAAGTATACTAAGTCGGATATTCAAATTGTAAAGAGTCATTCAAAATTTTTTATATCCTAAAATATTATTATTCTATCAAATTTACAATGTTTCATATGTCATACAGTTTGGCCTGTCGGAAGTTTAACACTAAGTTAACGAATTAGTGCCGAATCTCGGCCCCTCATTAGTTTTATTTCGGCAGCTGTTAAGCTTTCGACAACTCTGTTCTGTACATGGTGATATCGTTGTAAAATTTCAAAAAACACTAGTGTGGTACAAAACCAAGCAGAAATTTATAGTTTTATTATGTCCTTAGTATATTGTCTTCTTTTATATCTAAAAGTACAATTGCACTTTAGTGAGTTTTATGGCGTATTGCTGATATCAGCGTATTTTATGCTTTATATGCCGGCATTACCGCAGACTCACTGAGACAAACAATGAGACAGAATGCAGCTTTAAAACCAAAGATAAATGTCTGGTTTGATTAGAGAAATATATAATTATCATTAAATTATGTAAAACTGGTAGTCAGTATTCAAACAAAACCCTGTAATTACAATTATTTATGGACTTTGCTAGGTACTTTTAATCGAAATTTCTCTTTTTGTATCATTTGGTAAAAGTTTTATGTATAAAATCGTGTTTGTTCCTAGAATTTTTGTTTGCCATGTGTTTATTTAGTTAAAAGTTCCGTATGTTGTTGTTTTTTAAATGGCGGCAATTTCATTGTACTTTAAGAATTATGAAACAACATAGATAGAAATGAAATGTTACGTATATGTCCTTATTTCTTTCTTGTTTTTACTTGCTTTGATTGTTTTATTTTTCATTTTAGCGATATTCCCATTGTGCTTTTAAGATTATAAAACATGAAACGTTGTGCACTTAAATTTGCATTGCCTAAATGTATATACACGTTTTGATTTGTTTTTGGAATTTTTAAACAATACATAGCAGTTATTAAGAAATGGATGCTTGAAACACCACATTATTTATCCGACCATTAGGAATATACAGAATATTAACTTCGTAATCGCCAGTAAAATGCCGTTTTGTCTTGATATTGAAATGAAAATAACTCATAACAGATAATTGCTCTTTTTTAAACATAAGTCCTTTATTACATATAATAGTATCTATTCAACAATATAGTGATTTAAAAAAATTCCATTTTTCGGAACTTATGAAATATTGTAGCCGTTTAAATAGCACTGTCCACATATTTTTTTCTATTTTTTTCTTTCAGTAATGAAACTATCCAATCGATGAGAATATGTTTGATTGCAAAGATTTTGCTTATTTGAAGATACAAAGTATTTTTAGTAAACCCCTGAGTTAGTTGAACGTAATTTAAAACATTTTCATCATCATATTTTATAAAAACAAACAATAGGTCTTAAATTTGGTATTGTTGATAAAATTGATACGGTTTCTTAGTGTGAAAAGTTCCAAGACATTATAATGATCAAATATCTACATTAACTATTTTAAACATAATCCATAGATTGGTGAATACGTATATGGTACCAAATCGGATGGACGTTATTGGGTTTTTTTTATGTTGCTTAGTCTTCTTCGGTCGCTTCTAATTCTAACTCTAACCATCCTCTGTAGCGGCCACAGGTGGCCTACACCTTTTGAACTATACAGAGGTGTCTTTAGCGTACACAGAGGCACGGGACCTTGGTTTTGATTTTCGTCCGAAAAAACTACTGAGACACGACCTTTTTACTGCTGTAGTATAAGCAAATGTTCTAGTAAGGCGAAAAATATCAGAAAAGAAGAAAACTTTCGGTCGATTGATACTAATATTTCAAATTTGTTGTACTAATATGAAGTTGTTTGACTGACAAAATTGGGATAATAAAGAGACTAGAGCTACACTTATATCACTGGTCTTATTTTGATTAAAGCAATGACCATATGATATTTTTTCCTTTACTTTAATCCTTATCAATTTTAGATTCTCCACGAAGTATCAATCAAAAAGAAAGATACTAATCTATGTCCAAATCACATTCCCAAAGCTAAGTAAAAAGATTGTAACAGGCAGATTAGGTTTAACACATGAACTGCCACCCCTCCAGTTGTGTAATCACAATTGAGAAAGAAAGGAAAGAGACGTATATATTTTCTCTCTTTGTCTAAAACTCAACTATTAGCATGATTATCTGCTTTTACGACGAGCGTCATCATCAAATTAGGCATATACAATTTAAAAGTATTTACATGCAAATGGTTGCAATCATCGCTATGATATAGGCATAATCATTCAAATCTACTCTATGTATCTACAATATAGTTGTGAGCCAACAGCCTCAACTTTTAATATCATGTAACTGTTTGTTCAGATATATTTGAGTCCTTTGATCAACTGAAGATCAATGTTTCATCACTCTTAAAGGAACCATCACACAATGCGACGCATAATATGTCACTTAAGATATACTATCACTATATATCCACCATCATCTCGCAAAAGCTGGCGCACAACATGACACTTAGGATCACTGTATCATCACTGATAAAACCATTTTATACTACTCACACACAACATAACACTTAGGATCAATACATAATCACTCTTACTGGCAGCATCACCCCACACAAATTGACACTAAGGGTCAACGTATCATAAGTATAAAGCCACCATCATCTCATTCATATTTAAGTATGAAACCTCGGATAAATGTGTGATGTATCAATCTTAGAGTTATCATCGACATCATGTATACCATGACATATGATAATGATCAGTATTACCATTATTGAAACAATCACCATCTCGCCCAAATCCATGTACAATATTATCAAAAACAAACATAGTAGCCCATGTCAAAATCTAAATTTATGTCTATCAATCAACATATATCACCGATAATATTTTGTTAAATTTAATTTTGTAACCCCTCTGTCGTCAGCTATGACAACTTCATCAACAAAGTGGTGTAATTATCGTTCAAATATCAGTTTAAATGAAAACCTTGTATAAAAATCTTGCAAACATTATTATAAAAGATAAAAACACAGGTTTTAGCACTTTAGTGTATCACACAATTGTATGATTGATTTTTTACGACGACATTCCATTAAATAATCTATCGTACCAGTTTGTGCATATGTCTGCTTAAAGCAAAGTGATGAACGCATTGTTCAAGAGTTTGCCTTAACACCAATATGGCCTGAACCTGCGTTTTGTTTATTTTCCCAGTTACGAGAATTTTTATTAGCTAACCTAAGCCAAAAGTTTAGCTATTGCAATCTATCGTCGTCTGTCGTGTGCCATGCGTCTTTACTGTTTAATCATCTACAAACTACTTGGCTAATTTAATATAATGTTGCCTGGGTAACAGGCTTTCAGATGGCTGCCGCCTGACAAGTCCACAGGTAAACATAGTTTCAGGTGGCAATATATCATTATGTCTCTATGTCAGACAACTCAAGACAAGATAATGACCACCTAGCAATATCCTTGAACATATTGTATATCTTCTTTGTAACTGATAACACACATAACACCATTGTTGGACATACAAGGTAAATCTTATACGTTTCTCTAGAAAATCTTTTTCTGGAAACCCATGGCGTTCACATGAATAAAACAGCGATTGTGGCGAAGTAATGTAATCAATGAGTAAATATTATCTTTACTAAATCACTTTTGAGCCATGAAGATCAATCAGATAAACACGTTACAAAAACGTTGTAAGAAATCTTCTACAGTAAATTTCTATTTATTTTTGTTATGTAACCATGAAATGTTTGTTTGCTTCAATATATTTACAACTTTTCATCAAAATATGATAAACAGACTATTCTTTTTCATAATTTCTTTCGTTTGAGAAACAGCCAAGGTAACTATTTTGAAATCCCTATATTATTGAAATAGATATACCCTGTATACTTTGAAACTTCAAATTTCTGAACACTATCTTGAAGGTGTTTTTCCTTCTCAACTTTTCATATCATGTAACTGTTTACTTTGTTTACTTAAAAATAATTTATATTTGAGTCTTTTGATACAATTTGATACAATACAGATCAATGTTTCAACTCTTTTTAAGATGTTATCTCTCATAAATTCCCACACAAGATGGCACTGAGGATGTGGTGTCACAATAAAGCCACTATCATCTTGCAAACTCGAACACTACATGTCACTTACGATCAACGTATCATCACTTTTAAAGCCATTTTACACCATTCACGTACAACATGACACTCACGATCAATATATTGTCACTCTTGGAGCCACCATCATCTCACACAAAATGACACTCAGGGTCAACGTATCATTATTATAAGGCGTCATCATCTTATACATCCTTAAATATGAAACTCCGGACCAATGTGTAATGTATTAATCTTAAAATTATCATCGATATCATGCATACTGGGGCACATGACAATGCTCAGTATTACCATTATTAAAACAATCATCATCTCGCCAAAATTCAAGTACAATATTTATCAAAAATAAACATACCAGCCCATGTACAAATCACAATTAATGAGCATTTGTGACTGATCAAACGACATATATTGCTGATAAAAATTTGTAGAATTTAATTTTGTTTGTCGTCAACAATGACAATTTCATAAACAAAGTGATGTAATCATTGTCTTAATACCAGTTTTAATGAAACAGTTGTGGGATATAAATATCGTGCAAACATGATTACCCATGATACAAAAACACAGGTTTTAGCACTTTAATAAATCACACAATTGTTTATTTAAATTGTGTAGGGCGTGCATTCCCATAAAAATATATGGTAATCTGCTCAAAGCATAGTGATAAACGCGTTGTTCAAGAGTCTCACCATTATAATCTCGACCTGGATTTTGTTTATTTTTCAGTTATGAAATTCATTATTTATATTTATTTTACATTTTACAAAATGGTCGTCAGCTTCATGGAATAATGTTTGTAAACAAGCTTAACTTTAACTACATAAAAACGTTTTAATTAGTATATAGTGAAACTGCCTGCTTAAAAAAGAATGAGAAACCCATACAAATAGCTAACTACGGGTAGGATCGTGGCTTTAAAATTAAAACATATGTTAATATTATTATCATAATAGTAAACTATCATTTTGTCATTTTTAGTGACTTGTTGACGCGAAATTATATTATCACCACTTTATCTCTTTCACTTAAATATCTTTAACATAATGTTAAACATCTAACAAAGTTATGTGGATTGTTTTTGACAAATGATCTATTTTTGCAAATCACAAAGTACCATTTAAACAATTTGCTCCGTCGTATGAAACAAAAAAAAAACTTTCAAAAACTTGTGCATAGCATCCAATTGTGTTTCGATTAATATCCCGAATTACAATCTAATAACTTGATATCAGTTGATATCAGATGGAAATGTAACTTAAAATAATAATAAGGATCAATGTAATATCAGAATATCTGGAAAGTCCAACAGAAATACATAGTTTCAGGAAGTAATGTATAACTATGTCTCTATTTGAGACAAGTCAAGACAAGATAATGGCCACCTAGCAATATCACTGAACATAATATATATCTTCTTTGTAACTGATAATACACATAGTTCCTATTTAGGACACACAACATAAACCTTTTACGTTTCTTAAGTAAATCGTCTCTGGAAACATATGACGTTAACATGATAGAGGGGAAGTGATGTAATCAATGGTAAATATTGTTTTTTACTCTAACACTTTTGAGGCGGGGAAGTGATGTAATCAATGGTAAATATTGTTTTTACTCTAACACTTTTGAGGCGGAGAAGTGATGTAATCAATGGTAAATATTGTTTTTACTAGAACACTTTTGACGCATTAAGATCAATCAGATAAACTCGTTACAAAACATTTTATTATATTACTAAATCATATTTATTAGTACCAAAACTAATTGGCGAGATCGTAGCAACATGCTTAAAATTTTCAATTTTGTGGCAATATTTTATTATGTACAATGTCAGTCTCTTCTCTTAATCTTATTTGAAAAGTTTGTAAACTTCATTCAATTTTCAAGTTCAATTTCAACTGTAAATTTTCTTTTCAAGAACGCCGTCTTGGCATGGTTACAATCTCTGAAAAAACGATGTTTGAATAATATTGAATATGGTTTTTAATAAACACTTCTACAGTAAATGTACATTTCTTTCTATTACAAAGCCATTGATATGATTGTTTGCTTTATTACATTAACGACTGGAAGTTTCATCAAATAATACATCATATTCATAATGTCTTACTTTGGAGAAACAACCAAGGTAACCGCTTTAAAATCTTCTATACTAATGTAATAGATATGTACTGTATACCTTGAAACCTCAAATCTCTGAAATTGTTGTTGAGAAAATAATGATGCTTATATGTCTTGAAATAAGCTGATATTCTGGTTTGATATTAGAATTGGATCAAACGACAATTATTACATTCATCTATCAAAAGCCATGTCTTTGATATGACACCATTTGTCTCATAAACATAACTAATTAGAGTTAATAGTGTATATTGATTATTGTCCTCAACCAGGTATTTAATATATATCAAATTGTATTTGAAAACGAGTACAAAGTACCCAAGGCGCAAACACGAAAACAACAGATACATGCAAATTATATATCTCCAAGTGGCGTTGATTGACACTGGATATATGTGTAAACATATCAAAAACAACAATACAGTCCATGCTCAAAGCACAATCTAAAAGCAAGGTAAAATTTTTGAAAACTGGGAATTAAGTTAAACATGTAAACTTTAACAGGGAAAAGTGAGGCCGGGTGCTGGAGAAGGGCAATCATACATGATAAAATTGTACTGATGGTCCACAGGACATGCACATACTTTAATCTGTATCCTTCTACAATGAAGGGTGACGATTGATGAAATTAATGACATGTTCTGTTGAACTTTATGGATCTGTGTTACTAACCCCTATGATTATAGACCTGTCTTTTCAAACAATGTTTCTTAATTGTGTTTTTAAAATCGTATTGCATCATTGCATCATATTATCAGACTAGCATCCTCTAAGCGTTTAGATCTTCAGATCGAGCAGACGACAACAGCTGTTAACCGGAAATGAGTAGGATTTCATTTTTAAATCTTTTATTGGTTCTCATAGATTTACGTTTCCGATTGTCTTACAATTCAGATTATAATTTATAATCCTGCTTTCAGAAAATGTAAATTTATGACATCCCTTTCGATATTTTTTTCTGATCATTAAAATATATGATGATTTTGACAACCAGATTGCTTTTAATCCAAATTTTAATTTTTACAATGGTGTATCACGTCGAGAAATTTAATACCATTACTATTCAAATTCTATTTTTTTCTTTATCGTTCCAAATTTAATACAGTTCCTTTATAAATCGGGCATTAGTATTGCTATATGCGTCATCATGGTGCCAATATATACAACATGTATAAGCAAGCCCCTTTCAATTTTATGTAAAATGAAGTTTGTTCAATTTTACCAATCTATCCATTGACTACAAAGTTCATTGAAGTCTTTCTAATGGAAGATGTTTCTTGTACTTCTCACTTTTGTAAGTATTTGTCTTGTTCTGATAGAGTGAGAAAAGTAATGGTGCTTTACGCCGAGTGGAGATTTTCTCCCTTAATACTGAGGCGGTCAGCTCTGGGATGGTTCGATTTTGGAAACCATGTGCATGCAAAAAACTGATAAGCAAACTGACAAACGTTCTCAGCTGACTCTGCAACATTTGAACCTGGCGCTGTAATTCAAACGAGCTTTAGAATACTTGGCAACCAAGATACTCTTATTCTGATGAAGTATTTAAAAAACTGTCATATTATTCACTTTTCGCGAATACTACTTATTCGATTTTGATGAAACTTCAAATGGAGGATCGATCAGTGGTTTGTGTAGATATTCTTTTTTTATGTTCCTCGTATGGTTGCTGGTTACATAATCAAATAAAGAACAGTGATTGATTGAAATTTGGTATTCGAGATATTGTTTCAAAACTTTGTTTGCTACAACTTAGTGTTTAAATTTCAAGTCCAAAATCAACTAGTCCATGAGAAATTACAAAATATCTTCGAAATGACAGAGAATATTGTTATCCGTCATTTACCAACTGTTGGACGGACAAAAATTGAGCGAATTCTATCTATACTGTTATTAATCAGAAAATATTTAAAATGCTGATTGGCGGCAGCACTCCATGTTGAATGATAGGTTTCTGGTAATCCATATACATTTTATTGACTTTGTTATCCGATTCTTAAACTTATCATCAAAATTGTAAACGTAAATCCTTAAAACGTCTCTGAAACCAGCGATAAATTGTCTGAAAAGAAGCAAAACTACTTTCTCCAAAGATAAAATCTGGTAATTGACATTTATTTGGAAAAACAGTGGTTAATAAATTAGTATTTATGTAATTTTCTCTATCTCCGAGCGAGTTTCCAGAAATAGATTACCTGTTTTTTTTATTCTACTACGTCAAATCGGAATTTTAGGACTGCCACAATATGTGGTTGTTTACAAATCTAGTTTATTAAGGTGCCCATGATGGTATAGACAGTAGAATCAATGCTTATTTCATTAACCTTCAACATTATTTTGTTTGCACGATTTAATTACATTCATTATACAGTATGTTTTGAATAAATTGGAAAACCATACTATACAAACATGTTTTGGGCCTATTGCTCACCTAAGGTACATACGCCAACTTGATGATATAAACATTATAATCAGTTCTGACGTCATTTTCATTCCTTACACTTGTTTGTATGATTGTTTAATTGCATTAATTTTAATATACGTACAACCTAAGTACAACTGTCAGAGCCGTTCTGTTTGTCAAAGTAAAGTAAGGTTTTATTTCCATAGAAAATCAAATAAATCTGAATTTATTCTGTGAAACATAGAACAAGTATCATTGTACATATTAACACTATGACAGAAAATTTATAGGGACATTATTTTTTAGTATTTTTCTTCATTTCAGTTTTTGAATATGCATGTATATAAATTAACAAGAGTATATTTTATTTAAGTATTTCTTCTTTATATCAGTTTTTCAATATGCATGTATATAACGTTTTATGAAAATTGTGGAAATTTATTCACATTTAGTATACATGTCGGATATTCAAATTGTAAAGAGCCATTCATCAAACTTTATATTTAAGAATAACTATTAAATCAGATTTCTAATGGTTCACGTGTCATACATAGTGATATCGTTATAAAATATCCATAAACACATATGTGGTACAAAACCAAACAGAAATTATTATTTTATTATGCCCTTAGTATCTTTGCTTCTGTTGTACATAAAAGTGCAATTGCACTTACACTTAAGATAATTTTATGGCGTATTGCTGACATCAGCGTATTTTATGCTTTATGTGCCGGCATTACCGCAGACTCACTGAGACAATTAATGCGACAGAATGCAGTTTATAAATCAAAAATAAATGTCTGGTTTGGTTAGAGAAATATATAATTATCTTCAATTATGTAAAACTGGTATTTAGTATTCAAACAAAACCCTGTAATTACAATTATTTATTGGACATTGCTAAGTACTTTTTATTAAAATTTTTGCTTTTTGTTTCATTTGGTAAAAGAATTGTTGTTCACTTTTTGTATCATTTGGTAAAAGTTTATATATACGATCGTGCATGTTCCTAAAATTTTTGCTTGTCATATGTTTTGATTAGTAAGAATTTCAGTTTTTTTTTTACATGACGGCAATTCTGCTGTACTTTAAGGATTATGAATCAATTTAAATTTAATCCCTTCCCTACATGCCTTTATATTTACTTGTCTTGACTTTTTATATCTCGTGAAGATAATCCCTTCTCTACGGCTTTTACTTGCTTTGTTTGTTTGTATTATTTTTCAATTTGGAGATAATCCCATAGGACTTTGAAGATTATGGAAAATGAAATGTTGCATATTTAAATTTCCATTGCATATATACATGCATGCTTATGCTTTGATTAGTGTTGTAAATTATATGCCCCTTTTGTACATTTATTATGAAACTATACATGGTTCATAGCAGTGCATTAAGAAAGATTTTTTGTTTGCCATATGTTTTGATTAGTTAGAAGTTAATTGAAGTTAAGTATGTTGTTTTTTATATCAAGGCTATTTCATGGTTCTTTAAGGATTATGAACCAACATAGATAGAAATGAAGTCATACGTATATGTCCTTATAGGGTTCATATTCCCTACATGCTTTGACTTGCTTTGAATTTTTTATTTCTCAATTTGAAGATAATCCCTTTCTTACATGCTTAATAACTTGCTTTTGATTTTTTTTCTCAATTTTGAAGATAATCCCTTTCTTACATGCTTAATAACTTGCTTTTGATTTTTTTTCTCAATTTGAAGATAATCGCTTTCTTACATGCTTAATAACTTGCTTTGATTTTTTTTTCTCAATTTGAAGATAATCCCTTCCTTACATGCTTAATCACTTGTTTTGATTTTTTCATATCTAAATTTGAAGATAATCCCTTTCTTACATGCTAAATTACTTGCTTTGATTTTTTTTCAATTTGGAGATAATCCCAAGGTACTTTTAAGATTACAAAGCATGAAACGCTGCGTATTTAAATTACGATTGCCTCCATGTATTTTTATGTTTTCACTAATGCTGTAATTCGTATGCCTTTTTAGCATTTATGATGTAACTATTCATGATTCAAAGCAGTGTTTTTACGTCTCAATTTGGAGATAATCCCATTGTACTTTTAAGATCATGAAACATGAAATACTGCTCATTTAAATTTACATTGTCTATATTTATATACATCTTTACACTAGTGCTGTGATTTGTATGTCTTTTTGTACATTTAAGATTAACTATACATGATTCATAGCAGTGTATTAAGAAAGAATAGGTGAAATATCGCATTATGTATCCTACCTTTGTTACCATTGTGAAAATGTAGTTTTTCCGTTTTCTACACATTAAAGTTGGAATGGTTGAAAAAGGTTGTTATACTCTTATGCTAAGCTTCTTCAAAACTAATTCTGGCATCAATGAAACAAAATTGTAATATAAGATTCAAATTAGCGGAATTTTAGCCTTAAGTCTTTCGAAATCTCGGAGATTAATTTAAAATTTTTGGCAAAAGAGGAACGTTCATACAGGTTTTTTTTTAAATATTCCTTCACTTATGAAACTATCATATCGATGAGAATCCGTTCGATTTCAGAATTTTTCAATAAATGTTTTGTAGCTTTGAAGGCGTAATGTATTTTTAAACCATTGGATTGTTTTTCATTAAAAATAGTATACCATTTAACAACTCCTAATAAAGTCAAACGACTAATAAAGTCCCGACTTCACTAGGCATTGGACTTCATTAGGAGTTGTTACATACCATTTTATACTTATCTACACGTCATGGAAAATAAAGGTAATGTTGGGTTTTAATTTTCATTGTCAGAATCTGCTACTGACAGTCATTTTAACTGCTAACAAATTTATCATACTTCGTGCAAATAGTTCTCCGTAAGAAGACGTATAATTACAAGAAGAGCCGATGGCGAACACTAAACGATTAACTACGTAAATTAATAATATAGACATGATTGAACCCGTCGTTTCACACTTAAAAAATTGAATTGGAACAACTTCGGGCAAGTGTTTTTAAGAAAAAATAACCTATCCTTTGCCTTTTAAAGTACCAATAGTACCATTGCACTTGACAAATTTCTTTCTCTTACACACCCATGTGTGCATGTATACACAACACACTGTATTTCCATGAGCTGATTTTAAATTTTTATTTAAATAATGCATTTCATGTGCTGATTTTAAATGTACCATTTGAATACAAATTCAAAACCAGCACATGACACTATTATACAATGTATAATGCATCAGGTATATTCATTGCATTAAATAGAGAGATTCTGTTTATCACACTCAAGTGCCATATGCCCTTTAACCAGTCACCCCACCCTACCTACAAATGTACGTTAAAAATTTTGGCGTTAAATTTATCTATTTCGCAATTAAACTTTTACTTTTTCCATTTGTGCAACATTCAAGTATCATTACAACTTGCGTAGTACTTTAACAAACCGTGCCCAATCAACTCCCGCCCCACCTCTTACACACCATCAGTAAAGATAAAGTGCACCCATTTTTATCTTTCTGCTACATGTTGACGTACTGAACATAGGTTTGTGTTCATGCGAATTTCTTAACTATATATCCCGGACAATATTGACCAAAAAACTCTTTTCTATGAATATAATTAAAATACGTTTTTCTTTGCGTGAATTTCTAAACTTTGTCTTCATATCCTGGACAAATGCAATAATATTGACAATAACACTCTTCTTCCACCCCACGCATATTAATAAGGAAATATTAATGTTTTCTGCATATGCTGGTACATGATCTGTGAGGCAGTGCGTGTTTTTGTTCGATTCGTGCTGATTTAATTATTGGACGATATCTTATCAGGGCAGTGGTAGTTATATATACTCACTTTATCACATCTTGAAAATAGTATTTTATAAGAATGATAAAAAACAGCGTCAATTACACTTAAATCGCAGTACTATATCATCTGTCTGTTAATACGGTGTAGAAATAATTAATCTTTATTGAGTATCTTTTTGTATTTTTATCAAGAAAAAGCTATTTAGTGTCATAGCAATCCGGACTTAAAGAGAAACTGAACTCCTCGTCTATCTATATGTAATTTGTCTGTTAGCTGTATGATGTAGTTACACTGATTTAACTTATCTTCAATCGAAATCACGTAAACTTTTATAGCAATCAAGAGTATTCCAACAGGACTTAATCTGGGAAGTTGTCATTGTGACAAAGAAGATACCTTTTCTAATTGCAATTTTTATCAAATTATCAAGGAAAAGGTATTTAGCCGTAGCAAACCGACTTAGACGAATCACAGAAGTAGAAAGATAAGGGATATCTATAGCATTTATCAAGGTAAGACTGAATATAACATTGTATTATTATCACTTCTCCGTCCTGTGCAATACTTTACTTTTTCTGAATTAATTAATCAGGGATTTGAAAAATAAATCGGACCAGTCTCTCTAATTTCCATTCGTGTATTTCCATCTTAATTAAATCTCAGTAACGCTCTAGCTGTGTTTCGATTTGTTTGACATGTGCATGTCTCGTGTCAAATTAACAAATTTGGAATTAAGATCCTGATATTGTTAAATGGTTCTTAAAACCATACAAATCAAAACAAAATATATAACTAAACATTGGAATTTTGATTATTTTTCGGGACATTTAAGACATGTCGTGTTTTTGGTTGCATTGGCTATCGCGACATGCTAACCGCTTTAAGTTGATTTTAAAATCACAATGTATGACAGTAAATTATATTAACTTGCCCAAAGAAAGAGATGCTTACTAAACAGACAATTTAAAACCACTTACAAATAAGTGATTTTGCACATGCACAGGTGTATATATATTAATGCTTTTTACTAGATTATATGTTTGTAAGAATACAGGTTGAGTAAACATTGTTTTTGTTATATGTGAAAAAAAGGAAATATGTATAGGCAAACAGCATTGAAAGACCGTTTGACTTTTCATCAAGAATTTTCATATATATTGGTTCAACTAATACATGGGTAGTGTTAGGATTCGCTGTGTCTATATAAACAATGCATCTTTCCCATAATGTAGACAAAATCAACACCTGTGTTCTCTATACATTGTTATATTATAGTCTTTGTAAGCAGTGTGTAACACCCATCGCGACTGTAAAATTGAACTGCATATCAAAAGCCCCATAAACTTCTGACTTCTAAATATAACTTCGTGTAAATGATTAAAACACATGCGACCATTATTTTTGTATTCTTCAAAACTCGGCTAATTAGGTTGATACGCATTTCACACAAATGTCATGATAATGCAGAAATACCTGTTATTTGTATAACACTGATTTACTGCTGATAGTTTAAAACCTCCTGGGTACAAATGTATATGACAGCTGTGGTGATTCAAAAGCGCATGTAGTTTTTAGTCTCTTACTACTAGTATATACACGCATGAGATATTTTGTCACAAAAAATGTAAAAATCTTTGAACCCACATTTTGTTAGAGTTGATGTCTGTTGAATATTCCAAAAATTTGTGTAAATTATTTAAGAACTTATGTACGTACCCACTACGGGACCTTTATACTAGGCAATCTATTTACGATTAAATTACTGACTCAGGAATATTGCAAACCTAGGCATGTCAAGGTCCAAAAAAGTTTTATAGCCGTCATAAAAAATTGTTGATTAGTATAACGCCTCTGTATCCAAAATTAGCCTGGGTATATTTGACATACCATTGTTCTGTGTTTCTTTTACTCTGAATTTTGTTTTACAGGTGGTGGGTGTAGCTAGCTTAACATGATATGCTTGTCTTTCGGAGCATCCAGTCTCAATTCTCTGGGGAAAGTTTTGTCCGTTTTCAAAAATTTTACTTTGGTTCTTAAGCAGTAATTTGGATACGCACTGGTATGTTTGTTTTGGACTTTGACCCGCATTTTTCCTTAGGGTTTTTGTCTGCTGAATATTACAATGGTTGGTTAAAGTTCTTAAGATACCATGTTGTATCCAGTTTATTCGTTACATATTAACAATATTATTGCATTTTTTTTGACAAACATGTTTCTCGGTGGCGCATTCAAAAGAGACAGTCGATCAATTCATAATGTCACTGTTTTGACTACTCTAAACGTATGTACAAGTTAAAAAGTAAAATTGAACGTTAACTTTAAAAGAAATTACTGGAAATGCAACAGCTGCTTTGAAATAGAAGATAAAATTATTTTTCATTATTTTTCAGGAGTTGTAAAAGTAATGACTGTTTTATATTTATCTTGTCAGTTTAGATGATCTATTTAGAAAAACCATTATTTTTACATGCTGTAAACAAGACTTAAAACGTATTACTTCACCGCTTTGACGACATTCTGTTTTGTTGACCGATATGAAACCTTATTGTATATTAATTGCTTTATTGTTTCGCGCCTTGTTTTAATTATGAATCCAGTTTTTTTGAATATGTACAAAGAAATAATACGGTGGTTAGCTTCAGAATTTAAAAGATTTACACACCGTTTTCATCGATTAGCCATTTGTTGACGCTCCTTTTGAAAAAAATATCCACCGGATACTTCTGGCAGATGGACTATAGTATTATTAAGTCTCTTAATTGTTACACAACATATAAATATAAGGACTATTCTTGTTTTACAGATCTATAGATTGTAATTATTGGAACTGGCCTAACAATTTCCTTCTCAATGCCAATGTATTAAACTATATATCACCATAAGTAACATGATACTAAACATTTATAGACTTCTAGCATGATTAACTTTTCTAAGAATTACTGGTATTTTGTCAAGTTGGTCAGATCTTTTCCTCTGAATTACTGGTGGTTTGTCAAGGGGTCGCCTTAGTTTATAGTGCTATAAATCGCCATTATTGGAACTGACTTGATCATTAACAATTTCATTCTGAATACTAATGTCTTACAGTATATATGACTATAAGTAAGATAATGACTTCTAGCATAATTAACTTCCCTCTGAATTGTAGTTAGTTTGTCCATTTGGTCAGATCTTATCCTCTGAATTCCTGGTGGTTTGTCTAGAGCTAGTCTCATTTTACAGTGCTAAAGATCATCATTATTGGAACTGGCTTAATCATTTACAATGTCAATTCAATACCAATGTATTACACCATAAATAAGGTATTACTTAACATTTATAGACTTCTAGCATAATAAACTTTCCTCTGAGTTGCTGGTTGTGTGTCAAGTTGGTCAGATATTTTCCTCAGAATTGTTGGTGGTTTGTCAAAAGCTAAATCTCATGTTATAGTGGTATAGATCGTCGTTTTAGGAACTGATCTGACCATTAACAATTTCCTTCTCAATACCATCATGTATTTCACTGTTTATAACTAAAAGTAAGATAACACTAAACATTTATAGACTTCTAGCATGATTAACTTTCCACTGAATTGCTGGTAGTTTTTTAAGTTGGTCAAATATTTTCCTGTGAATAATTGATGCTTGTCAATGTGGTTAGATTTGCCAGCTGATTTAGTGAAATCGAGCTCATATCAACTTCCTTAATTTGTAACATATAAAAAACGAATGATTTTATAAATACATATAACATCATATTGTTTCGTAGATTGTTATCATTTACAATCATCTGATGGATATTCTGTGCTATCGCTGTTACCATTATCCAATTTCGTATTTAGTTCAATCAGATATGTCCTGTTCAAATTGTTTACCGTTTCTGTCGTCCCTGTCGCGTAGTTAAAAATAAATGTCAAGAAAATCTCAGGTTACCCGTTTTTCCGCCTACGCTGTTTAACACTGAACACTTTCTAGTTGTTTTTCTTTTATAACATCCCATAGTTCTATGTCCCTCTCATTCCCAATTTTGAATAAACAGGCGGAAGGTGCAGCTAGCTACACAGGAGGTTTTACCCTTCCGGAGCACCCGGCCTCATTAACCTGGTGGACGTTCGCGTGTTTAACATAATTTGCCAGCTTCATTGTTTGAACTTTGCTTTGGGATTGTGATTTGAGCATGGATTAGTATGTCTGTATTTAATAGGTATATACATGCATTCTAGATTATAAATTAAGACAGAGGTCGAGCATTAATATCACATAGCAGTATATAGCAAATGTAAGTTTAAGAGTACAGGACGACGAATCATTTTTATTATCAATAATTACTGTAAAATGTTTGGTTTTTGTTTCATTATGTACCAATACGCAAGGTTATCTTCAACATGCCCTTGAAACCTTGTAATCTTAATTGGATCTAAATAACAAGTACATAACATATTTGTTCCAATGCACACCTCTGTAAGAAGATAACGTCATATCAACCATCAAACAATTATTTCCCATGTCATGAGTATTTTGTTTATTCTCCTTTATTACAAGATTGATAATTTCACACACGAACCCCTTAAGTGGTTCAAGCATGAATTTATATTGCTTGGTCTGTATCTTGACCGTCATAACAATGCACATTATCTTAAAATAGCATGTAAAATATTATAGATCAACTGTCTTGGACAAAATAAATTAAAAACTATTCTAGACATGTCTAAATAAATCGTCTGAGATCATCTATTGTCAGATACTAACAGATGGGTTTTATCTATGATTTAGAGAAGACTATAAAAATAGCCAATACATCATCGTAATGCATATGGTTCATCTATTAAAAATATGCACTGTATCTATATACTATAAATTAAACAAGATCGGAATATACATATGGCGGGTGAAGCTAGGACCCGGCCTCACTTCCGTTTTTTTTCAGTTTTGAAAGTTTTTGCTTTGGTATTATGTGTTTGTTTATCGGTATCATTGTTTTGATTGGACCATGTCAAAGACCAATTAATTTTAAATAGTTAGTTTAAGAATTAGTATGAAAATATATTTGATCAAGATAGATCTATTATCCATGATGCTAAACGTGTTCCTTTGTGTCATTAGAATCAGCATAAATTGGTCTGTATGTTGGCCTTCGTAACACTTGTTTTTTATCTTACAATATTATCTTTTTGCAATCTATATGAAATATATACTTTTATATTTACATATATTTATATATTATATATACCTATATATTCTTTAGACAAAATTGGTGTAAATCAATTCGGAAAATTTAATTTGGATATATCTAAATAAATTTATTGTCTGATTCTAACAGGTGAGTTTTATCTATCATGAAATGGACTAAAAAAGTCGTAAAGGTCCATGTATTATAAAGGTGCTCTACACCAATATAAAAATAATAAAATAAAATTGTATTACACATTTGGTGGGTATAGCTAGCTCTCAGAAGGTCTTTATCCTTCCTGAGCACTCAGCCTCACTTTCGAGATGGAAGTTTTACTGGGGTATTTTACTAGTTTGCAATGTTTTTCTTTGAAATTATGAATTTAATCGGTATCTGTATGCTTGTTTTGATTGGACCACGTAAAACATCAATTAACTTTATAAAGTAAGTTAAAGAATAAATATGAAAATATATTTGTTCAATATAGAACTATTATGGATGATGCAAAAAATTGTCCCGATTTATATTTTGCCACAACTGTGTAAATCGGTTAATTCCGTTCATTTAATGCCTATTATTTTAAGCGTTAAAAATTCGGAGAACAATATCTGAAGTCCAATATTAACACACTGTTTTAAAATTTTAACCAGGCTATGCTAAAAGTTATCCTGGGGATGTCAATTTAAATGTGTTGATTTAATTTAAGTAAACAAAAATTACGAAACACATTTGGATAGATATCAAATGATATCGAAGAGTTAAAAACATTCAAATAATATTTGTTCCTCTTTAACTTTATCCGGGTATCTTTCCAGTGCTCTAGGTACTTTGATTTCTATTTGCTTGGTCAATATGTTGTTTTCGCAATCAAGCAAAAATTAATTTGACACCATAGTAGCATTTGTTAACTATCTCGCGATTTTATCTTCGAGATTTTGTTTTTTATATCAAATAAATAAAAATAAGTGTCAAAACAATTAGCAAAAGTAAATATGCATAACTCCAATTAAATGGTTTGGAAAACACTTAAAGATGCCAGGTACTAACAGGTGTGGTTCATCTATCACTTATAAGTAGACGTATATTCTGGTTTTTATTTAATGCTGAAAGGTATATTTGCAGACCATCATCGTTAACGATCTTAAACACATTCGAGATCTATGGTAGCGTATACTTGTACAAGTGTGTACAATACATATGAAACAAAAAACAGTTGTTGTAATCAAGTTAATGTATAATTAATAAAATACATGCATAGTTTGTCGCCTGATTGTTCATAAATTGAATAAACCATAATGATTAAAGGAATTAATTATAAGTGATGTTTTTAACACTTTCATTACATTTGGTAGATCTTTGTACAAAAACATGTCAATTACATTCATTACGAAAAACGCAATTCTACCTCTTTCATACATCAAGAAAATTTACAAGTACCACAAATCTCGCCCTCTCTTTCGTTTATATTCTATCAATGCTTTCTATTTCTCTCTCATACCTATAATTAAAACATACACCAATGCTCTCTCTCTCTCTATTTATATATATATATAATATATATATATATATCACACATATATACAATTAGAATATGCAGCAATACTAGCACTCTATTCCTCTTACATTCTATAATCAAAACAAACAGAATGCTCGCTCGCTCTCTTTCTCACTCGCAAGGGTGTTTGCACAATGTTAATATGCATGGTATGAAAACCTGAGATGTGTATATTCACCACAACTCGCATACCTTGTACAATCAAAAACACATCGGATTAAAATCAAAGTTGTAAACACAGAAAGAATATACAGAAAACTCCCTCAATAAACAATATACATACACTACAAATATGTTTTCTCGTCTTCTTGAGCGCTCTGGTAGCTTATGAAATTTCGAAATTTTATAAAAAGTAAAGGCATGTACAATACATAAATTACAGACAGGGTGTGTACATACTTAAATCATATTTCTACTCGATAATGGAATACATAATCATTCCAATAGAATATTCAAAAGTATTCTCTACTACACATGTATATTTTCACTAATCAACTTTCTGGGCTACGGGGTCCTAACAAACATATTTTTCAAAAATGAAACAGAAATTTGAAACAGAGATGTTGCACTTTACAATAGCATGAAAAGTAGAAAATGTAGTTTACTCGGTTTCAGGTAACACAGATAATGTTTCTGGTTGTGTGCTGTGCTCCTTTTAATTTTGAAAAAAAAGATATTTTAAAAACATAATAAATATTTATTATCAAAAAGTTGATCTAGACATTTAAAAAATATCTAATAGACCAGAAAAATACAATTTAAACGGCAACTGTCTAAATTATTTGTATATAATATTTAACTTTTTGGCATTACATGTATGTACTGTGTCCGTCTAATGTAGGATGATATACGAGTATGTAATGCGATTTACTTATTTTGTGGATTTATTAAAATATGCGCATATTTACTCTAGGTAAAATTATGTCTGTTTTCAAAATGCAAATTTTATAATTCATTTTAAAACTTATAACCATATTGCATTAGACTAAAGCGTAAGTCTTTTCTTTTATGAATGGTGATTCAAAATTGGATTTCAAGAGATTTATTGTTTTGCCGTCGGCTTACATGGTTAATCCGTACTAAATTGCTAAGTATTTCATGTAAAACCATTATTTTATCAATGGCCTGTCAATTCCTTGCATATCAATTTTAAGATTTTAAATACCAGATCAAAAGCGCCGAAGTAATAATCACATCAAATTAGACCTTTTATTAGATTGTGGTTTCTAGGAGTTCCGCCTTTAGTTTTGTAAAACCAAAGTATCAAAATGTATAATGCTTCATAATTGAATCTGAAACTTTGCCAAAAGCAATTTTTCTGTTAACGTATTGAACGATATTAAGCATATTTGCCTTATAATAGTATGAGATAAAATCCTGTGAACTCCGAGAATGTCATTTTGGAAATCAAAGACTAGACTTGCATCCAAGACGAGGCTCACAAAAAAAGTTGGACGATTTCATTTTTAGTTTCAAAAGACCAATAAAGTCAAAACAAAACAAAAACGAAATCAAAAGTCTTAATTAATTCACAAAATTTGCCATTGTTTTTTGTAAAATCCTTAATCTGAGTACACTAAAACTATTCTTCAATTTGTTTCAATGTCAAATACTCTAGTTTTAATAATAACGTTGAATTTATGGTTAATTTGTCAATTTATTTTGGTAAAATATATTTTCAGCATCTTCAAAATAACTTTGGTTTCATAATTTTGGTCCAAGCACTATTGATTAGGAATTGTGTTCCGAAAGGGACGTCTAGTGCTGTAAATATAAAACTGGTATAATATGTAATTTACAAAGCACAACTGTGTCCAATGAAAAAAAACGAAGGTATTACTGAGATCTTCATAAAGCTGTTAATTGCAATAACACCAAACTTATGATCAGTTCATCGTTCTAATACTACCCTATATTTGATAATAGCATCGCGGGTTTTTACCGCTTAGTAACAGTATATAATAAACGGCGATTGACTATTTTAAAAGTTAAGGAGTGAGCAATCGCTTTACGTATTAAACTGAGGAATATATATAACTAAAACGGTTTATCTTTTCTTTTTCAATATTAAATTGAAAAATCTAGTTAGCGAACATTATCTATTATTTTAGTACATATCAATATCTCATGTATTTAGCTTTATCTATGGAGAATGTTTTCATGTCAATTTTAGGAATTTTTGCACAGCATCTAACTACATATATACTCTTCATTGAGTAACTGGTCACGCCCTTAACCACAAGTTGTTCAACTTTTAGAACTTTAAACAACGAAATAAATTTAAAAAACTAAATTATTGACCCAGGAATATTGCAACCTAGGCTTATCAAGGCCCTATAGCCGACATCACAGTATTATTGATATTTTGATAAGTTTGATGTCTCTATGCCCAGGCTTGCTTTGGATATATTTGACGTTTCATAGTTCCATGTACCTTTCACTTTTTTATTACATGCGTAACGGGTGTAGCTAGCTAAACAGGAGGTGCTTACATACCCTTTCGAAGCACCCGGCCTCACTGTCTTGAAGGAAGTTCACGCCCTAAACTGGTATAATATGTAATTTACAAAGATTTAGATTGTTTTAGTTTATCAACATATTGTAAAACAAGTTTTACCTAAAAATGCATACTTCACTTGTGTAAAAAATAACTAAAGTCAATTTGGATCTGTCTCATAATGAAATTGATAAAACATTTGGAGTAAACATATTAGCCAAAAGCTATTTTTGGAGACTGAAATAATGACAAAATCGCAATTGGCTAAATTAGGGAATGGCAGAGCTAACCCTGCTTAACAATGTATGATGTATGACTATCTTAGGTACGCCGAAAAACAACTCTTTTTGGTTGAATGGTAAAGAACTTAAATTTGGCCCGGTAAGCTTCTTAATTTAAAACTTGAATTATTGTTTATTAATTCATCACTGTACATAATTGCATGACATTTCATCAAATATTCTATTTACCCTCTTATCAAGAAGATTTATTTACATCAATTGCGAAATATTGTTGTTATGGCATTTGACCAAATATTCCACTTATCTTTTTGTATAGAAGATATATTCACAGTAATAGGATGGGTTTTTACTTTGTCCTCATTATACAAAGCTTGACAAGGCCTAAATCATCAATTATATACATTTCATTCAATGCTTACATACAAATATTCTATAAATTGTTTTATTTCGTTCAACGCCTACATACAAATATTCCAATTATATAGGTACATGTCCAAGTCACAAAGTAAAGTTTATACTTTCACAACTGGAGAATCTGGTTTTAACACGTCATTTTCCAGAAGGAAAAGGGACGTTCTCAATATGATAACGAAGTTTGCTTTTAGTGATTTTATAAATAATAACTATATATGATGTATGACTATCAAATGTACACCGAAAAACAACTTTGTTTGGTTGAATGGTTTTGAACCTAAATTTGGACCGGTAAGCTTCTTAATTTAAAACTCTTAGAAAATTTTTATTAATTCTTCACTGGACACGATTGCATGACGTTTCATCAAATAACACATTTACCCTCTTGTCAAGAAGATTTATTTACATCAATTGCGAAACATTGTTGTATGGCATTTATCTTTTTGTACAAAAGATATATTAACAGTAATAGTATGGCTTTTGACTTTGACGGTCCTCATTATACGAAGCTTGACACGGACTAAATCATAAATTTTATACATTTCGTTCAATGCTTACATACAAATACTCTCTAAATTGTTTTATTTCGTTCAACGCCTACAAATATTCCGTTTATCTCGGTACATGTCCAAGTAACAAAGCAAAGTTTAAACTTTGACAAATGGCGAATCCGGTATTAACCCGTCATTTTCCACAAGGAAGAAGGACGTTCTTAATATGTTCACGAAGTTTGCATTTAGTGATTTTATAATTAACAACAATATATGATATATGGCTATCTTTTATACACTGAAAAACAACTCTTATCGGTTGAATAGCGTTGGGCCTGGCCAGGTAAGCTTCTTAATTAAAACTCTTAGAATTTTTTTTTATTAATTCATTATTTGACATAAATGCATGACATTTCATAAAACATTCTTTTTACCCTTTTGTCAAGAAGATTTATTTACATCAATTGTGAAACGTTGTTGTATGGCATTTGACCAAATATTGCACTTTTTTGTTTAGAAGATATATTCACAGTAATGAAATGGCTTTTGACTTTGACCGCCCTCGTTATACGAAGCTTGACACGGACTAAATCATCAATTTTATACATTTCGTTCAATATTTACATATAAATATTCTATAAATTGCTTTTATTTCGTTCAATGCCTACATACATATAATTCAAACAATATCGGCCAATGTCCAAGTCACAAAGCAAAGTTTATACTTTTACAACTGGCGAATCCGGTATTAACCCGTCATTTTCCACAAGGAAAAAGGGCGTTATAAATATGTTCAGGAAGTTTGCATTTAGTGATTTTATAATTAATAGCAATATGTGATGCATGACTATCTTATGTACACCGAAAAACAAATTTTTTTGGTTGAATGCTTTTGAACATAAATTTGGCCTGGTATATAGATCTACACTTCTTAATTTAAAAATCTTAGAATTTTTTTATTAATTCATCACTTGACATGATTGCATGGCATTTCATCAAATACCACATTTACCCTCTTGTCAAGAAGATTTATTTACATCAATTGTGAAACATTGTTGTATGGCATTTGACCAAATATTTCATTTATCTCTTTGTACAGAAGATATATTTACAGTAATGGGATGGCTTTTGACTTTGACGGCCCCCATTATACGAAGCTTGACACGGCCTAAATCATTAATTATATACATTTCGCTCAATGCATACATACAAATATTCTATAAATTGTATTTACAGTACAGACCTGTCAAAAGTTTAACACTGAACTATCGAAAATAATCCGAAACTCGGAATGGAAATATGTATAGCCAGGTTGCTAAAAGCTACACAAATATAAATGACAACTGGCCTTAGAGGCCACCTGTATATAAGTGTCATCTGCTTATAAAGCTCAGTAGAATTGTATCCCAATTGTTCTTTATTTATATTATTTGAACCTGTATATAAAGCCCAAATGCCTATAAAGGCCACTTTTACTGGCTCTCTTGATTGGCCTTTATAGACAGGGTTGACTGTATCCTAAAAGCGGCACAAATATAAATATCACATGGCGAAAAGCTGTCAAGGTAATAAGGCCCAACCTAAGCTTCCGATTGGGTACTAATTCTTTAACTTAGTGTTAAACTTTCGACAGGCCTGTACTGTTTTTCGGTAATGCTGACATACAACGTTCCATAAATTGCATTTATTTCATTCAATGCTCACATACAAGTATCGCATAAATTGTATTTATTTCTTCAATTCTTACATACAAATGTTTCTGATACTGCTGTGTCAATCATGAGGTTGTTTTCTTAATGATGGACATATAACATTTCACATCTTGATGTTTCTCAGAAGCGGTCAATCGGAAAAAATCTATAAATTTCCGCCACTGAGTGTAATGTTTTATCTGTATGCAATCATATACATGAATGAAAAAAGGAAGTTCCTGAACAGTTTCTTGGTTTTGCCAAACATGAATGTGGTTTGGGTGTGTGGTATAAAAGGCATATCCCATACGAAAATGCATAGTTGAGCTTCAATTGAGGCTAACGTTTTACTTGAGGACATGGGACATGTTTAACTTGAGTAAAGTTAAGATGACTTAAAAACAGTTGATGAGCACCTAAGCACAATTGAGGATTCTGTTTTAAAACATTTCTTCACTTAAGATAAATTGAGGGTTTGAACGTTTTGCGAACGTTAATACAACGACTAAGGGTGATTGGGTTGTTGAGTTTATCCACAAACCTCTAGAATCTAGGATAAGTTATGGCCTATTTGACGTTTTCAATTTATCCAGAAAACTTTACAAAGTGACATAATACTAACAGTAACATTCTTGGTTTTATAACAGGCATCAACATTTATCTACCGCACATCAAAATAACTTTACTCTCTGCCAAAAAAGCAAAGTTTTATGATCAGCCATAACTCAAATCTATATCAGTTTAGTAAACAAAATATCTAAAAAGATCTTGAACTGTGTTATTTTCTCTAAGTTATTGTGTAAACCAAATTGATGAACAGTTATAAACAGCTATACGCCGCGAATTTGTACAGAATTTAAACAAAAATTGACATTTTAAGTACTTCCTTCTACTAAGCAGATCGAGATTATCCTAATGGTATATATGCAAACAACTTTTACCTGTCCGTTTGACCTTTCATTATGAATATTCATATAATAGACGCCACCCTATACATGCCTGTACATGTAGGTAGTACTAGGAGTCGCAGTCAATAATGTGTACATAAAATAAGTGATTAGTGTTTTAATTATGTATACAAAAATTCCTAAATTTAAATGCAGTCATCCATGCATGATCAATATTTAGATTAAAAGTCAAACGGACAGCTCAAAGTTGCTTGTCTATATATTATATACAGTACAGACTTGTCCAAAGTTTAACAATGGGTCATCAGAAAAGAGCCGTTGCACGTGCACGCTGTCGTGTGGCCGAGATAAAGATAGGTAGTAGCAGAGAAGTTGCCAAAAGATAGATAGCGGCTGTCGATTTGGCACTGGTTCGTTAGCTCGTTGTTAAACTTTCAACAGGTCTGTACTGTATAACTGTGACTAGCAGGTATAGGAAAACACTATAGACTTGTCCGGTTGACCTTCCATGAGGAATATCTATACACGATGATTTATAAATACATAGGTAGCATTAGCATTCTCGGGTAATATACACAAACAACGCATGTTTCCCGTAATGTAAAACGAAATAAGCACCTGTGTTCCCTATACATAAATGCTCTGATCCGTTAAAATATTTTAATAAAAGGTCAAGCGGACAAATCAATGTTTGACTATATAAGAGTATGAGTTACCTTCATAACAAATCGTGCTCTTTTTACATTGGTGCTACAGGGTTCTCGTACGTATGAAAAAACTATAAAACGACGATGTCCTCAGGTTCTAGATCTATAGGCTTTATTTAATATTTACAACAAAAGAAAGTCTGAAAATACAGAAGATTGAAAAATTCATAAATATTTGGTAAATAAAATAAATTTACAAAATAGAATATGCCGAAAATAATTATAAAAAAAAAAAAACGGGAAAAATAAATTAAGTTTTTCTTACCAGATGTTCGTTCTATGTCGATGAAAATAGGTGTTATAATAAAAAACAAACATACTTATCCATTTCCGAATCACAATCCAGAAGCAAAGTAAAAACTTTTGAACTGACAAGTTAGGTTAGACACGTGAACTTCCACCAGGGAAGTGAGGCCGGGTGCTCCGGAAGGGTAAGCACCTCCTGTTTAGCTAGCTACACCCGTCACGTGTGTAATCAAAATTGTGTGAAAGGAACATGGAACTATGAGACGTCAAATATATCCAAGGCAATCCTGGACACAGAGACATCAAACTTATCAACAATACTGTGATGAGTTTGATGATTTGCTGTTTAATGAAATTAGTAAGAGTTTCATGCAAAAGGAAAATTCGCAATACTATATACACTATAGGAAACCGGGGTTACATTTGGAAATTTACATTGGTACGGCAAATCTTTTCAGATTTAATTATTCATATGAAAACTAAAATTGATAAGATAAATTACATTTTCACACAACAAATGTATGGTTGATGAATTAACCCATCATTTATAATTTCCATAATCAATTCATCAATGCCATGATTAGGATGTTGCAGGTATTTGAACTTTCGTTTACATATTTATGATGATATATCACACTTTTGAATAGCTCCATTTCGGTTTTCCTTGATTCTGAGAAATACTGCATGTGAATACCACGTATGATATTCAGGTCATTAGAAAGGGTATTGATGACCTAAAGTCTAAAGACCCTGCTAAAACATAAATATATTGAATCTACTGTCATCGTTGTCTGGATCAACTTAATGAAGGTCTGTGTTTTCTCCTTAAAAACTCCAAAAAACCCATTTAAAGGGTGCAAAACACATAGACTCCAGATATCGATATAAGTAAATAAAATGAATGAGGACGTTAAACAGGATGGAAAGCAACAAACCAAGCTTCATTGCCTATCTGCTTCAAAAACACAGTATTCGTTACATATAAATTGGCATTATTCTGACAATCACACAGATTTAGACACCATACAATTATCACTATAAATAACGATACCATCTCTAAAGTTCAGATACTATCTTGATAAGTCGGCATTTTAGACAATATAGTATTATTTTAATGTCAGATCTTGCTGAGAAAGCTATGTTGAAATACCATGATTGCTAACTAGGTATATAGTTTTTCCCACATTGTTTTTACTACATTTACACCTTCATGATTATATTTACACCGTGAGTTTTGTTTTGATTCTGTAT
Organism: Anadara kagoshimensis; assembly: GCA_021292105.1. Classification (NCBI taxonomy): domain Eukaryota; kingdom Metazoa; phylum Mollusca; class Bivalvia; order Arcoida; family Arcidae; genus Anadara; species Anadara kagoshimensis. The sequence goes on along the minus strand of CM037870.1, from coordinate 26,944,652 downwards.
ACTTGTTTACATTACACGGTTGAAAGAAAACGTCCCAGTCAAGAATATTTCACTTATATCGAGATATCGCCAGTTATAGGCGAAGTGCAAAAATTTTGCATGTGCGTTGTGGTGGTGGCATTATACAGCAGGGTTCTTTATCGTGCCACACCTACCGTGACAAGGGTCCTCGTATATTTTAAGTTCCCATCCGAAAGAACCGTAACTTTCTTTTCGTAATGCCGAGTGTTTGGTAAAAGAACGGTCACGACCCACTTTTAAGTCTTAGGTCATATCAGACCCGGTTGAGTTTCGCACCCACGACCTTCCACTCACAGAGCAAGCACTCTACCAACTGAATTACCGTGATGGTTTATCTACACTGTAGTGTTTTAACCTTTTAAATAAAATATACAGCATAAAATGAAAAAAAAGTTTTAAATATTAGGAAATCGAAACAAATCTACTCAAAAATATATTTTTTTTTATTATTGTTTAACTTCGAATATTGATAAGTAAACTTTACATGTCTACAGAAGACGAGAATCATGGCGTCAGTTTTTTTTTTAAATTAAGGCATATTTTAAATTTTCATGAAGTACGCCCAAGTGTTCGCGTTATTTTTTTTTTCAATTGATCTAAATGTTTTGTGTATAAATGATTAATTTCTTATACAGCAAGACGCCATCTCATCCGATAAATAAATTGTTCATTATGTTTAGTCATATAATTTGACAGCAGTCTTGATATATGTTTAAATAATTGGAATAACATTTAAAGTTGCCAAAGCATTAGGTCATAGAGCTGATCAATAGATACAATATGACTGCGAAAATCGCTAAGACCCTGGTATACTTACATGTGCATGAGGAAAAATTTGAATCCATACAGTTTGCAAAAACCGCCAAAACGCGTTGGTGTGCATTAAGGGGAGATAATCTACACCTACTGATTGCAAAAATTAAACAAACCGCCATTTTGAAACGCACTGACATACTAACATGTTCATTGGGAAAGATGACAATTCACACAGATTGTAAAAACCGCCAAAATACACTGACATGAACATCTGCATAAGGGGAGATAATCAAAACCTACTGATTGCAAAAAACGCCAAAAACACATTGATATACAAAGATGAACAGTCCACGATATTCACACTATTCATTATAAAACTCGGACGTGGACTGGCATTAAGAATATTGTCAAAATAAGAGAAAAATTTATGAGATGTACGAGTAGATAAATATAATGTAATTCGTTTTAAATTGTATTTTTTACCAGTTATCAAAGAATTTAGAATATTATTATTATTCGTTATTAAATACGAACTTCCATCAATTTTTCTCTCCGTCCGTAAGAATTCCCTTGCATTTGGCCAAATCATCAACATAGATGCGCATTGAATTTACCCAAAATGTTTTCAAAATTTTCCTAGGAATATGGACCTTTGGACACAAGTGCAATAAAAAAAACAAGTACCTACTAGCGGGGTATCATAATTCACTGAATGTGCTTGTTACAACTGTAACACATCAAATTCAGTAGTTTTCAGAGTACAGTCAAACCTGTGACATTAAAAGCCACCTCTATATGAGAGTCGCTTGCATATAAAGGCCTGTAAAAATCCAAATTGCTGTTTATTAATATTTTTGAACTTTTATATAAGGGCAACCTGCCTATAAGGACCACTTGAGTGGACTATATAGACATGTTTAACTGTATTTTAATTTATAATAATTTATTTGAAAAAATGAACCGGTTTTTTTTCTTTTTCATTCAATTCCTTTAAAATGATTATTTCCAGGCGTGATTTTGTATACGGTAAATTATATTATAGCTCTGGGATTGAAAACTATTCCAATGTTTGTTGATCTATATCTAATAACGTCCGACTATTTTAATGAAAATCCATATAAACAATTAAAATCAACATGAATTAAATTTTAATTCGATCAATCGGAGGCTACCGTAGTACAATCCAACCTGCCTTAAAGACCGGGCGCGGTGGCCTAATGGATAAGACGTCAGTCTTCAAATCCAGGGTCTCTCACCGCTGTGAGTTCGAGTCCCACTCGGACCACATGTGGGAAAGTGAATTTTCCTTACCGTTGGCCTTTACTGATTCACCTGGTATCAGTATAATGGACTGGGGGAGTGGTACGTTTGTCTGCGGCGTACTGACTCTGTGAGCTAGCACGGTAAAGTCGCCCTGAGTGCGCGCTAGTACAAGGCAGACCATACAACACACTCGCACTTCACATGCATACACAAAAATTGTTCATAGATTAATCCATAGAGATTAATTAAATAGTTCTCGTCGCGAATAGCTGAAAAATTGCTGATGCGACGTTAAACAACATTCAACCAACCTTAAAGACCACCTATATATAACGGTCACCTGCTTATGAAGGCCATTAGAATTGTATCCCAATTGTTCTTTATTCATATTGTCATATATCATTTTTTTTTAATTTAATTATAGAATACATACAAAAAAATAGTAATGTCATATACCATTTTTGAGTGTATTTTATGATTAAATTAAAAAAATGGTATATGACAATATTATTTGAACCTGTATATAAAGGCCACCTGCCCATAAAGGTAATTTTTACTGGTTCCATTGGGTGGCCTTTATAGACAGGTTTGACTGTACCTAGATATCTTGTAAGTATTACGTTTTCTTTTATCGATAACAATTCCAGTGACTGATACAAACCACCAGGAAAAGCTGATAAAATGTTCACATAAAATATGTTATCTTTTCAAATAACATTTATGTATTTCCATTTTTTAACAGATGTTGAAAATGAAACTTTTATTTAACTCCAAGTATTTAATTATTTAAATGTTATAAGAACAAACAAGACATTTATGTGTAAAACAGCTGAAATTTGAAATGCATCAGGTTTCGTTACAATAATAAAGGACGTGTTTCACATTTTGTCAAGCGCACGGCATTTAGAAATGAGAGTCACTGGTTCTTTTGGAAGAGAGCTTAAAACCGATATCCGGTGTCTCGACCGCTTCAGCATGTTAAAGAACCCTCCCTGCACATTGGTCTGCGCGCACTGCAAAGGTAAAAATTTCTGTCACTCCAATTATAGGTTGTAACGTTTCGATATAAGTAAATATTCTTGACTGTGACGTAAAACCCCAATTGACCACGCAAGCATTTGCCTTAACTAGAGAAAAAACATACTAATTTTATTTTGATTTTGTTTTTAAATCTATTAAGACATTTTGATATATTTACATTTCTTGCATTTTGATGCTGTTTGTGTGTGGTTTTGTAATCTATCATGTTATCATTTCTCTGATTACTTGAGAATTAAATTTGATTTTTACTTAAACCCTGTCAATCATACCATTCAGATATGTTCATCCACGTCACAGCGATCAAAATTAATTAAATCTTAATTCAATAAATTGTAGAATATCGTATTATATGTCACGTATAATGATTACGTTCAGAAAATGTATTGATAACATTCCACGACCGATACCTTCGGTACAAGTCTTTTGAATGTATAACACAAAGCTCACTGTCTATCTTCTACCATAACTGTCTCCGTCAAATGTAAAATATTTTGGCCCAATACAATCACAAACGGTTGATATATTGTAAATGATAAATTCAATATGTAAGACGGATTCAGATGGCTAGGACATGTCTTTAGAATGTAAGGAAGTAAATATGACATTACCAATGCTACCCTTAGATGTACACCACCGGGATAAAGATCACATGGCAGGCCAAAAACAACCTGACCCAGAAGAGTTGAAGCAGAATTAAAAGAACTGAAACCAAAAATAGATCTAGAGCCGAGTGGCGTGGTTTCGCTCCACCGGGAGCTAAGAGGATAGGTAACGAATTAGTAGTTCATTTCAGTCTGTATTTAGCTATATTTCGAAAGGCGATCAGCATGTGCTATCCATCTCGGCCACTAAATATCCATATCTCTGCCACTACATGTAGCCTAGACTCCTTTTCGTTGACTTACTTGACTTAATTCAGTCTCTCCTAAGTGTTAAATCTTCGACAGGCCTGTTCTGTATCACCGTAAAAAATTGATAGTTTTTCTAATTTGTATTTGTTGTTAGTGTGCAAAACTTTATAATAATAAATAACTGACAGGAAATTTTATAGCAGGTGTTATACAGGTTTTAATAATTATTTAAAATTTAAATAATTTAAATGTATATTTAATCCATCAAGCATTGAATATGACTGCTTCGAGAAATAATGGGAGTGGATTTTATCTATATACAGCACGTGTAATTTCTGCTGAGAAAAAGGAATGTTTTGCAAATAACAAAACATCAATAACATCACGCTATTTATGTAATAATATTAGAAATCATATAAAAATGAACAAAAAATATTTTCTATTCTCTACAAAAAAATCAAATTATCTAATAACTTCATGTTTTAAGAAGGGCATAGAACGTATGTAATGATATTAGAATACCATACAAAATACTTCATCATATAGCATACCGTCATTACGACTGAAGTGTCCTTGATAACGCCACAATCAATTTAACCCATTTGGCTCTTGAATGGATGTAGCCAATTAACGCCGTGGGTCATTGAGAAATTACCTGAACGCCTTTTCACCTCCTGAAAATAATTATCAAATTATTATATAAATGACTGATATCAATGTTTTTGATTCATTAGTCAAATGCAAAGTTGAAATTTGATATACTCCGTAATCGCAGTATTGTTATTAAGTTTGATGTCTCCGTGTCCAGGGTTGCTCTGGATATATTTGACGTTCCGTGATTTCATATGTATGTTCCTTTAACTCATTTTTGATGTGCAGTTAGCTAAATATGAGGTGCTTACCCTTCCGGAGCTTCCTGGCTTCACGTCCCTTGCGGAAGTTCACGACGTTCCGTGGTTTCTTTTTCCTTTAACTCATTTTTTTATGTATAGCTAGCTTACCATGAGGTGCTTACCCTTCTGGAGCATCCTGACCTCACTTCCCTTGTGGAAGCACACGTGTTTAAGCTAACTTGTCCTTTGCAAAGTTTCTACTTGGCTTCAGGATTGTGATACGGGCACAATATAGTATGTTCGTTTTTTTTAATTATAACACAGCAAATATTTTTTTCTTTACGAATCTACTCGTAACCATTTTACTGCTGGAGTAAATTCGAAAAAATCTCAGCAAAATGTAAAGTGGTTTTTACGTTAAATATCATATGTCTATATGTTTTATATTAGAATAACTCTTACGTTAAAAGAAAGGTTACATACTGTTATGACAATTTGAATTGAATTATACACTAAATCTTATTATGCATAATTGTTTAAAAGCCTAGACATATACATCTTACTTTACATAATGCGGTTTAATTTATTACTTCAAAACAAATATCGGGAGTGATTTATAAAGAGTTCAATGTAACATGTAATCATTTCTTATCTCCGACATAAAAAAGTTAACAACAGTTTCTCAAGCAACATATTGAAGTGACACCGGAGTAGGTTCATAAGGATGCAATTTTGGCCTAGTTCACTTTATTGATTCGATTAATCACATAGAAATAGAAAATGTCATTTACTTAAAAATATTTTTTCTATTGGTTTCCATGACCACCAATGCAAGACAGACTTCCTATTCCAAGTGGAACGCTCCTTACTTGGTGCTTACTTAGAACAGAACTCATTATAAAACCTATATATTAAAAAAACAATTGGCAACATCCAACGCACCAAGTTCACAGCACAATACAAATATTGTCATTGTCCCGACATTGACAACAAATGACCACACGAAAATAAAATTGTTCAAATTCGGATCTGATCGTAAAACATCGGGCTATTCGTGAAAGCATCTTTAATCGTCGTATGCCCGCCTCTTGAGTTTTTCGGACTTCGGTAGCAAAATCGTGAGCGTTGACAACATCTTTGGCTTGTCGTAAAAATTGCCAAAGGATCATGCGAATGCTCATTTTCCTTACACACAAATTTGATTACACGTGATGGGTGTAGCTAGAAACAGAAGGTGCTTGCCCTTCCGGAGCACCCGGCCTCACTTCCCTGGAGGAAGTTCACGTGTCTTACCTGACTTGTCAGTTCCAAAGTTTTAACTTTGCTTCTGGATTATGATTCTGACATGGATGAGTATGTTTCTTTTTGATTACTTGTTAAGTACGTGTATCCATTTTGCATACACAATGAACCATAGACTAGCAATAATTTGCCGATAGACTTAACGAAGATAGTGTCCACCTACAATGTCAATGTATTGTGTTCCTTATATATCAAAAATTGTCAGTTGTCAGTTCACAATTGTTGTCGGGCTGCTTAAACTCTCTATGTTAATTTTCACACTGATAAAGTGTGTATACTGTCCACCTTCGATGCCAATACATCATGTTCCTTATGTACATCCGAAATTGTCAGTTTACCATTGTTGTCGGGTTGCTTTAAGGTAGTTCCATACTTTATTTACAAATCGCTTGTAAACACATATTGAAATTTTGATATGTTGTACATGGGCATAAACCATTCAACATGCCAAAATTTCAGGGCAGGTATTCGACTTGCTTAAGAAGTTCTGAAGCGCCACCTGGTGGCCGTTTTCACGACATAAACGATCAAAGTATAACTACTGTTATCAACAAATAAGCTTTAATAATTTTTGTCATGCTTAGAAACCAAAAGCCTCTTGCACCCTTTCGTTAATTTTCAGATTTTTAAAAAACTAAGTCGAATATGACCCCTGATTTTCACATATATTGCACATGAATATAAAGGTTTGATTTTCGGAAACAAAAAATAGGAGGTCGTCAAACTACTTTTTTCATAAAATTGCATCAAAATCCTGAAACAAGAAAAAAGCCTCATTTCTTACGTAAGAAGTTACCAATAATGTCCTAGGATACTATTATGAACTCATTTTTTTCGTTTGGTATTAACAAATAAACAAAAACACTGATTGTGAGCTATTTGGCTGTGCAAAACAAAACCAACTTAAATTTCATATGGTCTGTCACCCATAGAAACCCATAGCAACCGTTACCCAACACAGATCAGTTAAAGTGGAAAGGGGATTCGTATACATTGATGAAGCGTTCTTGATTCTAGGCCTCTGAATGAAATGCAAATACACTGCTAAAATTTGACATCGAGAAAAATTATCATACAGTATGTTTATTGAAGAATCGTCAGTTTGTGTCCTACTATTTGTATTTAAAATCACAGAAAAAAAAACCAAACATAAAGCGGCATTTAAAATACCGTCTTCAAAATTTAAACAATATACTCAAATCTTTCAATTATTTGGAATAGTACTCTCAACAGTGTAGATCTACCTAATTTCCGTTATACACACTATACATCTTCTTCTTTAAAAATAGTGCACAGAATTGATATTGTGAATTCTAATCTTTCTAAACTTTTTAAGCAAGTCGAATATCTGCCCTGAAACTTTGGCATGTTGAATGGTTTATGCCCATGTACAACAAATATGTGTTTTCGGGGGATTTGTAAAGTATGGAACTACCTTACGGGTATATAACGACATTTTCTGTGTAAAATGCAATTGTTTATTTCTTTTTTTTTTTTTTTTTTTTTTTTTTTGCTTTTAAACGTATATCAATTTGTCTGAATTGATACCTATTTGTACTAAATGTACCAAGACGATCACATTTCTTATCATTAGACAAATAACAGATCTATTCTGAAAATAGTGTAGACTTAATTTGTTTTTTGTCAAAAGAAACACAGTTTGACACATGTCTTTTCAATGCGTAAAAACAGTTTATAATTATTTCGTAAACAATACACGTTGCAGACATAGACTTAATATGATGTGTTTCCATTAAGAGAATTGTCAATCGGAAGCGAAATCGACAAGATTGTTTTTATTCGTTGCATTGAATGCGGAGTAACAGTTGCATTAGCCTAAAGGTTTTACAAGTAGTAAATTGTGAATTAATTCGTAAAGTGCTTTCTTTAATATAGTTTTACTCCAGTAAAACAGTATAGCAGGAATTTAATTCCAGATTGGAAATTATAGCTTTTATTTGTACTTTCAAGTATATACAGCTGTGATTGTTTAATCCATAGATGTTAATTTGTAACTATGTCAGTAACTATGCAATGAATATCAGAATGGCCTAAAGTACAAATAGGTTACGAACTATATGAGATTTATATATAATTGAACAAAAGGTAACAGACATTGGTCAATTCACCAAAAACAAAACAAACAACGTACGAACAATATAAGAAACAAAATAAACATATACTAAGACCATTGGTTTTAAGGTACCTGATGTATATATTTGTTGCATTGCGGAGGAACAATCGCATTAGACTAACGGTATTAAAAATAGTCAATTGTGAATTTAATTCGTTAAGTGTTTTCTTTAGTATAGTGTTTAATTCCGGTAAAACACTTTATATAGTTAGTTAGTTAAAGTCTGTCCCGAGCCATTAGGCCTATCAGGCCGGAGCTTATCCCGGTTTCGGTGGCGTTAAGCGACTGAGAGTACAAGACTCTCCCCTGAATGGGACGCCGGTCCATCGCAGGGTTAACCCCCAGCATTTTGCTGGTACTCATTTATTTTTCAGCTGAGTGAACTGGAACAACGTGAAATTAAGTGTCTTGCTCAAGGACACAACACATCGCCCGGTCCAGGGATCGAACCCACGACCTTCGAATCATGAGTCCAACGCCTTAACCACTAGGCCACGGTATAGCAGGTATTTAATTCCAGATTGATTGGAAATTATAGCTTTTATTGTACTTTCAAGTATATACTGCCGTGATTGTTGTTTTTTTCATAAATGTCATTGCCATGTTAATAGACAAGCCAGTATAACCATGCAATAAACATCATGATGTCCTAAAGTACAAATAGGATACGGACTATATGAGATTTATATATAAATGAACAACAGGTTCCAGACATTGGCAAATGTACCAAGAATACAAAACAACAATCAGCATATATTTAGATCGCTAGTTGTAAGTATCTAGTGGTTAAGTTCAGGTACTTTTTGCTGTCCAATACATTAGGTACCGCTAGATTTAATGACTAAGTGGTATCCATTTGTGTACCTAAAACTATTCAGTCAAAAATCCTCAAAATCAAATAAAATTAAGACATGTTTCTATAAAAGGGTTACATGTAGTTTAATACAATGTTGCAATTAAAGATTCCAAGTAAAAGAGCGAAATCCTGAAAATTACATTTCCTTTACAGGCTAGTTTTATGCATAAAATTCCTGGATGAGAGTGATTTGGGAGTCAGTATACTTTGACTATACTACCTCATGGCGATGAACCAAGGCATTGTTGAGTAAACCAGAATGCCCGGAGAATACGTTTGGCAAGCAAACTGGAAAACTTATTTGCACTTTGATCTGCGGGAGTGTGATTCAAATGTACCCCTACTAGCCCTAAAATATATATAATTTACTATGAGTGGTTGTTACCGTAATTTGATGTTGTGCAAATAAATAGGTGAGAGAATCAACCTAACAACCCTTTAAACATGTTTGTACATGGTTTGAAAAAAAACGTCAGAGATCGATATATGATTCAATGTTCATGTAATTTACACTTCACATTTAACATTGATTAAGAAAACAGTTAAATCTAATTCCTCGGAATAACACGATTTAAGATGTATTACATTTCAACATGCATTCATTTACATGGTAGTTCAAAAACAACGCACTAATTCACCCTTATTATAAAAATTAATACATTGTTAAACAAAAACAAACAAGTTCAAAAGCTTATTACTGAAAATAACGAAACTATTACGGATGCGGATGAAATTCTAAAAGAAGAGAAATCTTTTTTTGAAAAAATTTACACTAGCTCTATCGGTACAGAAAACAACTCGGATTTAAGTTTTAATTTTTTTGACCACTCAGTTATTCCAAATATCAACCAAGTACAGAGAGAGTCTTGTGAAACAGATATAACCTTATCAGAATGTACTAATATATTAAAAGACTTCAAAAATGGCAAATATCCCGGAAGCGACGGTTTCCAAATTGAGTTCTATAAATTCTTTTGGGAAGATATTAAATTTCTGGTTTACGAAAGTATTAATTATTCTTTTAAACAAGAATTTATGTCCTCAGATCAAAAACTTGGACTTATTACTTTGATTCCTAAAAAGGACAAAGATAGAAATTTTTTGAAAAATTGGAGACCTATCTCCCTACTCAATGTTGATTACAAAATGGTTTCTAAAATACTGCCTAAACGATTAAGAAATATATTACCAGATATTATAAATTCAGATCAAACTGGATATATTAAAGATCGATATATAGGTGAAAACATCCGTACCATTTCTGATTTAATTTTCCTGACAAATTTAAAAAATATACCTGGTCTTATACTCTTATTGGATTTTGAAAAAGCCTTTGACACGTTAGAATGGTCCTTTATTCAGCAAGCTTTATCTGCATATGGGTTTGGGGAAAATTTTAAGTGGTGGGTTAAAACTTTATATAGCAATGTTCAAAGCAGAATTTTGAATAATGGATATGCTTCAGAGTCATTTCAAATTTCAAGAGGAGTGCGTCAAGGTTGTCCTTTATCGCCATATCTTTTTATCATATGTATAGAACTACTTGCAATCTCGATACGAAAAAACAAAAATATTAAAGGAGTTAAAATTGATGACACGGAATACAAAATTAGTTTACTTGCTGATGATACCACTTGCTTTCTAGATGATGAACAATCAGCTTTTGAAGTTATTTCATTAATGGACCAATTTAGAATCTGTTCAGGTCTTCGTATTAATCTCGATAAAACTGAAGCTTTTTGGATAGGTTCTAATAAAAATCGTCCTCCTGGTACTCTTCCGGTTAGATGGCAAAAAGACTTTTTTTACACTCTGGGAATATGGTTTTCTAATGACGAAATAGAAACAACCAATAAAAATTTAAATTCGAAATTAAAAGACTTAAAAACAACCCTTAATTTGTGGAAAATGCGGAATTTAACTTTAATTGGGAAAATCCAAATTGTAAAATCGCTAGCACTATCAAAATTAGTATATCAAAGTGGTTTAATATCTGTTCCAACAAACTTCATTAAAGATGTGCAAGCAGTAATAGACAATTTTATATGGAAATCTTCTATTCATAAGATTAAGAAAAACACAATGATTAAATCAATAGAGAATGGAGGTTTAAAATATCCCAATTTTGAATATCAGGTGAAGGCTTTGAAATTATCTTGGATAAAACGTTACTTAAGTCCTCAAGCATCAAAATGGAAACAATTATTTCATTCATATTTTAAAAATATTTCTCTTATTCATCTTCTCCAATCCAGATGCTGTATTGAAAAACTGGGCATTCCCTTATCATCGTTTTATAGAGATTTACTTCACTACTGGATGGAATTAAGATCACTTGATGATAATATGATTTTTCCAATAATACACAAAGAAGTATTATGGTTTAATGATAATATTAAAATAGGTAAAAAGGTAATTTTCTTTAAAAAATGGTATGAAAGTGGCATTACTTATATATCAGATTTACTAGATTCTTCTGGGAATTTTTTAACACATACTTCTCTATGTCAACGCTTTGAGTTTAATACAAATTTTTTAGAATATATGAGCATTTTAAATGCTATCCCTAAAACATGGAAAGAATATCTCAAGAATAAAACTGTCCCAAACATAAATGATACTAATTTAATCTTAAAAATGAAAAGCACACATGTTAATATTTTGAAAATGTCATGTAAAGATTTTTATTGGGCCTTTATTGAAACCATTCATGAAACTCCTACTTGTGTAGGTAAGTGGTCAGAAATATTTCAAATCGAACAGGATAATTGGAAACTTATATTTAGACTCCCGTTTAAATGTACATTAGATACAAAATTGCAAGAATTTCAATTTAAAATCATACACAGAATTATAAGTCACAACAAACTACTTTTTAAAATGGGAATCTCAAATAGCCCCAATTGTACATATTGTAATGAACTAGATACAATTGTGCACAAATTTTATTTCTGTAAAACTTTAGAAGTATTTTGGAAAACTTTTGAAAATTGGTGGAACAAAATCAACCGAACAAGTATCTCTCTTACATGTTATGATGTAATTTTTGGTTTATATCAGGAAAATTCTTCTCCACAATTAAATTATTGTATATTAATAGCAAAATTCTTTATTCATACATTAAAACTAGACAAATGCTTTAACTGCATAAACTCAGAGGGTTTTAAACTCCTTTTAAAAAACAAAATAATCATTATGAAACATATTATGTATAGTAAAAATCAGTTTATTGAATATGAAAACCTCTGGAGTAAACTTTACAATTCTGTTTAACCTAATTAGAATAATACTTTTTTGCTATTTTTTGAATTGGTATAATTTTGTTTTGTTTATATATATATATATATATATGCAGTCTGACCTGCCTTGAAGGCCACCTCTATATAAGGGTCACCTGATTATAGAGGCCAGTACAATTGTATGTTAAACGTTTTTTGTTCCTATTATTTAAAAGCCACGTGGGCTACTTTTGATGATTCCTTTTGGAGGTCTTTATAGACAGGGTTGAATGTATATAGCAAGTCTCCACTTGTATATAATTGCAATCTTCTTTTTGTGTGTATAATATGTATTTTGGATATATTTATATATTATGTATGTACGTTGCATAAGTTAATGAGAGCTAACAAAAATAAATAAAAAAAAAAAAAAACATTGTTAAATTCTACAAAAGGATGTGTTCAACTAAAAGAGCATTAAAACGCTACAAGGCAATACTTTTTTTCTAAAAACTTCTTTATTAATTCAAAACATATCATAGGACTAAATAAGACCTCCATGTATTTTTGTCAACCTACGTCGTAGAATGAAGTGACTCTGTTTGGCTACCAAACTAAATCGGTCCAGCGGTCCAGAGGCTCTACATAACCATATTAATAACAGATAAAGACTAAAAACTATTGTAAGGGGAAAACAAATAACTTCTATAAAATTTTCACCATTACTAACACTGGCATATGGATAAAATATGAATTAATTTCGATGATGGAATGACACTATTTTAACTTTAACACATATACGTGTTCCTGAGCAATTATCAAACCTCATGATTGAGGAATAAAATCAAGTGTCTAATGATTGGAATGACCCTATTTGTATTCACAAGTTCATTGATATGTCTAGAAAGTCTTGGCTCTCATTAGCAGGATGTTAATTGGTTTGTCTGTGCTTCAAGTACCGTGATTATTCAGCTTTTCCTCCTCTTACCGTCAAGTTAAGTTGATATTATGTCTAATTGTACCTTTGTTGACGTATAATGAAATGTTCTTGTAGAATATTGTCAAATAACAAACATCCTTTGCACTAACTAGGCAAGAAACCATCAGGTTAAAACGCGTAGTTGAGTTGAGACGGTGTTTAATAAATGTCCAACTCAAGACTATTTCACTTACATCGAGTATTCGCCAGTTATTGGCGAAGGCGCAGACATTTTGCCTGTGCTTTAGGTTCATAGCATTATACAGCAGGGTTCTTTATCGCGCCACGCTTACCGTAACACAGGACTTCGTTATTTTAACTTTCCATCCGAGGAAATGTGACTATCATTTTGTGATGCCAAGTGCTCTCTGACACATGAACATTTACTACCCACTTTTGAGACTTTGAATAGACCTGGTCGGGGTTCATACCCTCGCCCTCCCTTTACGGGGCGAGCACTTTAATAACTGAGCTACCGCAGTGGTTGCCACATTAAAACGAAAAAATAAGAAAATCACATAATCAAAACGCTAGTAATAAATCATAGAAAAATGACTAATAAGTAATATTAATTCCTTTGTATCCCTCCTTATAGTGACGTATTTACAAGTTCCAAGTAAAGAAAGCTTAATATAGATATACAAGAAGTTATTTTTAAGAATCATATTTCTGTGAGGTACAAGCAGAGCTGAATATCAAAACATCATGTTCTTTCATAATGTAACAATAGAAATCATTGAAAGTCCATGCTCGTAAAAGCGACCATGTTCTTAGTCTTTGCAAATTTTGATATAAAAAGATATGTTTCTATTATATATGACGACCGTCTATAGCAGCAGGTGGTATTAAATTGACAATAGACTAATGATGTATAAAGTCTTATATTTTCTATGATACTGTCTGCAATGGCTGACCGTTTTAATTAATATGTCTTTTCTAAATCAAATATATAAATAGACTCAATGGAACTACAAAATTATCATAAACTGACAATAACCTGAATCAAAAACAAACACACTAATTCATATCCAAATCACAATACCAGTCCAAAGTAAAAAGTTTGAAACTGGCAAATAAGACCGGGTACTGCGGGAGGCTAAGACACATTCTTACTGAATAATTAAAATTTTCCTTGTTTGAATAAAAAAGCATACTAATCCATGTCCAAATCACAACCCAAGAGCAAAGCAAAAACATTGAAACTGGCAAATTGAGGAAAAACCAGGAAAGTGAGGCCGGGTGCTCCGGGAGTGTAAGCACCTCCTGTTTAGTAAGCTACAAACATCCACCACGTGTGTAATCAAAACCAAAACAAAAAATATGTTTTAACATACTAAAACCATCATGGTTGACAGTTGCAACATGACTTTTCTTTAAATGGCATAGGTTGAAAAGTATTATAACGTTCCGTGTTGATTAATATCTCCCAATAACTAATATCTAAGCATGAGTAGGCATTTTCAAAAATATGCACAAATCATTAATTTTTAACTATTTCTAATCAATTTGAAATGTCAGATTTCATATTTTAACACAAAAACGTGAGTGTCAAAATCAAAACCATTTATTATTTACCTACGTTTGTGACGATCGTTAAATTGTGGTAATGGAATCCTTAAATTCGCTACTTTTATGTTTTTAAAGGATTGCCTGATTGGTTTTATGTAGTAAGATAAATGTTTGTATCGTTGAAAATATCAAAGTTTTGTTGAAATAAGAACACACACAAGAGATTCCCATCGACAATTTTATCAAGGTTTAGCAAATCGGTCTAAATTAAAAAAAATGTCTTATTTCAACAGCATACACAACATTGATGAAACTGTTACATAGCCTCCAAACATCATCATCTATTCAAATATTTGAAGGCAATCCAGAAATAATTCGCAGCTTTATTGGAATAAGCAAATCGGTGTAAATTGTTGACAGTGTACAACACGTTGAAAAAACTGCCAAAAAGTCCGTCCGACATATCATCATCTATTCAAATATATCTGAAGGAAATTTAGAAACTTGTTTTATTTCAAATTGTTGACAGCGTACAATACATTGAAGAAACTTTTAATCTGCCTGAAATATCAGAAACTATTTAATTGTCTACAAGCAATCAGAAATTGTTTGCATTTTTAACTGAAATTGTAAATCGGTGTGACTTAAAAAATATCTTATTTCAAATTGTTTATAGCGTACGACACATTGAAGAAACTTTTAATCTGCCTGAAATATCAGAAACTATTTAATTGTCTACAAGCAATCAAAAAATTGTTTGCAGAAATTGTAAATCGGTGTGATTTAAAATATATTTTATTTCAAATTGTTGACAGCGTACAATACAATCAAGAAACTGTTAATCTACCTGAAATATCAGAAACTATTAATTTTGTCTGAAAGCAATTAATAAATGATTTGCAGCTTTAACTGAACTTGTATTCATGAGCGAAGATATATGAATAAGAAGGGAGAAAATTGTGACTGAAAGTCAGGAAACCACGACAAAATGACAGTTAATAAATGCCTTACCCAAAGAAGGCATGAACATACATTAGCATGTATAAACATACATTGGCAACACCGATTACATAACTGGCTTTAAGTGACATGTTACATGACGAATTAAGTAAAACACTTGTACTTCCACCAGACCAAGTAAACTGGAAGGGTGGCATCTCCTTTTTAGCTTGCTGCACCGTCTTATTGGGAATGAAACGAAAAGAGAACTATACCACGTTAAATATATCCAATACAAGCTTTGGCACAGGGGCATAATATGTATCAATAATACTGCGATACCCTAAAATTTTAGGGTCTTGTTAAGTATAGGTATGCAATATCACTGAGTCAAAAACTTATTTGTAATCAGCTTGCTTCGTTGTAAAAACTGTCCTTAGTGGCACCATGCTCTGTCATAGTGTATACACTGTGAAACCAGTAAAATCTGGTATATTGCTGCATGGAAAAAGGAAAAATGATGATAGTAATATTTAAGTTTGTCATATAGCTTCAAATTATTATTTCGTGCTCATCATACATGAGGTTAAAATATGAAGCAGAATTGGAATAATCGGTTGTATCTTTTATTTCAAACTAACTACGATAGATGGCATTTATATTCATATTCACTTGAAATATAGAATTAATAAAGGTCTTTATATCTGTTTGTGGAATTATCAGTATTTTTCCTATATATGTGTATGTAGAATTGGATTATTTTTTATTCTGTCAGTAATATTTTAAAATAAATTATGCTCAGTATGTCTGAAGATGATAGAAACAGGCATGTAAAATCTAATCTTTTACAGAAAGTATGTTACTCTGCAATTGGCAGTTAATTTATTTTAACTTTACCTTTGGTTGTCATCAATTGATTATGTCCCTATGATCAAAATAATTATTATCATAAGCAATTACGACTATAGTATATATGTAATTTACGAAATCATAAAATTACCATGGTAACAATGTGTTTATTTACACCAAAAAAAATGTGTAGCTGTCTAATTTGTATAAAACCATCCTAATACATAATATCACTTACTTTATTACTTTATAATTATAAAACGCAAAAGGGGTTCATTCTTTGTGCAGTCTTTCTTTTAGTATTTAATCGTATTTTTCTAGGAAAGTGTAACAGATTGCCATGGTAACCGTAATATTTGTTTATGCCATTAGGAAAAGGTACTTAGTAATTAACAATTATGAACATGAGAATCCATTTTTATAGTTTTTATAGGCAAAAAACGGTTTAATTAAATTCAAACAAGGTTATTGTTTTCTGTTGGCAGAATTATGACGGATTCTCTAAAAATAGACCAAAAGAAGCCTGTCTAAAATTAAAATCTAACTTATTACAAATAATAAGTTTCTCTGTAATTGGCAGTTAATTAATTTTACTTTACTTTATGTTTTCATTAATTTATTATGTCCCTATGATCAAAATAATTATTATCATTAACAATTACGACCATAGCCTATATGCAATTTATGAAATTATAAAATTACCATGGTAACAATTTCGTTTATTTACGCCAAAAGGAATGTATAGATGTCTCATTTGTATACAAAAAAACATCCTAATACATTATATCACTTTATAACTTTATAATTATAAAACGCAAAAGGGGTTCATTCTTTGTGCATCTTTCCTTTAATGTTTAATTGTATTTTTTCTAGGAAAATGTAACAGACTGCCATGGTAACCGTGATATTTGTTGATGCCATTAGGAAAAGGCACTTAGTAATTAACAATTATGAACATGAAAATCCATTTTTATAGTTTTTATAGGCAAAAAGGGTTTAATTAAATTCAAACAAGGTTATTGTTTTCTTTCAGCGAAATTATGATGGTTTCTCTAAAAATAGTCCGAAAGAAGCCTGTCTAAAAATCAATGTCGGATGTTATTTTCTCGATGACTACATTACATTATACATGTAGATAATTACCTACATATAATGGATATATTTTCTGAACCATATGTGGCACTGTACTCTAACTTCATTCACGACGTAAGACGCATTAGATAAAAACATATTTATGGGGAGAAACAACATTTTTTATTTTCCAGTCCAAAATAAATTAGTAATTAAATTGCAGTTCTTTTCTAATTTTCGATTCAATCATTTTACAAAAAAGAAACAATCTTGCACCTGCTATCTCCTAAGAAACTTTTTACTACGGTTTACTTTATGGGTTCAATTGATTAGGATCAAGGGTTCGAAGGTCAAAGTCAAAGTCAAAGAAATGGATTAGTATGTTTGTTTTTGATCACAGATGCAAAGGGACACAGAAATGGTTAATTATCTCGAATACTATAAACTTTTTATATAGGGCATGTATATTAGAATAGTGTTGGTTTTGATGTATGAATGAAGTTCATGGGTTAAAAGGGCAAGGTCACAGATGCAAACAAATACTGAAATGGCCTAGTTTTTTTAAGGTTTTGTTTAGCTGTTTATAAATATACTGCAGTAAGACCCTAAATGTTTAAGATGGAGCATTCGTAGGACAAGTTTTAAATATTTGCAATAATCCTGACATATTGAACCTAACTGCTGAAATTGGGACATTCTTTCTAATGTTTTAAATTGTTATTTGAACCACTGCATGAAATATGTACATGCCATTAGGTGGACATTAAGGCCCTTGGGACTCATGTTAATCAAGTTGTGATTTTAATTTTGCACAAAGATAAAACAGAGCATAACTCATTATCCATATAAATTTTTGAGTGCCCTGATGAGCCTAGGCTTAAAATAATAATTATCTACGTTTACTGCATGGATATCTTGAATATGGTATATATGTTTAGGTTGGAACTGTATAGCACTCTGTAATTTAAAGGATATCAATTTGAGAAAGTTGTATTTGTTTAAATAAGTACAAAAACAAAGATTAACTACAGCATGATTAATTATTCATAGCGCTTCTCGAATAAACAGTATCCCTTTAAATACTATTCATAAAGTCGGTAGACGCACGAAGTATATATTTACATTGAATGAATAAAGATTGTACAATATAATAATGCAGTAATGTGATTCAACAGAGTGAAAATCCAATTAGATTATAGCATAAAGGCTACTGGAATACATTCGGTAAGAATGGCATTGCATTTACCCGCCAATGTCTATTTAAATTACACACTATACCAGTGTTAATTGTACAACACAAGGCTGAGATTTGCAGCGTGTTTTGTAAGCGAATTGTGTTGAATAATTGAGTTTTACGTCTATGTTTCTTATCTGAAGATAGCCAGTTCAAGAACATGGACAAACCCGTAGAACCTGGGGAAAACCACCGATCTTAAACAACCAAGATGAACTCTCAACTGAAATGTAACCCTTCACGATCACTAAATAGCTTTGGTTTGAAAGTCTTTGTGCTTCGAAATTATTTACAAACCTAAGAACTTTCTAATTAGACCAAGATGAAATTTCTTCATTTACTAGTTACATTCGGTTAAAAACGCAAAATTAAAGACTAACAACAACATCATTAATTATTCATAGCGCTTTTTGAATAACCAGTATCCCTTAAATACTACGAATAATGTCGGAAGACGCACGAGTATATATTTACATTGAATGATTATAGAATGTACAATATAATAACACAGCTATGTGATTCAACAGAGTGAAAACCCAATTAGGGCGTAGCACAAAGGCTACTAGAATACATTCAGTAAGAATGTTATCTCATTATCATTCAATGTCTGTGTTAATTGTACAGCACTAGGATGAGATTTGCATCTTGTGTGTGTAAGCGGAGTTGAGTTCAGTAACTGGACTTTACGTCTATGTTACTTATATGGAGATAGCCAGTTCAAGGACATAGACAAAGCCGTAAAACCTGGAAAAAACCGCCGATCTTTGACAACCAAGATCAACTGTCAACCTGAAATGTAACCCTTCACAATCACCAAATAGTTTTGATTTTGAAAGTCTTGGTGCTTCGAAACTGTTTAGTTTACAAACTTAATAACTTTCTAATTGGTTCAAGATGAAATTTTCTCATTTACTGCATGGATATCTTGAATATGGTATCTATGTTTAGGTTGGAACTGTATAGCACTCTCTAATATAAAGGATATCAATTTGACTAAGTTTGTCAAAGTTTGACATTTGTTTAAAAAAGGGAAAACAAAGACTAACAACAGCATGATTAATAATTCATAGAGCTTTTCAAAAAGACAGTGTCCCTTAAATACAACGTAAAAAGTCGGTAGTTTATATTTACATTGAATGATTATAGCTTGTACAGTATATGAATACAGCAATATGATTCAACAGAGTGAAAATCCAATAACAGCAAAGCATAAAGGATACTAGAATACATTCAGTAAGAATGTTATCCCATTACCCTTCAATGTCTGTGGTAATTGTACAGCACTAGGCAGAGATTTGCATCTTCTGTGTGTAAGCGGAGTTGAGTTCAGTAACTGGACTTTACGTCTATGTTACTTATATGGAGATAGCCACTTCAAGGACATAGACAAAGCCGTAAAACCTGGGAAAAACCACCGATCTTTGACAACCAAGATCAACTGTCAACCTGAAATGTAACCCTTCACGATCACCAAATAGTTTTGATTTTGAAAGTCTTGGTGCTTCGAAATTGTTTACAAACTTAATAACTTTCTAATTAGTTCAAGATGAAATTTTCTCATTTACTGCATGGATATCTTGAATATGGTATATATGTTTAGGTTGGAACTGTATAGCACTCTCTAATATAAAGGATGTCAATTTGACTAAGTTTGTCAAAGTTTGACATTTGTTTAAAAAAGGGAAAACAAAGACTAACAACAGCATGATTAATGATTCATAGCGCTTTTCAAAAAGACAGTGTCCCTTAAATACAACGTAAAATCGGTAGTTTATATTTACATTGAATGATTATAGCTTGTACAATATATTAATACAGCAATATGATTCAACAGAGTGAAAATCCAATTACAGCATAGCATAAAGGATACTAGAATACATTCAATAAGAATGTCATCCCATTACCCTTCAATGTCTGTGTTAATTGTACAGCACTAGGCTGAGATTTGCATCTGCGGAGTTGAGTAATTTGGTTTAACGTCTATGTTACTTATATGAAGATAGCCAGTTCAAGGACATGGACAAAGCCGTAGAACCTGGAGAAAACCACCAGTCTTTGGCAAGCAAGGTAAACTTGCAATATGTAACCCTTCAAATCTCCAAATAGTTTTCTCCCATTTTATAAAGTTTTTGAAAGTCTTTGTGATTTGAAATTGTTAAAAAACTTTCTAACTGGTTCAAGATGACATTTCTTCATTTACAGTGTTTGTTTGTCCATTGTCTTGTCTAACCTGCATATTTTAAAACTTAGATATTCATTGAAAACGTACATATCAAAGAATTACACAGACAGGACAAAAAGGCATACTACTGCCATTAATGCATATCAAAAAGGCATATTACTGCATATAAATGGAAAGTTGACAATAGAAAAATTGAAAGTAACCTAACGTTTGTCGTATGACTTCAAATCTATTAAAATGCTGTATTTCTTGAAATTTTGTTGACAGTGTATGAATTGTATGTACACACCGAACGTAGAGGTAGGAAGTAGAATCCTCTTTTACGTCATCGGGTACATTGCGTTCAAATTTAAAAACTTAATAACCTTTCAAGAAAGGCTTTGTTTTTACAAATATGTACAATCCAACATTCAAATAGAGTTATCCAGGTCTTCTCTAAACTTTTTTGCTGTAAATCAACAAAAACACACCGTCAATGTTCAAATCACCACAAAAGCAAATTGAAACTTTGAAAACCTACCATTAATTCAAACATGTAACGCTCTAACATGGAAGCCAGGCCGGGTGCTCCGGGAGAGCAAACTATCCCGGACTTTAAAGCAACACCCGCCACGTTTGTAATCAAAATTTCACCAGAACAATAGTTCGATACATCAGGTTTGGTTTCGATTAAGCTTAAAATGTCAAATTCTTTTTATATTTTACAGGCAAATAGTCCTAATGTCCAGGAAACGAATGTCCCATTGTAGCAAAAATTAACAGTCATCTGAAGGCATTGTTAATACACACATTTCAATGCGTAGAAGATCCAAGTGTTATATATCAAGGTAAGAATTTTGCATCTTCAAAATATATTGCGCCTTAAACATTATGATGTAGCTAGTTTTTATTATTTGGTAGAGCTTGTTCGAACTACGAGAACTTTATACAACGAAGCGAACCGCTTAAAAATAAATTGTTGACCCAGGGATTTTACAAGTCTAGGCTTATCAGGCCCCTAACAAATCAGATTTAACAGATAAAATTCTACCAGGCCGGGTGCTCCGGAAGGGTGCAATCAAAATCGAGAGTAATAGGAACCCGGAAATATGAGACGTCAAATATATACAGGACTGTCCTGGACATCATATGTTTCAACAATACTGTAATGACGGCCATTAAAAATTTTGAGGGCCCTGATAAGATAAGGTTTGCTATATTTCTGAGTCAACAATTTATTTTGTAAGAAGCTTTTTCGTTTGGTAAAGTTCCTCTAGCTGGAACAAGTTCTACCATCGCGTATTAATTGTAATGATATATCTATGAAGAATATTCTGAAATCAACCCAATGAATGTTTTCCTTTTTCGAAATCTGATTTAGCTGGAGAATGTCCTTATGTCATTTTCCTTTGTTGTTTGGAAACCATGGTAACATGAATCTGGATATTTTTTTAATTCCCAAAAAGGTTTACCTGATACACCAAGAAGGCCATCATGACCTGATAGTCACGACAAGGAATTCAAATAGAAATATCACAGAATCTATAAAAAGGAAAAAAATAATCATATCCTTTGATGTCTTTATTATAACAGCTATACCTTTGAAGAATATTCACAACATAATGGTTATCCTATTTCTTTTATCAATTCTAATGACAATGCTTGCTGTAAAAGGAAGCCATGATTCTTTGATCATTCAATCGGTGATTAAGAACTCGCCAAGAAACATCTCTAAAGGTATAGTATATCTTTCCTGTAGTCTATTCTATACCATCATCAGGGAATAATACTCGTGACACGGTTGTAATTTGAAAGGTTTGAAATGTCAAAACGTGATTTTTGATATAGAATAAACCACTAACAAAAATTCTTCAAACTATTTTTGTGGTAATGTCTCAAAAGGGGGGATTTTTTAAAACTTCAAATCTTCACGCTAAAAACCACTGGGGTCTGGACTTGGTTTCGACATTATACTTTCATTGAATATATTGCAAACACCGTGTAAATCCTTAACACTATATACTGCATTCATATTTACATTCTTTAATGGTTCTAAATTGAACCATTATAGTGCGTCAAGTTTGACCTGGCCGTTTGACCTTCAATTTGAATATTAGCTTGCTCTAATAGACTGTATAATTTAGGGAAGACGGCATGTTTTATTATCATAAACAAATAGATATGTCCGATTGAATATTCAATTCAAAGGTCAAACAGCCAGGTCAAACTTGACGCACTAAACCATAAATCATTGTATTTACATGTAATTTGGATAAAATGTATTTGCGCTCTTGGTAATCTAAGTGTATTGGCCTCTCAACGTATGACGTTTTTCGTTTTCCTTGTTTAGGTATATTTTATACTTGTAGATAGTTGAACAGGAGGTGCGTATCCTTCCAGAGCACATTGCCTCACTCCTCTGGTTAAAGTTCACGTGTTTAACCTAACTTATCAGTTTCAAAGTTTTTACTCTACTTCTGGAAGGCGATTCGTACATGGATTAGTATATTTCTTATTGAGTATAGCTACTTTTACCAATACATACGTTTGAATTTCATATATGTTTTCTAAGTGATGATTTATCCCTATATTTTTGCGTAACTGCTTGTTTTATTGGTTTCTATTGTATCGTGTTTAAGGTACGTTTCTAAGTATATAACTTTCAGTTACAAGTTTCTCTAATCTAAATGAAACAACTGTAATGGGAAACTCTCATGGATTACTGCTAAATTATCCATTTTATTAGCTTGCCTGAATTATGTTAAAATTTATATATAATCTACACGTTTATTGTGATATATCCTGGCAAAATTACATACTATATAAAACAGATGATGGAGTGATAGGAAAGCGATCCAGATTCAACGTAAAAAGTATTCAATAAATTGATAAAGACTGTTCATGCCATAAAATAATTCCGGTGTGTTTCTAACGAAGCATAAAATATCTAATTCGTATTTAGCATAAATCTTTCAAATCGTATTTGCTCAAAAGCTTTCAATTTCATTCATAGTTTGAAATCGGAAAGTATAATTCAAGCAGAGCATAACGTGATGTATATTTGCGTGATGTATTAGAATATAACACATTACGCACATTTTACTGTCGATTTAAATTTTCCTCACTATGGTTCGCTAAAATGTAGTAATTTTCTTAATTGCTTTTAAGGCTTGCAGTATCACAGATTAGTATAATAGAAATGTTTTTGCTGTACAAATTGGGTATAAATGCTGCACAAAATAATTACAGCTAGTTTTTATTTCTTCTTGGCGGTATAGATCTTAATGAAACTTATGTTCTGTATTCAATAGATTAAGTTTATTGCTAAATTGAACATTGTACTTTTTAGTGATGTACTTTTTGAAAAAATACTTTTGCATTGTGTTCGATACATTTACGACAGGCATTGTTTTACTTGATGTTACATCCAGACATGTTACACAGACACTTTTACAAGGCGTGTTATAGTGTAAAAAGTTTTTTAATCGAAGGGCTTTAGTTCCATCTGATTGTACAGGCGTGTCGTGTCGTACATTTATTAAAACATGCATTAAATTAAAAAAATCCCAATCCATGTTAAAATCACATTCCCTAAAAAAAGGAAAAACCTTTGAAAAAACCTGGAAATTTAGGTTAAATACGTGAATTGAGGACAGATGCTTTGATAGGGTAAGCGCTTCCTGTCTAGCTAGCTACATTTGCCATGTGTGTAATAAAATTGAGAATGATATGAACATGGAACTATTAGACGTCAAATATTTTCTATCATACTTATTAATACTATTGTGATGACGGTCGTAAAGCTTTTCAGACCCTTCAAAAGTCTAGGCTTACATTATTTGTAAGCAGTTTCCTTAAACAGAGCTAAATCGACGATAAAATAACCACAAATCCTTGAGACACAAAATCATCCAATAACTGATACGTAATGACTAATCCTCCTAGGTCGTAACCCATTTATTGTGATAAAATTGAAAAAGTGCAGAATAAAAAGTGGTAACGTAGCCAAAACCAAACATGAAGTTAAGAATATAAAGCGTTTAACGTTGTTGTCATTGCTGTTGTTAAAAATTCGCAAATTTTATCAAATATACTGAATTCCCTGTTTTACTTATTACATAAAGTGTGACATGATATTTGTGATCTACATTGCATTTAATATAAAAATACCCTTCTAAACATTATACATATGGCTTCAGTACCACTTTAATGATGTCTTTGAAATATCGGGTTCAATGTACGAATTATTAATAATAGTTAATTTCAAATATTTTTAAGATGTTGAAATAAGGTAAGATTTATCCCTATATTCTCTATCGAAACAGCTTCTAGTATTTATTTGCATTGTATCGTGTTTAAGGTACGTTGCTAAGTATATATCTTTCAGGTACAAGTTTCTCTAATCTAAATAAAAAAACCTGTAATGGAAAACTGTCATGGATTACTACTAAATTGTCAATTTCATTATGTAAAAATTTATATATAATCTACACGTTCATTGTAATATATCCTTGCAAAATTAAATACTATATAAAACAGATGATGGAGTGATAGGAAAGCGATCCAGATTCAACATAAAAAGTATTCAATAAATTGATAAAGACTGTTCATGCCATAAAATAATTCCGGTGTGTTTCTAACGAAGCATGAAATATCTAATTCGTATTTGGCATAAATCTTTCAAATGGTGTTTGCTCAAAAGCTTTCAATTTCATTCATAGTTTGAAATCGGAAAGTATAATTCAAGCAGAGCATAACGTGATGTATATTTGCGTGATGTATTAGAATATAACACATTACACACATTTTACTGTCGATTTAGATCTTCCTCACTATGGTTCGCTAAAATGTAGTAATTTTCTTAATTGCTTTTAAGGCTTGCAGTATCACAGATTAGTATAATAGAAATGTTTTTGCTGTACAAATTGGGTATAAATGCTGCACAAAATAATTACCCTAACTAGTTTTTATTTCTTCTTGGCGGTATAGATCTTAATGAAGCTTATGTTCTGTATTCAATAGATTAAGTTTATTGCTAAATTGAACATTGTACTTTTTAGTGATGTACTTTATGAAAAAATACTTTTGCATTGTATTCGATACATTTACGACAGGCATTGTTTTACTTACAAGACGTGTTATAGTGTAAAAAGTTTTTTAATCGAAGGACTTTAGTTCCATCTGATTGTACAGACATGTCGTGTCGTGCATTTATTAAAACGTGCAAAAAATTTAAAAAATCCCAATCCATGTTAAAATCACATTCCCTAAAAAAGGAAAAACCTTTGAAAAAATCTGGAAATTTAAGTTAAATACGTGAATTGAGGACAGGTGCTCTGATAGGGTAAGCGCTTCCTGTCTAGCTAGCTACATTTGCCATGTGTGTGTGTAATAAAAATTGAGAATGAAAGCAACATGGAACTATTGGACGTCAAATATGTCCTTGATGGTTTTTGTATCATACTTATTAATACTATTGTGATAACACCCCGTCAAATGCTTAGACTTTTATTATATGTAAGCAGCTTTCTTAAACAAAGCTTAATCGGCGATACAAAAACAACAGATTCTTGAGATACAAATTCATCCAATAACTGATTCGTAATGACTATTTAACGTAGGACGTAAAAAATTTGAAAAAGTTTCTCAGAGAATATCACAAACTAAGTAGGCAATAATTATGTATTATTGGAATAAATGTACCATCGTCTAAATGTGCTGCTAATAAAATTTGAAAATTCTCAAAACTAAGGTATACTCCCTAATGCAAAGTATTTCCTTAGCTTTTGGTGAAATATCTCTCGGTCCTTTTGGTATTTTTTCAACATCCTCAAATAAATTGTGGTTTGACAATTTTGGTCCAAGCGCTTCTGATATGATAAGAAATTGTATTCCGAAACGGTCGTCAAGTGTTGTTAAATTAAAACTGGTATAATATGTAATTTAAGTTAAAATTGAAAAAAGGTGCAGAGTAGAAAGTGGTAACATAGCCAAAAAACAAACATAAAATGAATCATATAAAGCTTGTAATGTTGTAATTATTACTGATTTTAAAAATGCCACAAATTTTACAAAATAAAATGACTCCCCTGCCTTACCTATAACATATAGGGTGACATGATATATGTGATCTACATTGCATTTACGTTATACATATGGCTTCATTGTTGCTTTAATGTTTCTTTGATATATCAGGTTCGATGTACGAATAATTTTACAATAAGAGTTAATTGCATGTGCTAGTGGGTTATGTTATTATAATTTTAATCCATTGTTTCGGATGTTTTCTTAGTAATATTGAGTTCAATGTACGAATTGTTATACCATAATAGTTAATTTCGTGTGCTATTGTGTGGGATTATATCTGTACAATTTTCATCCATTGTTTCGAATTCATCACTATAGTATCGATTATCAAATTGCTCTTTTAGCCATTAATCTAGTCTTTTCTTTTGATCTGAATGATCTATCTAATTCGTCTGTACTTGGATAGCTAATGTATGTTTCCTTTTTTCAAGTCTTACTAATTGTTATTTAGTTTATTATTTTCATTTTGGTGAAATGTCACTTTTGATGTTTTGGTCAAAATGATCATTCAAGCAATGGCTTGATTTGTAATACATATGCATATATTCAAAGACATGTTCAAATGACAATCCAAAAAGAAAAATTAAAACTTACAATTGAAGTTAAAACGTTAACCTAAAGCAAGGAGAATCGAACCAAGTGTTCCATATAAATGCACATCATACCCGCCACGTGTGGAATAAAACATAAAAAATGAAAGGGTAATGGAATTGTAGGATATCAAATATATCCAGGATAATTTTTGATAAAACTAAACCCTATCGCCATCAATATTGTGATGACGACAATTTAACTAAGCTTTGTTATCATCACAATTGTGTTACATCTGAATTTCTAGAAACCCTTCCAATCTGTAAAACAATGAAATTATCTAAAATAGTGTACTAACTATTCACTTAAATAAAATCCTATCAACCGTTTGCTGACTTATTTGATTCATGTTTGTAATTTTGTAGTTTTGATTTTACATTTGCACTGTGAAACACTGTGGAGTACTAGACAATTTAAAATCGCTATTTATTGTACTTTGCAACAATTAGAAAATGCATAATACACTCGTCCATTATTTTTCATACCTATTCTTTCAATTAAATATTGATCTTTACCATTTCAGTGCTCCCTCGTTTCGACAAACGAAAAGTACTGTAACACTCAGTAAAAAATAAGATGGATAAAAACTACTTTTAAATTCCAAACATTGAGTGCAATTCAGGCATTAAATCCATGCCTTATTTTTTGTAACAAAATCATTATAAAACCAATGTTATTTTTAAATTTTATGGGTCGGCATCTCTGCTGGTGTAGTTTTTACCGAGGACACAATTAGCCCAAATGCTTATAATTATGCATCACGAACATCTTTGCTTTTGGACTGAGATAGGGACATGGGATCGGTGTGTTTGTTTTAATTTGTGATTTCCTGGCCTAAAAGACGTGTTTTTGTTCAACTAAGAATGAACTTTATTACATTATCTTACACTTGGCCCTGAGTGTTAAACTTTAGCAGCAGTTAATCCTTCTACTGGATTTGACATTTGTAAACGGCTCTTTCTAAATGAAAGCGATTTTCATTTTCTGTTAAACAATTGATATTATAAATTGTACTGCGAAATTATGCATTCTATATGTTCTGTAATATCCGGAAACTGAAAAAATGTAAGGATGTAACGATTTCTTTTGTTACAAATATTTTCGATTAGAAATGATTTCACCGAGATTGCTGCAGAAGATGCTTTGTTATTCTACATTGTACATAAATGATTTGTGTGATAAAATTATACTCGTTCTAGAGATATGTTTTACTTACGTTCTGTCTCTTAAAGTTTTCAAAGGTTTTTACTTTTACTTTTGGATTGTAATTTTGACAAGAACCGGGGTGTTTGAGTTAGATTACAACAATGGTTTTTAATTCCATAAAAAAGTTTATACTTCGAAACAATTAACAATACAAATAACACGAATATTCACTGTTTAAACATGTATACTTCTAAGGAGCCCAAAATTACCTGCCCTGCACTACACTTTTTTCTTTATCTCATTCCTAGAAGGATATGACTATAAAACTATGATTTATAAAGAAAGATCATATGATACTCTATTCATTCTCATTCAAAATATACTCATTTTGAATAATTTTCTCGTTTTTGTCTGTTTTTTATCTAATTATTTAGGAATTTTCTAAAAACAGTTTCACCATTTAGAACCAATGGTCCACTAATATGCAAATTCAAAAATGATTTTTAAAAAATCATCTTACGATAACTTAAACGAAATAATTTCGATTTCATTGTATGTTGATGTGGCTGGGTAGTCTACATGTATAGGCAAACAATATTGACCTTTACGCTCGACCTTTGATTTAAATATTCATTATAGACGAGTAAATTTAAGTAGACATTTCGTCTATATGAAGTGAACACTAATCATGGAAACGTGTATATGTATTAACTGCGAATCTTAACGCCACCCATGTATTGTGTGGACCCACCTATATGAATGTTCCGTATGAAAGGTCAAACGGGCAGGTCAAAGTTGTTTGCCTATACATGTAGTATGTGTATACAATACAGACAGTACGTTTATTAATCAGATTCCAATGTTACTGAACATTCATTATCAGTTATATGTAATAAATTGACAGTAATCAATTTTTAGTTAATAAGTCAGGGTTCAATGCTCTGTCGCAATGAATCTTTATCAAATGTTGATAAACAGCTTGTAATTAACAAGTATTGATACCTTAACAACAAAATGTTACAATATTACCTAAGTATAATGTTTAATGCTCAATCAGTAGGGTATTGTCAAACTCAAACATACCGGCTTATGTGCTAACCTTAATCCCAAAAGCAAAGTAAAAACGTTGGTATTATGTCAAATAAAACATGGGGTATTCATAGAGAATTCATTAAAGTTTATTATAAAATACTATGGTGGTAATTAAGTTGCTTGTTACTTGAATCATAGTGTAATGTAGAACAAAGAATAAAAAAGAACTAATTGAAGAATACGCTGTAATAGTAATAGTTATTGCCGTTACGTGATATTGTTCAAATTTATCACTTGAACACAGAGTTTAAAATATACATAAATATTCAAATATTATTAAGGCAATAAATAGTATAGTGAGATAAACATTGCTTAGTTTTGCCTCAAAAATTTTGAAATTCCTAAAAAAACTGAGCTATTCTTAACAAATAATCGTTTAAAATATAATCCTATGCTGGTTTTTTTGTAAAATATATTTGGTCCTTCTTTTGTTTTCATTTCGACATTTTAAAAATATGTTGATTTCAACCATTATTTCCAGGGTACCACTGGTTAAGAATTTTATTCCGAAACGACAATCTAGTACTGCTTAATTAAAACAGGTTTAGTAATAATAGAAACACTAGAAACATTGATTTCATAAAACCGGTTACAACTGCCTCATTATGTACGTGGCGTTTCAAAATATTGACTGTCTTTGAAAAAGAGTGGCAGCATAAGATAGATATATAAATGGGACTGCTGTATGTAATGGACATTTTATGTTGATTTTTTTCGTGGTACTAGTAAAGTGCGTCAAGCTTGACATGACCGCTTGT
Organism: Anadara kagoshimensis; assembly: GCA_021292105.1. Classification (NCBI taxonomy): domain Eukaryota; kingdom Metazoa; phylum Mollusca; class Bivalvia; order Arcoida; family Arcidae; genus Anadara; species Anadara kagoshimensis. The sequence goes on along the minus strand of CM037870.1, from coordinate 26,913,961 downwards.
CCTTTAACAGGCGTTTCTGTTGTGTGATTTAATGTTTATTTAAACCTGATATAAAATTGGTGATATCAATATTGTTTACCGGGTGATTGTGGTTATGAAACATGCTGTCTTGCCGACATCACAGTCTGTAAGCTCAAATATATATTCAAATAAAACCTCAAAAGGCAAAAAACTTGACGCGCTATAATTATTGCTCAGTGATCAAATTTACTGTTATGCAGCTGAAACAGTGCCTACCACATTTTATCTGTAAATATACATGAAATAAATGTACATAAAAATGTGTAAGTGACATGAGAAATGTTTGGTCATTGAAGATCTGAACCCATTTGTCTCACATGCCATAACTCTGCATAAGACATTATTGATTTATCGAATGACTTACGAGATAAAGCAGTTTTTCTTGAAACGGTCATTAATGATTTCTGATGAGGAAAATCCAGATTGATATTTACTTCTTACATCCAGGAGCCATTAACATGTATAGATATATCACATAAGCTATCTAAACGAAGCACATTCGACAAATGCTTACCGCGTATTGAGAATATAAGAGCACCATACAGAATTGTATGCTTTGATTGTATTTCATGCAGTTTTGTGTGGTCTTTACCGTTGTCACATTTATTTTAAATCATTGATAAAGTGTAGGAAGATAAACTCCTTTAATAAAAATAAACCTGTTTAAAATAATAATCAAAATCATATATACTCAACTAAAAAGTTAGGGACTATTGTAAAATTTGAAATTAAAATCCAAAACTGAAAAATGTTAAATCCATCTGTATTTTGTTCTTATTCGTATCGTGTTTTAAATGATATTATGAAAAAAAAATTTGTACATAAAATTCAATCTCCTTAACGAAATTATGAGAAGTGTGAATATGAATGATATGATTTACGTTCTTCAAAATTAAAAAATATTTTTGATGTTGTCCTTAAGTTTTTTATGAGTATATATTTGAACAGGTCAAAAATTACCATATCACAAAATATTTGGCCCTTCTATTTTTAACATCTTAAAAATATTTGAATATCCACAATGCTGGTCCGAGAACCACTGATGAAGAATTTAATACCAAAACGGCCGTCTAGTGCTGCGAAAATAAAACAGTTTAAAACAATGTGTATGGAGAAAAGTCATGTTGTGTGATTTGTACAATTTCAGCACAGGAACAACGAAATTTATAACAGTAATGATTTAATCAGTTCTTTATAAAAACGCAAACTACCACGTTACATAGTTATACATATTTTTGTAGGTGTATTGCGCAACAAATATATACTCTTAGTATTATCAATGTATCTTATTCTATTTTAATCTATCGGTAGATTATTATTCTGATGGAAAGGAGTTTCCGTTTATCGGAGCTGGCTTCCGATGGCGGACATTACCACATTATCGAAATGTTTTCCTAATCACAAATTATTCGATAAATAATAAAAGGGCAGATCTGTAATTTAACATTAATTTTTAACACGCAATCATAACCTTATCGCGTCTATCTTCCTCTATGTATTTTAGTTGTGGGTTGATAAATGTGATCCAAGATCTCATGAGGAAGAAAATTGAACCGTATCGTTAAAGGTATCGTGATTTCTTAAGATGAATCTTGGAAACACGTGGCATATGTTTTGTAAAGTGTTTATTAGTGTTGATAGAACAGGTCTGTTATTTTAACCCAAGATAGATTTATAATCAAATGCTTTACCATCACGATATCAGAAAACTAGATGTTATTGAAATCATGATCGTATCAATTTTAAGAGTGGAGTTTAAAACATAAGGATATCGTTATAATAGTCAATTCAATATCATTTATTAAGCTATGTATTCCCCTTGGAAATGTAACATATACACACCATAGTATCTGATGAAGACTTTATTTTAGGTTTAATTAGATGAATATCATATTTTCGTGCATTCTGAAAATAATTTCATATTTTTCTTTTATAGTAGCATGTTCTGTAATTTTGGTGGCGCCGATGTCTCATATTTCACCATATTACAAGAAAAGAGGAATTTCCTAAGAAACTACTATAAGTTTAGAAACTACTGAAAATATGATAATTGTAATTAATGTGATAACTTAATATACGATTGATTCCAACATACTGCAGTTTTAAAGGGCTGAATGATATTCCTCTTCAAAGGCATAAATTAAAGATTGTGTCATGAAAAGGCACATGGAATAAAGTAGAAATGGGCAGTGTTGGAGTAAGTATACCTAAATCAGTTTTAATTTTGCGGCACTAAAGAGCCGTTTCTGAAAAATCCTCATCAGTAGTTCTCAGACCAAAATTTTGGAAATAAAATATTTTTAAGATGTTGAAATAAGAATAAAAGGTGTAAAAATGTAGTTTACCAATTTGATCTAAGGCAATACCGAAAGTTAAACCCTTGTCTGTAAAATGCATTGGATAAACCATGAAAATGATGACCAGTTGTGTGATTGAGATACATTTTTGAACACTTCTGAAAATATGATAATTGCCATCAATGTTGTAATTTATACAATTGATTGAAACATGTTCCAACTTTTAAGCGCTGAATAATATTCCTTTTCAAAGTTATGAATTTAAGATCGTGTCATGAAAATGCGCATGAAAATAAGTATAAATGGGTGGTATTGGAGTAAGTGTACCTAAATCAGTTTTAATTTTGCGGCACTAGATGGCCGTTTCAGGAAAATATTTTTATCAGTAGTTCTCTGACCAACTTTGTGAAAATTAAATATTTTCAAGATATTGAAGTAAGATAAAAGAGGTGTCAAAAATAATTTACTAAATCCTCTTAAATTAATACTGAAAGTTAAGCCACTGTTTGTTAAATGCATACTTTTGAAAAGGCGTTTGGGTAAACCACGGAAATACATACGATGACCAGTCTTGTGATGGAGATACATTTACTGAAGTAAAAAGTTGATATTTGTATTGATAAAATTTGTCTGTTATTTAATTATAGCCACGATATCAGAAAACGAGATGTTGGGTTTGATAAATTTTAAGACTGACGTTTATAAACAAAAGATATTAGTGTTGTAAAAGGTTCATAAATATTCAATATCTTTTTAAACAAGATCTGTTTTCCCCGGAAATATTCATACTATCACTGATAACCGATATAGAATGTAACCTTTGTTATCATGATATTGTATTATAAAAAATGATACTAAAAGTTTTAAATTAAGATATCAAATACTTAAAACATTAAAACTAAAAATAAATTTTAAATAATTGTGTTCTTTTTCATTTTATAATTCCTTATGTTATTATTTATATATTTGTTTATCTATTTGTTTGTTTGTTTGTTTTTGGTATAAATATATATATAATACTTTATTCTTCTCTTTTTTCACTTTTTTTTTCAAAGACAGAAAAATTGGCAATTCAGCAATATAAATGAATTGCAAAGCTAAATATGTACAGTTTTTCAACAAGCATTAATACCAGGTTAAATTTAAATATTTGAGTCTCACTTCCCTGATGGAAGTTTACGTGTCTAACCTAACTTGTCAGTTCCAAAGTTTTTACTTTGCTTCTGGGTTGAGATTGTGATATGGATTAATATGTTTGTTTTCGATTTAATTACATGAGTTTAGGTTAATATTCCAGCTACTTTGTCGATTTTGAAAACATTTCAATGTTAAAGGATGTATCTTATGATAGTGTGTGGAGACAAGTTAAGTTGTGTGATTTATACAATTTCAGTACAGGAACAACGAAAATTAAATACATGTACTATAAGAAGTGTTGGGACTACCGATGAGGAATTTTACTACTAAACAGTCGTATATCTATAAATTAAAACAGGTTTTCTAATAATAACAACCAGATGCTTAGTATCTCTGATGATGGACAACGTATCTTTGAACATATCGTTACCCAAGAGTCAATTACGTAGTATTCTCAGATAAACATTGTCTGCTTCTGAAAATTTAAATACCTCAAACTAAGTTATTTAAAATTTGAAATTCCTCAAAAACAAAGGTATACTCCCTCATGCAAAATATTTTCTTAGCTGATTTTGGTAAAATATATTCTGGTCCTTTGGGTTTCTTTTCATCATCTTTGAAAAAAAGTTTTGGTTTCATAGTTTTGGTCCAAGCACGGCTGATGAGCACTACTGATGAGTACTCGTATTCCGAAACGGCCGTCTAATGCTATAAAATTAAGACTGGTACAATATGTGATTATCCTTAATGACCTAATTTGTCAGTTTCAACGCTTTTATTTTGCTGCTGGATTGTGATTCGGACATGGATTGGTATGTTAGTTTTTTTAATTCAACTTCAAAATTCTTAAAATATTTGGATGTCCAAAATTCTGAACTGAACACTACTGATAAGGAATAGTGCTTCTATTGTTGTAAAATCAAAACAAATAGTACAAGTAATAATTGCAGATAAGAAAAAAAAAACAGTGGTAGCTAAAAGTAATTCTAAAGCATCATATAAATGTTCAAGAGAGAGCACAAGTTGGAGGCAAAGTTTAAAGAAAAATCCACCATCAATCTCTAGATATTACATATTATACCAGTTTTAATTTTACAGCACTAGATAGCAGTTTCGGAATACAATTTCTCATCAAGAGTGCTTAGACCAAAATTATGAAACCAAAATCGTTTACAAGATTTTGAAAAGATAACAAAAGGACCAAAATATATTTTACCAAATTTAGCTAGAGAAATACTTTGCATGAGAGAGTATACCTCAGTTTTAGATATAATTCAAAGACGTGTATTGTTTTACTTAAAAACATGTTTTATAACGAACAAAAGCCATAATTATGACTGTTCACAATTGAAGTACTTTTGTACATTTTCTATAACGGTCAATGTACCCTCGTGGGAAAGATGAAAAACAATAAAAGTTATTGACTTTTAACTTATGCATATTACTCGTCTGTTAGACGCAAAATACGGCAGCTTGTCATCTTTTAATATCGCCAAAAGGAAATGACACCGTTAGAACGGATGTTGTCTGAATGTCATTCTTACAATTAGTGACATTGTGAGCTTATCGTAAATATGTAACACGCTGTTTACGGCACGTACTATTCTGAAGAACAATTTTTTCAATAACATGTATTGATACATATGAAAGCGTTTAATCAAAATATTTGTCATAATATCAAGGCTATCAAATAGATACTCTTATATGTAATTATACATTTTGACCTACAGTTTTACACAACAATGAAGAAACAATATAATATAGTAAACACAACAAATTGTATTAGATATAGTCCGTCCACGATCTAATGACAGAGTGTTTATAATCACGAATGGGTTTGGTGCAAGTGCCATATTGCCGTATAGGTAAACAACTTTGACCTGTCCGTTCGACCTTTGATTTAAATATTTATCAAGTACATCTATATATAGGGAGCACAGGTGTTTATTTTGTATATATCTTCAGATATACTCATCTCATAGCACACACATGTGCCGTATGTATGCATTAACTTTGGATCTTAACACTACCCATTTATTGTTTGGAATCTCCTATATGAATATTTCTAATCAAAGGTCAAGCGTACATGTCAATGTTGTTTACCTATATGTGTAAAACCACGCCTGCTCACACTTGCTCTAATATTAAAATAGACTCGCTGTATACTTTGTCATAAGATCGTGGACAACCTGTACTTAGTATATTTATATATTTTTTGACCTCTTGAATAAATTTTGGTTTCACTACTGATGAGGAATTGTATTCCGAAACGGCTGTCTAGTGCTGTAAAATTAAAACTGGTATTATTTGTAACTAATCGTTTGTTTGTGTGTTACCTGGGTTGTTTTGCTCATTGAAACAACTTCAATAAATATTCAAATATTAAGTTTGGAAAGAGGAAAGAATACTGTTCTTAACCCATTATCGTTGAATGGAAGCTTAACTTACATGTACAATAAAAGATCTAGATTTATAAGGGGAAAATCTAAACAAAATAACCTTATTTTTCCTTGAGTTTGGATTTATGCAATGACATTTTTGTTCGGCGATTTTATAACATTCATGGCAAATTTAGGTTAATTAGCATTGGCATTATGTAGGAAATGTTACTATGGTCTATAGTGCAAGTTCGGTCAAAAATGTAATTAAAACGGGAAATACATTCGAATAATTTGTCACAAAAGAAAGGAAATGAGAGCAATATTTGTATATTGTTATATTAACTTATTTAATTAAGTGATCAATTCTTCGACAGTCTTATCAGATTTTAATAACAATGTATTTAGTTACTGGCATGGAATATCTGATCGTGTAACACATTCTTAAAAGAGAGTCCATATGGGTTATGACCTATATATTTAGTTTACATATCATAAAAAAGTGTCGAGTGTTTAACCAAAATGCATTTTATGAAAAAATACAACTAGTTGGAATATTTCAATAACTGTCTTGGTTACTAAGGCGGCTGTATATCTCCAAAATATCATTCGATACGGTAACATTTGACACAAGTTTAATGAAGGGCCCGAACACGCATTTATAAAAAATTATAACCATTACTCAACTCAATTTTTTTTTCTGCAATCATATGTTTTTGACTATGGTTTTCTTTCTGTTATTAACGCTTTCCTTACCAAAAGTTGCATGCGGTTGTGACAAAACGTGTGTGTGTGTGTGTGTGTGTGTGTGTGTGTGTGTGTGTGTGGTGGTTAAACATGCGTCACGTCGGTCTTAATCGCATTAGTATAGTGGGTAAAGTTTGACTTGGCCGTTTAACCTTTAATTTGAAATTAAAACACACACATCCATTGTGTTATATAAAGTTGATATATAAGGATAGATGATAGAAATATCGGCGTTTATGGTAATGCAACATGCTGCCTTACCTAAATCACACAATCTAATAGTCCAATCTAATATGCAAATTAAAGGTCAAAGGGTCAGGTCAAACTTGACGCACTAAATGTATTATGATATTGTAACAATCATCTTAATAAAGTCAGTATTGTCTTGGTATTTTATAAAGTTAAGTTGGCTTTCATCTGGTCAGTGCTCTATTAAGCTTTGGCACATTCTAGTAACTATTAGTACTCAGTGTAGTTTATAGAACAAGAAAAAACGCACTTAAGATTGTAACGGCTATGAAACATGGTGCCATGATACATAACTGAATAACATGTAATACAATTTGAAACAAGACATACAGATTCCATGCACAGTTTTAAATTGTATTAAGTTTTATGTTGCTATGGTTATAGCATGACGTGTAACATAATTGCCAGACTTTAACAAGGGGCCATTAGACTGCGCAGTTTTAAATTATATAAAAATTATGTTGCTATGGTGATAAAAAATTAACTAACACAATTTTCAAACTTTTAATTAGGCTATTGTTTCCTAGACAACAGAGTCTAACATCTTTAATGCATACCGTTATATTTCATATTTTAAATATCTTCAATATCTTATCTATCAATATATAAATTGGTTTTTCGATATTGGTCCAAGCACTGCTGGTGAGGAGTTGTATTCCGAAACGGCCGTCTAGATCTAGTGCTGTAAAATTAAAACTGGAATAATATGTACTTTTTACCTAATTCCATACCAATGTCAACGAGATTAGGTAATATTATCCTTCCGGAGCACCCGGTCTCACTTTCCTGGTGGAAGGTCACATGTCCAACCTGACTTGTCACTTCTAAAGTTTTAACTTTGTTTCTGAATTGTGATTCTGACATGGATTAGTATGATTGTTTTTTATTATTAAAGCTCAATTGAGTTGAATGTTCGCAAAATCGGGTACGAGTCTCGTCACAATGAAGACAAATGGGTTTCAATTAGGCGTTCCAATTAATATATATGACAGTATATGACTGCGTATTCAACCATCTACATCATCGTCTAGATAGCCGATATCGGCCAAACAGATGAGGAATTGTATTACGAAACGGCCGTCTAGATCTAGTGCAGTAAAATTTACCCTGATATAATATGATATTTTCACCAAACATACCAATGCCAATGACATTTTACAGTTTATTTGAGCCCAATTGAGTCGAATGTTCTCGAAATGGGGTACGGATCTAGTCACAATGAAGACAAATGATGTTCAATTAGACGTACCAATTAATATAGATGACTGCGTATTCAACCATCTACATCATCCTCTAGATATAATTGATGATAATCAACACTCTGGTCTCGCTAAATGTAAACACATTTTTCTTGATCAATTTATGTAAGTGTTAAATGCAGGTTTATTGATTAGCAGTTGCCGTGATAATAAATGTTTCAGATATTTTATGTGGTTTCTGCCTTATTTTGTCTGACCATTCATTTTTTTCCATCAGAATCAAGTTTGATTGATATTTCGCCATTGACCAATTAATCCGATATTTTACGTAGTTTCTGCCTTATTTTGTCTGACCATTCAATTTTTCCATTAGAATTTTAATATTTCGCCTTTTCTAGATCTGTTACATGCCCACACTATCAATTGATCACACTTTTATCTATATTCAGTAGAAGCACCAGCAGATATAGGGATTTCCATTTTTTTTATAAGAAAGGTTTCGTAATGTTTTACCTGCTAAGGATTTGGGATGACTAATTTTATAGCAGCAGTGATAAATTATCTCTGTTTGATATTGCTTTTATCTCATGTACGCGATTTCTTACTTTTTCTCTCTTTTTTCTTTTTTTTTAAAATATATGAACTTGGTACTAGACTTTACGTCATTTTTTTATGATTTTCTTTTTTTTCAAATGACTCTAAAACCTGGGATCTCTTGTTTAATTGCAGACAAGAGAGGTCCCTGTAGACCTCGAAAAGGGAACAATCATAATAAACATGGATTAAGATTAGCAGGGGCCCGGCTCATGTGTCCCAAAAATAAGTCTGGGCCCCCAAATTTGAAAGATTTAGCTATTTACTGCTAGTACAACTTCTTTTTTTATAAGTGAGCTAAACCCACAACTCAAATTAGTTAAGCTTTATCCCTGTATATAGCAACTAGCAGAAATAGTGTAATATCTTAGTATTATGACTGTGTAACTGGAGTTGTGTTAATCGACCGACGGACGGAGTCAGGATATTTACAAATACTCATCTATTTAGACTTTATTTACTTGGACGGTTTATTGGTACACAATATACAATGTAATTACGGATTATCCCTGAATCATTTCCTCCCGATCAATGGAGAAGTACATAAGCTATACAGTACAGACCTGTCGAAAATTTAACACAAAGCTAACAACCACTGCGGTAGCTCAGTTGGTAGAGTGCTCGCTCCGTAAGTGGGAGGTCGTGGGTTCAATACCCGGCCGGTTCTGAATCAAGACTTGAAAGTGGGTAGTGACTGTTCTTTTGTCAAACACTCGGCATTACGAAATGAAAGTTACGGTTTTGGATGGAAACTTAAAACAAACGAGGTCCCTTGTCAAGGTGGGCTTGGCACGCACGATAAAAAAGCCCTGTTGTATAATGCCATCAGCGTAACGCACAGGCAAAATTTCTGCTATTTTTACTATAGCTGGGGACATTTCGATGTAAGTGACTGAGACATTAAACACAATTACTCAATTCAACTCCATAGCTAACAAATTAATGCCCAATTTGAAGCTCATCTCGGCTCCTATTTGGCTTTATCTTTACAATTTGTCTTCAACTGCTATATATCGTGGCAGCCTATTTTGCTATCCATACCTCGGCCACTTGACAGCCAAGCTTCGACTTAATTCTGTCAGATAAGTGTTAAATTTTCGACAGGTCCGTACTGTAGGTTCAATCCCATTAGTCATTAGACTTGTAAGACAATTTAACGTCATTTTAATATATATCATTCATAAAATATTGTCATCATTTTCATCATTCAGGTTGAATTTTGTAAATAAACAAAAACAGAGATAAATAAATTACCTGTTCATTACAAGGAGGTTATAGTGTTATTGTTAATTTTATTGTAGAATTAGTTGAAATGGTACAACAGATTTTAACATCAATACAAGGGAAACCTCATCTGATAAGAAAATGTAAGTGTTTTAATGTCATTCGTATACATCATCACCATTATTATTATTATTATTATTATTATTATTATTATTATTATTATTATTATTATTATTATTATGCGACTTTTAATTTTTTATGAAATACATACAAAAATCACGTTGCAAAATGTTTATACACAACACTGATTGTTCCTGAAATACACGAAGTAACCATTGTATCCAAATACATGTATTGTACAGAAATTACAAAACATATATCGTATGGAAATGTTTAGCGTGGCCTTTTGGTATACCGCCGATAACTCTATTATAAATAATGTTTACTCCAAAATTATATGAAAACACAAATTAAAAACCAATGTTGAAACTAGAGACCAGCTCTTAAAAGCTTTCCTGTCCTGCTTAAAAACATTAAAACTATGAAAACGCCCATCAGTTTCTACACTTTACTCGAACATTTGTTGGTCGTGTTAACAAATAGTATGTGCATCTCGTTTTGTCTGGTATGCGGGAGGTCGTGCTTTCTAATCCCGGCCGGGCTTGACCAAGAGTTAAAAAATAGGTAGTGATTGTGTGATTGTTCTTTCGTTAAGCACTCGCTATTTAGAAATGAACGGCAATGGGTCCTTTGGAAGAGACTTTAAAAACCAATGCCCCGTGTCACGGCAGGCGTGGCACGTTAAAAAAAAACCCTGCCTGCACATTGACCTTTGCGCACTGCAAAGGTAAAAAATTCTGTCACTTCACCCATAGATGGCGACATCTCGATATAAGTGAAATAGTCTTGACTTGGACATAAAATCCCATTCAATTAATCAATCATTTTGTCTGCTTTGTGGTTCAATAGTGTCATTTTTCATTAATAAATACAAACTATTATTTTTTTGTAATAATGGATTGTAATCACTTAAAACATAATAAAAAACAAAAATATTAATACATTTAATTTGAGGAGAGTTTTTATTGATCTGCTCGCCTTGAGGTTCTACGCTTGTGCTTTATGGCTTTTGTTTTATCGTGATTAAAATACAATTTAACCATTCTTTGAAGCTGTACCATAAAACAATTTACCCATCCTAGCGGCTTGTTAAAAAGGAATAAAACAGTATTTTCCATAGTAAAACAAGACAACTAAGAGGTCAGTCGGTATATCTGAATACTAGTCAATAAGTTCGAACTTCTTTTTTTTAATAATTTAGGCAAAATGTTCCCATAGAACAAAAATTATCTTCAATGCCATCAGTGATGTTCAATGCCATCATCAATGGCGCTCAATGTCGATAGAGATTTTCAAAGCTATCAGTGATCTTAATAACATCAATGTTCTTGACTGCAATTACTGTTCTTTAAAGTTAGCAATGATCTTCAATGACACCAATGCTTTTCAACGATTTCTTATATAAGCTTTCGTTTGCTTTCGTTTTAATTGTCAAAAAACCAACTTCCTGACTATTCAAATGTGTATTGTAATCATCCGAAATTCTAGCATTGATTTTTTTATTATTGTGCCGCTTTTATCTATATTTAACATGGTAACATTGTATTTATTTTAGCAGCAATAAAATATAAAATTATTACGATATATAACTGACATATTTCAAAGAGTTTTCAGTATAATTTATTTATAAATAAATGAACACTAGCACTCGAGATGAAATACAAGTTCGTTATTTATGTGCAAAAATCAAACGTGTCCCACGATGAATATCTGGATACGTAATTACTCGTGCAGTACAGACTTGTCGAAAGTTTAACTTATTAAGATAACAAAATTAGTGCCAACCACTGCGGTAGCTCAGTTGGTAGAGTGCTCGCTCCGTAAGTGGAATGTCGTGGGTTCGAACCCCGGGCGGGTCTGACCCAAGACTTGAAAGTGGGTAGTGACTGTTCTTTCGCCACACACTCGGCATTACGAAATGAAAGTCACGGTTCTTTCGGATGGGAACTTAAAATAAACGAGGTCCCGTGTCACGGTGGGCTTGGCACGCTAAAGAACCCTGCTGTATAATGCCATAAGCGCAACGCACTGGCAAAAATTCTGCAATTTCGCCTATAGCTGGCGACGTCTCGATATAAGTGAAATATTCTTGACTGGGACGTTAAACACCATTACTCAACTCTCAACTCAAATTAGTGCCGAATCGACGGCTCATCTCGACACCTTGTAAGCTCTATCTCGACAGCTATTCTCTATCTCTTGGCAGCTTTTCGACCGCTAGCTATCTAGGCAGCCGAGCGTTGACTCCTTTTCGTTAGCTCACGGTTAAACTTTCGACAGGCCTGAACTGTATATATTTTATTGTGCCTAAATAATGTTCAAGTTTGATTTGTAACGTAAAAAAGTTCCTGAGTTATGATTCTATTGGGAAATGGTTATCAATAATTGATGTTAAATTAAGGATCGTTTGTTTACAAAAACCAGGAAAACGTAAATAGTCAATTAATTATTTAGATATCATCTGTTATTTATAAGGAGATAAAAACCTTTGATTGATTTAAACACATTTATCATGTTGCTGTAAAGGCAAAGACAGGCATGTTTAATCTGGTTACTAAAGCCTTTATTTTTTCTATGGAGAGAGCCCGACCGGTTCTGACCAAAGACGTGAAAGTGGACAGCGACTGTTCTTTCGCCAAGCAGTCGGCATTACAAAACAAAAGTCACGGTTCTTTTTTATGGGAACAGTCCCGTGTCACGGTAGGCTTGGCACGATAAAGACCCTGCTGTATAATGCCATCAGCGCAATGCACATGTAAAATTTTTGCAACTTCGCCGATTACTGGAGACGTCTCGATAAAAGTGAAGTTTTCTTGACAGGAACGTTTAAAACCATTACTCAACTCTTATTTCTATATTCCTACTGGGGTGGGGGTGGGGGGTTGATGGTCGAGTGATCCAAAGCGGGAGCTTACTGATCACAGCGTCTATCATTACCTAGGCTCGAATCTCACTCTGGACGGATCCTAGTGTACAAGGAAGCTTGCCCGTTTACATGCCAATGGTCGGTGGTTTTCTACAGACACTCCGGTTTTCCTCTCCATCCACGAAGTGACCGCCTCGATACAAGTGTAAAAATCTTGTCTGAGGCGTAAAACCCCATAACATCAATCCACCAATGGGAGAGAGTTGATATATTCTTGTGGAAATTATATTCGCCAGAGTAGCGGATTTTCTAAAATGTTTGAATGTGTGTATGAAAAAAAACAGAATCTTTGTCTACCACTTAACTAGTATCCTCTCCCTAAGATAATGCTTTCTTGGTAGGCAAATCTTTTGTATTGTCAGAAATATGCTATTTTCTAAATTTCTTGCTAAAGTTAAAATCTGAAAATCCTCAAAAACTAGGGTTTATTTCCTCATGCAAAATAATTTTAGCTAAATTTTGTTAGATATATAATTTGGTTTTTTAGAAATTTGCTCAACCCTTTGAAGACATTTTGGTTTCAAGCACTACTGATAGATAGGGAATTGTATTTCAAAACGATCGACTACAACTGTAAAATTAACACTGGTATAATATTGTCATATACCATTTTTTTAAATTTAATCATGAAATACATTCAAAATAAATTTTAAAAAAATAGTATATAACAATATGAAATCTACACTGTGTTGTATTTAATGTTGACGTTGAAGATATCACGTGTAATGATGAAACTTTATGGGATTTTTTTAAAATGGTTATCTACATCGGAACATTTTTGAACATTAATTATTCATTATTTACGTTTTTTAAAAATAAAATCGCTGTTGCTCATCCTTATCCAATAATCAGACAAGCGTTATCTAGCATACATTCTACAAACAACAATGAATTATTTATAGTTGCGGTACTAAAATAGTGAAATTTTAACCTGCAGATTGCACTTTTCACGTCAAAGAGTGTTTTTAAGTAATTGTATCTGCAAGAATAACAATTAATTATTAATTTTCGCACTATCTAACAAAAGTATTTTGCTCAAAACTACTCTCTGACATATAACTCAATCCAATCACAGTCATTATTAATGCATATGACATTTAAATGTTGTTTTACTCATTGGAGATGACAACGCAGTTTTAAATCAGGATTGGCAATTTTCAGGTAACTGGCTTTTTCTAAAAACATCTTTATATAATCTTTTCCTTGAATTATTCATGTATTTACCCTCGTTTATTTGTAAATTTAATGTATTTATGTTTCAAAATCACTTGAACAAAACACACCTTGGCGTTTGTTTTGTTTTAGATAAATGCCAACACCAACTATAAACAGCAAATGTCAAAGTTTTCCAGAAAACCGTTTCTCGTACCTTCCAATAATTAATCAAAAACAAACATATTAATCCATGTCTAAATTTAAAAATCTCGTGAACTTACACCAGGGAGGTGAGGCCGGTTGCTCCGAAAGGGTAAGCATGCTTCGGTTTAGCTAACTACATCCGCCACGTGTGTAATCAAAATTGAGCGCGAATGGAAAGTCAAATACACACAGGGTAATGCAGGAACTCGGGAACTATGGGGCGTCAAATAGATCCAGGGTAATGCAGGAACTATGGGACGTCAAATACATCCAGGGTAATGCAGGAACTCAGGAACTATGGGACGTCAAACACATCCAGGATAATGCAGGAACTATGGGACGTCAAATACATCAAGGGTAATCCAGGAACTATGGTATGTCAAATACATCAAGGGTAATCCAGGAACTATGGGACGTCAAATACATCCAGGGTAATCTAGGAACTATGGGACGTCAAATATATCCAGGGTAATGCAGGAACTATGGGACATCAAATACATCCAGGGTAATCCAGGAACTCAGACAGGGCTTCGATTATTCACTCGTCCACTCGTCCTGACGAGTGAAATATGTACTGGGACGAATCATGTTGTTCTTGCACTCGTCACGGTGCCGAGTTAACTTTATCAGACACATACATCATGGGCTTGTTACAATTATTAAACAACATAAACAACAGGCAATTTAGTGTAGGTCGGGAAAATCTTGTATAAGGAGGTCAATTGTAACGATTCGGGCCCCTTTGTACAAAATCTTGTCATTCTGTTACACGCGTGAATTAACAAAATCATTTGAACGTTTGTATCATATATGCAAACCGTTTCGCATTCGGAAATCACTTAGTGTAACGTAAAATCCAACCGATGTTCCGAATATTATCTTTTACACTTGTGGTGACTGTGCAGAGTTAAATTTCCAAGTGCCGAGTGGTTTTCTTATTCAACTAGGCACTGTGCCAAGTGGAATTAAAAATTCTATCTAAGGCCTAACTATGGGATGTAAAATACATCAAGGGTAATCCAGGAACTATGGGACGTCAAATATATCCAGGGTAATCCAGGAACTATGGGACGTCAAATATATCCAGGGTAATCCAGGAATTATGGAACGTCAAATACATACAGGGTAATCCAGGAACTATTGGACGTCAAATGCACCCAGGGTAATTCAGGAACTATGGGACGTCAAATATATTCAGGGTAATCCAGGAATTATGGAACGTCAAATACATACAGGGTAATCCAGGAACTATTGGACGTCAAATGCACCCAGGGTAATCCAGGAACTATGGAACGTCAAATACATACAGGGTAATCCAGGAACTATGGAACGTCAAATACATACAGGGTAATCCAGGAACTATTGGACGTCAAATGCACCCAGGGTAATTCAGGAACTATGGAACGTCAAATACATACAGGGTAATCCAGGAACTATGGAACGTCAAATACATACAGGGTAATCCAGGAACTATTGGACGTCAAATGCACCCAGGGTAATTCAGGAACTATGGGACGTCAAATACATACAGGGTAATCCAGGAACTATTGGACGTCAAATACACCCAGGGTAATTCAGGAACTATGGGACGTCAAATATACCCAGGGTAATTCAGGAACTATGGGACGTCAAATACCTGATTACTAAACGTAAGCGCCCTCAGTTATTGTTACGTATAAAACATAATTGTGTGGTGTAAATTGATAAATAATTCAAAAGGTGATTATGGTTGAGTCAATTATACATACGGTCTATTATGTAATTATTTTATCGCTTGTTTATTCCTTTCTTCACGTCAACTTGGCCTAGTGCAGATGTACCCATTCATCAACTGTCTTGCTGTTACTGATGCCCTGGTTTCCATCAAAGTTTAATGTTTAAACAATATCCGGTAAAACTTTTAACAATAAAACCACATCAAAGGGCTACATTTAATTATGTCCGAGATGTCATTAGGTAATGTAACATTTCGTGATATATCTGTCTAGAATTAGGTTAGTGTGATACACAAAATCAACAGATAAATTTATAATTTCTGAAGTCAACGATTTGACAAAAATATGACATAATTTCTCAATAATACTCAATATTCAACATTAAAAAGATATTTAATCATGTACGTATAGTATGTTTAACACCTAGCTAACAAATTGGCACCGACTCGGCTGCATTTTATCTCGGAGATTTTTTTAAAAATTGTTATACTTCATCTCCGCGATGAATGTGTACCTCATCTCCGCGAACAAAATTAAATCTCCGCGAATTATATTACCTGTTGACCAGGTAAACGGAAAATATATATGTAAAGACATACCCGATTTTATTCGCGGGAATGAAATGCTAATTCGTGGAGATAAAATGCACCGACCACCCATTTCGGTCCCTTGTTACCTATATGTCAACAGTTTTTCAGCGGCTGCTGTCCATTTCTGTCACTTACTTTTCATATATATACATGTTGACCATATGGAAGTCGAGCTTCGCCTCCTTTTTATAACTAGGTGTTAAACTTTCGAAAGCTCGGTAATGTATACATTAACTATATCACCCAGACTGGTTCTAATGGGTATACATACATAGAAGATGATAAAATTTTATGGCCCAACAAATATTTTACAAAATATTTATTTTTTGATAAAACTTTTTTGAAATCAAATTTTAAAATCTTTGATTGTTGGATCGATCAGCAGTCAACAAATGCGGTTTTCATTATATAAGATTCCTTGCGATATTTATAAAATAAAAAAAACAGCAATGTACTCTTTATTAACAAATTATTCAGTTTGTCCGATTCTTTGATTCTTAATTGAAATCACAGATTTGAAACATTTGAACACACACAAAAACACAGACTGCATGGCTTAGTAAAACAATATGTACCAATACTTCATTACTCTGATATAACGCACGTGTCGGGTGTAGCTAGCTTAACAGCAGGTGCTTACCCTTCCGGAGCACCCACCCACACTTCCATGGTTCACGTGTTTAATCTAACTTGTCAGTTTCAAAGTTTTTGCTTTGCTTTTGGATTGTGATTCAAACATAGATTAGTATGTTTGTTTTTGATTGTTACATCAGCTTATTTTGAAACAGAAAACAGAAAAGCATTATACTTCAAATGTAACGTTTTCACTAGTGAAATATGTTCAAAAATTATTTTACTGGCGAAAGTCACTCCTTTTTACCATTTTTATTCATAATCACTAGGAAATCTAAGCCGGAAACGTTGCACCGGAATAAAATTGCGCCTATACTTATGCATTGCATTTAAGTCAATGGTTGCCGATAACCTTTTCAAAAGAAATATATGCAAGTTACGTAAATGACGCACGCAAATGTGTTTATAATGTATTGATGTCTAGTCTGGTAAGAAAAGAAATCAACATGAACACAAAAGACTGAAAAACTACAAAAGGAAATGCGCTATTATTTCGAGATTAAAAGAATCTTTATACAGATAGGAGTCTCAGATTGATTTTTCTAAATAAAAGTCCTAAAATAATTTTCCGAGACGAGGATTTTCTCGTGTTCAGAAAATTCAATTTTATACAAAATGGTAATTCCAGATACTTTTTTTTACTGTAGCTCTAATAAAAACACCAAGACATAACTTTTTACGTAATGTCAAAAAAAAAAAGACTTTTTAGGTAAACGTTGGCCATGTTCCCTCAGATTGACAACATGAAGCCATGTTAATATAGCTAACATTTCGGCAATCCGTATTAAATTGAATACGTCAGAATATTTAGCGACCACTTACTTCAAGAGTTGAGACTACGTCTTTCTTTTAGAAAATAAAAAGCGTAACCTAACTTCTTGCAGAGAATGAAATAAAAATAATTCTGCAACCGACAAAACTATGAAAATTGCTTTATTAATAAGCAGTAGGATGTTGGTTTAATGTTTGGTAACATAAAGTTTAGTTTTTAATTTTTAAGTGCGTGTAATTCTGGACTACTGGTTTTAAAATAGGTAAAGTGAAGGGACCTCGATAGTATAACCATACCACTGGACATATACTCCAGTGTCCGTCCAGTTTGGTATTTTATAATCAGTGTTTCTAATACCTGGTTGTCTTTTCTTTGTATTGTTTTGTTTGTTTGTTTTAACTTGTTTTGAGTTCTTGGTTGTTGTCCTTGTAATGTCATGTTTGACTGTTTTATCAATAACTTAATATTGTTTTGTGATCTTGGTTTTCTTGGTTGTTGTCGAGTACAAGTTTTTCCTTGCAATGTCTTGTTATTCTTGTTATCAATAAGTTGGTATTGTTTGCGCTGGCTGTTTCAAAATACAAGTTCGTAATGTTAAAATTTGTTGCTTCTAGTGTATTGCAATGAACACGAGAATATAAGAATCCATTATGAGTATTCATGTAGGATAGGGAAATCTCACTCGAGGGGTTGAACATTTCAGTCAGAGACGAGGCTTGCCGAGTCTCTGACCAGAAATGTTCAACCCCGAGGGTGAGATTTCCCTATCCTACATGGATAAACTCATAATGGATTATTTTTCTTCCATTTTAGTGCCAATATTTGGCTTCAAGTACGATAAACATAGACATCGACGCCATCTTTGTAAAATCTAACTTTGTAATTCGACATTCTACTTTAAAATAAATATGACCATTGGATAGATCGTACCGGATTTTGGTTTATACAAAAGGTATAAACTACAAAACAAAGTGGTTCATTAAAAAATTCAATATTTATCATTTGAAACGCACTCAAAGTTTCTAAATTTTGAAGAATTTGATGTCGTTTTCCCGCAAGATGACGTCATGTTCTCCACATGATGACGTCATGTAATTGTCTTTTGATTGTGACGTCACTAAAGGTCATGTGGCCATGTGAGATACGCGTATCTCACATAGGGAAAACCCCTATCTTACATGAGCAGATATGGAAGAAAACTTTATGATTCATAGAGCACAGTAGTTATTTTATCGTAATAAGTAATTGCATTACACTTGCAGCATAACACTCTTTATAAAATCAAAAACAAACATACTAATCCATTTCCGAATCACAATCCAGAAGCAAAGTAAAAACTTTGGAACTGACAAGTTAGGTTAGACACGTAAACTTCCACCAGGGTAGTGAGGCCGGGTGCTCCGGAAGAGTAAGCACCTCCTGTTTAGCTAGCTACACCCGCCACGTGTGTAATCAAAATTGTGTGAAAGGAACATGGAACTATGAGACGTCAAATATATCCAAGGCAATCCTGGACACAGAGACATCAAACTTATCAACAATACTGTGATGACGGCCATAAAACTTTATATAAAAAAGATAATGAAAACTTAAACATGCTACCTCAAATTTGCCATCTTGGAGTAAATATGGAGTCATCCTATTGGTAAACATTAAGATCTGTATTCTTTTTATATGAAGTAATTCTGGTATTGTTACTTGCATGGTTATGGTATTGTTCAGACCTTTCGAAAGTTTAACACTTAGCCATCGAAAAGAAGACGAAGTTCGGCTGTCATGTGGTCGATATGTATATTGCAAAGTTTTTGACAAAAAGATAGCAGCCACTGAAAAGCTATTGAGATATAGGTAACAAGGGACCAAGATAAGCTTCCAGATTCGGTACCAATCAATTCGTTAGCAATATGTTAAACTTTCGACAGGTCTGTACTGTAAGTCTTAATGAAACTGACACAAACTAATATTTTAAAACGATAATATATAAGTAAATACATATCGAATTCAATAATAGTTTTCTTAAAAGCCTGGTTTTCATTAAATCGATATTGAGAAGAATCACGAAAATGAATATTTAACTACTTAAACAACGTTTTATATTATTTTGATTCCTTTGTAAAAGGAGACTGACAGAAAGAAAAATTCTCAAAGTAAAATTACTTTTCTTTCGTAACACGAGTCTTTGGATGATAATGCAAAACAACAAACAACAAAACGATATAGAGTTTAATATTATTTTGATACTTTTGTACAAGGAGACTGACAGAAAGAAAAATTAAAATCCTCAAAGTAAAATGGCTTTTCTTTCTAAACATCGAGTAGTTGGATGATATTGCAAAACAACAAACAACAAAACGATGTAGAGTTTTATATTGGTTTGTCCGCAAATGTTGATTATAAATCATTTAAACAACTGTGATAATTTAAGTACTGATTCTCGTCATAAAGTCATCAACATTTTGTGATTCAACAATAATATTGGAAAACCAGAAATATCAAAAGGAATGGCATAAACACATCATATTATATAATGACCATTATCAACCTTATCTAGTACCTTATCTTACTGCAAATAAACGCACGGAATAACCTTATATAAGTTTTTCTGTCTCGTCATAACAAGATACGGGAACAAAGGATTCGTCCTCAGTACAGACGGACTACAACAAAGCCAGCTAAGGGAAATGTACTATTATTGGGGCTAAGCGGAAGTGCGAGTTAATGTCGCTGAACAAATAAAAATTAATTATTGAATTCATTATGTATATCTTAATCATCGTAAATTAGATTATAAAGGCGTTTCTGATGTCCATTAATGCCAAAAGAAAATAAACAGTTAACTGTAATGAGTCTGAACATGAAGTTAAATCGTTACATTAAAATAAGTTGCATAATCAAAAATGTGTGCGACATATCAAAAGGGCATATTGGAAAATCGACACTAGACATTAAAACTCAGTATTGGTCCGGCTTTTATGTATTAGAGCAAATTTGCAATATCTAAAGATGATTTAGAGAAACGTATCAATGACATATCGAAAGGGCATAATGGAAAACCCACACTGGACATTAAAAATCAGAATTGGTCCCTACTTTTAAAATTGAAATGTATAAGAGCAAATATACAGTATTCAAAGATGATTTAAAGAAACGTGCACCAAAGAAGAATTGTTATAAGTATATTGATTATGCAAGTATATTCCATATTTTCAATATACTTGTTTTAAGCGGTGAAAAGAATTCAATAAGTATCCTTGTTGCACAGTAATAAATAATGCATTGTAAGTAAATAAGCCTTGAAAAATCCATGTTATCTTATCGAGTTTGAAAAAAATATGCATACAATTTTATATATTCAATAAATTTAAATCCGATTACCATCTTTAAAAAAAATCCTGAAAATCAAGTTTGAACACAATTTTACATACGACGTCAAAAGATATTAGTTAAAATATGCCGTCTAATGTACATGTACCTATTAGCAACAGAAAGTACTTGTTCAATGTTAATGGTCAATGTTTCAATTTTTGGAAATAATAAATGAAAAAATTAAAAAGGACAAACTTTAATCTATTATAGGCACATATAAATACATGTAGAAGCACAGTCAACCCTGTCTATTAAGGCCAACGAAAGGCCTCAGTAAAAAATGGCATTTGTGGGGAGGTGGCACTTATATACAGGTTCCAATAAATATAGCACGAATAAAGAGTTATCAGGATACAATGTTACTGGCCTTTTTAGATGCAGGTGATCATTTTTAGAGGCGGCTTTTAAGACAGGTTTGACTGTAGGTAGAATGAATTACATCATGTACAGTGTCTTGATTGAAATCATGCAGTTGTAGTTTCTGTCAGATGGTTAAATGCAGTGCACCAATTATGATGTTCCAAAACGCGTCACATTTATATCATTGCATGCTTGTTTGATGTTTTTTTTCAAATTCTCTCTATTCATTATTTCAAATGCAAGAATGAATGTTAGGAGAAATGTTTGATGCACTAGAACAATAGCCGATGTTTTCAAACGAGTTTATCATTTTCGGTTTGATGGGATTTGTTCCATCTCGGTAGACTCTAAAAGGGAGAAAAAATCCCCGAACACCTAATACCGTAAAATCTTAACTTTAAGTAGTTTTTGTTTCAAAACAACTAAATGATCTTCTCCCATTGCATCCCAGTCCGAAGTAAAATGGTCACATTCCGCGGCGTGTGTGGCTAGCTAGACAGGAAATGCTTACCCTTCTGGGGCACCACTTCTCACTTCTCTGGCAGAAGTTTCTTTGTTTTACTCAAATTGCCAGTTTCCGAAGTCTTTACAAGTACTTTGCTTTTGCTGTTGTGATTTGTGATTTTACCGATATGGGTTTTTCATGTCTTGTGTTCCAGACCCTACTTTTAAGGTACACATAGGCCCGGTAGCTAATCATTGATTTAAAATACGCGAGGAAATTAGTTTTCAAAGGATCTATACATAAGCTAGAATCAAATTTTCCTTGTGGAAGTTCGCGTGTTTAACCTAATTTGCCGGTTTCCAAAATTTTTCTTAGCTTTTGGGTTGTGATTTAACTTTGACCGATATGTTTTTTATCAGAATACATGCTTCAGACCCTATTTTTAAGGTACAAATAGGTCCGGTAGCTAAACATTGATTTAAAATACTCGAGCAAATTAGTTTTTACATGATTTATACATAAGCTAAGGTGTTTCTTCTGATTTAATAGACAACATAATTCATTACTGATTTTTCTGACATAGAGAATAATTGGATTATTTTGTTCTGTTTACTTAGTAATTGTCACAATTGAGTTACATGTAATTTGCCTCAATAGAGGTCATTGTTGTACGTGTACATCTGCTGGCATCTCGATACACTATTACAATACCATATATAGCACACTATTCTCGATCGTGTTCATACCACTGCGGTAACTGAGTTGGTAAAGAGCTCGCTCCGTAAAAAGGAGGTCGTGGATTCGAAACCCGACCGGGTATGATCCAAGACGGTAGTAACTGTTCTTTCGCCAAGCACTCGGCATAACGGAATGAAAATCACGGTTCCTCCGGATGGGAAATTTAAAAAAAAAAACGAGGTTTCACGGTAAGCGTGGCACGATAAAGACCCCTGCCATAAATAATGCCATCAGTGCAACACAGAAGCAAAATTTCTGTCTCTTCGCCTATAGCTGGCGGCGTCTCGACTCAACTCTTTGCTCAATGTCATTTCGATACACTATTCTACTGGTAGATGATTCCCCGAGGATATCAATAACTCAGTGGGCAATAATTGTGTATTATTGTCAGAAATATATGTATACTATAGTCAAAATTTGCTGCTAGTTTAAAATTTGAAATTCCTTAAACTAAGGTATACTCCTTTATGCGAAGTATTTTTTTAGCTAAGTTTTGTAAAATATATTTTGGTCTTTGCGTATCTTTTTAAAATCTTGAAAAATTTGGTTTCACAATACTGGTCTAAGCACTACTGGTGAAAAATTGTATTCCGAAACGGCCACAACTGCTGTAAAATTAAAACTGGTATAATATGTTATTAATACCATATATAGCGCACTATTCTCGATCATGTTCACAAATGAGAAATATATGTTTGCTTGTTCAGTTTCATTGTTTAACGTACATCTGCTTATTTGTTCACTTATTGAATACTATATGATACTCTAAATATAGAGATGCTCTAATTTAATACCGTTTAAAGGCCACTATTCTAAATCATGTTCAGAAATTAAAAATATGTATCTGGTTGTCCAATTTGATAAACAATGCATCTTGTAATATAAAAATACAAAATAAAACACAGGCACACAGTATTTATTTCATTAATCCCCAACTCCCCACCCCATCCCATCCCACCCCACCCCATTTTATGTAATAGCTTTATTTGGCATAAAAAAAATATTTTTGAAGTTTTCGAAGCTGTGTATTGCGATTCCTAAAGGTTCATACATAAGCACATAGATTATAAATACACTTAAGAAAATGAAATAGCACCGTTGTTTTTCAGATGTTGTAATCTAGTGCCACGTAGCATAGATCTTGCATTGCTTCACGATAGGAATAATACACTATTTGGTTACGACACAGTACAAATAACCCAAAGTATGGTTAATTCCTGACGTGTCACAATTCTAGAACGCTATAAAAGTGCTTGAACCACACCACTAGATAGCGTTTTAGCCTTTTGCTCAGGATGCCCAAATAAGGAGTTTAATCTTTCGTTTGTCACATGACCTATATATTCGGGTTTCAACTATAACATGCATCAAGGGAATAGCTTTTGGGTTTGTTGAGTTGTAAGATCTAATAAATTACAACCGCATCTAGGCTAACATTACTTTAGCTTCTAACGATGTTGTTAGGGTTTCTCAGATGTACAAAAGACATTGTAAAAACATTCCAGCAGGCAGCATACCAAGTGATTTAATAACAAGCTATTTATAACTACAGTGTTCTTTTAGAGTTCTTTTGATTCTTAGAATCGTGATTAAAGTGTGCTAAAAATGAACCAATGATCTGAAAAATGAACTAAGCATGAAAATAAGTAAGGTTTTCAAGTCTTACAATTCCTGCTACATTTATAGGAGAATCGGTCATTCATGATAACTTCGTTAGCGAGTTACGGTACAGGCATGTCAAAAGTTTAACACTAAGCCAATGAAAAAGGAATCGAATTGAAGCCCAGCCGCCAAGTGTGACCCAGATATAGATAGGTAGTGACCGAAAAGCTGCTCAAAGATAAATAGCAGCCGTCATGATATAGCCAACAAAGGGCCGAGATGAGCTTCTAATTAGACTCTAAGTTTAGCTCGGTGTTAAACTTTCGACAGGCCTGAATGTACTGTACTTGTTCTTGCGACTTCAATAAGCTGGATAGATCTTAATCAGAAGTACAGTACAGACCTGTCGAACGTTTAACACTGAGCTAACGAATTGGTACCGAATCGGGCGGAAGCTCACCCGGGTCACCTGTGACCTAAAACTCAACAACTTCAGTGGCTGTTATCTTTTTTGTCACATTGTCACAAACTTTGCAATATACATATCGACCACATGGCAGCCGAACTTCGTCTCCTTTTCGATGGCTAAGTGTTTAACTTTCGACAGGTCTGCACTCTATAAGAATACAAGGTTTTCTAATAAACTACGAAAATAACAATTCGCTATGTCAAAAAATGATTAGATCAAATGCGTGTGATTTAAAAATTACTACTACTGTTTGTAAAAGTGTAAATTTCAGGCAAAATCATTGAGAAGAAAAATGTTAATAACAAGCCAACGACATTTTTCAGGAAGTTTAAAAATCTAAATTTGTAAAATCTTTAGTCATTGTGTAAATCTCTGTCACGTTTATAGTAGTTCATCCGTGACAGAAGAATATTAATTTAATTAAATGCTGTTTCTTTTGTTCGCTTTTAAAATCAAAATTTTATATTGAAATCTCATGTCCTTCCTGCTTCCCTGGTGATTAGGAATATTAAAAAATCATTGAAAATTTGACCCCAGCAGAACAAAATTTAAAAATAGATACTTAAACGGTCTTATAATGATCCAGATGTGGTTACTGACAATTATCATCTTTAATTATGTCAAAGGCAACAAGGTGCATCTACAGTACAGGCCTGTCGAAAGTTTAACACTTAGATAAAATAAAGGAGTCGACGCTTGACTGCTGAGTGGCCTAGAGTGTAGCTAAAAAGCTACAGAGGGATTGATAGCAGCTGCCAAAAATCTAGATATAGCTAGCAGCTGCCGAAAAGCTGTCAAGATATAGCTAGCGGGGACGGAGATGAGCTGCCGATTCAACACTAATAACATGCAACACTATTGAGGATGAACTGCACTTTTTTCTATCGTGTCAAATTAATGCAGAACCGAGAGACCATCTCTTTAAACATATAAGTAACTTAGTCTGGTAGAGGATTTTGAAAAAGCCGCTTATTTTTCGATGTAGGGAGGACAACGTGTTCAAAGGTGGCAAGTTATGTCATAACCTTTGAACTTTACTTTGGTAGAATCGGCTTGTTGCCAAGCAAGATTTCACCCAGGGGCCATTGTGGGGGCAGCTAAAGGTCAATGGGTGCAAAGTTCAAGTGAAAATGCCCATATTGACCTATACACAAATTCAAGGTGGCTTACAGAAGTTTTTCTTTATACATTTTGTCTTCTAAATATGTAAGTGGTATCTTCAAATTAATAGAAAGTCATATCCAACTAATTCAGTCACTTATTTTCAAAGTTTTCCATGAAAAATAAGATTAGACACTTGCACAAATTTGACCTTTACAAATATGATTAATTGTGGCAAATAAATACTAGTATAAACACATTTGTGCATTTGAAATTGTTTAACAAAACTTTAGACTTCTGTTAAAATAATTTTACTGAATCATATTGCCCGTATTTATATAAGTATCCACTTTTTAAAAAAAAGAAATCAAAGTACTGGTGGTACTGAAAGATTTGATTAGCTATAATGACTATCTGTATAATACTATCAAGTGTGTTCTCTTTTTTCTGGTGGAAATATTAGTGAACTATTGAAACACGAACTATTCCCAGTGTCGCCTATACCTGATACATCAGGACCCTTGTTATCTAAAGCCGACGAGTCGGATCTTCAAAATATCCCTGAGGAGGAAGTTTTCATGGAGACATTACTACCAAAATAATTGATGGTCAAACTTTAGTTGTAGCACTGGGAAAACGAAAGATATCAATACATTCGGCGAGTTAGGAAATGCACAAACTGTTTTTATCCACGCGAAAGATAGATGTATTAAAATTGATCTCATTATAATAGATATGACAACTAATCCATAAAAGGTGAAACCATCTAGAGATAAAAGAGGATCAGGTCCCCGTTCTGTTAGAACAATTATTGATAATTAAAATGCCCCTCTGCCATCAAATTGGTAAGATTTTATCAGTCACCAAGAAAACAAATAGGATCTTGTAGTAATCCAAGACACTTCTTAGCTTAGCTGAGGGTATCAGGGGGTCCAACAGACAGCATGTTTAATTCATACAGAGGAAGGAGTGTAACCGTTTTTAAAGCTTTACATAAGGAAGCCGATACTAGAATTGTTCCCCATGGTGTTGATGCTTACATGCAAGGCTATAAAAGAACAGTTGTTGTCTGTCGTGATACTGATGACCTTATTCTTCTGTTGTTTTAAATGAAGAAGTATGATTCCAGACCGGGACATCTAAAGTTCGTCCCTGTTCATAGCATTAAATTATCGCCTCTGGCTGGAGAGGAATAAGCTCCCAGTATTCCATGCAATTACAGACTGTAAGACTGTCAATGAACTTTCTGGACATTCTAAATACAGCATTCCGTGTTTCCAGGGAAAACACAGGTATTCTTCCCACTCTTGCAAGAGGGAACTTTTCTGAACTTGTGAGTGCAGATGCCTTCATTGAAGTTAACTAGCGATTATTTCTAATGTTCCTCTCAGGGGAAAAGTACAATTGAAAATTTGCTTCCAACATCATATACAACCGACCTACATATTCAACGTGCACACAATTAAACTGCTGTTTGGCTGCATTTAGTTATACCTGGTATTTGTTCCGGATCTCCCGTCACCTATAGGACACGGATAGTGCTAGTCTCACTAACTTGCGTACTGTATGCCTTTAACTCCCTGTGGAGGTTAGTCCATCGACAAAATCCCTCAAACTGGCTGTTCTGCGCAATTTTACCCCCTCTGTTTCAATTCCAGAATATTGTCTCAAGGTGTCTTTTATTCTTGTGTGTTCCATTTCAAAGTTTTGTGATGTTGTTGGCAGGTGTCTTGATGGTGTGACCTATCCATCCCCAATGTAGCTTTTGTGTTTGTGTTTCAAAACGACCTTGTTTTGTGATCCACCATAAACTTTTCGTTACTAATATTGTCTGGTCATCTGGCAACAGGACCACGAACAATACTAGTTTTATACTTAAATCTGAGGGTTTTTTTTCACAAATTAAACTTATTATTAATATTTTTTTGCTTAAATCTTACTTTGGACTTTAACTTTTCTAAGACAATTACAGGTCAAAGGATCATGAACAAAACTTAACTTTTTGGATTTAAGTTAAGTATTTTCCTGATGTTCACGTTTATTCTCGGACAGTTAAGTTAGTACGAGTCTGAATGTGATTTAAAATCAGTGTTAATGAGAAAATTATAAATTGATTGATTGCATGGGGTTTTACGGGCTTTTACGTATTTCAGTCATATCAAGACATCACCAGCTATAGGTGAAGTGGCAGAAATTTTGACCTTTGCAGTGAACTTAGGGAAATGTGCAGGAAAAGTTCCTTAACATGTTACACCCGCCTTGGCACGGGGCATCGGTTTTTAAGATCTCTCTCAAAAGATCTCGTGACTTTCGTTTCTAAATACCGAGTGTTTGGCAAAAGAACAGTCACTACCTTATTTCAAGTCTTGATCAGACCCAACTAGGGTTCGAACCCAGGACTCACCACATACGGGGAGTGAGGGCTATACCAATTGAGCTACAGTAGGGGTTTTTTAATGAGAAAATAACCTTTACCAAAATCAGGTCATGCATTGCTGAAATGTAAATATAAATTATGTTGCACTACAAGATGTACATGTAGGGCATACAGTTTAAATTGGTGGTTGTATGCACTTGCAATTGGACCGCTGAACCGTTGATTGGTTGAACCTTTTGAATGATAATGACACAGATAGTGATATTGATGAATCAAAAGAAATCATTAGATGTGACTGATATATTCCAGAGAATCTCGTGACTATGGCTTGCCGATTACAGTACTTGCAGTACTTTGATTTTAAACTTTTAATAAATTTCAAACTATCAGCTGGGTTTAAACAATATATTTGTTTTAATCACAGTCATGTATTTACAAAAGAATTATATTTTAGCATTTTGATTCATGCTTTGATGTTGAATGTATACTTTTATTTTATTCTATCTTGAGGCTTGTGTCACAATTTTGAAAAATAACATTGAAATATTTAAATTTTAGCCTAAACAGTCTCAATTAGCTTCCTAGTCAATGTTAAAATACAAGAAATACTATGATTACATGAGAACAGATTTATTTGATTTATTTAAATCTCAAAAAGTATATATTTTGACAGCTATAAACTAATAAAGATTTTTTTTTGGAAAAAAACACTATCTGACCTTTGACCTTTTATCTACTAAACCAAGGGTCGATCAGCTTGGCAACAGGTTGATTCTTGACCCCTAACCTATGATGATATAAGACAGCTATGTTGCCAGCTTTGAACACTCATGTCCCCCTATTGTGAAATTTCAATTTGTTTTCCACCAGACTAACTCTTTCCATGAATTCGAAATAAAAACCAATTTAGAGAAAATACAGTATCTTCTTAATCCTAGATTTGAACACATGTCTATTATCGGTTCCTTTATAAAACAGTCACTCAGACTGAGAGAGGGTCCAAACTGAGTAATGGTTCATAATCTATGGTACGAGTACCAAACTAAGTTTTGATTGGCCTATGTCTTGTATTGTTATGAGTCTTCTATGTTATCATTTGATTGTCATATGTTTTGTATCGTTATGAGTTTTCTCTGTAACTTTTTTTTTTTTTTTTGTAAATGCTAAATAAATAAATAAATAAATTAACTAATTTGTTAACTGAGTTTCAAAACTTTCATCAGGTCTTTACTGTGAGTTGAGTCGAATTAAGTAATGGTGTTTAGAATATTTCACTTATATTGAGACGTCGCCAGCTATAGGCGAAGGTGCAGGAAGTTTGATCTGCGTTGCGCTCATGACATTTATACATGGTTCTTAATCGTGCCAAGCCTACCGTGACACGGGACTTTGTTTTTTAAGTTCCCATCCGAAAAAAAACCGTGACTTTTATTTCGTAATCCCAGGTGCTTGGCGAAAGAACAGTCACTACCCACTTTCAAGTCTTGGGTAAGACCCGGTCGGGGTTGGAACCCACGACCTCTCACTTACCATCTAGTGTACGGAGCAAGCACTCTTCCAACTGGCCTACTGCAGTGGTCAAACTTTCGTCAGATCTGTACTGTATGTGATGAACGTCTTAAATGTAGAACACGACGTGTCATGCAATTATAGACAATATCAGGGAAATACTTCCGTACAAATGTGTGATTTATGCTAAAACGGATACTTTATAAAGCACCAAGATAAAATCTAGCTTAGTTAGACTTAATTGGTTGTGGAGTTCTTTATATTCTAGAATAATCCGCTGGGATACTGGGTTGACATTTTCATAAGTTAGGAGACTGACAATTTATTATAAAATCTTGCATAATACCGTATTTGTCATGTGCAGAATTATTGTGAAGTTTTACAAGCGAAATATTTAAATTTGTGCAGAATTTTTAAAATTACTTTTTATAGAAATTTATAATTTTTCTAATCGGCATATCTACAAGAATAATGATATTATTATCAGTACGCTACAAAATAAAAAGTGCATGCATGTTAAACTATCGTTTAGTACGTACATTTACAAATGCAAGCGCTTGAAATATGCGAAAGTAACATCGAAACATCGTGGACAATATGGTCAATCTTTCCTGCATGCTCAGTGTTCTAATTCACTCCTGTGGTCATCGAAAGCACCAGGCCACAATTTAACAATCAATTTTCAATAATATTTCTCTTAAATTAAGAAAATTGATATTATTGCATCATCATTCATCTGCGGACAGTCGCAGAGCGACTATGTCTGTTTTCCTGAAATTACTTCACCGCTTGTCTCCATGTGTTTCTATGCTGCGACAGTTTCACCCAGGAGTTCAGCTTGATGTTTCTCTGCTTCAGGTTTATTTTGATGGTATCCTTGAAACGGAGGCGTGGTCTGCCCCTCTTTCTTCTTCCAACTGGCAGCTGTGAGAACAGAATCTGCCTTGGGATTCTGTCGCTTGGCATCCTCATTAGGTGTATAGTCCAACGTAGATTTTTTCTGATCAGGAGATCTTCCATGGATGGTAGGCCCATTTTTTGAGCACTTCCTTGTTAGTCACTTTATCCTTCCAGTTTTCAGTATGGATTTTATATGGCGCATCATGAAGGCATGGAGATTCTTCACATGTTGTCTATAGATTGTCCAGGATTCGGCTCCATACAATAGTGTAGATACCACAATTGCTCTGTAGATCTTGCCTTTTTTAACTATAAATTAACTTTGACACAACTAAACACAAATCAAAAGCAAACGTACCAATGCATGTTCAAACAAAAATCCCAAAGGAAAGAAATTTTACAGCTGGCAAATTAGGTTAAACACGTAAACTTCCACCAAGGAAGTGAGCTCAGATGCTCCGGAAGGGCTATAGGCACAAATGATGTTCAACGACAGTTTTTTAAAAATCCCAAATACGTATATGTATCTTAAAAATTAACGAAATAATTCAGGTTTTAATTTTTCCACAAATTAACGAAATAATTCAGATTTTAATTTTTCCACTAAGTTGGTAAAGCAATGATTGTTAAACTTGGACCAGAACCTGCAATATTTTAGACCTTTTGACAATCACAGTAAGGTGACAAGTTACTGATTGTTCTTAGTGTTAGTAATATTGCTGTCTGTGATTATGAACAAATATTCTTAATAATTAGATATCACAAAAGTGTTATTTGTAAGCATTAGATGACCGTTTCGCAATGCAATTTCTCATCAGTAGCACTTGGACAAAATTTTGAAATCGATATAATCAAGTGATTGATAAAATAGTCAAAGGTCAAAATATATTTAGTCAAATTTAGGGAATACTTTGCATGAGGGAGTTTACCTTAGTTTTTGAGGATTTTAAGATTTTAACTAGCAGCAAATTTAGAAAATAGCAATATATTTCTGACAAAACAACTGTAATGCCTGCCGACTTTGTGATACCCTTGGAGATACATCCACCAGCAGAGATACTAGCTCAGTGGTTTTCATTACATATTATACCGGTTTAAGTTTTACAGCACTAGACGGTCGTTTCGGAATACAATTCCACATCAGTAGTGCTTGGGCAAAAATTGTGAAACCAAAAGAAAACAACAACAGGCATATTTTTAGTGTAGATCTGACATTGGATGGGTTTGTTTTAACGTACAAATAGTCTAGAATGGCTTGATTTGATAACACTTGTTTTTCAGAGGATTGTTAGTTGTTAATATAATTTGTGTTTTGGATGTACGCTCTTGGCCATTGTAATGCGGGTCATAAGAGGATTATTTTGTATATTTGCTCTTTAGGGGTATGATTTAGTAGATGTTAATCAATTTATATATGTGATAAACAAGAGTTAATAAAACCCTTTTATATCTTATTAGGTTTTCGTTATTTTGATATCCAGGCATCAAAATATTCTGTTTCACATGTCTGAAAAAAACTATTTAATTATTGTATACGTCAATAAGGTTTTCATAGAGATATACGTCTTAAGCTACGTCATTAATTAAGTAATGTGAAGATCCTGAAAGACTTTAGTGTACCAAATCAAAAACAAACATACCAATCCATGTCCAAATCACAACACCAAAGCAAAGTAAAAACTTTTAAAACTGGTAAATATTAAGTCAAACATGAACTTCCACCTGGGAAGTGAGCACGGGTGCTCCGGAAGAGTAAGTATCTCAATGGGATATTGATAGGATCGCCAGCGGACTACTGGATATCGTCTTTGTATGGCACATTTATTTCCTTTATAAATTCATTTCCAACAGGACGTGAGCCCGTGTGCTCTGGAAGGGTAAGTGTCTGTATGGGACGTTAAAAGGATAGCCAGTGGACCACTGTGTATCTTCTTTGTATGACATATTTAATTCCTTTGAATATGGATTCATATCAGTTGACTATCAATAGTTCGTCGATGGCAGTGTACGAAATATAAAAAATCATCTGGCGTCATAATTGAGGTATAAGTCTAAATATGAAGAAGACCTTTCAGAATCAGTTGTATCGTTTATTTTAAGCTCACTAGGATAGATGTCATTCAAATAATATCCAAAATTTAGGATTGGTAAGAGATAGAACGTCATTTATATATCTGTATGTGGAGTTGAATGATTTGGTGACAGTCTTCTCTTCAGATTTAACAAAACTCAACATAAAATCCCTTAAATCTTATGCAATACTATCTTGTAATTTTTAAATAAAACGGCAATTCCATTCCATTGATAGTTGTATTTTAGGAAATAAGTAAATGAGTTTAAAAAATGAGGTTTCATGTCAAAGTCATAACATCATCGAAATAACATATGGTAAATGATCTATTTCCATAGTTAATCTGGACTTTATTAAGTGAAATGCATTAATTATATCTTTACCATTTCGGCACATCTAATCCATCTGTCATTAAGTGATAGTGGCTTTTTTTTGTGTCAAGGTTAGTAGGAAGAAATATTAGATTTATCGCGGTCTTTGTGTCATTGTTATTCAGTTTCTGTAAATTAGAGAATAAAATTAATTGACAATTTGCCATAAAACTATTTTGGTGCTAAATCAAATTACGTAAAGCCAATGTTGAGAACTTATAAATCTGAAAGGGTTTATACAATATTGCATTTCCATCACTGCTAGATATCGACCTTCCTTCCATTGTAATCAACGAAATCAACAAATTCCGTTTTGACAGTGTCATAAATAGATTTCTTGGAACATTTTCCACAAGGCAAAATGGAAATACAAAGTACATTTGTTTTATTGCGCACACAATACCTATGTCTTACATTCTGCCCAATAAACGTCCTAAAAAAATTCAAAGATTAAATTACCAGTTTTATTTTTTCGGGATACAAGTCCTCATCAGTAGTAATTGAACCAAAATTATGAAACCAACATTTTCCCAAGGGGTTAAATATATATATATATATATATATATATATATATATATATATATATATATATATATATATATATATATAAGCAAAATTGAACAAAATGTTAACATCAAAATCAAAAAATGGCAAGTGCTGATTATTTATAAAATAAAGTATTTGTATTAAAAATTTGGCAAATAACAACTTAAATTAATATAGCTGGTGCCGTCTCAATATGAGTGAAATATACAAAATGAGAAGTAAAAACTCATTCAATCAATTAACTTGAATTACAGGAATAAACCTTAAACAGCAACATAACGAAAAAATAATAGCAGCAATGGTAAATTGTGGCACGTTGTAAACACTTCCTACAAGAACAAGATAGACAGCTTGACAGACGAGGTGATTCCTATAACCACCTCAAAAAACTAGGTTTGTGGGGGAGGTGTAGAGGGTGGCATTAGACATATACTGCACATATCAAGATGAAATATCGACCTGTTAGCTTAGGTGACATCAGACGCATGCTGCACATATCAAGATGACATATCGACCTGTCAGCCATACTTCCTCTCAATTTAGAATTTTCTTATTCCATAGAGAATACAAACGTACAATCATTAGGTCATCAAATTTCGTTTTTTCTTCAGAAAATATTGCTTTTTTAGCAAATATTATCTCTTGTAATTTTATTTATTGAATATGTTCTCCTAGTTTCTTTTTGAGAATATTTTATGTTTGATCGGACCCGATAAAACCAGAATGAGTTGCCCGAGGATTCCAGTTTCATCAGCTTTTAATTTTGTTTAATGGTTCTTAAACCCATTTAGATTATAATTTTCTTAAAGCTATTTCATTGAAAGGTCATTGCAATTAATTTACTATAAAAGTACACTTTGGCAATTTAAATTAAACTATTTTTGACGCTTAGGTCATTTTCTTGGAAACAATTCACGAGAAAACATCTATGACGACAAAACTGATTTTGAAGAAAGAAACAAAATTTATTGTATATCAGGTAATATGCGACATTTTAATACTTTTTTGAAATACTGTGCCTTTTTTCGAATTCAGTGTGATTTTGGTCAAAGGGGCGTTACGTAAGACGGCATTTTTCCATGTGCGTAAACGTAATGATTTATAAGATAGTTTTGTTTTCTGGTTGGTATTATAAATTTGCTGTTGTATTCAGTGTCCATTCTACGCGGGGGATTATGTTGCTTGGTCTGTTTCAATCAAAGTATCCTCTTTAGCGACCACAGGTAGCCTTCTCTTAATCGAACTCTACAGAGGTGTCTTTAGTGTGCACTGAGACCTCGGTATTTTTGTCTCATCCGAAAGACTACTGACTAACGAGCGTTTTACAGTCCTAGTCTGGACAGGAAAAACAAATCATCCAAGATAATTTCAAATCCTGTGTGTGGTTCGAACCCACAGTCCTTGATTTCGAAAGTCATTGACAGTACCACTCGGTTATGTCTCTTTGTTTAATCGCTCCATTTAAAAAAAATGTAAGTCATTTATTAATAAAATTACTGTATAACTACATATTGTATTTGCATAGTATTTCTTTGGACAATCGCTGCTGGAAAATTAATAATTTTATTTCTTGTTCCTTCGAATCTACAGAGAATGTATAATGATGTCGTCGTCACATAAATGTAACGGGTTAATTTTCTTAGCAAACATGTAAAAGTGACCTTTTTGTCGTAACATATACTTCCATGTATGTTTGGAAAATACGAAATCAGAAAATTTCGTTGTAAGGAGTAACGCTTTGCAGGATTTAGCATGCCGACTTTTCTACAATTCAGACTGAGACACAAACAACGACATTCAGTGCAAACACTTCAGTTACCATCAACAATATTTCATTTCTTGATTTAAATTTAACTTGAATATATTAGCTTGAATTTTTTCACTTGAATTTCACATGAAAATATAAATTTTAACGTGAATATATTCGCTTGAATTTAGCTGTAATATTTTCACTTCAATTTAACATGAAAACATAAATTAAACTGTCGATAATCATCGCAAAACCATTAAAATTTCAAAGGGACACAACCTTAAACATTTACAATGATATGAGGTGCATCCTTTTCAGGCGTACACAATGTCAAAATGACAAGCATATAAACAAGTTCAATAAAAAAATTGTCAATGGTGTTGGGAACGTAAGCCGGACAAACTCTTATGGACGTACGGATGTACATTCATCATACATGTACGTTCATACGGATAGACGTACAACGCTGATTCGTTTCTAGAAAAAGACGTTTATAAACATAACGCGAACTGAAAAAGTGCTTCCTTTCTAGAAACGTGTGAATAAAAAGTAAAAGCGAACTTAAAAACCAAAATTAAGTGCAAGTCATAAAAGTAACGACATAACGCCCACATGTTGTGTATTGACATCAATTTATGATGTACCTTTTAAAGATAACGACTTTCGATTTTACATTTTGTTTGCTGTTGTTTACACATATATCTCCACTAATTTCATTATTAATGATGTATAAAGCGTGACTCAATCAGAATATAAAACCCGATTTGGTTGTACTGTGCTACCTTTTGTATATATAATCACATTCAAACCGATCGACTTCGGAAGGCTATTGTCGATTTCACTTCAAACTGATCGACTTCGGAAGGCTATTGTCGATTTCACTTCAAACTGGTGGACTTCGGAAGGCTATTGTCGATTTCACTTCAAACCGATCTACTTCGGAAATCGGATAATAACCTGCTATTATCAATACTGTGCCGATTTCACATCAAAATGACATGTGGCTACCCATGCCATATAGGTTAGGTTATGTATAACCAGCGGCATGTATAAAAAGTATGTTTCAGTTGGGGGATAAATCCATATGAAAGATAAAAGCATTCTGTTTGCATCTCCCTTAAGCCAAGCACTATTTATACGTAATTAAATCGTCTTATATGATGGTTAGGCTAGCTAGGCGACAATGACAATGTAAATGAATGTCAGGCTTAAAACATTGGAGAACAGTGAACGACGCTTTGTAATTTAGTTCAGCTACTGGATTAATACATATCTGATATATATAGAGAGTAGATAATTATGACTATGTTATTGGAGCTTAATACCGTCACATGAGGCAGGTAAGTCAGTATTTTACCTATCAATACAATGTATCTCCATTCAAATATGGGTTTATTTTCGCTAAAATGATAAAAACAGATTTTGCTATTGTTATTTTGGTAAATTTTCGCGAAAATGATAAAAACAGATTTTGTTATTATTTTTTTTAACACTGGCGTATTTACAATTTTCAATATCTCCATTCAAATATTGGTTTATTTTCGCTAAAATGATAAAAACAAAGATTTTGCCATTGTCATTTTGATAACACTTTCGTATTTACAACTTTCAATATCTCCATTGGTTTTTTCGCTAAAATTATAAATATAAAGATTGAATTATTGTCTTTAATAACACCTTTTTACAATTTTCAATATCTAGATGCAAATATGGGTTTATTATCGCTAAAATGATAAAAACAAAGATTTTTCTATTGTCATTTTCATCACACTTTCTTATTCACAATTCTTATATTTTCAAAGTGCGTCTGAAATGAAATTTTCTTTGTTGGCTTTTTCATTTCATTTCATTTAAAATATTGGTTTATTTTCACTA
This sequence comes from Anadara kagoshimensis, assembly GCA_021292105.1. Classification (NCBI taxonomy): domain Eukaryota; kingdom Metazoa; phylum Mollusca; class Bivalvia; order Arcoida; family Arcidae; genus Anadara; species Anadara kagoshimensis. Next base: position 26,876,520 of record CM037870.1, on the reverse strand, counting down.
AAATGATGAATACATAATAAATTATTGTCACGTTAATCACCCTTTCTTATATAAAATTCTTATATTTTCAAAGAGTTTTTATAATGAAATGTCTTTGTTGCAGATTCGTACATATAGGAATCTCTCTCTCTCTCTCTCTCTCTCTCTCTCTCTCTCTCTCTCTCTCTTCAAGTTTAATTGTTTTTACAACTAGAAACAATCGCTGATAATTCCATCTTTACGGAAATTAATTTCAAATCACGAAAACAAAAAAATGTTTAATCAGTCTCAGCAGGTTACGAATGTGTAAATTAAAGATTTTGTCTAAGGTTTCGCCAGCTGTTATTGTATTAATCGGGTTTCAATCGGCAAATTTTATTGATGTTTTTTGAAAAATTTTAAGATAAAAATGTAAATAACAGGAAGAATTGCAAAGAGTATTTAATTATAACCAGAATGATTGATAAAGTGAACCATTTTGTCCTAGTAATGACGCATCTCCAAGGAAAATGTGATTTGTGAATTTCCGTTTGTATTTGACATTCAGTAGTTTCTGTATATTTAATTATTCCAGGAACGTATTATTTACATTTATATACGAGGTTCTATATTTTAAAATGATAAATGATATATTTTAAAATGATAAGTGTATATATTTTGGACTACTGATTATCAGTGGATTGGATGACGGTCCAAAAAAGAACTTAATCATACCACTGAAATTAACACCACTGTCTGTACAACGTTCGGATGCTTTACAATAATCAGTGGTCTCTATTTTTGTATTGTTTTATGGCACAAATTATTACTCTTAAAGCTCAGATCTAAACTTTTACGATAGAGAGAAAATCATTTTTTTAGTTTTCAGGGGTTATTTGCCAAAAAAAACCAAAAAAACAAACTACCAGATTGCAACAAACAACCTTAATTTGAAGAAATGGGCATATTTTCATTTGTTAACTTTCCTTTTCTATGCAGTATCATACCTGTTTCTCCTGATTATTAGGTCTTTGTTTAACAGTTGATACGCGTCATAATATGGTAAAGCTTTATACCTTATACAACCTTATACCTTATACTTTATAGTTTATACCACAAAGCAAGCTGCTTGCAAAAAATGGTTGAATCGGGAATGCTGTGGGTCTGTTATTGTTGGGGCTCTCATGAAGTTTCATTACCGTCAATGCAATGTTGTTGGAATGTATGATGCCTCTTCTGCTGCTTAGACATGCGTCCGTGATTGTTCTTGGTGTATTTGCCGTCAAGTGGTTCCGTATTCCTTTCGTTCTTGGGTTTTGGTCACACGCGGGTAGGTTGTGGCTAGCAGGAGATTCTTGTCTTTCCGGAACACCCGGTCTCATTTATCAGGAAGTTCACAAAATTGATTAAATTGCCAGGGTTCCATTTTTTTTTTAAATTTTTTTAAAATGTATTAGAACAAGGCTAAGCATGTTTGTTTTTACATTGCAAAATTAAAACAGAAAATTTAAAGACAGATGTCATCAATATCATAGTAAAATAAGTTTATCTCCAAGTTACAGATACACTTTAAATTAATTATACGAAGTTTATACTTTGCAAACAATATTGACAATACGTTCTGCTGAGTTGAGAAAAATTCCAGGTTTACATATCTGTTTCTTCAAGGGATCTTTTTTGTTAAACAATATCGTGCTTACAGCAATAAAGGCCAAAGGTATTAATTAAATCTGCGAACCAAAACAGGTGTGTTAGCTTATTCAACAAAATATTTTCCTATACCAACTTGGCTATAATCAATCATGTTTGAATAGAACAATATCCACGATTCTTAAATATTTAAGACTTTGAATATTATATTTAAATGAAAGAAGTCTTTTTAGAGAACTGAGGTTATTAGAACGAATTTTAAAACTAGTTTTACTTCTAGATGAGCTTCTTTACAAGGCAAGTCGAGTTTTACTAGTCTTGTCTTCTAGAATTGGTTATAATTATATAAAGTTTTTACTTATAATTCACATTCATTATCAATAGGCACAATATCCATGGTTTTTAAAATTAAGACTTTGAGTATAATATTTTAATGAAATAAGTCTTTTAGAGATTATAAGAAGGAATTTTAAAACTTGCAAACATGCATCAATTTTACTTCTACGTGAGCCCCATTATAAGGCAAGCCTAGTTTTACAAGTCCTCAGGAGTACTAGTGGGTTATATAAAAAGATGTTACTTATAAGTAATACTCATAATAAGTAGGTAAACATTGTGTATTTTTGTCAGAAATATACTATTGTCTAAATTTGCCGCTAGTTTAAATATGAAATTTCTCAAAAACTAAGATATACTGCCTGATGCTAAGTATTTCCGATCCTTAGCTAAATTTGGTAAAATACATTTTGGTGTTTTTGGGTATCTTTTCAACATATGGAAAAAAAATTGTTTTACAATTTTGGTCCAAGCACTACTATGAGAAATCGATTCCGAAACGACCGTCTAGTTATGTGAAATTAAAACTGGCTGCACTACAAGAGAACATATTTAAGACTTGTTTATTAGTCTCACCTTAATTATAATGTAGTCATAATAGGAAACCTTTTGCTGTTTTAGTTTCCTCTTCAGACTTATCCTAATTGCTAATACTTACCATTAACGATTTCCTCGTATACAGATCGCTTAGGCATGAAACTATTCGGAATTTTCGAATTAGAATAGGAAATGGATATAGAGGATTATTCAAGTGTATTTGCAATTAGCAGCTTTTTTCTTTTAATTCTGTGATTTCTAATTACACAACATCTGGCGGGAGTGGCTAGCAAAATAGTGATTGTTTATTCCTCCGAAGCACCCGCTCTCACTCCTCTGGTGGAAGTTCACATGGTTTGTATGTTTGGTTTTTTATTCAAACATCGGAAATTAAAGCTATTCTGTAATATTTACATTAAAAACGTTTGATTGTATTAAACAATGTAGTCATAGGACTATAATTACTATTGCTACAGTGACGTCACTTGTTTTTGCTTCCTTTAAGCGTGACGTCATAGATTGGCTGTTCCGGCGATTGCACTTACATGTAGTACACAAAGGCAGTGTTTTAAATTTATTTCTGAATTAAATAACCAAAATAAGTTTCCCAAAAAGTGTCAAAAGCAAATATAAATATAGCTAGTGAATTGTCAAGAAATGTCAATTATAGTGTTATGACGTCCATTGTCGTGCAAAGCAAGATAGTGATAACGTACTAGTGCACGTTATTGGGTTTGCTTTGCACATCAATAGAAGATACGGTACTATAAACGTCATTTCCAGACAGTTCAATGGTTAAAACGTAGTTTCATTCATACATCTATCTTGTCCTTCCCCATAATGCCTTTTAAAACCTCACCATGACATGTCACTTGAATATCGGCACAGCTTGAAGCCAATCATTTAAAAACATTGCAGAATTAAAAATTTAACAATGAAAAACTAAACGTGTTTACTTCACAATATCGCAATACATCATAATTCTTTTAAGTCATCAAACAGTTATACTGTTTCTATTTTGACACTCTATTTAAGCAAAGTTCTATAACAATATATCAAATTTGTTGATTCTCTGGTGGTTTCACGCGTAAAATGTCGTACAGTAATGGATTACCTGATGGCGATCAAACATATAATTTAGCCGTATTTACGTAATCATATTGTATCGATATATCAAGAAAACAAACAATAGTGTGGGATTACTCCGATCTGTATCAGTGGTGATTTAAGGATGATAACAGGTCAAACGGTATATTATGTAAAGTACAGTAAGGACCTGCCGAAAGGTTAACACTGGGCTTACGGAAAGAAGTCCAAACCCGGTTGTCCAGTTGTCGAGATATGGATAGCGAGTGACCGAAAAGCTACAGAGAGATCGACAGCGGCTGACTACATTCAGATAAAGATAACGAGGGGCGGAGATAAACTGCAAATTCAGTATTTAATCGTTAGCTAAGTGTTAAACTTTCGACATGTTTGTACTGTACGTATTCTGTGTACCTCCAAATCTTTAGTACTTGTTTATTTGACCACTATGGTAGCTCAGTTGGTAGAGTGCTCGCTCCGTAAGAGGGAGATGGTAGCTTCGATCCCCAACTGGGTCTGACCCAAGACTTGAAAGGCCAGACAATACGTTCTATACAGTAAAACTTCGTGTACTTCCTGCTTTTGCTTGGTCAGTCTTTAGTACTTGGTTAATTTCAGCTATATTTTATTTTGAAACTTAATATACAAGAATAAGAGTTGAGTTGAGTAATAAAGTTTAATGTCCCAGTAAAGAACAGTATCCTTATATCGAGACGTCGCCAGCTATAGGCGCAGGTGCAAAAATTTGGTCAGTGTGTGTGCTAATGGCATTATACAACAGGGCTCTTTATCGTGCCATTCCTACGTTTTTACTCATAAGAACCGTGATTTCATTTTGTAATGTCGAGTGTTTGGCGAAAGAACAGTCATTATACCCACTTTCCGGCAAGTCTTGTGTCAGACCCGTTCGGGTTTCTTAAAAGAATAAGAGAAGACACCATATGCTATAGTAATTAGTTGTAAATATACATGTACGCCAAGTGCTTGGTGCAAATACATCGAGCGGAGATCTAGAATACATGGAGGATGACATAGAACTTGATTTTTCTTCAAACAATTTTAACAATTATCGGGGGTGGGGGGCATGGATTGTTTAAGGTCTTTGACAGTTATTCGGTGACCATGGTTATTTTAGAACATTGTGACAAGATTTTGTTAAAATCATATAAAACCCACAACGTTACAAGTTTTCTTGCGACGAGTAGAGTACATGTATATTGTATTTTTTAAGTCTAGGTGCACATCATTTGCCTGTAATATAATTTAACCGATTGCCGTGACTACAGTAGATATAGCATGAATGATAAGGTATCCTGAAGTGTTTCTTTACTTAATTGGGTGCAAATTTCACGTGTGCATCAAGTTGCTAAGAGTCCTAGTGGTGACATTTAGTGTTGCATACTGAGTTCAAAATCGCTCAGTCACGTTATCTTAGCTAGTCAATCGCCAGATAATCCATAAGATTCCATTGCAAAGAATAAATGTTGTTGGTTACTCAGTTTTAATTCTGTGTAGCACTAGGCGGCTGTTTCGGAATAAAATCCCTCATATGTAGTGTTCAGACATACTATGTGAAAATCCAAAGTTTTTTTTAGATGTTAAAATGAGAAAAATAGAAGTTCTAAAAGTCATTTTATCAAATTCACTACTGGATACTGTGAACGATTAAGCATTGCCTAGTTTTTTGAGATTTTTTAAATTTAAATTTAAAAAAGCAGATAATATTTATGAACAATGTTTATCTGACATGTTTGGCTAAGTTGGTTTAAAAGTTACCACCATCTCAATAAAGATGGGAAACAACAGTCGCCCTTGTCATATACCATTTTGAATGTATTGTAATATACCATTTTCAATGTATTTTATGATTAAATTAAAAGATAGTATGTGACACCTCTGCTGAACTGTTTGAAGACAATCTTGGCATCGGACAATTGACTAACTTTCTGCAAAGTTAAAAAAACAGTCGTATATAAAATAAAATTATAATTTATCTTTTGATTAATGATTTCACAAGAGCATTCAATCGTGTTTTGACCTTTTCAAATCAATAAAAATAGGTGTTTTAATCGCTTAATGGATTTCTGGAATATTTTTTTATTTCATTCAGAAATAGATTTGACATTTACGAACTTTTTCGCTATTTTTGGTGAATCTATGTAATACTGGTGCGTAACTCTGTTTGGCTTGATACCACTGCGATAACTCAGTTGATAGAGTGCTCGCTCCGTAAGTAAGAAGTCGTGAGTTCGAACCCCCACACCTAACCCCGGTCAGTGTAACTGAAATACTATTCGTGATGGTGGTAATTACGAACCACAAACTTAAAACAACTAGCAAAATTCCGTCAATTTATTTAAGGATAGAATGGTTAATCTGATTTATGTTGGTTGTTTGTTATCAATTTAAAATTCAAAGCTGTAAATAACAGGAATAATACCGAAATACTTCTACAGGAAATTGTGATTTGGGAATTCCAAATTCACCAAATGTAACTAACTTATACAATCAAACCTGCTTTAAAGACCAACTCTATATAAGTAGCAACTGGGTTTAAAGGTCAGTTGCAGTATATCTCTAATGCTCTTAATTCATGTAATTTGAACCTGCATACTAGGGCCACCTGTCCATAAAGGCTACTTTTACTGGTTCCCTTATGTGGCCTTTATCGACAGGTTTGCCTGTAGATCAATGACATATATTAATTTATTTTAACTATGGCCATGTACCATTTTTTTAAAATTTTGATCCAATAAACTTTTAAGGAAAAATAACACATGTCAACTGCAATTTTTTAATTCTTTATTTTTGTAGAAATTGAAAGATACAAAAAACATTGCACGAGACTATGACATTTACGTCAACTCTTAGTGAACACATGTTAACAAAACTAAAAATTGAAATTAAAAAATTGTACATCTGACATTTACGTCAATTCTAAGTGTACATTGTTCACATGTGACAAAATGCATATAACATTGCTGATAATTATAACACCATCACAGTTACTAATAGATTTGAGTATTTGATCGATGAGGGGAATAACAAGTCAAATAAGAGATTATACCTGGCTGGCTGTGAAAATACACCTGATTATATCTGTATTGTATCTTAATGGTTAGCGACCATGAACCAGGATTGACTTTTTCTGCATTTACAGAATTTGTTTGGTCTCCCGCTAATATCGAGAATAACACGGTAATTACCAATAATAAAGCGAAAAATCAATGATTTATCATAGCTGAATTATTTGTTGTAAATAATTACTTTGTCAGAATTTTCAAATCAAGATCCTACCAAACATATAAGACATAATTAACCGCTGGTTGTCATTAAACCATCTGTCAGGTAATCAGGATGTTACAGTTTGTTATAACGATATATCCGGACTTTTATAATGAAGTTTCATAGAAAAATCTGCCTTTTTACCGTAAAGTAATGAATTTTTAACAACCAGGTAAGATTAAATATTTGTGTTATATAAATAAATAAATATGTGTGTGTGTGTGTGTGTGTGTGTGTGTGTGTGTGTGTGTGTGTGTGTGTGTGGGCGTATGTGTGTGTGTGTGTGTGTCCTATTTTTGATTTTTTTATGTAAAATAATGCATTCAAAAGTAGCACATGAACATGACACATGTATAAATTGAACTGAGAAGGATTTTTTTAATGAGATCTATTGCATTGATTCGTTTGATCATTCAAAATTGTAACGTACATTATATTTGAGTTGGCTTTATTTGTGCTCTCCTTATGTTTATTTTATGTCTTGTTTCGCTTCAGATCATTATTGTTATATACCATTTTTTTTATAAAATCATAAAATACATTCAAAAAATGGACCATATTTTGAATGTATTTTATGATTAAATTCAAAAAATGGTATATGACATTATTATTAAGTACTGTAAATATATTTAATTTCATGGGTCAATGTTTCGGTTTTGTAATTTAGAACTTTTCGCGGGGTGTAATGTTCGCGGACTTATGAAACTGAATATAAGAGCGAGAATCTTTTTTTTTACGTGTGGTACAAATGTTCGTGGAAAAATAAGCGAAAATTAGTTAACCGTAAATAAACTACACTTGCGGTATTTCATTGCTCTGTCCACTGTTATATACAATATACAAGTAACACGATATCAAATGCAGCTAATATACAATAAATAGGAATAATTTGTTGTCTAGTAGTGAATTGAACATTTTTGTTGGCAATAACATCTTATACCAGTTTTAATTTTACAGCACTAGACGTCCGCTTCGTAAAACAAGTCCTCATTGGTACTGCTTGGACCAAAATTGTCAATCCAAAATTTTTTGAAATTTTTTTGAAAAACTATACCCAAAAGGAACAAAATTTAGCTAAGGAAATACTTTGCATAAGGGACTAACCTTACTTTTTGAGGGATTTCGGATTTAAACTAGCAGTAATTTAGACAATAGTATATTTCTGACAAAACAAAATTATTGCCTACTGAGTTTGTGATGTCATCGGAGAAATATCCATTAGCAGAGATACCACCTCAGTGGTTTAAATTACTTGACATATTATACCATTTGTAATTTGACAGCACTAGGCGGCCGTTTCGGAATACAATTCCTCGTTAATTAGTGCCAAGTGTGACTTTGGATTTTATCATGCAAAGAATTTGTGCCACAATTGGAAAAATGGAATTGGGATAAAAGCATTTTAAAAATGAAGAAATAAATTATTTCATTATGTTGTATTATCACCTGATGGACTACAATTAGTGAATAAAGAATTGAATTGAATTCAATGCCACCATCTGCGTCAAGATATAAAATGTGTTGTATGGTTTTTTTTTTAATTCGCCATTTAATACATTCAAAACAAATGAAATATTCAAAATAAAAACCAATCATACTAATCTATGTCAAAAGTAATGATGTATAACAGTATTAAATAATAGAATAAAAAATGATATTGTTTTTACGTTATACGAACTTTGATATTATGAAAATTGTAAAGCAGAAAAAATTATTATAAATTTTTAATCTGTTTCAAAAGCAGACACGAAATTCCCAAATGACTAATAATCGTTTAAGCCATTTACTTGTTTTGCATAAAAATTTAGATAATATTTCATTTTCCGGTATTTACTTTTTTTTTCTTTCAAATGGTTGTATACATAAATCGATATCGTTTTCCCTTGTATAGTGCGACAAGTTTGACCTTTAATTTCAATATTAGATTGGGCTAATAGACCTCGGATTTAGGTAAGACAGAGTGTTCCATTACCATAAATACCCAGTACCCAGTATTATCATCATCTACCCTAATATAGCAACTTTATATGGACCCTAAATTACACAGTAGATATGTCTGTTAAAATATTTAAATTATAGGGCAAATAGTCAGGTAACCACTGCGGTAGCTCAGTAGGTAGAGTGCTCGCTCCGTAAGTGGAAGGTCGTTGGTTCGATCCCCGGCCAGGTCTTACCCAAGACTTGAAAGTGGGTTGTGACTGTTCTTTCGCCAAGCACTCGGCATTACGAAATGAAAGTCACGGTTCTTTCGGATGGGAACTTAAAATAAACGAGGTCCCGTGTCACGATGGGCCTGGCACGCTAAAGAACCCTGCTGTATAATGCCATCAGCGCAACGCACAGGCAAAATTTCTGCACCTTCGCCTATAGCTGGCGACGTCTCGATATAAGTGAAATATTCTTGACTGGGGCGTTAAACACCATTACTCGACTCAACTCAAATGGTCAGGTCAAACTTGTCGCACTATATTCTCTTAGCCACCGATATGTTTGTTATAAATAAAGTACATTGTGGATATCTAATTATATACAAGCTAATTACTAACGAAAAACTAATTTCTACATGTTTTTGAGAGAATCTTGCAAATCCCATATACTTGCACCATTTGCTGTAAACACGTTATGCACACGGTTATCAATCACGGTTACATTTTGTCTTCAGTTCATCAATATTTCAGTAGTTCTGATGCATTAACGGTAAGACATCGTATGATCACATATTTCGTAATCCTATATCGGATTCTAGCTATATATTAATGTGTCTCTAACATCTGTCTGAAACTAGAGTATTATTTTTCCATGTTCCTTTCATTTTAAATTTTTTGGGTATCTTTCAAAAATCTTGAAAAAATTTCATAATTTTGGTCCAAGCACTACTGATGAGGAATTGTTTTCCGAAACGGCCGTCTAGTGCTGTGAAATTAAAACAGGTATAATATGTTATCTAAATTTCAAAATCATAATCACACGTTGCAGCTAGCTTAACAGGAGATGCTTACCCTTTCGGAGCACCCAGTCTCATTTCTCTGGTGGACGTTTGTGTGTTATCTTAATTTGTCAGTTTTAAAGTTATCAATTTTTGGGATTGCGATTTGGCCATGGCATGGACATCAATAAATGCTGTTTCCAAATATTTATAATTACCCACCCACTTGAAAATCTATTTAAATTTATATCATTTTCTGATATATATTATATATATTTATATTTTTCTTGCTTACATTTTTCTTTTGCTTCGAATGCATTTTGTTAATTATATATTTTGGTTTCAAAATTTTGTTCTTAGCACTACTGATGGAAACGACCGTGTAGTACCGTAAAATCAACACTGGTATAATATGTCATTAAATTTGAGGAATTGTGTTCCGAAACGGCCGTCTAGTGTTGTAAAATTAACACTGGTATAATTAAGAAATAATCAATATTTACCCGTGGTATATCGTCGAATAATACACGGACCGGAGTGATATATTCGCCGCATGTTAACGACGGCCCGTGTATTATTCGACGATATACCACGGGTAAGTATTGATCATTTCGATTCTAACATGACTTAAAACAAATTCAAATAAACATTGCGAACCCTTTCTTCGGAAGTACATTTTACTATCTATTTGCAAGAAGGTCCATTGAAACAATGCGGCTGTTGAGATTACTTCCATTGAAATAAATGATTTTATGAATGAAAATTATGTCACAACCATTGTTCGCGGAACATAACATGACGTCATAAGATAAGCAAGGGAGTACGTCATTAAAACGGAACAGCGATGGGTATATCCTTTGTTATACCACGGCTGGCTCTCTTCGTGTTTCATATGAAGGAAAAAGCAGGTCGTGTTAGAATATGCTATTACATAACCATGTTCTTGGTTACATTATCTTTATAGCTTGTTTTTCAACTAGAAGATTACGTTCATTACATAGACTATTAACGACCTCATAAGATATAAGTGCAACGTTCGGATAATGTCTTTAATGAACATAGACTATCATGATTAAGGAATTCATATTTTTATAATTAAGATCTAAAAGGGTTTTGTTTCATGATTTTAGATTTATGACTAAAATTTAATTAAGTTCTGGAAAATCATCAAAGAATAAAAAAAAATTGAAATATACAGACAAGAAATAAAAACATACTAATCCATATCCGAATTACAATCCAGAATGCATAGTAATAACTTTGAAACTGACAACACACGTGAACATCCAACAGATAAGTGAGACCGGGTGTTCCGGAAGGATAAGCCCCTCCTGTTTAGTTATATACACCCACCATGTGCGTAATCAAAATTGAGGGTAAAAGGAATATGGAATTATATCAAGGGATTCCTGGACACATAGACGTCATACTTGTCACAAATATAAATACTGTGATGACGGCCATAAAACTTTTTGAGAGTCCTGATAAGTCTAAAACACGTATATAAACACATAACTGTCATGATAGTAATGTTAAACTATATTTTATCAGCGTGGTGGATAAGATACCGTACTTATCATGATTCTTAAGTTTTAGGAACGATTTTGTTGAGATACAGAATCTAAGTACATTCCTTTTATACTGAAGTTAATGACTTTCATGAACATGGATAATGATGATTTAAGAATTATATTTTATCATGATGTTCTAATGATGCTTTGTCTCATGCTTTTAGATTCTTGAATTACATCTTATACCAGTTTTTATTTTACAGCACTAGATAGCCGTTTCGGAAAACAACTCCTTATCAGTAGTGCTTGAACAAAAACTAAGAAACCAAATTTATTTGAAAAGATACCCAAATTATATTTTACCAAATTTAGCTAAGGAAACACTTTGCATGGGGGAGTTAACCTTAGTTTTTAAGCAATATCAAATTTTAACAATAGTATATTTCTGACAATAATACACAGTAAAATGAATAAGTTAAATGCATCCATGAACACAAAACAGTGAAATGCAAACAAGAAATGAAGACAATATTAGCGTATATTAACGCACAGCTGCCATGATCGTAACGTTAAAACTGGTTTTTATCATCTTGGTGGATTACACATCATACTTAGCATGATTCTCAAGTTTTTTATGGGACAGTTTAATGACGATTTTATTAAGATACAGAATCTAAGTAATTTTATTTTATTGTGATGTTAATGTCTTTATGAACATGGATAAATGATGATTCAAGAGTTATTATTTTATCATCAAGTACTGATGATGCTCTGTTTCATGTTTTTAGATTCTTGAATTACATATTATACCAGTTTTATTTTACAACACTAGACGGTCCTTTCAGAAAACAATTCCTAACCAGAAGTGCTTGGACCAAAATTAAGAAACAGAAATTTGTTTTTAAAGATACCAAAAAGAACCAAAAATATATTTTACAAAATAGCTAAGGATATATTTTGCATGAGGGAATAAAACTTAGTTTTTCAGGAATTTCAAATTTTAACTGGCAGTAAATTTTGACAATAGTGTATTTCTGATAATAATACACAATAAAATGAATAAGTTAAATGCACCCATGAACACAATACGGTGAAATACAATCATGAAAAGTAGACAATAATAGCGTATCTTAACACACAACTTCCATGATCGTAACGTTAAAACTGGTTTTTATCATATTGGTGGATTACACATCGTACTTATCAAAGTTCTCAAGTTTTTTTATTGGGCAGTTTAATAACGATTTTGTGAAGATACAGAATCTAAGTACTTTTTCTTTTATTGGATGGTGATGTCTTTCATGATCATGGATTGTGATGATTCAATCTGACTTCTTATTCTATCATTTAGTTATGATGATGCTTTATGCATGCTTTTAGATTTTTTTAATAAAATTAATAAAGTTAATGCATTCATGAACACAAAACTGTGAAATACAAACAAAAAATGAAAGACAATATTAGCGTATATTAACGCACAGATAACCACTATAATCGTAACGTTAAAACTGCTTTTTATCATCTTGGTGGATTACAATCGTACTTAGCATGATTATCAAGTTTTTTTTATTGGACAGTTTAATAACGGTTTAGTTAAGATACATAATCTTAGTATTTTTCTTTTATTGTGGGATAAATGTCTTTTATAAACATGGATCATGTTTCAAAAATTCTTGTTTCATCAATAATTTCTGTTGATTGATTTTTTGTTTGTTTGGTGTTTTGATGATTTTAGATTCTTAAAAAATTAATTATATAAATGTATGGATGAACTCAAAACAGTGAAATACAAATAAGCATCTGCCTATAGAGGCCGCTTTTAACTGGTTCCCTTAGGTGACCTTTTAGGACAGGTTAGACTGCACTAACGCACAACTGCCATGATCGTAACGTTAAAACTGTTTTTTATCATCTTGGTGGATTACAAAACGTTTTAGTTAAGATACAGAATATTAGTACTTTTCTTTTATTGTGAGGTAATAGCTTTCATGATCATGGATTGTGATGATTCAAAACTTCTTATTTTATCATTTAGTTTTGATGAAGCTTTGTTTCATGTTTTTAGATATTTTTTTAATAAAATTAATAAAGTTAATGCATTCATGAACACAAAACAGTGAAATGCAAACAAGATCTAGAAATGAAGACAATATTAGCGTATATTAACAGCACACAACTGTCATGATCGTAACGTTAAAACTGCTTTTTATCATCTGTGTGGATTACACATCGTACTTAGCAGGATTCTCAAGTTGTTTTATTGGACAGTTTAATAACGATTTTGTGAAGATACAGAAGCTAAGTGTTTTTCTTTTATTGTGAGGTTAATGAACAAAAATCTGTTGAACTCCTTTACTTTCCTCTGGACAGCAGCTGACATAGTAATGATGGTATACAGATACATCAATATACTGAGATAACTTATTGGACTTGACAACACATCCGGACTAATCCGTGGTTTTCCTCACACCATGAGTGAAACAAGGCATTAGGTTAAATCTAAAAACGTAAATTTTACCATCGAGTTATTGACATCAAGCAAGACATCATGGGAATAAAACAGTCTAGAGTAATTATTTATGAGGTATAAAGTATAAAACACTGTTGTATTTATAGATACTGAGAAATCAGAAAAAATGGAAACACAAAAGTGCTATTTTTGTCTAAATGAGGCTTACTTTGTAGTTCCTGTTTAATCTTAAATCTAGACTAATCATTCCAATATGTGCCTTTGTTTTTAAAACGTACACGCGAAAGAAACAAAAAAAGATGTTATTTTTGTCTTCTTTTATGCTCAGACTTGTCATGATGAAACTTCTGTTTATTTCAAGTAGGGTTAATCACCCAATATTGTTTCCTGTTTTCACGAGAATGAAGCACCAAATGAACATGTTACATTGAAAAGTTAATGTTTCTTTAATGAATATACATTTCCAACTGAAATAAGTAAGGATATGGTCTGGTGTCTGTTACAAATTAAACTTAATGTTTTAATAAGTCATGACGGATTAAGTATATATAGCGTGAGGTTTTAGAATTAAAATCTTTATTTTATCAACAACTGTTGGTTATGCAACAACACAAGGAGCATGATAAAATCAGGAACTAATTCCAAAATTTTACAAGGTAGGAACAGCTTTGATTTAAATTGTTATTAAAACATTTGTAGTTTTATGAAAACATTTGTTGATTAATTCAAAAGTTTAATCAAGCGACATGCTTTTTAATTTGATAAATCAGAATTTTAATTACACTAGTAGTTGCTGAGATTAAAAAGGATTGATTAGGTGTCATATGCTTTTACAAAATTTAATGAGAATTTTCATGGAACAATCGACTCTTGGGATTAACAACGGTGGTGATTAGTGTTTTTGATCAAACAACAAAAATACCAGGATTTTTACTAGTTTTTATTAGCAGTCTGTCTAAAACTTTATTATTAAAACTTGCCGAATACTTTATATTGCTTGGATTGCAAGAAACCATATTCTTGATATCAGTTAATACTTCTATTATTATTATTATTATTATTACTATTATTATGTATGATATAGATACTGTATTTCCTGCTTGCCATCAAATGTTTCATAATATTACTACATGTATAAAGATTGTCACAACTAGTTCAGTCAGAATTTGGATTAGAAAGCTAAAGGACGTTTAATTTAAAACTTTTGTTCAAAATTTAATCGAAACAAATTTAAGCTCATAACATCGCAACGAAATCGCATTAGTATTAGTCCTAGACATCGATGTTACAGTGATGTTGCAATTGTACAACTCGTTTCTAACAAGTTATAACGCATATATTAGAAAATGAATAAGGAAGCTATAGGACGTATAGTTTGTAAATTTTGTTCAAAGTTAAATTGGAACACATTAAAGTTTATAACGTCACAGCGACATCGCACTATATAGTATGTGTCTTAGACATGGATTTTGTAGTAATGTTGCAATTGTACACAAGTTAAAAAGCATATAACTTTATATATAAAAATTAATTAGGAAGCTATAGGGCGTTTAATTTGTAATTTTTCTTCAAAGTTAAATCGGAACATATTTAAGTTCATAACATCGCAACGACAACGTATTAGAATGCATCTTGGACGTGAATCGATGTTGTAGTAATGTTGCGCAATTATACAACTCGTTTCTAAATAGTTATAAAGCATAAGTTAGACAATGAGCTGGTTTTATCTTAAGTAAAATAAAACGTCTTCTCAAATCAGTTGGCAAATAACTAATATAACAGTTTATTGATTATGTATTATATGTCATTCTTTTTATTTGTGATATCACATGTGTGTATGATGAATTGAGGATTCAATTACAGACCAGACTATCTCGGTAGACTTATATTTAATATGAATATATATTTATAGTTTTGTTGTTGATATCATAGTTTCGTTTGCCGTGCTAACAGAGAAAACTTAAGGTAATGTGTATTGATTTTTTACAAATTGATCTAATTTATTTTGTTATAGTTATATATAATTTGTATAGTTTTCAGCAAAAACATTAATACAGTCAAACCTTTCTATTAAGGTCATCTAGGGGAACTAGTAAAAGCACTATTTATGGACCGCGTCCCTTATATATACAAGTTTAAATAACATGGATAAAGAGAAATTGGGATAAAATTTTAACGATCTTTAAAAGTATAGTATAAAGGGATTGTTTTTAGAACAGGTTTGACTGTATATATTTTTATTTTCTTTATTACTATGGTTTCACTTTTTATAGTGACCGACTAAATGAACATCTCAACTCAAACCAGAGATGATATGCTATTAAGTTTTGATCATTAGCTGTGGTTCTGGTACAACAAACATGTTCCAGAAATTCTTAATTAATAAATAATTTAATATTCTTTTTTCCAACAACGTTGAATAACAACAGTAAAGAAACGTGCTTGTTTAAGATTCCCAACTAGGATTATGTCTATTTAGTGTTTAATTTAAATGAATTGGTTTCTGACATTTTAATATTCAAACAATTTAGAAAACAAAGTAACACATTTCCGTTACAAGTACTCTTCAATGTTTTCTATGTAAAACAATTGGACGGTATTAAACGCAACTTACATTTTATCCATACTTCTAAACAAAATAGATCAACCAATTATACTTATAGATATATAGTTTTACAAAATAAGAAAGCATATGATAATGGCTTTGTTATAAGAGAAATGTCTTAAATTTGTGCAATTAAACTCAATCCAAAACTAACAACAAACGATTACAGAACAAGATACTAATATACTAGTATTAACAGGTTTTACATGATTTCTAAGATTACTAAATTTACCTATACTCAAGCATATATATGTAAGTGAACATACGGTCAAGTTTAGAACTCTTGTACACGACATTATAATTACAGTACAAGCCCGCTGAAAGTTTAACACTAAGCTAACGAATTTGCTCTTTTTGGCCCCTCGTTAGCTATATCTCGGCAGATTTTCGCCATCTGCTTTTTATTATATTTCTCGACATGTTTTTTTGGCCACTAGCTGTCCCTCGACCACTCGGCTGCCGATTTCGACTCCTTTTCGTTAGCGCAGTGTTAAAATTTCGACAGGTCTGTACTGTATTTAACATGCTATAGAGATAACGTGTTGTTTGACTCAGGAGGAAAGCATGGGCAATCAGATTTATTAAAATCCCATTCATATCGTGTTTTTCAAAATAGGATATTACAAAAAGACATGCTCTCTTAAATATATCTAATCACTTTCATATATATTTTGACCGTATTGCATGTTAGAAGTTTGCGTTTATTGTGCCAAATGACGTGCTACTTCAGCAAAACAATTTATTTCTGAAGTTTTACAAGGTAGAGTTGTATGCGATTTAGATTTGTTTTCAATGATTTATAAGTTTTCTTTAATTACTGAAATTAAAAAACAGCCTGCACATCATTATATAATATTCCTGGGATTAACTTGCTCAGAAATTAGATTACAAAATTTTAAGTGTCGAAAATCAGGTTTAATAGTAATTAGACGCAGAGCCAAGTTGTATTAACCTAGAGTAATTCAATTATTAGAAGTGTTCAGAAGTATAGTCACAATGTGTAATGTAACATCACACTTTATTAAGAACGTTGATGTTTTGGATATCAAGCTTAAACGAATGTAGCGTCATTATATTATTGAAAGTGTTTTCTCGACAACATGGTGACGATGATGGCAGTTTTTTTTTTTTTTTGAAATATTATGTTTAATTTTTTTTTCTTTTTCCACCTAATTACATAATGTAGAGTTACAGTCGTAAATACGCACTTGTTTACAATGTTTGTTTCATGGAAATCAACGTAAACTGTGATATTTTGGTCTTTTAAATTGTTTATCATTTTTGCTGTAATCATTGCATTTCATTTTCGGTTCTAGATTCATTGAGCATACTGTTTTATGTAAGAGGCTAAACATTAGATCTTAACATTATATATTTACAATTGCAATATCTTTTTTTCAATAAATTTTTTGACATCGACTATACTTTGCAACTTCATAGAAACATTGCTCTACACGCGGACATGATGACGTCAGATGTCCAATGCTCTCGTTGACTGACAGGGGCCAACCCATTTTTATGAAAAGGTGCACAACAGCGCAGTTTCAAAATTGTTTTCAAATTAACATGAAAATTGTGAGACGGCATTAAAACTAATTTTTAACAATGTTGTAAATATAAGAAATAAGGTAATTTTCCAATGTCTTTATGAACTTGCAAAAAATAATAGGCTGTCTCAATTTTTTGCAACGAAGGTTTCGCCTTTTATGCAATTTGAGACGGCCCATTATACTTTGTAAGTTCATAAAGACATTAGAAAATTACCTTATTTCTTCGGTGTGTACCATTCTCTTTCTCTCTGTGTGTATTCCTCCTTGTATAGGAATGTATTTTATTACACCTCATATAATGTCTTTATAATGTTCCATTATTTGATTTGAGGATACGCAAGTTAGAATTAAAAATTCACCCTCCAAAGGAATTGTTCGCGTACCCCAGGGTAACATTAGCGAGCTTCAAGTTATGATGCTGATCATAAATAAATAAGATGATCTGCATCAATCAAACATTTTGGTCATAATCATAATTAAGGGTTTAAATATCAAGCCTTTATTAGAGGCGTTTGTTTATGTCGATTACAGCAATGTTAGTAAGTGGATTTAGGACGGTAAATCTAATTGCAAAACGGAATTCGCCAGCGTGACACGTAACCAGTAACATTGCAGAACAATTATTTCCGTTCAATATGGAAACATACAAGTAGATGTTATAGTGGGAATTTGTGACAAATGTTAAGAAAATATTGATCACGTTGTGAATCCAATTAAATCGAAGTGATAGATGCAATCAACGCCAAACGAACGGACAACCAAAGATCCGAAGAGTCAAATTATGATGATAATAATAAAGGCGAATGTTTTCCATTTAAAAATCGGATCCATTTCATTGACACTTTCTTGTAGACGACGGTAGATCTAGACATTCAGTATAATAAAACAAATATAGCATGACTGAAAGGAAAATATCAAAATGTTCGCCTTTCAAATCTTTAAAGTCTCCAAGCGCGGCAACATTTAAAATTCATTGACTGTGCAGTAATATCCTTAAACAAGAAGTTTATACTATCTGATTACTGTAAACGTATTTTATTTCGCATGTATTTGTTTTCGTCGTATAGGAAATTTAGACATATTCGCGTAGTTGAATTTTACCGTTTTTGAAACATGTACTATAACACAATAATGATAATATAATTTTCGCTGGGTATTAATTTTTGCGCAAAACAAACGACCGCGAAATAATTAGTACATCGCGAAAATAAATACGCTTACAGTAGTAGGATATAAAGAAATATATTATTCAGCCTTTAATCAGCTTCAATAATACTTATATGTTTTGTTATTTATTCTGTGCATGATTGTAGTTTTTCATATTAATCTCCAGTAACCTGCAACTTTTCTAAATTTTTTATTCTTTTTATATATTTTCAGATTAAACAATAAATACATGGAGTCTTATCCGGGATATGTGAAGAAAGTGTAAATCTTGAAACACAACAAAAATACGTCTCCTCTCTGGATAAATAATGTTTGTATGTTGAAACAGAATCACAGATGGAAGTGAATAATTCGTCGTCTGTTCATGACGACACTTCCGTTCTGAACAGTTTTGCGTCCTGGTTTACGGGTATTCATGGATATGCAAGCCTTATCGTCTGCGTGTTTGGGATATGTACCAACATATTCAACATTACGATTCTCACACGGAAGGATATGTGGACGCCAACCAATTTACTTTTAACATGGCTAGCGGTTTCGGATATTCTGACGATGATCCCTTATATACCATTTGCTATTCATTTTTATTGTGTCTTCGATTCAACGGATACGTCACCAGAGAAGTACACATACGGTTGGACGCTTTACATGCTTGTTTTGATCAACCTTGCTGCCACAACACATACGATTTCTATATGGCTTGGAGTAAGTCTTGCAGTTTTCAGATTCGTCCAGATGAGATCCACAGCCAAGGGACCATTAGCAAAACTACGGAGTATGCAAAAAGTAAAATTTGTTACTTTCGCAGTGTTTGTTCTTTCAAGTTTGATTCTTATTCCAAATTATGTGACGAACAAAATTGATAAAATGACATTCCCTGATAATTCAACATTATACGTCATAAGGGATTTAAATTTAGCATCCAATAAAACTGAGCCAGTGGTATTGGCGAATGTTTTAACATATGCTACAATTGCGAAACTTATACCATGTGTTTTAATGGTCATTTTTGGTGGATCACTTTTATATAGTTTAAGCATTAAAGGACGGAAAAGGAGACGGCGTTTGTCGGCAACAAATCAAAATAATTGTAAAAGAGAGAATAGACAAACGAAAACGACTCGGATGTTACTCGTTGTGATAATATTGTTTTTAATCACAGAATTTCCACAGGGAATTTTGATAGTATTAAGTGCCATTGTACCTGGATTTTATCATAAAGTTTACATGCCATTAGGAGATCTAATGGACTTCATTGCACTTGTAAATAATGCCATAAATTTTGTATTGTACTGTATTATGAGCCAACAGTTCCGAGCACGATTCATAGACATGTATTTAAAACGCACATCAAGATTTAAGGATCTTGAAAAAATTAGTCTAAATCATTCATTTACAAAAACAATAGTCACAGAAGTAACAGAAAAGGCGGACTTATGTAAAGATAACCATGTTGTTAACTTAAGGTGCTAGCTAGAACCAAGTGATAGCGGTCCTGCAGCCTAAAGCCTTGTGATAACGGTTCTACAGTGATAGCGGATCTAACAGATTAGGTTAAATGCGTATACATCTATGCCAAAATGTTGTGAAATTCTTTTTAAGTTTATTTTTGATTACTAATATAATGCCTTAAAGAGGCTTAAAAAGACACTTTTCAATCTTAATTCCTTTTTCTTACAGTACTGGCATATACCATTTTTTTAATTTAATCATAAAATACATTCAAAAAATGGTATATTGTCATATACCATTTCCTTAATGTATTTTATGATTAAATTTTTAAAAAATGGTATATGACAGTACTTTTAGGTTATACAAGTCAGTTACATTTCAGATACTAAAGTGGTCGACTAGATGGACATCTCCAATAAATCCAAAGCTACCCCCAATTACCTGATTTGGTCCAATGAACATTTTATAGCCTTTTTTACTACTGTAAGTGTAGTTTTTATTCTATTATTCTATAAATTTGGATTATTTCGCGGTCGAAAATTTTCTGCGCAAAATTTTACAATGCGTAACTGAATATAAATTCTCTACCTTATAGACAGATTTATAAATCCAAGAATATAACGTCTGCGAACAGTTTGCAAATTTCAAAAATCCATGAAATTAGGTACATTTTGCAGTAGTCGTCAACTGTTGTTTAGGTTTCGAAGCTAAATGGCAAGTTACATGTGAAAAGGTAACGGATGTGTCTTACTGAAAACTTTGGTATGGCTGACTAGATGGACAGCTCTAATAAAAGTAGGGATGCCAATATACGAAAACCACCAGTGGCTTCAGCTCTAAATCTTTATACTCTAAAGTTAAATTTATGTCACAACTACATAAATCTGAAGATGGAGGCATGATTCGTGATCTGTTTCATTTTTATTCTAATTTCTTTCTAGAATATGTTCTTTTTATCCATAACGTCAAATATTCACGTGTTTTTTCAAAATAACACTTTAACAAATAGGTTGCTGTATCACAAATGAAGAAATCGGATTAGTATACCACGGTGTTCATAAATTGCTTCTCTACTTTGTAATTGTTTTGGACATTATGTGGGCTCGCCTACAGAATATTATTTTTTCGAATCTTGCTGTTTCTTCAAATACAAAATTAGTCTTCAATATAACTAAACACAACATTGTGATTTTTAACAGTAATTGTCTCCATAGGTGTTACTAATTTTGAATTTACAAGGCTAGAGTCCAGTTAAATTAAGATTTTAATTCCGTCAGTTTTTTTGGTCTGTTTATGTAAACAATCCTAACACATTTGTATGGCATTTCATAAAATTGTTTTCTATTTTTAAACCCCCACGCATATGAAGTTAAGAAAACCTATAGGAATAACCCTGTCCAAATATTGTGTCCACTCCATATATTCAATATTTATCGATTGATTTTAATCAATCTTGGACTAAATGTAAATCAACGTGAGATCATTATTGCATATCAAATGTAGGTCAAGGGGCAAGGTCGTAAGGTCAAATCTTGTTCTGATCCGATATGGAGCTCTTTCATGCATTTTGATCAAAGTTGACACATACGTAAACCAACGCATGGCGACAATGCGTCAAATGCATATCAAAATTAGGTCATAGGCAAGTTTCATGATCCAGTAATGAAACCTATGTTTTAAAAAGGTTTCATAGATATAAGTCAGCTTTATTGACAGTTCTAGTTTTTTTTTTCAATAAGCATGAGTCATTCAAAAATACAAGGCGACTTAGTGTGATTTGTTTCCTATTGGTAATTAAGAACTAAATTAATTATAGTTCGGTTCTTCAATCCTTTTTATATGGACTGTCTATAATGGTTTAAAATTTTCTGTTTGATAAAGTAGGGTTATTTGGTTGACAATATGGATTCGTACATTTTGTAGTTAAAGATTGTGTTTTATACCTTATTTAATGGTAACATGTGTCTGTGACAGACTTCATTTCAACATGTTAATAAGTAAATGCCGCCTTTTTGTATTGCATTGATATTTTCATTTATAAATATTTGTATGACAACATGTATCGAGACATTTTAATGAATAAATTATATTTTATATTATTACATGTTTCGATTATATTTTAAGTTAGAACGGATATGTGATCAACGTTTTGCAGCACGATTTTCACACGTGGCGAATGCATCTATAATAGCTAGACAGGAGGCCCTTACCTATCCGGAACATCTGTTTTCACTTCCCTAGTGGAAGTTCACATGTTTAATTTAATTTATCAGCAGCCTAATTTTTTTTTTTGGCTTTGAGATTTTGTTTTGGACAAGGAATGATATGTTTTATAATTTGTTTTGTGTTTTTTTAGCATAGACCGGTTTATTTATGATTGGGTTTGAAATGGTTCGTCTCACGGTGAAACCATTATATGATATTAATATATGGTGTTGAAATATTTCGATAGTTGAATTGATACTACAATAAACAATTTAATAATCAATGCAGTCAATATGGCGATGATTCGATTACAAATCCACAGCAGACAGGTCATTCACTAAAAACTATGTTCAATTGCAAGATAAGGGTTCTCGTGAAACAATTATACTAGTTTTTTGCAGTTGGATACAGGTTCTTATTTACATCCGCAATAAAAAAAAAAACAAATAAACAAATTACAGGAAACAAAATCAGATACATTGTACAAGCCCACGCATACACTTATTTAAAATTAAACTAAGTAAAAGTTAGAGCAATGAAGTTTTACGCCAAAGTAAGTCAAGATTCTTTCACTTATGGAAGTGACCAGTTCTTGGGTGGTGAAAGAAGCGAGAGTGCTCGAAAAAAAAACTACATTTAGAAGTAAAAACTTTTCTGACATAAAGATCAAGCCAAGTGGGATTCAAATTGAGATTGTGGTCCATACCCCGGTGCTTTAGATCGCTCGGCCACTTGGGTCCTTTTTGTACTAAATATTTAAATATAAACAATGGGAAAACTTCCTTTGTATTTCTTTTACGTATGTGTTTTTCGCAATAACGGTTTTTTTTTTTTTTTTTTTTTTTTTTTTTTTTTTTGCGGTGAACATGGATCTAGTAAATAATATCAATATCTGGTGAATTTTTAAGAAAAATTGTGTTTCAAACATGAAATAATTACCTTTCATACCTACCTCTTTGTATAAATGTAATTTCTAATTATAGCTAAATCTGTTTTAATTTTGCAGTACTAGATGGTAGTTTCGGAATAGAATTCCTCATTGACCCAGGGATATTGCAGGCATATGCCTTTCAGGACCCTCCAAAAGTTTTATGGCCGTCATCACAGTATTGGTTGATAAGTTTGATGTCTGCCCTGGATATATTTAACGTCTCATAGTTCCATAATCTTTCCACATAATGTTGACTACACACGTTGCGGGTGTGGCTAGCTAAACAGGAT
The DNA here is from genome assembly GCA_021292105.1 of Anadara kagoshimensis. Classification (NCBI taxonomy): domain Eukaryota; kingdom Metazoa; phylum Mollusca; class Bivalvia; order Arcoida; family Arcidae; genus Anadara; species Anadara kagoshimensis. Next base: position 26,852,561 of record CM037870.1, on the reverse strand, counting down.
GTGCATCCAGAGAAACTGGTCACACTTCCTTAATGGAAGTTCGCATATTTACCCTAATTAATCAGTTTCAAAGTTTTTACTTTGCTTCTGTGTTGTGATTCGGACATGGATTAGTGTGTTTGTTTTTGATCATCTAACTTATAGCATCTAAGCTCACTATGGGCAAAACTAATAGCATCTAAGCTCACTATGGGTACTTTTAACCTTCTGCGTGACATGAAATAATTTAGTCAGGATAATACACTATAATCTTCTAACCATTGTAATTATGTGTTACATTATAAATTATACATTGCCCTCTCCATTACAAACACGTGAGGTCCATCAGAAGGATGGGTCTAAAAAAGTGAGGTTATGTATGAGGGCGAGTCAATAAGATAAGTAACGAGCCTATCTTATTTCTGGTTGAGATCCACTTCGATGTAATTGTCCTCTAGTGTGATGCACTTAGACCAACGGCGTTCAAGTATACCATTAGCACGAAACTGAAAAAGTCAGAGCCTTTTTTCATTGACCCACTCCTCAACTACTTCGTCAGACTGGAAATGACGTTCACGAATATAATTTTTTTCAATTTTTGAAATAGGAAGTATTCGTTAGGAGCTGAGTCAGGCAAATAGACAGGGTGTGCTATTAAGTCATACCCGATTTGCTCTACAGCATCCATTGAAACTTTGCAAGTGTGGATTCTCGCGTTGTCCTTTTGCGGCAAACACGTTTAGAGTTTACCTGGACGTTTTTCACGGATGGCGATTCGCAGCAATTTTGCATGGTACACTCCAGTCGTTGTGCTTCTTTTGGGTAACAAGTCCAACACTACGTTTGATGTCATTGTGTCCAGGATTGTCCTGGATATAATTCCATTTCCTTTCACTGTCAATTTTGATTACACACTTGGTTGGTGTAGTGAGCTAAATAAGAGGTGCTTACCCTTCCGGGCCACCCGGCTTCACTTCCCTGGTGGAAGTTCACGTGTTTAATTTGTCAACTTCAAAGTTTTTACTTTGCTTTTGGGGTTGTGATTTGGACATGAGTTAATATGTTTGTTTTATGTTTTTATTTGTTTGTAAACTTGTCTACAATAACAAAAAACTAGCTTGATTCCCTATGTATATCATTTATTGAGAAGTCGCCAGTTTAAAAAATCAGAAATGCATGCAATACGACAACGACATCGACATTGCATGTACATGTGCTGAGAAAAAAATCAGAAATGCATGCAATACGACAACGACATCGACCTTGCATGTGCTGAGAAAAAAATCAGAAATGCATGCAATACGACAACGACATTGACATTGCATGTGTCGAGAAAACAAATCAGAAATGCGTGCAGTACGACAGCGACATTGACATTGCATGTGTCGAGAAAAAAATAAAAAAAAATGCGTGCAGTACGACAGTAACATTGCCATTGCATGTGTATGTCCTTATCATGCCTTGCCAACCGTGACACGTGATAAGGGTACTTTAAGCAAGTATCAGATGCCATTGCGTGACTTTTGACTGATTACATGGTGATAATTAACCTAGATAGCCTCTATAAATCCTATAAAATAGTGTCCATGTAATTACATATTTAATTACATACTGACCATTATCACTAAGCACGTGTGTAATGAATGAAAAATTAATTAAAATGCTGATCCTTATAATGGCAGAGGGTCGGGTTAACCGGACTTTTATGTTCAATCATAAAAAATCACATACAATACCATGTTAAATGTTTAATACATCATGTTTTGGATAGCACATACCTAAAAGACCTATACCCTCACCATTGCCAAAATACATGCTCGTTGCATGCAATGGCATGTTATCCCTGTCATGTCAAGATTATTTCAACGCGTACTAAAGAGTCAATTATAATACAGATATGAAGGAGAAAAACACTGGCCGTCGAAACATGAACTGGAAATGCGTTGATTAATGGTGTTTATGTCCCAGTCAAGAATATTTCACTTATATTGAGACGTCGCCAGCTTAAGATTGTGTTTAACTTAATTCGCCAGCTTTCAAAGTTTTGACTTTGCATTTTTGGATTGTGATAACGTTAAAACTTTGAAACTGACAAATTAGGTTAAACATGTGAACTTCGAATTCCACCTGGGAAGTGAAGCCGGTTGCTCCGGAAGGGAAAGCACCTCATATGAGAATTATTTAAATAATTAAAATACATGTTTTAGACGATATACTCTATGAAACTTCTGTATACAAAAAGTCCTAAACTTAATAGACTTCGATGTAAAAACAAAAAAACCTTGTCCCTCCAGGTTAATACACAGCGACCTACTTTTTCTGGACTTTTAGATAATCTAGCCCTGCTGTCATGGATTTTCAATTATTCATTGAGAGTTTTTTACTCAATTTGAAATCTAACATACAAAATAACATTTATTACACCAAGTTTTATGTCAGTAAATTACACTTTCAACACGTTTGTCTTAGTTAGAAGTGTAAAACAATTAAAGAAATACTACTAACATTCTATTTTATGTGTTTTAAGCGATGAAAACCTATTGAGGTAATTCAATTGCTTTTCTCCAGGGCTCAGGATCACATACTTTTATTTTCTAAAGAAATAATGTTAAATTTCCATTTAAATAGAATCATGTTCTTTTAACGTTTTTACTTGTAAAATAAGAAGGGACAATTGGTACAATATTGTTCTTCTTGGAAATACGTGTAACATGTCTTTTATCGGTAAAATGTAATAGTTTCAACATTATTTTTCGTTTAATACTTATTGTCTCGATTTAAATACATGAATAATTTCGTGTTCTACTGCATTTTTCGGCAAATGACTATTGACTAGCATGTTTCTGCATATGAAACACGAATAAGCCAAACGTGGTTTAACAAACGATAACCAATGGTTGTTCCTTTCTAATGACGTATTTCCTCACTCTTCTAGCGACGTCATGTTTTGTGTCGCGAACAATGGTTACAAAAGTAAAATGTATTTCCTAGAAAAGAGTTAGCAACGTTAATTTCAATGCATTTAATTGCAACCATGTTAGAATTGAAATAATCAACATTTACCCGTTCGCCACCGCATGTGAACTTCGGCCCGTGTATTATTCTGCGATATACCATGGGTAGATGTTAATTATTTTTGAAATAAAATACATGTATATCGCATATATAAGGATAGCAAGACAAAGATTTGCTTTTGAAACAATGGGTTTTAATTAATTTATCATTATTTATTTTGAACATGGGCCCGTATGTTTGATTTTGATTAATACATACACTTTCAGGGATAACAGCTAGTATGGAGAGACAATATGACACAGAAGATATCACCTTTCATTACAACGGTAAGATGCGATTATCTTGAAACGAGGGCAATAATTCGAAACGGGAATTTCGGACACTTGGGTTCAAAATGCAATCTGTATCTAAATGGCACATCTTGTGAGGCAATTTATGATATTTTTGAGACCAAATTATGATTTTATTTCAATGACCCTTTTGACTACTTACACTTCGATTGATTCGACGGTGTCATGATTGAACCTACAGACAACAACAAAATGTCAGTAATGTGGTAAACCCAAGTATATCCCTATAGTGAATACAACTCCATATATGTTAGTAAAATAGATTTATTGTGTCATTGCATTCGTTATTTCGCTTTAATTGTGATTTATACATTCTCATTATTGATTGTGGTTCGTTACAAAAAGCGTCGTGTTCTTTTTTTCCATTCTTTTTGTCTCTGGTTTTCTTGGAAAGCTGAACATAATTATGTTTATTTGTAGCGGAAGATCTGCAGATGACTTGGGGAGAGGCTGAGACTAAGGCAAAGAACAGATCTGAATGGCGAAATCTTGTATTGACCTTATGCTCCACCTGGAGCGTAGAGGATAGGTAGGTAGGTAGCAAAAGGTAACATTTTCTCTTGTATCTAAAAGATGTTACGTAACCAACACAAATCGTGATAAAGTCAATGTATGTATTATGTATCGTGGTTTTAAGATGTTATTAATTAAAACTGGTATAATATGTAATAATCGTTAAGGGGGATATACGCGTGGGTAAAATTTTCGCTTATTCCGCACTAAAATATTACAGCGAAATACCCACGCGAAAATGTCTACCACGCATATTAATGTATCATAACATATTAAATATACACCCAATTTGGTCACGCGAAATGACAGATTTTTAAAGAAATTTCGCCCCGCGAATGTATGTAGCTAGCTGAACAGAGGGTGCTTACCCTTTGATATCTAGAGCACCCGGCCTCTCTTGCTCGGAGAAATTTCACGTGTTTAACCTAAGCCAGTTTCAAAATTTTTAGTTTGCTTTGGGATTATGGTTTGGACATAGATTGGTATGTTTGATTCCAATCCAAGTTCTTGGAAACGCGCATTTGGTGTATTGCTCAATTTGCGAATCTGACCATAATCGAAACCCACAAAATCTAATATTTCGCATCTGTAACATACGATACTGACTGAATAATGAAAATATTCCATTCCGGACCAACTTAATAGGTTCATGAATTGCGGAAATTTCAGCTTCGAAAAAAAATAGCATCGAATATTACCAGTTTTCGGTAGCAAATTATTGAATTGTCATACAGAAATGCTGGCAGATTTAATAATTGCACTTAAATTAGGTCATCTACATGTTTTTTATTTGCATGATCATGTACTGGTTGTTCGCGTGATCCGAACTGAAAATTGGAAGCTGTGGTACGTGTTGATTTACAAAATTAGTTTGAAATGACAACTTTAATTTTCGAAGCGGGGGATTTCAGCCCAGCCCTTTTAATCCAATATACACCCTCCAGAAATTATTAACACTGTACCAGATGATTCGTGGTTTAATTTGTTTAACCTACGCGCTAAAATGTGTGAAATTATAAAAAGTAATAGCCTCGCAATACGCTTCCAGTAAATGATCAGTGAGGGTCACTTTTCGTACCACGCGGTATGGGGTTTAAATCACCTGACCAAAGCTTATGTTAGCATTTTTCATTTTGTGTATATGTTTATGCGTACGTATGCCAGTTTAGTTTTTTTTAAAATAAAATTAACTTTATTGTGTCAGCTTTTGCATCATTCGCAGTTATATTAAAGAGATAATAAGAATTAACTACCTGTGATAATAATGAATAATGTTAAGTCGGCATCCATATTGTTTTTAACTGAATTCTATAATCTGAACCAGTCATTATTTATTATTTTCAAGACGAACGGCACTCACTAATTAGCCTATTTTTTATTACTTCATCTGTAGAAACCAAGTGTTTATCATGTGTACATGGGGTGAAACCACAAGGTACCGAAGTTCCGCAGTCATGACAAGGAAAATGGTGACAAGGCCGTTCACAGTTGGGTATAAAATGACACAGTCGGTTTTAAGAACATATTGGCAAAATAGTTGGATAGGTTGAGGTCAGAGGTAAGCTGTCTTCACATCCATTAACGCGAAATCATCGTCAGTTATCGCCTAATTATAGACTAACTCGGTTTACAGGTAAACCCGGGTATCTGTCTAGGTTAGTGGTTGTATTGGTATATGATTGAACGCCATCGTTCATAGAAGCTGGGCTGGTTGTGTTATAGGCTTTAGACTCGTTTTGTATTTGACAAAATTGACTTAACCACAATATGAACAATAGCTTATACATCGATTAAACAGTTGAAATGGGGTAGAGAAATAGCAAATACTCTTATCACATAATATTAGCAACAATGAAGAGAACGTTCAAAAGCTCAAACAAGAAAACCGTCTGTTTATACCATTGGGTGACGAATTAAATTTTCAAGAGAATGTATGTATGTAAAAAAAAAAGCCAACCACAGTACGAGTGCATCTTGATTATAGCCCCAATTTATGGCACACAACATACATGTATTATAACAATGACCATGGAAAACACACGGTGGAGAACTGCAAAGCTTTAATTAAAGATATCTCCATTAAACCCTTAGCAATAGCGAACGACTCTGATATTTTACCATCTCTGGAATACATTTGTGCTCGGCTATTGCTTGCAATCAAGACAGTCAGTTTTGAAAGTACTTTTCGCCATGAGCAAGTAAATTATCAGCCTTTCTCACTCGTAGTGGAACGACGATTTTTTTTTTTTGTAATGTATATTTTTATTGACATAGAACAATCACAATCAATATTGTTATTTAACACAAAATACAAAAACAATAGAAATATCAACATAGCCAATAATGCAGAAATAAATAATACAAATATAAACGAATAATATTTATTCTAATATGAAATTTAATATTAAACTTTTTTGTAATAATTGTAGTATAATTGTCATTGCTACCTCTGACTTATTTATAAAGCAATGCATTCAAAAGTAGCACATTTGAGTGTATTATTTTATAAAAATTCAAAAGTAGCACGTGACATAATTGATGCTGACAGAGGACAGGGGTGATGTAAAAAAACAAAAAACAAACTAGAACAGCTGTCCAAAAGGTCTCCAAAATTGTTCAAACTCCTCGATTTCATTTGTTTCAATTGCTATATGGTTCTGGGTGATAAAATGAGCTTGATAGTATGAAATAAATTCTTGAACATTGAGTGTTTTTCCTTTAACTTTCGTTCTAAAAATATAATTTCTAATTAAAATATATAAAAAATTTATAGGTTTTGTTTCCTTGTTAAAATTCAAAATTCCAAATATAGCTTCTTTTCCATTGATGTATAGGTCTATTTGACATTTTGCTTTTATTAATTTTGTTAATTTCATCCAAAAATCGTTTACAATTTGGCATTCCCAGAATAAATGAGTAGTTGTTTCACAAAATATTTTACAGAAGGTACATTTGTCATCTAATCTTATTTGTAACTTTTTCAAATAATTGTTTGTGGTGAGTAATTTATTGTTTATTCTGTATTGAAACCATTGTAAATACGTGTTTTTTGTTGTATAAAAAGGGAGACAATTAGTATTATTCCATTCTTTTTCGTCAAATAAAAATTCACTTGTCCATTTTAATTCTTCTGTTTTACATCTTTTAGATTTGAGAAATACACTATACATATCTTTGCTACCTTTTTCTGATTTTTTAATAATTTCAAAGACATGTGGAATAAATGGTCGTATTAGTTTATTATTTTGCTTTTGAAATTTTCTTGAATTTGATTTTACTTTATTTATTACTCCTAAATATTCTAAAAAATTAGATTTTAAATGATGCGTTTTTTGTAATTTCTCAAAAGTATAAAACTCATCACTATTCTTCATTAGATCGCTTATAAATACAACGCCTTGTTGTATCCAGTGTTTTGAAGATACTATTTTCTTGTCAATTGTAAACTCAGAATTATTCCAAATACTAGATTTTAAATATTGAAACCATGTTTTACAACAGTTTATCTCATTTAGCTCAGTGAACATTTGTAAAACTTGTTGCCAAAAATTGTTGATTTCTTTACTGGGTATTGTATTTGTTATAAGACTATTCGATGTGATCCCCATGTTTTTGATTAATTTAATTAATTTAGACTTTTGTGATATTATTCTGCGAATCCATGTTAACTTTATTGCCTTTATGAAACTTTCAAGGTCAATCATTTTCAGTCCCCCGTTTAAATAGTTTTGAATAATTACTGAACGTTTAATTTTGTCTGGCTTTGAATTCCATATAAAATTGAAAAATAAGCTGTGTAGATACTTTATAGTCTTTTCAGGGGGATTAGGGAGAGACAAAAATAAATAATTAAGTTTAGATATTACAAGTGTTTTTATAATTGTTATTCTTCCAAGTGGTGTAAGATTCCTAGAAGACCATACTTTCAGGATTGATTCTATTTCCTTAATTCTTTTGTCATAATTCAAATTTATTATTTCGTCTAAGTTTATTGAAAAATTTATACCTAACAAAGAAAAATATTCAGCGTTACATTCAAATTTATACCTATGATTAAAAGTTTCCCCACAAAACTTTTTACAACCTATCCAAACAGATTTACATTTAGATTCGTTAATATCTAGACCAGAAATTTTTGCAAAATAATCTAGAACTTTTAAAGTTTCTTCCAGAGAAGACTTTGATCCATCTAAAATAAAAGTGGTATCATCTGCAAATTGAGATATTTTGTATTCTTCGGTACCGATTATGATTCCCTTTATACTCTTATTATTTTCGACTAGAATATATAATATTTCTGCACATAGTAAAAAGATATAGCTTGAAATTGGATCTCCTTGTCTAACCCCTCGTGATATTGGAAAAAAATCAGATAAATAATTATTCTGTATTACTGCTGCAGTGATATTTGTGTAGAAAACTTTAATCCATTTTTTATACTTTCCCCAAAATTAAAGAAATTTAAAACTTCAAATAAAAACGGCCAGGCTACACTATCATATGCTTTTTGAAAATCGATCAAAAACAACATCCCAGGGAGATCTTTTCGTTCTGTATATTCCATTATATCGTATATTAATCTTATATTTTCTCCATATATCGCCCGCTTATAAATCCGGTTTGGTTTTCTGAAATTAAGTTACTTAGCACCAGTTTTAACCTATTAGCTATACAGCCAGATGCTATTTTATATACCACGTTTAAGAGAGATATGGGCCTCCAGTTATTTAAAAATTGTCTATCTTTATCCCCCTTTGGTATACATGTTATGATCCCTGCTCTTTGAGTTATAGATAATTGGCCTAATGAATACCCGTAATTTATTGAACGTACGACAAAGTCTCCTAAATCTTTCCAAAAGACTTTAAAAAATTCTGTTGTAAACCCATCAGACCCTGGACTTTTATTATTTTTCATATGTTTTAACGTATTAAGAGCTTCAGTATAAGTAATTTCTCCTTCTATAGATTTTGCTTCCTTGTCTGATAATTTAGGTATGTTTAATTTTTAAACTGTTCTTCAAGATTTACTGGTTCTATTGGTTTTTCTGAATATAAACTTTTATAAAATAATTTTACTTCTTCGAGAATTTCTTTTTGATCATTTAGTTCTGTGCCATCTTTCTTTTTTATTTTAGTTATCGTCTTTGATATATAATTTTTATTTTCAAGATTACAAAAAAAGTGAGACGGTTTTTCTCCCTCTAAAATCCATTGTGCTCTTGACCTTACTAAATGACCTTTAAGTTTTTCTTTTCTTATGTTTTCTAAGTCAGATTTCTTTTTTTCGATAATGTCGTAGTTTGTTTGAATGTTATCAATATCTATTTCAAGTTTATTTATTTCATCTATTAGTTGTTTTTCCTTTTTATTTATTTGTTTTTTTCTGTAACTACTGTAAGAAATTGTTTGCCCCCTAATTTCCATAAGTAAGGTTTCTAAGAACAGTTGATCTGAAATTGTAAATTGAATTGATTTATTGTCAATGGTATCTATGTTTTTCAAGTTATAAATTGGTACGCTATATTGGAGTTTAACTGTTGAAATGGTAGTTTTAATTTTTTCTAGATATTTTTTATCTTCAAGTAAAATGTTATTAAATTTCCATAAACCTCTGCCTACAGAAAATTCGTTTAATTTCATTGATAATATTACCATTGAATGGTCTGATCTATAGCTAGGGTCAATGTCTATTTTTGAAATTCTATTGATAAGAGAGTTGCTTATTAAAAAGAAGTCTAATCTAGCTTGTTTAAAAGGGTTTTTTCTGCGCCATGTATATCTCCGTAAATTTGGGTACAAGTATCTGAAGGGGTCTACTATACTAGTCTCATCAATTATTTCTAATAATTTACATCTTGCTTTTGGGTTATTAATGTTTTTATAATTATTTGTGTCCAATTCTGGTTTAAGAACAAGATTAAAATCACCGCATATTATAATATTTTTGTTATCAAACTTATTACATACAATTTCTTTAAGTTTACTATAAAAAGAAGGGGTATCAGTATTTGGACCATATATTGTTATTAATGTAAATGATTGGTTTTCTACTGTTATATTTAAAGCTAGGAGCTCGAGGTTACCATCGTCCTGTTTATATTGTGAATTTATTTTGTATTCAAAATTATCTTTAAATAGTATACATACTCCTCTAGTAGCAGTATTGTATGAACATGATACTACTTTACCACCCCATTGGGCTGAAATAAAATTTTCATCATTTGGACCGAAATGTACGTCTTGTAAACAGTAGATATTAATATCTTTAGCATTTAGAAAATTAAAAACATCTCTTCTTTTATGTAAATCACCAATTCCTCTGCAATTATAAGATAGTATTTTCAGAAACTGGTTATCAGTCATGTTGTTTAAGTGTTATGTGGCTAATTAATTGCTTACATTGGCAGTATTTGTCTTTGGATATAGATTTGGTTTTGTGTGTATCTATGTCATTTTTAGAGAGGTATAATAAGAACAAAAATGAGAAAAAGTAGAAAGGGCAGAAGAGAAGAAAAATAAGGGTGTAGAGAAAGTGAAAGAGGACTAAAGGGACTTTAATTAAATAGAGTGGAGCCATAAATTTGGAAAAAAGACAGCTGTTTTCATGCATTCAAATGGTTTTCAAGCAGCCTGAATTTGACCTACTATTAACCTGCACATGTATATTAGATTAACGATTTTATAGGGCCATATCGGTATAATAATAAAAATAATAATAATAATAAAAATGCAAGTCCCATCTTCACAATCATTCATCAACCCAGACTTCCCCTAACTCAAATCTGGCAAATTTTTGACAATCTTTTATGTTATTACATATAAAAGTATCAATAAAATTAAGTTATAGATGTAATAAGATTTGACTGATCGTCAAAATGATACCTTAAATTCCTGGATATCTTGACAATTAACACAATTATCAAAGTATCAAAATTGTCAGATTTAAGCCAAGGGAAATGTTGGTTAAGAAACGATCCCGATACAGGAGTCTGGTGATGTCGACGATTATAATCACAGTAATTATAATGACAATAATTAACACCATTAGATTTTATCATCATCATCATCATCATCATCATCATCATCATCATCAATATCATATCGTAACATCATTTCAATCGTATTCTTCATCATCGCAATCACCATTAACATCGTCGTATATTACACATAAACATTATATTACCCAATTAAATAAATATTCTATAGATTATTTACACATATACAGTACAGACCTGTCGAGAGTTAAACCATTGAGCCGACGAAAAGGAGTAGAAACTAAGCAGCCGAGCCATCTAGATATGGATATGTAGTTGACGAATAGCTGTCGAATGATATAATATAGTAGTGGAACGAAGATGATTATATGCATTGTGATACTCAACTTTTGACTGACAACTCGAAGAACGAATATTTTTAAATAAACCAGGAGAAACAAACACATGTATAAAAACATAGAACAAATATTGATAGTTATTTTAAAACATTTGGCAATTAGCGCAGTGGCAAAAAAATCTTTTATGATTAATTAAATTAATGCAAAAAAAATTGTTGACTCAGGGATATTGCAAGCCTAGGCTTATCAAGGCCCTCAAAAAGTTTTATGGCCGTCATCACAGTATTGTTGATAAGTTTGATGTCTCTGTGTCCAGGATTGCCCTGGATATATTTGACGTCTCATAGTTCCATGTTCTTTTCACACAATTTTGATTACACATGTGGCGGGTGTAGCTAGCTAAACAGGAGGTGCTTACCCTTCCAAAACACCCGGCCTCACTTTCCTAATGGAAGTTCACGTGTCTAACCTAACTTGTCAGTTCTAAAGTTTTTACTTTGCTTCTGGATTGTGATTCCGACATGGATAAGTATGTGTGGTTTTTGTGGACTGGTTGATGGGAAGTAACTCTTACAGATTTCAATATAATATGTTGATTTCAAACACAGCCATACAGAATCAGAAATAATTGTGAAGATACTAGTATTCGATTTCTTAATCTCACAATTGATAAAAGAGCGTGGGTGTAATAGAAGGTTTATGCTTGTGATGCCATGTTGTAATTATTTTTCTTTGTGGATAGTTCGTTTTGTCTGTAACCTGGACAAAGGAACAATTGAAGCCAAGTGTACCAAGTACATCCTAGTACTTATTGTCCGATCAAAGACTTTCTCATCACAAATACTATATAAACTTATAAACCTCGAATCTTCATGATCAGTATAGATATCTTCAGCATATTTAAGGAATGTCTTTTCCAAAAGCAGACAAACAAAACAAATTACATATTATACCAATTTTAATTTAATAGCACTAGAAGGTCGTTTCGGAATATAATTCCTCATCAAAAGTGCTTGGACCAAAATTGTGAAACCATGAATCTGTTAAAGGAGTTGAAAAAATGTCCAAAAAAACAAAATATAATTAAAACCAAATTTAGTTAAGGAAGTATGAAGGAGTATAACTTACACTAGAAGGGGGTTTTACCGGAATAATTGCGAAATTCCGGAATAGTTAGACACTTTCCGTAATGTTTGGAAAAATCCGGAATCTTAAGACGAAAATCCGGAATAATAAGTCAAAATCCGAAATAATTAGGCAAAATCCGGAATAATCAGACAAAATCCGGAATAATCGGTCAAAATCCGGAATAATAAGGCTATATTTTTTACGGTAAATTTTCCGGAATCTAAAGATTCCGGATTTTGTCTGATTATTCCGGATTTTGTCTAATTATTTCGGATTTTGCCTAATTATTTCGGATTTTGACTTATTATTCCGGAAAATGTCCAATTATTACGGTAAAGTATTTTAAAAAATTTAAATTTTCAATTCGCGCCATTTTGTCGTTTTTCACCAACGTGCAAATAGCCGCACTTTCAAGAAAACTGTGTAAGGGGAAAAAAATACCTAAAACTATCTATCACTAAGCTCGACAGCAGTCGACATCCTTTCATACAGAGGCTTTCCGTACGAACGCGTGTGCGCATGCGCGGATGTATCGTGTTGATACCATGCTGAAGCAGAGACATATATATGTCTCTGGCTGAAGCTAACAAAGATTTATGAAGGATTAATTTTAATTTCTTAATAAAGTTTTGAAATATTAAAAACATTAATTTATTCCTCATATCATGAAAAAGTATAAGTTTGATGTTTTTGAGTAATTTTAGAGATTTTGGGACTTTTTACGTTTGAAATTTTTAAGCTTTCAATATAGATAAAGAGGGTAATATAAAAAAATTATTTAATAAGATTTTGGGGCTATTTAACTTTTATTAAAAAAAACAGGTTTTTACGTAAAAATATGACATGATACCTATGATAAACTGATACAGGTATGTGGATAAAATAAAATAAACTGCTTCATTCATTCATATGCCTACCATTTATATCCACATGCATCACTTAAAAAGTTAATTTCAACAAATATGCAGTGGCGGATCCAGCGGGGGTTGGGGGATTGTCTCTCACACCGCAAATTGTCACTCAACCAGTGGACCAGTTAATTAATGGTACTGGTTAATTATCTGCGTACAGGTAGTACACCCATTCTCAGTAATAAGGCCCAATTCACTATTTCAAGATGATGAAAAATAAAAGTCTTACAAGCAATGAACTTCTGGTATTTTCAGAGACTGGACATATCAGAAGGTTCAGAAACAACAAAATTATTAACACCAATTGATTATTTTGGTTGTAATTTCACTTTATTGTTACATACATACCATTTGTATTTAAATGAGTTGATATTTACGTGACCGTAGTTAAAGTTAATCATATTGTTACCAGGTAGTAGTATTTATATGTTCATTATGCTTGAACATTAGGTTACATTGTTATTTATTTAAAAATGTGCCTTGAGAGCACTTCGGCATATCGAAATGATAATGACGATGTTTGTAGTCTACAGAAATTAAAGTATTTTTATGCAAAAATACAATAAATTTATTTCTGTATTCTCAAGTTGGTAACAGAAACAAACTTTCAAACAGGTAGTCATAAATCAACATTTAAATCAAAATGCAAATATGTCTTGATGAAATTGCTTACCAAAAGGACTGTACAAAACTTATTGTCTTCAAGATAATTTTCACTTAAGTAAACAGTGTATTCGGTAACGTATGTAGCACCTCTAGATGACTTTGAGTCAATATAAAGACAGCTAAATTATATTATATTTCAAATTATTAACTCTTGTTTTCCTTAATAAAATTGTAAAACTTATCAATAGAACACATGATATTGGTAGATATTTTCACTTTTCTAGCAAAATGACAAAAACTATTTATCGGTAACTTATGTAACAGTTTAACCGATAATAAGATTATGTACATGGTATCGTTTACAATGAAGTCTTCAATTTCTTTATTAAGACAACAAGAGATATAAAGCTTTTAAAATTATCAATTATCACGATGTAAATGTTCACTTTTCTAGTGACAAAAATAATTAATTAAGTAAGTAACGTATGTAACTGTTTAGTCACGTATGTAACAATTACATACTGGGGTTTAAAACTTCTTCACTCAGTGACATGTCCTACTTCAAAGAAATTCAATAAAATATACCCGAGTTACATTCTGAAAAACAAGGCTAATGGAATGAGAAAGTCTTAATTGCTGATTAAAATGTCATATCTTTAAAGGAACCACTGTCTGTATTTTTCTCTCCAGTAGTACTTTTCATATTTAGTTTTTAAACCTGAAATGTGGACTTATCCTTTATTTCTAACAACTTTTTTCTCCACCCGATTGATTATACTGTTTCTAAATTCAGGATAGACTGAAAAATCTTACATGCTATGTGCCTTTTACAAACATTTACTGTCTATACCAGTCAATTAATTTAAAGTCGATCTCTTTTTCTTCTAATTATCTTTTAATAAATCATGTGACTTAAAATGTCTCTCATACCGATCCATGCCAATTTCATAATCCCAAAGCAGAGAACAAACGTTGAAAATTTGCAAATAAAAGTAAACACACGAACTTTCACCAGGAAAGTGAGAACAAATCAACAATGTCCATTGTATTTTGGTATTAGTAATCAAGCAGTTTGCTTCGTTTTATAAAGTCCACGTGGGTGCTATAGTTGAGGTACAAGTCCCAATATGAAGCAGAACATGAAGGATTAGTTGTATCTTTTATTTCAAAATCCTTAAGATAGATGACAGTCACAAAAGCCCTCGAATTTAGAATTATAAAATCCTATACCAGACATCATGTATCTGTATATATGTGGAGTTGAAGGATGACTGTAACAAAACCATTTAACTCCACATAACTTCAAGTTAAAAACGGTTTTACATAAATTCTGCTGCAATATGAAATAAATCAACCAGCAATGATGCACAGTTTAGGCCCATTACCGATTACTGTTGGAAAATTATATTGCTAAACATAACATGCATATGGTGTCTTTCAAAATCACTCATATTTTGTTGTTGATTCTTTCACTATACATGTATTTAATATTTGTCAATAAGGAGTTACCAAGAAGAACTTTTTCTTGCTGAGCTTCGCTTGTTGGGTGTCAAGTCAATAATGGATACATCACTTTCTGTTTGCTTTCATAATGTTAACTTCTCATTTGAAAATGTAACTCTTTCATCCTTTCTAATATGAAAGCTTTCTATCTGAAATTTCTTTCTCATGATTTATCTTTTAAAATTTTAACGTCTTTAGATACATTACATTAAGCTTCCCTCTTAGCTTCTTGTCAGAACTTGTATAGTTTTTACCCCTAGTTTAAATAGAAGGTAACCTAAAACTAAGAAGAGTATGACCACTGTTGTTAATGACGCAACAGGGACTGGTTCTAAAGAGACATAACCACTATCTGAAACATACTTGGCGGCTATCTGATATATGTAAGTTCATGTGTTTAACTTAACTTGTCAGTTTCTAAGTTTTCACTTTGCTTCTGGATTTGTGATTCGGACACATGGAATAGTAGGTTTGTTTTTTTTCAGTTTAATTCTTAGTTTCTCTGCAATTTAGAACTCCGATCATATCCCATTTTCTTTATTTCTGTAATTTGACTGAATTTCAAAACTTGATTAATCCATCATAAAACATTAGACAGCAACTTTGTTTGTAATTCAGACCAGTAACGTAGATACCAATACTTACGTTACCTGGGGGTCTGCAGATATATGGATGTATATTGACCACCCATTTGACCTTTGAAGTTTTGTTTTACGTTGCATTTACACTTTCATAATCAGAATTTATGAAATTGCAGGTATTTGATTTGTATGTATAACAAATATTAAAATGAACAATGTTGTATTCAAATCTATGAGAAAATTATCCAAATAAATTAGACCAGTGACATCTATCGTTTCAAAATCCAATTTGAAGTTGAAAATTGTTTAATTTCTCTACACGTAACTAAACTAGAAACTTTGAGTGTTTGTTTATTGTTGTATCTTATGACAGTTTGCTTAACTATTTCATTGTAATTGAAATGAAAGTACTGATACATACGTTACTTGTGTTAATTACATACGTTACCTATAGTAACGTATATATCATTTTTGGAAAATGAATTCCAGACTATGGATCAAGGGTAGACATACCATCATGAGTTTGATGGAAATGACAAGGTTTATTATCTATATAGTCAGATGTATTATTTCAAATTGAAATTTTTTAATGGATTCTTGCCATCCAAAGAGGTCACCTTCGACTGTTTCACTTTTGCTTCAGAATTTTTATTTTACCAACAATCGATGTGGTTAAAATTTCACATGCACACTTCTATAATTTAAATCTAGAACTATACAAATTATAGTGGTCACCTGACGTGATTTAAGTGTATTTTCAAATGATGTTATCACGTATGTATCGGTAACGTATGCATTTTTTTCAACTGTTACAATATGTGGTTTAAATAATAGGAACTTGTGCGGAATAAAGATGATATATTTTAAATATTATATCAAAGTACTTCGTTTGACAATATATTAATTTTGACTTGGATAAAATATTTAACCATATGAATGACGTAACGTAAGTATTGATGAAAATGAAACCTTCCATTCAATTTTGTGTCATGCTTGTTCAGGCCCAATAGCGACTGTTAAGTTGAAAATTTTATTGTTCCGTTAAGTATGCGTAAGATAAGCTTCAATTTGCCCACGTCAGTGGTAAGTATGATATTAATATATGATAACCACAGAGACAGTTTTATATGTGGTAACGTTTGTATCCGACAGCTGGTAACACATCTTTATTTGGCACCAGATTTTACCAATAGCTTGCATTGTCATCAGAAACCAGTTTTAGATATGACAACAATGCAGCACTAACAAAAACAATTCTTTAAATTTTTGTTACTTTCCAAATATTGAAGATTTGGCGATTTAAAACATAAAAACCTTACCCGGTAACAGTAACGTTTGTATCATTTTGAAGGTTTATGAGTTTGGAAAATAATCAAATACATGGATTAACTAGAAAACTGTGATTGATAATTGTAGATATAATGTGTAGTTTCTGTTGGTACATTTATTCTTTGGTCTTTTCCAAAGCCAATTCATTATACTGTAATATAACACTATTTGGGCCTTATTACTGAGAATGGGTGAGTAAATTGCTATCAGGTGATGATGTAATGTGCCAGTTCGCTGAGGCATGAAAGAATTCAGGTAGTACTGACCAGTCTTAAGTGATAATGTTATTTACCTGATCGCTGAGGCATGAAAGAAATCAGTAGATGACGTTAATTAGGAATACTAATTAAGAGACTTCGGTCTTGTCAAAAAGACTGAATTTTAAACATGATCGTTATCAATACTCCAAGCGTAATTCTTCTTCGAGGAAAGATTCCATAAAGCATGTGATTTCATCAATCATACGTGAATTATTTAATTTGACTGTTCAAACCAAAGGACATGACCCAGAGAGAGAGAGAGAGAGAGAGAGAGAGAGAGAGAGCTAATTCAGAATATTACATTTTTTAGCACACGATTATCATTTTTGTATACTTTTATAGCGCTAATAAAAGCCCCACTTTTTATGCATTAAAAAAATTTAATTGGTTCAAATGACAAAAATCAGTCTATTCGTCCGTTTATCGGTTATATGAAACTAATCCATCTAAAATGATCAGTGCTATTTTCTGATGACGGAATTCTTGTGTGTCGCACCTGTGATATACCATTTTTTAAATTTAATCAAGAACTACATTCAAAAAACGGTATTGTCCATGTCATATACCATTTTTTTGAATGTATTTTTTATATCAAATTCAAAAAATAGTATATAAGTAGTATGGTATCCGCATGACACACCTCTAATACACAATGCTGAAACTGACTAATAATTCATTTTAAAACTAATAATATAATAACATTCACTTGACGGTTTAGGAGAGGTAGGAGACCTACCAGTTCGGTAGCAGCCAGCATAATAGAGGAGTTTAACATTGTTTATTACGCATGCGCAAGGCCCGTGACCTTACGAGATTGGACGCGATTGAACGTGATTTGCAATCGAGGGGGCAGTCGTAATAAAGGTCTAAGGCTGGTAACGCTTTTAAATGGTTAAACATTGCCGTAAATGGGATATATTTAAATTCATTCATGAATAAATATATATATTATGTGACAAAACTTTTTCTTACTAATAAATTTATATTTTCTTTAAGTCAAATATGTTATTTTTTTTAATATTTTAGAAATTAAAACTATCAAGAATTAAAAAAAACAGTTAAAATTAAAAGATGATAAAAATGAATAAACCAAATTAAAGAAGTATAATTAATATATTTTGTTTAGCGTTTTAAACTTTAAAAATAAAAAAAATGGTTATGTTTGCTATAAGGACAAAGATATGATACTATTAATAGGCAGTCTATAGCTAGAAAAACAATCTTGAATACATACAAGTTTGTGGAAGAACTTTATTAGTTGTTCTTTTCTTGAAATAGTATCAAAACTTATAAAGTTTACGCCGATGTGGGAGAAAATTGAATCGATATATTCTGTATACATGTATATAATTGCCTTTGACAGAATTACATTTAACTAATTTTTATTAATTAAACGAACCCAAAATTATGATGTACCTATGGCGATTACAATTACATTTTATTCTTTCCCTTACCCAATATTTGTTCCAAGAAATATGATGCTCCTCATATCTACATGTTACATTACTGTTTATTAAAAAGTTTCTCGTTGATGAATGGTTTATCCCGTAATGTATTACCAAGATTATGGTGTTGAAGTCTTAATCCGTTAATTAGTATCCGTAATTCACATACCTCCGCACACCTGTCAACATTACCGGATGGCTCGATACATGACACGTACCGACAAACGACAAATGAACCCCTTTATGGTCAGTATCGTTTTTATCAATTACACAAACTTCATCAAACTTATTCAATATACAAGATAGTATCAAACTTATAAACTGATAAATGAAATGTATGGATGTTAGAGAATATTGTAAAAGTATTTAGAATGTGAATAAAAAATAAATAAACTTTAACATTAAATATCTGTATGGTTTCAATAATTTTATCCGGTTTTTTTTTGGTTGTCATAATTTTTTTTTATTTTGATTTCATAAAAATGGCATATGAAATGGTAAACGATTCATTACTTTTTAGAAAAAAAAATCCCTATTTATTTCAAACGTTTTAACTTAAGTAACCAACCATTCCCTTATAAAGGTACTTTCCAAAATAAATAAATAAATAAATAAATAAATAAATTTAATTGATAGACATGACACTGTGTGTCAATGAAAAAAAAAAGTAAAAAAATAAAAAATAAAAATAAAAAATAAAATAAAGATTTAAAATATTTAAAGTGTATATTGATGCGGCATTCAAGGTCATGTTTCAAAATTTATTTATTTATTTATTTATTTTAAAACTTTTCAAAAAAAAGTTTCATACTAGCACATTATGTAGGTAATAGGGGAATGCCCCCTGGCTTGCAGACGGTACACTTTCTTACCTCTAACCATAGAGAGTAATCAAGGGAGATAAAATTGTTAAACCCCCCTATTGGTAGAGTGCTCGCTCTGTAAATTTGAGGTCGCAGGTTTTGTCCCTCGGTCTGACCCAAGACTTGAAAAATGGTAGTGACTGTTCGCTCGGCATTAGAAATGAAAGCGGGTCTTTCGGACAAACCTTAAAAACCGAGGCCCTTGTCACTGCAGGCATGGCACGGTGAAAAATCCTTACTCATAATGCCACCAGCGCAAAGCACAGGTAAATTATTCTGCACCTACACCTGTAGCTGGTGACGTCTCGATAAAAGTGAAATATTCCTGACTTGGACGTTAAACCCCCTTAATTAATGATCAATCAGCCACAGGTCCGGGATTCAAACAAATATATTTTCCACTCATGAGCCGCGTGAAGTTTATCAATCCGACTGAATCACCCTGACCACCAGATCACGTCCATCCATTATCGACCAATTTAAATCAAAACACTGGTATCCCTCAGAAGGATCGACTTATCGATCTACCATTTCCAAGGGGCCAACAACCTTTCTTCTGGAAATGCGTTGCACGACTACACCTCGACAGATAAAGAGACTGACACGGCAAGTTACCGACGGCGACGAATTTCGACAGTACAGTTTCTGACTCATTGACACTAATAGACTCCTGACAGTCTGCCGTCAATGTTAATTTTTTTGAAAAAGGCTGATTAGTTCTTTAACTCGCTTACATCCACCTTGAATGTAAGGTAAGAAGGAGTTACGACAGGGCTCTAGATGCAGGAAATCGCATCATATGTAATGAAAAAGTAAATTTTTAAGGGGAAACATGCCCCCAGACCTTCCTAGGACTTCGCGTTTTCGGTGCGAACTTGTGCCCCCCCCTTTCAACAAGACCCTGGATCCGCCCCTGATATGTTTAAATTGAAAATTCTTTCATTATAATATTTTCAGACAACAAACAAATATTTATTTATTTATTTATTTATTTATTTATTTATTTATTTATTTATTTATTTAATGATCAATCAAACACAGGTCCGGGATTCAAACAATTAATTATTTCAATAGTGACAGTTTGACTACTAGTCGTTAAAATTAGGAAGGTGTAAACTAAGTATAATAAACATATCACGGTTACTAATTAATTACCATCGGCATACTTCACCAACAACTTACGTAACTATTGATAACGGAAGCAAATTCAAAACCCTTTAACCGTGGCAGACGAATGGTATAGTCCAAGTGACAAATTTACCGGTATGGTGTTAATCTCATTAATTACCTAGATTTATTTGAATGGAAACTTACCGAGGTAATCTTCTTCCCAATCTCTGTTCCCAATAGTAGTAATATGCATGATATGACAACTTTTACCATTAAATACCCGTGTGTATTCAAATAAATAAATAAATAAATAAATAAATAAATAAATAAATAAATAGAGAGGGGGTTATTGACGGAGAGAAGACTACCGTATCTTTGAATTCAAGTAAATAAATAAATAAATTTATAGAGGGAGAGGGGGTTAGTGATGGAGAGAAGACTACAGCATCTTTAAATTACACACATCAGTTTTAAACTGTCATGATTTAATATTTCTTATTTTATGACTTCGCGGTTAATAAATTTGTATTTAAATGAATAAATAAATAAACCACCATTTCATCAAGTAAAACTAGTAAATCTTTCTGCACTATCGTCTTCATGTGAAGATCCTTGGATCTAATAAAAATGTATTTCCTGACCTGATTTTAGTATATCGAGAGAGAGAGAGAGAGATATTTTGTCAATCGAATTTTTTTTTCCACAAACGAACGTTTATAAAATTTGTCAATACTGCAAGGTTTTATAATCGTAGAAGAGGGCCATGATCATAACACATTTAATCATCAGTCGGAGCGTTACTTTACAATCATTAATTTATGACCGGTCGCTCTTTTGGATTTTCGTGTGAAAAAAAACAATTATCATATCGGTTCCATCTACGACATTTAATACAGTGTTGGTTTTATATTGGCGTTCAAAGCAAGGTTGATCCATCTACGATGTGTACAGTGTTATATGTTACCATATTTTCATCTTTTGACAACGCGCAATCCTTGTTTATATATTAGCAGCAACATTTGTATTAGTACATGTGTAATTTATCGTTTTTACCGGGAAAGTAGTAGATGGTTATGTAATGACGTCAACCACTAGTGCCAGTAATTGTGATCTAACCGACGAAGCATCCGTTCCGGAAAGTAAGAAACTAAATTTAACGATGAACACGCCTGCTGCATGATCTGTGATAATTTAAAAAAGTAATTAGTATAATTAATCACATGTCCCCAAATGCCTAACCTCATGAGAGATGGGGATTAAGGGACCTATTCAAGGGTGTTTTACCTGTAATTTTACCTATATTTACCTGCATTTTAATGTCATCATAACCATTTATTGTTATCCCCATTATATGTGATATAGTTACATAATTATGTATCTTAACTAATTATATAAGAGGACACGTGAACGAACATTGCATAACAATTGAACTGTGAAACATGGTAAAATAATAACTATATTTAATTATACAGCATATATATCTACCATAGCAAGTCAGAAAATATGGGGTTTGGAGTATCCGCGGGATAGTGTAAATCAAGCGTTCAAGGTTCATACAGGGTATAAGAGAATAAAAAGTCATCACAGCCAAGTGGTTATGTAATCGATAATTTTCTGGGTGAAAATGTGTCCGCGAGGATATACTTTCATGGCAAAATCTATCCGGCGAAATAAATGCCATGGCTTATCCTTAAAATATTGTATATGAACAATATTTACCTGTAAAATATTAGCCATGGATCAAAGAAAATATTATCCTACGAAAAATATTCGATATGGATAAAATAAACCATTACAGTTTCCCATTCAATGTACATTATTTTGAAATCATCTACACTCGATATAAGTCTACTGTATTTTTTGTTCGTGGAAGTATAATAAACATTTAAATTCTTCCTATTTACAAAGGACATATTAATTTATAAATAAATTTCTGATATTTTATTTACCGTAGTTTAGAAAAATTGATGAAATAAATACATCGGCACGGTGAACACCATACAGGCAAATTAAAAATGGCGGCTGATCGAGGGCGGAACATTTATTACAAGTATTTGTAAGGTATTTTTTCCCCTTACACATGTTCATTGAAAGTGTGACTATTTGCACGTCGGCGAAATAAGACAAAATGGCGCGAATTGAAAATTTAAATTTTTTAAAATACTTTACCGTAATAATTGGACATTTTCCGGAATAATAAGTCAAAATCCGAAATAATTAGGCAAAATCCGAAATAATTAGACAAAATCCGGAATAATCAGACAAAATCCGGAATGTTTAGATTCCGGAAAATTTACCGTAAAAAATATAGCCCAATTATTCCGGATTTTGACCGATAATTACGGATTTTGTCTGATTATTCCGGATTTTGCCCAAATATTTCGGATTTTGACTTATTATTCCGGATTTTCGTCTTAAGATTCCGGATTTTTCCAAACATTACGGAAAGTGTCTAACTATTCCGGAATTTCGCAATTATTCCGGTAAAACCCCCTTCTAGTGTTAGATTTTCAGATGTTAACTAGCAGGAAATATAGAAAATGGTATCTCTGATACTCTGATAATACATTGTTAACATTTATTTGAAATGTTCAGAATCGATGTCTGCTGTTTGTGAATAAGTAATAAACAAACAAAACACAAAATAAGACAAACAAAAGAATAAATAAATGCAATATAATAAGCTAAGATTTACAATCATTTTACAAAAACTAAAACAATGCAGCGTGCGGATCAATACTTGACGCATTAAATTACCAATGTTTATTGATTACGATAGTAAAAAGATATGTTTACGACCACGACGAGACTCGAACTCGCAATCTTCCGATTCGAAGTCGGACGCCTTATCCATTAGGCCACGCGGTCTGTTAGAGATTCATTTTCAAAAGCATTCTTAAGCCAGACAGACATTTTCCATTATGCTTGGTACTTGTCCAACATGGATTCATGTTTGGTTTAAATCATGTTTCATTATGTGCTTTGTTTTCTATTATGTTCGCTTTTCTTATGTGGCAATAGATGATAGTTCATGTTATTCTGCCATGGTAATGTATCCTCACAGGACTGTATTCCTGTGTACATTTATGTGCAAAAACGTTAGACACAAAGTATATATTAATAAGTGACCGTCTCTGTGTCTAGGATTACCCCGGATATACTCCATATTCCTTTCACTCTTTTTATACGCAGATGTGGGTGTAGCAAGCTACACAGGAGTTGTTTACCCTTCCTGTGCACACGACCTCACTTTCCTAGTGGAGGTTCACGTGTTTACTAGTAAACTTATTTGTCAGTTCAAAGTTTTTACTTTGCATTTTGATTGTGATTCAGACATAGATTATTATGTTTCTTTTTATACTAACTGATAATTTACAGTTTATAGGAAGTATGTGGAAAGGTTTAAAGACAGACGCCATTAATATACAACCTTCAGTCTTAGTATACTGGTATACTCCGTCTAAATTCAGACATGAGTTAGTGTGTTTGTTTTTGATTCAAGCAAAATATAATGTATGAAACCATATCAATCTCAACAGCCATAAAGCATTGAAGTATAATATACTTTAATCAAATACAAATCTTATGGAACAGGCAAGCACACTTCTGCCTAAATTGACATTGTGTAATCGATGACTTTCAGCATATTTGCTTTTCTTGAAGATGTTCATCTTTACGATCACTATACTCTTGACCATCAGTGTATGGCATTACTAGACAACAAACAAAACTGAAAGCAGATTCTGTTCTGATCTTATTTCAGTTGGTATTTTAATTATATTTAAAACTTTAGTAAAATAAGATAAAGTGGCATGAGTTTACAAGCATCAATTAATATAAAACCGATATATTATACATCAAAAACAAACACACCAATCCATGGCCAAATCACAATCCCAAAACAAAGTAAAATCTTTGATATCAAAAAGAAACATACCAATCCATATCCAAATCACAATCCCAAAGCAAAGTCAAAACTTTGAAACCGGTAAATTTAGACAGCAACGTGAATATATAATTAATTTTAATTGTCAATGTTGAACAAAATATGTACCCATGAGTATACTTGTCTACTTTATCTACTTTAAGAATATGCTGTGTAACAAAACATAATGAAATAAGATAAAATTAATCCGTTCTGGCTGATAATCCAATATTTTGTGCATTCACAATATATCCTCATTTATGTTGATTTTAAATATTCAGGCTAAATATCTGCTGCTCAAATTGCCTATATGAATAAACAGAATCCAAGACGAAGAAGAGATTAAATGCAGTACAGTTATCGGATATTACCAATCATCGAATACAAAAAGAAAAACATAACCCATCAATCAATATGTCTTGACTCGGTAAATTGCCAATGCAGGTTATAGAATAAAAAGATACATTTACGACCACGACGAGACTCGAACTCGCAATCTTCCGATTCGAAGTCGGACGCCTTATCCATTAGGCCACGCGGTCTGTTATAAACGCTATTAAGCAAGCTCAATTATCCAAAACATGGCTTGATCTGGCATCACAATTAGAAGGTAAAGTCGATAACAAACCAACAAGCCTCATATTGATAAGGTTACAATGTTTTCCAAAAATCATTGTATATAGTCCGATAGATGTTTTATCATTATTCCTGGCACCTTTCCAAAGACGGGATTCAAGTTTTGTTTAGTGCACTCTGTATTCTTATTTAGTTGACTTGTTTGTGATGTTTCAGTGACTTAAGACGATACCACTATTAGTACTTACAAATTAATTTCCAGTGCACTCTTAGATGCTGTTTTGTTTTAGTTTTTGTCACGTTTTGTTACAATATATTACAAACCTCTAAACCTACTCGACGTAATTTATCATTTGTGTTTTTTCATATAATGGAGAACATCTATATAAAACAATTTTAATACCCTTAAATATTACAAAAGATAAAAAGTCAGCCATGTTTTAATACAATGTAAATGTTCTTAAACAGAAAGACACGCTACTCATGTTACTTGATGTTATCCAAAACAAGATGTTTGCGTTTTTGCTTTTCATGGAGACATATGTTCATCTTGTTGACCAATATGAACTCTTGGCCATCAGTGTTAAAAACTTTGACATTACTAGACAACAAACAAAACTGAAATTAGATTTTATTCTAATTACATTTCAGTTGGTATGTAAATTGTATTCAAAACTTAAGTACAAGACAAAGTAGCATTAGTTTAAGTACAATTCAACAAGACATCGTGGCATGAGTTAACAAGCATCAATCACTATAAAAACCACCTATAAAACCACTATATTATACATGAAAACCAGCATACCAATCTATGTTCGAATCGCAATCCAAAAGTAAAGCAATAATGTTGAAACTGGTAAATTCAGTTAAACACGTGAACATATCATACAATTGGCAATAGGGAGCAAATTATTTACCCATGAATATACTTGTAATAACATAAAATAATCCTTTCTAGCTGATATTCTATTATTTTGCTGCTGAAATCGCCTACATGAATACACAGAATCCAAGACAAAGAGAATAAATGCAATAAAGTTATCTTAGATTACCAATTATCAATTACTAAAAACGAAAAAACATCTTCACCCATCATTCAATATGTCTTGATTCGTTAAATTGTCAATGCGGGTTATGGAATAAAAAGATACGTTTACGACCACGACGAGACTCGAACTCGCAATCTTCCGATTCGAAGTCGGACGCCTTATCCATTAGGCCACGCGGTCTGTTATAAACGCTATTAAGCAAGCTCAATTATCCAAAACATGGCTTGATCTGGCATCACAATTAGAAAGTAAAGTCGATAACAAACCAACAAGCCTCATATTGATAAGGTTACAATGTTTTCCAAAAATCATTGTATATAGTCTGATAGATTTTTTATCATTATTCCTGGCACCTTTCCAAAGACGGAATTCAAGTTTTGTTTTAGTGCACTTTTTTTGTTTAGTGCACTTTGTATTCTTATTTTATTTAGTTGACTTGTTTGTGATGCTTCAGTGACTTAAGACGATACCACTATTAGTACTTACAAATTGTTTTCCATTGCACTCTTAGATGCTGTTTTGTTTTAGTTTTTGTCACGTTTTTTTTTACAATATACTAGTATTACAAAGCTCTAAACCTACTCGACGTTATCTATTAATTTGTGGTTTTTCAAATAATGGAGTACATCTATATGTATATGTAACAATTTAAATACCCTTAAATATCACAAAAGATAAAAAGCCAGTCATGTTTTAATACAATATAAATGTTCTTAAACAGAAAGACACGCTACTCATGTTAACTACATGATGTTATCCAAAACAATATGTTTGCGTCTTTTGCTCAGAAATTGTCTAGCTGGTGGGTTGAACAGAAGTTAATTTTCACTTTGCCAGCTAGGAGACTGATAGGTATACGGCGTGTAATAGGTACCACTGTGGTAGCTCAGTTGTTAGAGTGTTTACTCCGTAAGTTGTAGGTCGTGGGTTCGACCCCAAACAGGGTCTGACCCCATACTTGACAGTGGGTAGTGACTGTTCTTTCGCCAAGCATTCTGCATTGCGAAATGAAAGTCGCGGTTATTTCGGATGAGAACTTAAAATAAACGAGGTCCCGTGTCACGGAAGGTGTGGCTTTAAAGAACACTGTTGTATAACGCCATTAGCGCAACGTACAAACAAAATTTCTGTACCTTCGTCTATAGCTAACGACATCTCGATATAAGTGAAATAGTCTTGACTGGGACGTTAAACACCATAACTATTATGGCCAATTGTTTATGTTAGCTATGACAAAAAAGATACGGTTACGACCACGACGAGACTCGAACTCGCAATCTTCCGATTCGAAGTCGGACGCCTTATCCATTAGGCCACGCGGTCTGTTACAAATATATTATGTGTAATTATTAACATATATATGTTACAAAAGTCAGACAACTTTTATCATTATTTTTTTAATATTTTTACCTGCCCAGACTTAACTAACTGGGTTAGATGTTGTCTAGGCTTGGTACCAAATATTTACAATGTTTAAGCCACATAAGGTTTCTGAAAAAAAATTAAAATGTTAGTTTATCATTCTTACGGCATTCTTAATATCAATAACATTTTAGCTCACCTGAGCCAGAAGCTCAGATGAGCTATTGCAATCTATCACCGTCCGTCGTCCGTCGTGCGTCGTCCGTCGTGTGTAAATTTTACATTTTAATCTTCTCCTCCAAAACTACTGAGCCAAAATTGATGAAATTTGGCGATTATCATGCCTGGGTAACAGCCTTTCAAAAATGTGTTCGGAGTTTGGCCACGCTCAATAAGATGGCTGCCGTTACTAAAAATAGCAAAAAGACGAAAAAATATTTTTCTCTAAAACCAAAAGGTGCAGGCAAATTTTGATTGGATATTTAGATTTAGCATACCTGGGAACATTAATATTGTGTTTTTCATGAAAATTGAACGAAAAATAGGTTACGTGTTTTTTGTGTAAAATTATGTAGTTTTGAAAATGAGACATTTATTGTTATAACTCAATAACGACTAAAGATAATTGTATGGAGTTTTCACTGTTGATCTTGTCTTGCTATTTTCTTCCAAAAGATGTCAAGGTCAAAGGTCAAAGGTCATGTACCTGTTTTTGACCTTTGATAAAAAATGTTATTTTTTAAACATTTCAGGTGATAATGGCATGGGATTTCAGTTAATTGTAGGTATTGACATGACGATCATTTTAATACATAGATCAAGGTCATGGGTTCAAAGGTGAAGGTCAAAGATGCACAACTATTACCGTTATAGTTGATTATCTGCAAAACTTTTAACTTTTTGTATAGGCATACATATTAGAATATTGTAGGTATTGGCCTAACAGTCATTTTGATATATGAATGAAGGTCATGGGTTAAAAGGTCAAGGTCACAGATGCAAATTAATATATTAATACTGAATTGGTTAATTATCTTGAAAACTATAAATATTTTGTATAGGCATCTATGCTAGAATATTGTAGGTATTGGCCTAATGATCATTTTGATATATGAATGAGGGTTATGGGTTCAAAGGTCAAGGTCACAGGTGAGCGTTAAGGCCCATGGGCCTCTTGTTTTTTTAAAGAATTTTATCATTGATTTCCCCTTGGTCCTGTTCAATATTATATATGTTCTTGTTATGCAAAGTTCGGTTTCGGCAACGTTTTGCTTTGCCTTTTTGACAATGTTTATGAACATGGAATGGTACATGTGTGTTTGTATTTATATGCATCATAAGTTTTCTTTTATCATTATTACTAGTATCATTTAACAGGAAACTTCACGTTCAAGTGTTCCAGAATGCATCATGTAACGCATTTTTTTCATTTTTTCCGGGAAGCATACCCTGAAGTACAAGTCACATATCGTTCACATTTTGTACCAAATACGTTTGTGTGTGAAAAATAGAATTCAAGAGAAGTAACTCTTAGAACCTTTAAAATGATAAATTATACCGATTATCTTTCTTTCACTTGTAGCAGTGACTGCAAAACTATTCGGTATTCAATTTAACCATTCACTTGTTCTTAAACTTTTCAAACGTTCTTGAAATGTTATTATTATTATTATTGATATTATTATTGTTGTTCGTGGTGCGTTTATGTTACAGAAACCAACATGGTTCATTTTTCGGGGGGGGGGGGGCTGATTATTCTTAAATCTTTTAAAAAAAACTACAAACATTATGCCTTAACCACACCCTTTTTCATATCCAGTGTCGCTTCACACGAATAAAACAAAATTGGTTCAGAAATAATAAAAAGTAGAAAACACAAAATTGATGCAAAAGTTCTTATAATTCAAAGTACGAAGTTTACAGACATTCACATTCCATTCGCCGAATCAGGGTATTTTACTACTTATTTATTTATTTATTCATTTTATTTTATTTTATTTTATTTTATTTTGTTTTTTGCTGATTTAAAAACATTAAAAATTGCGTCTGTGATGATAGAATGGTCCCAGAAAAATCTTTTGTGTTAGGCTACTACTACTGTGACCTCACTACTTCTGAAACACAGGCGCTTGATCAGCGGTAAAAAAAAAACATGATATTTTTTACCGTATCAAGCGCCTGTATCTGAAATGTTTCTATCTTGTCGGTAGTTTAGTATACGGTCCTGGGACGTTTAGTATATTGCTGGAAAACTTGATGTATTGAAGATTTTATAGTGACCGACTAGATAAAACTGATCGGCTTATCAAATCGGAGATGATAAGTTCTTGTCCATCAATGATCTGATTGATTTTCAGAGTCATCTTACTCAACAGTTATTGAAAGATTGTATAATAATAATAATAATAATAATAATAAATTGCTGAATGATGATGATGATGATGAGTTTCGGTTCCCACAGGGGCCAAATTCATCACTGGCTGAAAAAAACAATGTATTGGTATGGCAGAAAAACTGGGTTTTTATTTATTCATTTATTTATTTATTTTAATTATTTATTATTATTATTATTATTGTTGTTGTTGTTGTTGTTATCGTTGTTGATGATGCTGCTGTTGTTGTTATATCAGCTGTATATATGTACCCGATTTCTGTCACAGCGAGCTACCCGAAAAAATCAGAACTCGTGACTAGCATCACGGTGTTTTCTTTTTATTTAAAATAAATTGCTGAATAGTCACAAGATAATCCAACGTGCTTTTCAGTGAATACTTTGCGAGCACCTGACAATGATAAATGGAACGAAACGTCATAGATAAACACTGTCAAATGACGTCACAACTCTAGTTTCGGTTTGGCTGGGTATACAAAAGAGGGTTAACACAACAATTAAAATAAAAAAACCCTGGATCCATAAAATGGATTGATTCTAATTTTAAAACAATACATTTAAAGTAAAAATTATCGTCCATTAAGAATAAAAATGATGAAAAATGACAATAATAATTAGATCTTATTTTTCTTTCTTTCCGCATTTAAGCCAACCCTTGGTGTACCTCAAAGTGACGTTAGATCTCGTGATTTTTGGTCAAGTTGTATCTTTCCGCATATAAATAAATCAAATTTCTCAATAAAATTTATTATATTGTAACTTTAAGTTTGAAACACTTCAAGTTAACAAAACTAACTGTATACAAACATGGATTATATTCTGTAATTGCACATTAATTACAACAAACATAGGACTTATTTTTTGGTTTAAAAACAACAATAATAAAGCGTAGTAGTTTGTCTCAATCAACATTATTTCAACATACAGGGCGAGAGTCACACGTAGACAATTTTAAATTTTGATTTGGAATAAGCAAAAAACTGTCATCATGGTTGAAGGAGGGATGAAATGTATTAAAATATTACTGTTCGCATTCAATTTCGTCTTCGTGGTAAGTATTTAACCATATTTTACCTCTGTAAACAAGACATTTAAATTTGAAGTGAAAGTAGTTCCAACTTCAACTTTCAAGGCTAGGTGCCCGATCCGGAAATCAACTGTACTTTTGAATTTTATTACCACGATATTGTAACATTTTATGTTTGTACTTTATAATAAAGTGAATAAGTAAATTTTACATCGTCATTTAGGAAAATGACACGATTTTGGTAAAGAAAAACAAAAAACGCCATTCGCCGTGATTCGGAATACGCTCGAGATTTTTTCTAAGGTTACGTGTTAACTCGCATGATTTCGGAACTTACACCAAATGACTGGAAGTGATTTATTTTATGTTTTTAATGTATCTTTGAAAAACAATAGCATATACCTATGAATCGTTGATAAGTGAAGGGGCAGGGGTTTCATGAATCTTAAACAATAAAGTACATTTTATTTGTACAGTAAATTGTGAAGTAACAATAGTAGCAGTTCACTTAACTGGTTAAGGTCAGTAGCTTTCACCATGGCTCAAAATTTGAGCTAAAGGACAGAAACCTTTACATTTAATTGTGACCTTGAATTGGAAACAGAAGACTTAAATTTCTAATCTCCAATTGAATTTTAATTTCTTCTAGATCTTTAAATTAAAACCATATAAAATTCAAACCATTTCTTTATAAAAAATCCAAGATTTAAGGGTTTCGAATAAAAATGGCAGTCTAATTTGTGAATAATACACAAATGATATGTAGAAAAGCCAATGTCGTGGGTTCAATTCCCAGCCGGGTCGGACCCAAGACTTAAAAGTGGGTTCCAAGCACTCTGCATTACGAAATGAAAGTCACAGTTCTTCCGGATGGGAACTTAAAATAAACGAGGTCCCGTGTCACGGTTGGCTTGGCACGATAACGAACCCTGCTGTATAATGCCATCAGTGCAAAGCACAGGCAAAATTTCTGTACCTTCGCCTATAGCTGGCAACGTCTCGATATAAGTGAAATATTCTTGACTGGGTTGTTAAACACCATTACTCAACTCTCCCCCCCCCCCCACCCCAACCCACCCCCAAAAATCTAAATACTATTAATAGGATTGAGGAAATACCTAAAAAAATCAACTTGCTCGCTGGGTGCCCTGACTGAAAAGCGAGCATTCTACCACAAGGCTGAAAGATCCAGACCAGAAACTCTGGCAGTAAATCACTATTATATTTAGTATATCTAGGTTTCCATAAATTTAAAATAATTAGTAGCCAAATTTCCAAAATTTATGAAAATATAGTCCTTTTTAAAGTATTTTTCCACAAATTTGCTAAAATAGGTTACTTTTTTAAAGAATTCCTCAGAAATTAGTAGCCAATGGCGATTTTGGCTACCGGGAATGGAAACATAGGTATATACGACACAATGTTACCATGAGGCATGACTAGCTCAGCCCTGCTTCATTCTTCCCCTGTTATCTTAAGATTTCCGACCTTGGAAATCTCAAACAATCCCTCTGTGGGTTATTTTGTTGGGCGCCAATGTAACAGGAGGGAGGAAACACCTCAAAAAATACACTTTCTCACTGAGTATCCTGTCTGAGGATTGAACCCGGTCCTCCTGGATGGAAAGCCAGCGTTCTACCACATGGCTTAAAGATCGGGACTAGAAATTCTGGCAGTAAATCACTCTATCATTGAATTTTAGAAAGTCAGAAGTTCTACACTTTTCACCTAGATGTTTTGGTCAGTTCTTTACATAGTACATTCTTTATTTGAGCCCAAATAAGACTTTTGATACCATTATGATTACTACTAGTTTGTCACCCCATCTGAGCAAGGCTTTAATCTCTCCGAGTGGAAGTTGGAACTTCATAAATACCGGGTACCCAAAAAACATTTTGTCACTAATTTGGCAGCTGGTTGGCCAATTAAAAAAATTAGTTGTGATGTTACCTTGTTTGTTTGCAACTTTGTTCAGGACTATATTTATGGGTGGACATGGCTGAGTGGTACTTTCACAGGCTATTGAAGTCCTGGGTTGTGTGTTGGAACCTTACCCTGGAAATTTTCTGAGACGATTTTCATCTCCTGTCCATACTGGAGCTGTAAAAAGCTCAATACTAGAGCAGTTTTTAGATGTGACTCAAAACCGAGGTCCTGTGTCTCCGTGCACGATCAAGACACCTCTGTAGAGTTTAAAAAAGAGTAGGCCACCTGTGGTTGCTACAGAGAGAGCTTACAACTAGAAGCAGTTGGAACAGACTTGAGCAAGAAGATACCGGGTAGATAAAATATAAAATATTAAATAAATAGATAAATAAATATACATGTACAAAGCCTAATTTTCATGTTATTATTTCAGTTAGCGGGTATTGGACTTATTGGTGCTGGTGCCTATGTACAGATTCAACTGAAAGAATATTTTGCGTTAATAGAAGGACAGTTTAGTAGTGCGGCTGCATTGTTAATAGCTGTAGGAGTTATCATATTCATCATCGCTGCTTTTGGATGCTGTGGAGCATGGAAGGAAAACTACATTTGTGTTATGATTGTGAGTCATCTTTAATTTTTGTCATTACTTATTTATTATTTACCTACAGTAAGCATTCTAAAATTCAACCATTTGTCTGTCAGATGAAAATGGCATTGGGAAATTTTTTATATGAATTTTATCAATACTGGTAATTATTTATTTTGTAATAAATATATAGTCTTTGAAAAACAATGGTTGAAAAACCAGATAATTTAAGCTAAATGTTTGAACCCATAAGGGCAAGGACTAAAATCACAATTCTCAGATGAAAAAATAATGTACCCGGTTAAAAATCCTCCAATATTTAAAAAACAGTTTTAAATTTCACCAAGAAGGTATTTAAAAACGTTTTATTACCGGTACTCAGACTACTCTTGTGCTGAAATTTTAAATAATATACATTTGACTGTCACTTCATTGTATCCAGAGTTCAATGTTTATCAGTACCTGTAAATGTAATACTGATAAAAAATTATAGTTTCATGTTGCCTGGAATATCTGGATCCCATTTTTAAGTGTTTGAACTTTTAGTTGGTTTACAGTACTGTATATTGATTGATTTGTAGCGACATTCCGCTGTTCAAAACAAATATTAACCTCACCTGAGATTTGTCTGGGTTGACATTGGTATGATGTCATGGAATAATCATACCTTGAATATATACAAGTATGTTATGTATGTGCAATATTAAGAGAGGCGTGTCATTATTAATTCTGCAGCTGTTATGATACTGCACTCGAATGATGTTTAGATATTCTGAAAAATGTTTAGTTGTAGAGCAATATACATGTACAGTACCTGTATATATACATGTCATTTAATTCAGAATTTGTTATTTCAAAATATGTATAGGTAAACAACATTGACCTGTCCGCTTGACCTTTGATTTAAATATTTATCATGGATCAGTTCATTTATGTGTAGGGAACTCAGGTGTTTATTTGGCTAATGAGTGATACTCACTTTATATAAAAGGCATGTGCACTGTTTATGTAAATACTTGAATAACATTTACATTAGCCATTTATTGGGTGGATATTCCTATATGCTAATAAAAGGTCAAGCAGACAGGTCAATGTTGTTTACCTATACAAAGGTAATTGCCATTACAATGATTACTTCCATTTAAAAATGATAAAAAGAATTTTTTATAACCGAAATAAAAATGTTAAAAAACTCACTAAAATATGATATACATGTACCGGTATATACATGTACATGTACCAATCTCCATTTCTCACTGTGAAAATAGACAATTGTAAAAATACATTAGAAACGATGACGCGTTTGAAAAAATAAAATTTGTGATTTTCGAAGTCTTTACTAAAAAGTTAAAGTCTATCAGTCTATCATTAAAAAAAAAACTTGAACCAAGATGTTTGTACAAATGTGGGCAGCAACAACAAGTCTACATGTACACTGGTTAAAAACTCAATAATTTGTAAACGTTACACAAGTCTGATGATTCCTATATAAAAAAACCCAGCGAAATGAATTAATAAGGAAATAAATGTAATACATGCGTGTAACAGGAAAAAATTTAATCAATACCTGGTAGACACGACATCATTTCCTTGATTTGATCATAGTTTTCCTCAAATGTGTGATTATTACGCCTGGTCATTTAATAAAACTATGTTGCTCTATTGGCTAATACTCAGTCATAATGAATAGGATACCTTGGAGACATAGATTTTTATGTATGAATGTTAGATTTGAAAATTGCTGTATATGCATAGCTTATAATTATTTTAAGTTAGTATACTGGCAATCAAAACTTTTAGAAGTTATGTATATATAGCATTGTGCTTTGAACACAAAACAAAAGTTTCACAGATAAATAGATGTTATAGTCGATACAGTAGAGCTTGTCTACTCCAAACATATATTGGACAAAAATGTTTTGTTTGGTGAAAAAGATTTCAGTTACCGTTAATGCAACTGGCAGAGCTAGTTTAAAAAATTTTCAGTTGGCAAACTGGCAAAGCTTGCTCTCACGTAGGCAAATTAAGTCCAAAATTGGGCCCCACTTGCCAATGCCAAAAGGTATGGTAATTTACAATTGAGGTCTAAATTTTAACAATAAAGATTTTAACTTGGACTCCATGTCAAAAAGTTTTTACTAAAATACCAGACTACTGTTCTAAACAAGTTCTTAGCAAACAATATCAGTGGTAAACAGTAAAATTTTGATTAACTGCCACCTTTTGTCCAGTCAAATTTTGATGTTATGAAAGGGTTTGGCATTTAATTGATAAAGACCTACAAAGGAAAATGGGAAAAATGATTTTGGGGCTTAGTTCTAGGGTGGTGAGACCTAAGGTGACAAAGTTACTGAGGGGCATTATAGCAAGGTTTAAGTGTACATGTGCCAATGAATTAGGTACTGTTGGTAGAGTTTAGTTCGCACAGGATCTGCTTTACAACTATATATATATACATGTATATAATTCGCACTCTAGATCTATTACTATTGTCATGCACTCAGAGTTTAGTGTAAAATATGTGTAAGGAAAATCTTTAAAGAGAAAAGATGAAAAGCCTTAAAAACCATGGCAATACATGTGAGCAGGTGTTTGGGAACAATGATTGATAGTGATTTTCATAAAGTCTTTGTGATTTTTCAAATTAACAGTTTGCAGTTTTGTTGGAATATTTCTTAGAGATTTTTATAAATTGTGTGTACGGTACTTGTGTTTTGTTTTT
Organism: Anadara kagoshimensis; assembly: GCA_021292105.1. Classification (NCBI taxonomy): domain Eukaryota; kingdom Metazoa; phylum Mollusca; class Bivalvia; order Arcoida; family Arcidae; genus Anadara; species Anadara kagoshimensis. The sequence goes on along the minus strand of CM037870.1, from coordinate 26,816,065 downwards.
AGCAGTTTGCAGTTCTGTTGGGGTGCCTGATGCCGTAGCGGTGATTTTTATTTGTGTGTACATAATACACGTTTTCTTTTTTAACAGATTGCAGTTCTGTTGGGATGTCTGTATCATAATCAGGGTTCATACTGGCTTAAAATCTTTTGTCACAAATTTTTAACAAAAGTACAGATTTTAAATCTTCTAGAACTTATTTTCTATTTAGAGATTTTATTTTTTTTTTTTTTGGTTGCAAATGGCGGTGATAGTGTGAGCCCTGATAACAGTGATTTCTATTTGTGTAATAATGCCTAGAGGTTTCCACAAATTGAAAAATTTGTAAAAATCTACTTAGTAGTCCTTTTTTGAAGTATTTTTTCACAAATTTGGTAAAATGGGTTACTATTTGAAAGAATTACTTAGAAATGGCAATTTGTAGCCAGTGATCATTTTGGCTATCAGAAATAGAAATTTAGTAATACATTTATGTTTTCTTATTTGCAGTTTGCAGTTTTGTTGGGAGTTATTTTCATCATGGAAATAGCGGGTGGTATAGCTGGTTATGTTATGCACAATGAGGTGAGTTACATTATGAAGTTAATAGGTATATAGTGTGTAAGTCAAGGTGTCCCGTATTTTTGGTCAAGATGTCATTACTTAATTGGTTGTACCAGTGAACTTTGGTACTTTTAATAATTTAAGCTCACCTGCAAAATTTGCAATCCTGATACATGTACAAATATACCTTGGACATCAGCATCAGTATCAGATGCTTACAAAATCAACCACAAACATACCGGTCAATGTCCAAATCATAATCCCCAAAGCAAAGCGAAAACTTCGAAATCTGGCAAATTTAGTGAAACACATGGCATTACTTCAATGACAGAAATGAAGCTGGGTGCTCTGAAGAGTAAGCATGATGTATCCATACCGGTACATGCTGACGTACTTGTTAAAACAGTTAGTGCCAAGTACATGATGGGACTATTATTGATAGATTGATGTATCAATATATTAACGATAAAAGCCATTGATATGATATATCCATACATTTTATGAGTATCGATATACACATTTATAAAAATGACCATTAGTTCATGGCTAAGGTTGGAATTTTTACCAGGCCGGATGATTTTTTTTTTTTTACCGAAACAAAAACTTCCAAGTTGAACATGCTTTGATACATGAAGCGCCTACCAGACTACGACCACCCAGTTTTAGACCTTAATTATTTTTAATTTCGTTAGGTGGATACATTTCACTACGTTAAGCACTTTATTTTGATTTAGCCACCTAGTGGAATTTAGAAAACTAAAAGGGAGATAGTAAAATCTTATCGAACATGTGGACTGGAAATACAGAATTTTTCAACGGACCGCCATGCTTTTTTACCAGACATGTCCGAGGTCTGATGGCGATTCGGATTGATTTCTTTAGCTACAATTTTGTATTTTCTATCACTTTATACAGTGTAGTCATATTATATTAATTATTATTATACAGAGAAATCATATGATTATGAATGTGTTGAAGATGTAAATGATTGTAATATATACATGTAGTGTTGTCAACTTATCATTGATGGGCCAGTTTCCTTTGTAATTCAGATCCTATCACATGATCTAGAATGCTTCATTAAAACACGAAGACATTAGACATTAAGTTTTGGTAAAAATGTCATATATGATAAACCTAATTGGTAAAAATTGCAGTGTGAGATTTTATTTTAATATATCTGCCCTTCACATTGTGATTTTAAAGTAGAATTGTATGCTGCCTGTTCCTTTTGTTTTAATGGTGAAATCTGCATATTTATTCTATACAATAAAGATTCAGCTCATTTGGTGTATACAACCCCAATATATGAAGGTAGTTTAGAAGTTGCATGTTCCAACATGAATCTTGTTTTGAATACCGGTAAATTTCAGAAGGTAAAAATTGTTCAACATTTCAATAGATTTCATTATAATAGATGATGCTATACGATGTATTGAAATTCTACTCGCCAAATGACACTATGTCATAGGGAGCTAGACATATTTCCAATGCCATGGGTGTTTAATGAAGTTTAACACCTTCATTTAATAGGTCTATATATCTGTATTATTTTATTATGTTATCAAGGAGTGTAGTACTTTTAACTTGATCTAATTTCAGGTGGAAAACAAAGTAGGAGAATTGATGAAACAATCACTTAAACAATATAATGAAGGAGATGTATGGGACAAACTACAACCAGAAGTATGTATTATATTAAAGCTAATACTGTACACCCAACTTTAATTTGTGTGTTTTGGGAAGACAAGATAATCCGGGATGGTAATCGTTACAAACCTATGTTTGAAACTGACATTATTTATACCAGATATTCAGCTAAAGTCTATTTTGCCAAACTTAATCGTGGTGACAGGAATTGGGTTAGAGATTCACGGAAATTTATTTTTGGCATAAAACTTTATGCCATAATCAGCAACTCTTCCTTGTAAAAATGAAGCAAGTATTTAAGCATTTAGGTAATCACATTGTAGTTTGTGCATCTTTTTGAAAGAAAAAACAATTTATTTAATATATTTAATGTAACACAATGATAAACATTGTCAAGTCAATTTTCAAATTTGAAATAAAGAAAATAGTAAGCGATCTATTTAATTATATATTAAGTTGTTAGCTTGATATGTAGCTTAACTGGCAATTCACTGTAAAAAAAAAAAAAGATGTGTTATCATCATCATTTTAATGTTTTGATTTTTTTTCTTTCAGTTCAAATGTTGTGGTGTTACAAATTACACAGATTATAATGGAATTGTGAACAACACAGTGGTTCCAAAGTCATGTTGTGTAAAAGGAAAAAACGCTTGTACAGGGTCCCAGGCAGATATAAATGCTGGAAACATATACACCATTGTAAGTAATGATGTATACAGTCAAACCTGTGTTAAAAGCCACCTCAAAATAAGAGCCATCTGCTTTTAACAGTAAACTTTTACCCAAATGCTCTTTATCATGATATTTGAACCTGTGTATATATGTCACCTGCGAATAAAGGTCACTTTTACTGCTTCCCTTAGGTAGCCTTTATAAACAAGCTTGACTGTATTTTTATGCAATATATCACTATTGTTTGCTCCATCACATAGATTTATGTCCATTTTGGTTAGTTTTTGTCAGTTTGTTTTGCTGAAGTCACTCCAGATTTCTCCACCATTCCAATTTGAACTGCCCTGTATAAGGGAAATAATTTTGATTTTGGTGCAAAATTTGTAAATGTACTGCTAGAAAACATTTTTAATTATTGATGAAAACTTGAAAAAATTAAATGTTTAGTTTTCATATATCTATTGGAGTTGTTGAGGTTAAGAAAAATTTCACTGTCTGGGTATGGATTACCTTATTTATTTTAGGACCATTTTACTCCATGTCAAATTCCTTATTATATTCAATATGTATATTATATTTTCGAGTTTTGGGGAAATTTGTTTAGTCATTTCATGGCGATTTAGTATTATAATTCTGTTGGCTTTGTGGAAATGTCGAAACAATGCAGACAATACAATTTCTGATATGCCAGTTAAAAAAGACAAACCAATGGGCACAAAATTTAAAGAGGAACGTTCAAAGCTGTGGCTGGTATTAGAGAAATCAAACATTGGAGTTTGTTACACACTATGCAGGATTTGCATACAGCATTTCAGAATTAGCTTAAATGAAAGAGCCTTACTATTTTTTCACTCAAATTACTGTTATTTGGAGAATCCCTTTCTATTTTAAGAAACAAGAATTAGGAGATCTGTGACTGTAATGAACATCTTGACAGATCTATATTTTCCATTATTTTTAGGGATGCATGGATTCCTTTGTTAATTGGGTTAAGGACAGGATTTTCATCATTGGAGGAGTAGGAATCGGATTAGCATTTGTACAGGTGAGTGCCACATGTAGATCAGGCCCCAGAAGCGTTCGTTACAATAAACTCTTAGCAGCTAAAATAAAAGGTCAATTATCATTTATTTTCAACTTGCAGAGTTATTAGTAAAATTTCAGATATGAAATGTTATGAAATATTCAAATATTTTGCAATTGGAGCTAGAATAACAATACTTTAACAATACTAACAGATTTTTCTATTTTTATTGCTGAGTTTGTATAATGGAATTTTAGTTTATGTGTACTAGTACATGAATCCTCTGTAGAGATTACGTGGAGGAGCCTTTTGCTTAAACTGATTATAAAATTTGAATGGAGAGGTATTTTTGTTGTCAGTAAGATAAGAATAATTAGAAAGAAGGTGCTGAAATTGACAGATCTTGAGTAAATAAAAATTCCTTCATTGACATTTCTGAAATAGTTTGGCAAGTGAATAGAATTGTGTAGTGGAGTTCTAAATTATAAGTGTCTTTATAAAGGCTGTATAGCTGAAATATTGACATAAGCTGACGTTATATTGTTATTTCTTTGAGCAGTTAAATGTAAAATGATTTACATGGGAGTGATATCGAAGTCACTTCCAGTCATCAAAAAGGTTTAACAAACTGTATATATATATACTTTTATTTTACTCTTCTGTTTTTGCTATTTTCAGGTTGTTGGTATTTTGTTCGCTTGCTGTCTCGCCAGAGCTCTCAAAAAGGAATATGAAGTCGTGTAAACATGGATTCGTACTGTCGAAAGAATTGATTGGGGAGATTTATCGGGTCAAGGGAAAATTTTGGATTTGGATCTTTTTTTGAAAATGGAAATTAATAAAATATAAATATATACAAGTTTAAAATGTTGAAACTTTATTTTGGATAAAATTATGACGCAAGTTGTGATAAGTTGTAAGTTGTAATTTTTATGAATTACATGTGCTTGTTTATACAAAACATTTGAAATGTATGAAGTTTTAATCTATGTTATTTTGTAGATTTTGAAATTCATTGATCAGGCAATCATTGAATTTTTGAGCATGTTGAATAAATAGTTTTTGGTAAATATCTGCTTTAGGTTTTATTTTGTTAGGACATGCCTTTTTCCACAAAAAAATCCCTAAGTGTTAAATTTTCTTTCAAATGTAATAAAAAAGGCAATAAGAATTGGATAAAAATTCCATATATTGATACTTGTTCTTTACTTAAAAAAAAAGTTTCTAAACAAATAAAAATTCGAACATCAACTGCTTTTGGAATTTAAAACTAACATTGGATGTGAAAGTAAAATGAAATATGTAAGGTTGTACCACGAGAGTGAATGAGGTCGACTGTATTTGAAATGTGGTATGGCCTACCTTGTTGCCATCATGTTTTGGTAAAATAAAAAGGCCGTCATGATGCAGTTATTAGATAAGCAAAATTACAACACACTTCCCCAATTATTACATTGATAACTAAGTGTGTGATCAATAAACTTGGTTGAATGTTAATTGAATTTACATTTCTATTGGACTTTTTACAGAAATTTCAGGGGCTTCTGGTCACATTACCATCCAGTATTTTTTAATGTTTTAATCCTTTAATCTGAACACATAAAAGAGAGATGTGGAAATGGCTGAACTCTCTGATTAATGAGTTATACTCTTGTGTTAATTGCTGTTTAACTGTATAATGTCTTTTAGCTATCACTGCAGGTTATGTAAGATAAAACAAAATTGAAGTACCATTACTGCAGTGTGGTTGATATCAGAAAAATTTAGAATTCAGAAATTTGATATTGGTATAATGAATGTCTGAAAGTATAAATTGCTTCTGAAACCAAATTCCTAATTTGCGACCAAAGCCATATCTATGCATAATAGACACGGCCATTTGTAAGAGAGTCAGTTTTCTGATGGAAAAGGGTTGTAATTTTTTTACAATTCAATGTTATGGTTGGTTGTACTATGATGTTCTGGTATGGTTACGATTTAAACACCAAATTCTTTTATCCAAATTCTGCTAACAGGAAGTGTAGGGTGATGGGAAGACTAAGAATATATTGGAATTATATATTATATGTGTAGAAAGAATTAGGCAAAGTGCATATTTAAAGGCTATTTTAAATTTTACAATTTTCTCATTTTGAATGTTTTAAAAATATTTGCGTCAAAAAGTAGTTGGATTAAAATTTTATTTCTTCAGTGCTTTGGTATAGTGATGCAGCTTTTGTGCTAAATGTTTTACGCCAGGTGTGCCATGTTGGCTTTGGGGAAAAATTTACTAGTGCTAGTAGAATGGCACAAATACTGAAATGATTTTGGTTATTCATTGAAAAAAAATGATTTGATAAACCTGAACTGGAAAGCAATATTCAACACTTGATCCTTTTATCCATACAGCAGATATACCAGGTAACTATGGAAACAAGTCTATTAAACATTTGTCATGTTTGTGTACATCTGTTACACTACTGTACTTTTTGTACTCTATATACACAGTAAGTTATTGTATTTTAAACCGAGGATCAATGTGGTAGCCATAGTTTTTGCATTGGAAACAAATGTACATTGTATTAGTATTACAACTGCAAAACATTTGTTTACTGCCATAGTTCCGTCTTCCTGGTAAAAAATAGCTCGCTTCCTTTCATAGGTAAAAGTTTTAATTATTGAAAATATTTCTTGTCAACACAAAACAATTATTATAAGTTTCTAATCTTTACTATACAACACATGATGGACAGATTGAAAAAATATTAAAATAAAAGTCACCAAAATTGGGCCATTCATCAAATTAAATCTTTTTATTTTATTCAAATCATTGTAGGTGTTATTTGAGAATCTTAACACATACTTAGCTTATAACAGGTCAAATTGTAATGTGTGTCTGTGTGATGGAAACTTTGCATGAATGGTCCTTAGTGTCACTTTTTTATGCAGATTGGACCTGATTGAATTAGTAAAGATCTATTAAGCGGATTGCAAATTATTTTAAAATTGGCGCCTTTATTCAGAGTAATAGTTGACGGTCTTATTGAATATTTTTGTCGTTTGTGTAAAATTGTGGTGAATCATTTGGATGAAAAATGTTTATAAAATTTTATATCCATCTGTTTGATGTTATAAATACGCAATGATTGTACTGTTTATATTTTGTACATTTTTCAGAGGATTTGAAAATTATTTTGTTCTCATTTTTTTGTTGTTTTTGTTTTTATTTATTGTTTTTTATTCTCATTTTTTGTCATAAAGTACCTTTTTGTGCCAAGGGTAATGTAAAATAAGTGTCGGTCAATTTTGACTAAAACTTTATCATAATATTTAACTCGCTGTTTATTTCCAAAGTATGAAAATCTTTTGTTCCTGTAAAATATGATCAAGGAATCTATCATAACATGTTGTAAATTTGGTTTACCAATATTTAACATTAAGTGTCTAGTCCACTGATTTTTTTGTCCTTTTTTCGGGTTAAAGTGGGATAGATGAATATTTAAAAGTTTTAGAACTTTAATTTTTGAAAATTCAAAAAGTTGATTTTTTAAGTAAATTATACTGTTGTTTGCATTGTTGAATAAACTTTAATTTTGAAAATTTTAAAAATTGACTTTTAAGTAAATTATACTGTTGTTTGCATTGTTTAATAAATGAAACTTAAATTATTTTCGATAAGCTTACTGTAAAAAAAAAATATTTTTGGTAATAGTTTATGAAAACTATTCAGCACTTGTCATTTAACCATGAAAAGTGCCTTAATAAGCACTATGAATCAAAGAATATTTCTTCCCTAATTAATGTATATAACTAATAATATCTTCTTGTGCTCAATGTTATAGTAAGAGTTCCTTTGTATCCTGGTAAATAAGATTCTATATAAAGACAATAACCATAATGAGAAATTAGTTCTCACAGAAATATTTAAATGACTTCATTCACATTTTTTCGCTCAGTGATTTTGTTACATATTTTGAAAACTTAGCTTTTACCTTCAAAATTGGTGAAATTGAAATTCTGAGACCTAGCAAACTGCATTATGATATGCTGGTAATAGCTAGTATCTTCATTGCAAAGACACTACATTTTGGCATTATCCGATATTTTGTGGGTAAGGACAACTAGATTTAATTTTTTTCAGAGCAACATTGTAATTATTGAGAAAATATAATGGGCAGATTGGGAAATTTAATTGTTTTTTCTCTAGGGGAAATTACCTTTATTCGGTATTAATTTTAAGCTAACAAAATCACCATCCAGGCTTTTCAGTCAGATTCGGGAGTTTTAACTTGAGGTTACAAACGGAACTCTTTCCATTGTTAACATACTATATGGTAGTTAAGTTTCAGTCTCATGTGTCATGTTGTTTAATTGTGTTATATTAATGAAAGTTTTTTCATTGTCCCGTTGAGAACTTTATTGTCTTTTTTCTAAGTCTTTATCTTACCATTGGACCTCATTCTGTTGACTTGTTTACTACTGTTGTCATGGTGATGTGTTGATCATTCTACACTAGTTGTCTTGTTTGTAGATCTAGTTATTATACATAGATATATATATCTAGGCCCATTTCATAGTTAGCCTCAATATTTATACATGGTTGACCTCTTCATCTAAATCAGGTACAGGGATTAAGGAAGTGCTAGATTGACAGCAACATATAAAGCTCCAAGCCTGACTAAGCAATCATCTAAGCAGGTGCTTAACATGTGCTTTCATTTGTCTTAGTTAAGAAAATGTTAAGTCTATTAATTAGACAACCATTTTAGCAGGTGTTTGACATGTACTTTTACTTGTCTTAGATACGAATATGTTAAGTGTATTGACTAGACTTAGCAGGTGCTTGACAGTCACTTTCACTTGTCTTAGCAGGCACTAACAAGTACATTCATTTGTCTTAGTCACAAATTTGTATGTCTGGTTCTGTATGGCAGTTTTTGGATCAATAAGTCCAAATGACCTTCATTGACGTTAAAATTGTCAGCTAGTCAAGATTGTACCAATCATGAAAACACATACACAGTTCAATGAAGGAAGACAAACACTTGCAGGCATTGCATTGTTGAAGCAGGAACCATTTGCTCCACTGTGCCAGATTTAGATGACTAGGTTGTATACCTGATAATTGTTAGATGTCACTAATCAATATGTATTTTCTTTAATAAAGCATCCACTAATGATACCATTTGTTTTACTTATTTAAGTGTATCCATCCCGTGTAAAGTTAAGATTTAATATAAAATCATATTGGTGGAGGTAAAGCTAATTAACAGATTCACTGCATTCGTGTTTATCAATGACCTCTATTCAATCTGCTATCATTGTTGGTATACTTTGTCAGTTTTGTGTCCCATCAACAGACCCAGAAAATTATACTGTATACAATGTTTCCAATTGAAGTTTCATACAAAATAACTCCTTGTCATCAAACAAGGCAAAAAAAAAGAAGAAAAAAACCACAAGATGCAGATCCGTTAAGGAGTTCTACAGAGGCATTTGTATGTGATTATTCAGTCTTGTTTCATTTTAATCAAAGAAAGAAACCAAAAAACGTGTATTTTGGCAACATGAGTTATTAAATTAACCAAGAAAACTGGTTGCGGTACGTGGGCAATGTTTTTGTCTTAAGGAAGGCGGTTTCTTGTAGAAACATTTATGGATACATTGCAAGGGCTTTGCCAACTGCTAAAATGACTGAGCTGATGGATTTTGCAATGGCTTTGCCAACTGCTAAAATGAATGAGACGATGGATTTTGCAAGGGCTTTGCCAACTGCTAAAATGACCGAGCCATTGGATTTTGCAATGGCTTTGTCAACTACTTAAAATGACTGAGCCAATGGCTTTGTCAACTGCTAAAAATGACTGTAAGCCGATTGATTTTTCAATGGCTTTGCCAACTGCTAAATTGACTGAGACATTGGATTTTGCAATGGCTTTGCCAACTACTACAAATGACTGAGCCGATGGATTTTGCAATGGTTTTGCCAACTGCTAAAATTACAGCCGATGGATTTTGCAATGGTTTTGCCTACTGCTATAAATGACTGAGCCGATGGATTTTGCAATGGCTTTGTCAACTGCTAAAAATGACTGATGGATTTGTGAAGCCTGTCGAAGGCAATGATAAGTAAGGCATGGAAACTGTACCGAAATCACATCAAGTATTGAAGTCACTGGTTTAGATTTATGGTATCCCCGAACCAGAAGAGCAGACCAAGAAGAAACGCATGTTATACTTTAATGGTGTTGTAGAGCATTTTTTCGGCTAATTCTCGGACTAGGCTTTACAAATTTGTTACACTCAACGTGTAAATTGGTGACACAAAAGTTAGAGACTGTTTTTAACGACATTCTTCAAGAAACAGCAACCTAACTTGGTAGATTTATATTGCACTGCGTTGTTAATATAGTTACAATGTGTTTGAATAAATAATGGACGGGCTGTAATTGGCATGAGTAAGCCTAATAAACCGGGACTAAGTATGCTAGTTCCTTTTACTAATATGTAAAAATAAGTTGTTAAACTTCTCTCCTATTAAATGAAATAAAAATTCTTAAGCGTATTAAGATATTAAATCAATTTATTTTAATGTCACAGTGAATTGTGGATACCTGTATGTACAGAGTACAGGCCCGTCGACAGTTTAACACTAAGCTAACGAATTTGTGCTGGATCTGCAACTCATCTCGTTATTAGTTTCGTGTCGCGGCAGCTTTTTGGCAGCTGCTATCTATGTGGTCACTTGCTATCCACATCGGCAGTTGAGGCTAAATTCCATTTCGTCGCTAGCTAAGTGTTAAACTTTCGACAGGTCAGTATTGTATACATAAATTTTGAACTTTCCACAAAGTATTTATGTCAACCTGAACTATTTTCCGATCTCGTGATCCGGTTAATAAACAAACAGTAATGAAAGGCTAATATCCTCGCGACTAATATCCTTATAGCCGATAGACTACAGATTACGCCGCATTTAAGAGCAAACATTTTCAGACGTATTATAAATTTCCGTTACTGCAACAGGCATGCTTTAGACAGGATATTGGCGAAAGAATGCAGACATGAATTGAAAATATAAATAAATCGTATTATAGGCAATTGATTAAGTGGGGTTTTACGTCTTAGTCAAGATTTTTTCCCATTTATATAGAGACATCGCCAGCAATAGGTGAAGTGGTAGAATTTTCTACCATTGCAGACTTGCAGTGCACTCAGGACATTCTGCAGAGAGGGTTCTTTTATGTGCCACGTCTGGTAGCTGTTAAAGACAACAGGCATATGCTATAGACAGAATATGTGCGAAAAAATGAATTGGAAACGCCAATAAATGGGTTTGTAGGCAATGATCTACTCCGTTTACGGCTCTGGAACGGCCGTCTAGTGCTATTAAATTAACACTTGCAAAATATGCAATCTAAACAACTGGACCGGTATCTCTGCTAGTGGGTGTTTTCCCGAAGATATCGCAGTGCTGTCGTATTGTCAGAAATGTACTACTGTCTAAATTTCCTGCTATTCAAAATCTGAAAATCGTCAAAAATTAAGGTGTACTCCCTCCCTTAGCTAAATTTGGTTAAATATATTTTGGTCCCTTGGATATTTTTTTCAACCCTTCGAAAAATTTTGGTCCAAGTACTACTGATGAGGAATTGTATTCCGAAACGGTCGTCTAGTGTTTTATGATATGCAGTTTATTATATTGTACACTGCAAGACCGGTACTAAGAATGATTGGACAAGCAAGCAGCATTCAGGGACAGTGTTAAATGTCCGGGGACCATTTGTCACCAATAGAACATTATAGCAAATATTTTAAATTCTATTCCATGGAATGCTGCAATTTCAATTATTTTCAATATGGAGGTTTTCCCAATGGGACCTCGATTATGTCGCAATATTGTGTAGCATGCCATTTTGCAATTATCATTCCAATGGATAAAACAATTTCCTATAGCACTATACTGCCAGTTCAATTATCGTTATAGACATACAGTGTAGTCTCAACAGGCAGTAAATGTTTAAGTAATTGCTTTGACATTAATAAAATAAACCCTACATTATAACACATTTCACATACTTCATAAAGTGCCATTGTGTGTTTCTGCTGTTTGCAATTATATCGATTTTTTTAAAGTTATATAACAGTTGAAATGAGGCCTAATAAAGGGATTTTTAATGCAATACCATATCAGTGGTGCTTCTAGACCAAAATTGTGAAACCAAAATTTATTCAAGGGGTTGGACCAAAATATTTTTAAACCAAATTTAGCTAAGGGAATTCTTTAATGTGCAGGGAGTATACCTTATTTTTAGATTAACTTACAGCAAATTTAGACATTAGTATATTTCTGACAACACAAAGGTATTGCCTACTGAGTTTGTGATATGCTCTGGAAAACATCCACCAGCAGACATACTGGCTCAGAGTGCGATTTTTTTTCAGGAAAATTCTGGTTATTCCAATTATTCTAATATATACGTATACTTCATATTTTAGTTAAATCTCTATGATATCTGATTCATCGATTTGTCGGTTAAACCATGCAGTATGTTTTATGCAAATTTAAGCGTTTGAATTTGAGCTGCAGACTCAAACATAAAAATGTAGAAATGTGTCTTTCGTCGCTTTGATACAAGACAGACAAACAATAAACAGAGACGAGGATAAAACGTTGTAGATTTCCCAAGTGTAATAAGATAAAACCATAACTGATAGATCATATACATGAAAGCCCCGGATTCTAAATGGGTCTGTGTGAATTATTAATTCCATTTATACAGGCTGTCATTTCATTTCGTATCCTAGTTGTTAAAAAGCAGCATGTCACTACTGTAGGGAAGCAATGCGATCCTTTTCTACAACCAACTTCCTCATTTATCTTTCATAAACTACTTTTAATAACAATGTAAATATATGTACAATGTTATCACTGCATTCAGTTTTCCTTCGATTTAGGTATGCAAATGCTGTCCATGATATGAACACGATGATACTATATCTGGTGTCACGGGCTTAAAATGAATCATCTAAAGATGCGTTAGACAAAAAACGATTGTAGGATATAGAGTAAATGTATTCTTATTCAATCAAAAACAAACATACTAATCCATGTCCGAATCACAATTCAGAAGCAAAGTGAAAACTTTTCAACTGACAAAATGGATTAAACACGTGAATTTCCACCTGGGAAGTGAGGCCTGGTGCTCCAGAAGGGTAAGCGCCTCCTGTTCAGCTAGCTACACCCGCCATGTGTGTATTCAAAAATTGAGTAAAATGAACATGAAACTATGGGACGTCAAATATATCCAGGGCAATCCTGGACACAGAGACATCATACTTATCAACAATACAGTGATGACGACCATTTGGCATACTTCAATTACGAAATCCATGTATGCATGCTCATTTTTATGTGTTTGCTAATGTCAAGGCAACGGCAACTATTAGTATCCAACCTCAGTGCATTATATATGTATAACATATTTTTTTTGTTTTTCTACCAACTTGATCTTTTAAAGCTCACCAAATCAAATATGTCATATCCATTTCAGGACATTTATGTAGGAATAATTCATGTTATGCATGGTATATTTATCTGATCGATCGCTCTTCTGATACACCAGTATACATAATGTGTATTGTATAATTGACTTTGTTTTTATTAGCTTGAAGCCGAGTAAATCCCATCCAGTGTTATTTCGACACAGCCTGCAATCAATGTTCATAAATATAGTCTTATTGTTACTTGCATATTAATGAACCAGATTGCACCCACTGGTATAATATTGGATTGTGCTTTATACAGTGCAATAAATCATAACTATAGCGTTACTGAATACATTAGATGGTTCAAAGTCCACAGTTCTTTGTCGTAGGTGTTTTTTGATTGGTTTGCTAAGTTTTGGCCAGCGTTGATAAATAAATCATAACTTGCTGCGAAGCGTTTTTAAAACCATTAACGGCAGCTGGTTCAAAGTCCAAACTTCTCAGTTGCCGTAGGTGTTTTATGATTGGTTTGCTAAGTTTTGACCAGCGTTGATAAATAAATAATAACTTGCCGCGATAAACAAGAGTTACTGAATACAATATAGCTTGTTAAAAGTCCAAACTTCTCAATTGCCGTAGGCTTGCTAAGTTTTGACCAGCGTTGATAAATAAATCACAACTTGCTGCAAAGCGTTACTGAATACATTAGCTGGTTCAAGGTCCAAACTTCTCAATTGCCGTGGGTGTTTATGGATGGTTGGGAACGTTTTGACCAGCGTTGATAAATAAATTAAAACTTGCTGTGATGAACAAGCGTTACTGAATACATTAGATAGTTCAAAGTCCACATTTCTTTGTTGTAGGTGTTTTATGATTGGTTTGCTAAGTTTTGACCAGCGTTGATAAATAAATTAAAACTTGCCGCGATAAACAAGAGTTACTGAATACAATATAGCTTGTTAAAAGTCCAAACTTCTCAATTGCCGTAGGCTTGCTAAGTTTTGACCAGCGTTGATAAATAAATCACAACTTGCTGCAAAGCGTTACTGAATACATTAGCTGGTTCAAGGTCCAAACTTCTCAATTGCCGTGGGTGTTTTATGGGGGATCGGTAAGTTTTGGCCAGCGTTGATAAATAAATCACTACTTGCCGCGATGAACAAGCGGTACTGAATACATTAGCTGGTTCATAGTCCACACTTTTCAGTTGCCGTGGGTGTTTTATGATCGGTTTGCTAAGTTTTGTCCAGCGTTGATAAATAAATCATAACTTGCCGCGAAGCGTTTTTAAATATATTAACGATAGCTGGTTCAAGTCCAAACTTCTCACTTGCCGTGGGTGTTTTATAGGGGATTGGTAAGTTTTGGCCAGCGTTGATAAATAAATCACAACTTGCCGCGATGAACAAGCGGTACTGAATACATTAGCTGGTTCAAAGTCCACACTTTTCAGTTGCTGTGGGTGCTTTATGGTCGGATTGCTAAATTTTGAACAGGGTTGATAAATAAATCACAACTTGTTGCGATTAACAAGCATTGCTGAATACTTTAGCTGGTTCGAAGTCCGCACTTTTTTGTCGTGGGTGTTTTTTATAGTTGTGTCATGTGCTGATTTTGAGTTTTTATTAAAATAAGGCATTCAAAATCAGCATTTTGAATGTCTTATTTTAATAAAAATTCAAAATCAGCACATGGCAGTTAGTTTGCTAAGTTTTGACCAGCGTTGATAAATAAATTACAATTTGCTGCGAAAACCAAGTCGGTTTATTGAATACATTAGCTGGTTCAAAGTCCAAACTTCTCAGTTGCCTTGGTGTTTATAGTTCGTTTGGCAAGTTTTTACCTGCGTTGATAAATAAATCATAACTTGCCGCGATAAACAAGCGTTACTGATTACATAAGCTGGTTCAAATTCCACATTTTCCAGTTGCGGTATGTTTTTTATGTTGGTTTTGGTAAGTTTTGACCAGTGTTGATAAAAAAAATCACAAATTGCTGCAATAAACAAGTGTTGCTGAATACATTAGCTGGTTCAAAGTCAAAACTTCTCATTGCTGTGGATGCTTTATGGTTGGGCTCGGTACATGTATGTTTTGACCAGCGTTGATAAATCGCTGATACGACGTTAAACAATATATACAGATGAACATAAGTTAAGGTCATTTAAATTAATGTCAGAATTCACTGTTTGAGCATTATGTCATTATTTCCGTTAAACAAAAAATTCCAAATCAAATAATCACAATCCAAAATTTGAAAACTAGCAATATATTATTGTTTCCATTTGAAAACAAACACAAAACATAATAATAGTTCATGTCCAAAGAAAAAATCACAATCCAAAAAGCAAACTGAAAACTAGCAAATTATGTTAAAAGCGTGAACTTCACCCTAGGGAATTGACATTACCGATCCATCGTAAGTTAACATTGATTTTGTTGGTGTTTGAAACAATGTTCCAAACTCATAAAATGGACTTATTTCCACATAACAAAAATGTGTTCCATTTTTTCCTAAACGATGATGCCTTAAACTTTTTTCACCTCCATCTAGCTGTTTAAACTTTATTGTTTTTCATAAACTCTTCTCTCATAAATTAAAACTTGACCTAAGTACCTCCATAAACCTAATCAATTGGCAAATATGGAGCTAAATGTCAAGATGGAAAAGCGACAGCTGTAGAAAACAGTTTTACAACAACTCTGGATCATGGTAGCTCAGTTGTATCATTATGCATATGGTGGTGCTTTTTTTTTGAAAACACTTTTACAATAACTCATATCATGGTAGCCCATCATTATGCTGGTGCTTTTCTTTTACCTCTTAATATTGTCTTTTTGCCTAGTTAACTCGCTACACATTTAGGCAGGCTTCTCAGAGCTAAGTTTAGGGCAAATTGCCAAACAAATCAGACAAACAGATAAATGTTCCTATTATTTTGGCCTTATTTTGTAATTGATGCAATACTGCACTTGCAGAGGTTCTTCATGGCACTTTTTACGTTTTGAATTTTTAAATCTAGCCAAACCTACCTATAAGACAACCGCTATATAAGAGGCACCTGCTTTTAAAGGCCAGTAAAATTTTATCCCAATCACTTTTTATTCAAGTTATTTCAAGCTGTATATAAGGGACAGTTTTACAGTCTTTATACGCTACACAGGGTTGACTTGTATTCATGTAATTAAAGGAATGAAGATGATAAAGGTTAAGAAACTTGTTTTAAGGTTTTGCAAAAAGCAAACCTTGTTGATCAAGAATTTTAATAATTGCAAGTTTAGTTTACAGAAATGCTTATCAAGTGAGGTTTTGATATATGTTAATTTCACCTACAGGTGTAGCAAATAAAATAGAGAGGAGGTATGAGCATGTCAGGCAATCCTACTCTTCACTTAACAGAATCTTTTTATGTACTTTGTCAAAGACCTGCCTCTAGTTTCACATCTTAACTAAGATTTGCCTTAACTTATAATCTGACAAAATTTCAAATCCTAATAATTTTGTTAATTTTTAAGATATCAGAATTTTAAGGCGTCATTTTGAAGTAGTCCGACTAATCAGCCCACTAAACCCCCATTTTAATTTTTTGACTTTTTGGAGGTTTGTGGTCTGACAGCTTCCATTATTGAATTCTTGAAATTTCTGGCGAAAACGGCAGAAACGAAAACACGCGTCGATAATTTCTATTATTTCCTTACCTCACTCTTGTTGACAACATGGAACACTTCCTAAAACATTAATCTACCGATCCATGCTTAATTTTTAATTAAAATCCATCGATATCGGTAGAAATACAAGGTTTTCTGATGTCTCTTCGGCTCTCTGTCACTTTCACATCGTGAAGACATTACTAATTTGCATTGACCAATCAGATCGCGCGTTGCATTTGGATGGTGAAACTCGCAGTTCTATCTTTAGAAAGCACATGACGATGTTTATTTACATTAACGATTTGCATTATTAAGGATGTTTTAACGCGTATAACATATTATTAGTTATTTTATCTTTATCAATACCATGTGAACACATGTGTACTAATATTGCAGTGAAGATTTCTCTTGGTTTTTTCTCGTTTATATCTACATAGGCATAGGAGCAGGGGGGTGGGGCAGGCCCCCACAATATATTGTGTGAAATTTTGTATCATAGTTTATGTTTATAGTGTAAGTGCTAAAAAAACCCAAGAACTTTAACAGGAAATGTCCATCTGGTAACCAATCAATTAACAATTTCATCATTATACTTGTAAAAGGGCGTCTTGAAATTCACCTTTAGAAACGGCTCACAGCATCTCCAATGGCAGGGGCGGATCCAGGATTTTTTTGAAAGGGGGGGGGGGTTAATTAGTTTATTTATATGGCACCAAACCTTCTTAATCTCCTTGTAGCCAGAAGTCGTGAGTTGAGTACAGTACGTTTGAAAATTAATCATTGGACTTAATTATGTCATGCAGTTATTTGTACAATTTTGTCTTAATATTTCACTGCTTTTCAGTCTCTCACTCAGAACGCTGCAAAATTTTCTGGGGTACCCCCATATTCATCTCCAATGAGAGGGTTGATTATGAAACTTGTGTCATATGGTTATTGTTTTTAATCTTGCCTTGATATCACAGTATTTTAACCTATCAAAACGCTGCAAAATACAGATATTAAAAACCCCCCTACGCCTATGATCTAAATTATTTTTTCTTTCAAATTGGGTAATATGCTATCATATCTGGGACTTGCATGTTCTCCTGAAATGCTGTCAAGTTTTGTCCAATATTTTGTAGATCGTAGAATTATAAGTTTTTAAACCAATTGTAATATATAAAGTTCAACACAAGAGTACTTGTCCGCAAGGTCATTAAAATTAATTCTCTTATATTCATCCCGACCACACTGTAAATTTTGTCATAGGGTTCAATTTAAACTGTATTTTGCGTGAACACACATATATACAGTGACGTGCTTAATTTTTTCTCTCCAAAATTACTGGAATAATATTTCTAGGATACTAATTAGTTCAGAAAAAATGAGAGGGGTCAAGAATATAAAAAATATATAGAAAAGATCCCGACTACTCTATTTGAAAGTCTACATATAAATTCTAAATATTTTGAATACATTTCAATGTTACCTTTTGTAAGTACATGTATTAAACACAATGTAAAACATCCTTAATAATGCGAATCGTTAATGTAAATAAACATCGCCATGTGCTTTCTAAAGATAGACCTGCGAGTTTCACCATCCAAATGCAACGCGCGATCTGATTGGTCAATGCAAATTAGTAATGTCTTCACGATGTGAAAGTGACAGAGAGCTGTAGAGACATCAGAAAACCTTGTATTTCTACCGATATCGATGGATTTTAATTAAAATTTAAGCATGGATCGGTAGATTAATGTTTTAGGAAGTGTTCCATGTTGTCAACAAGAGCGAGGTAAGGAAATAATGGAAATTATCGACGCGTGTTTTCGTTTCTGCCGTTTTCGCCAGAAATTTCAAGAATTCAATAATGAAAGCTGTCAGACCACAAACCTCCAAAAAGTCAAAAAATTAAAATGGGGGTTTAGTGGGCTGATTAGTCGGACTAATTTTGAAGATCATCGAAGCTTAAATCATTTGTATTAGTTTTGTCAAAAAATATTTATTAATGCTTTCAAAAAATGATTTCCAAAATATTCTATATTTAAGTTAAGGGAAATCTTAGTTAAGGGTTAATTTGTTGTGAAACTGGGGGAAGGTTTCTTAATAGTGCCATTTCTCTATTGAAACATTGTTTTAAAGTTGATTACTATTAGAGTTGAGTAATGGTGTTTAACGTCCCAGTCAAGAATATTCCACTTACATCGAGACATCACCAACAATAGGCAAAGGTGCAGAAATGTAGCCTGTCGGGTTTGCTGATGGCATTACACAGCAGGGTTCTTTATCATGCCACATGGGACCTTGTTTACTTAAAGTTCACATCCAAAAAGAACTACGACTTTTATTTGGTAATGCTGAGTGCTTGGCGAAAGAACAGGCACTGCCCATTTTCAAATCTTGGGTCAGACATAGTCGGGGTTCAAACAACCTACAGAGGGTAACTCTACCAACTGCACTAAGGCAGTGGTTGATCATCATTAGAGGAAGGTAAATAAACCTGTATGAAATTTTTATAGTGTGTGAAGTTTGAACTGGTTGCTTGACCTTTAATTTGAATATTATATTGAGCTAATATACTGTGTGATTTAGGCAAGACAGCATGTTTCATTACCCTGTCATCTATCCTGATATATCAAAATTATATAGCCCCTAAATTATTCAATTGGCAACTCTGTTTGAATATTCAAAATAAAGATCAAACAGTCAGGTGAAACTTGATGCACTATAATATCCACCATGCAATAACAAATATTACAACAAAATAAACTTAAGAGTATGTCTTCTTTTATTGCTAAAAATAACCAAAATATATAAAGACATGGAATGTTTCACAAATTTATTTTCCTTTTAGTTAATAATTTCTGTATCATGTGTAAGTTGCATTAAATCCTGTAAATGACAATACAGTGTTGTTTGATGGTACAAAGCAGTTATGTTTTAGACATTTCAATTGAAAATGATTCTAAAAATAATAACAGATTTAAAGAAAGATTCAGACAGTATTTCTGTTTTTTAAATTTTCATACTTCTACAAATATCACTTATAACATATATTTTCTAGACATGCTGTCAGATTTGAATTATAAGTTTTTTGCCAGCATATACTAGAAGATTGATTGCCTTGCTTAAAAAGTATGTCTGTTGTCTTTCAATTTATTCCAAATGTTTTAAACAGAAAATTTAAATTGCTATATTCTTTTTCACCTATAAAATTCCAAATTTTTTAACTGAAGAATTAAAAATCGATGTATATTCTATTTTCACATTTAAAATTTTTATCACAGATAAGAATCTAACAAAAAAAAATTATAATATATTCAATAACATAAAATAAAAATAAAAATTTTGTCATATATAATTAAACAACGAAATATATTATAAATACAAAGATAAAATAAAGCCTTTGGAATAATGAATAAATCTGGACGGAATTTATCTATTTATTTTCAATTTTAAAGCCTAAATTGTACTAGAGACAATAAAATTTGAATATGTTTCATTTACAAAGTACTTTTTTAAACATTTTGAACATTACACAGTCTGCTGGTGTAATATCTACCAAATGTTAAATAATTTCGGAGATTCTTCAGAAAAAATGGTCTACATCACATCCTTGAATCTTTAATGTACATCTACTTTTAAAAAAAAATGTCACTCCTAAATTTATTTTTTCCATTCATGTACTTCTTTTTTAAGTGTTGCTCCTAAATTTATTTCTTCATTCATCAAATAGTGCATTTACCGGTAATTGTCACTTTTTTAAGATCAGAGAGTTTGCCAAAATTTTGTTTTCAAAATGCATTCAGTTCATTGGTCGACAAAATAATCACTATTCTGAAGCTAAGAGTATTTGGCTTTCTCATTGGCTAAAGCAAGTCTTCTTATGTTGCCTATACACCCGGCAGCTGCTTCTTGGAGATCGGCATCAGTAGAACCCACCATGTTTAGTAAAGGCTGAAAGTATACATAAACAATTTGCCATTAGTACCAAATATATAAACCTTTTATAAAGCATTTCCATATTGTTCCTTAAAACAAGATTTAGAATGGTTTATACGAAACATGACAAAAGCTTTTACAACATTACCACAGTGTAGTTTTTCTACATATCTAGTCCACATAACAACTTTTATCAAAATCTTTAACATTGGACACAAACATTACAAATGTCATTATATATTTTGTGCTTAATGCTGATGACATAAAATTAGTCATTTAATTATATATAAAGCTATAACCAAATACATTCAGGGTAACTTTGGATACAGAGACATCATAATTATCAACAATATTGCAATGACGTCAATAAAACTTCTTGTGGGCCTTGATAAGCTAAGGCTGGCAAAATCCTTGTGACATCAATTAATTGATAAGCAGTTTGCTTTGATGTATAAAGTTCCCTAGTGGGAACAAGCTCTACCATAGTGTATTAATTGTGAATCAAATACACCATAACCAGGAGAAGAGTTATGTTGCCAGTTTTACATATTTTTTCAATTGTAGCTCTGGGGCCAGTTGTTTAAAGCTTGATCAGTCAAAATTGCAATTTCTATTTCTATGTTGTGAAATTAATGTAAAGATGTTGAAAGTGAATAGAATTTCAAAAAAAAAATATCGTTATAAAAGTATCAATTTAATTACAAGAACGTGTATGTTATTTTGATTTTTATTGACTTTTTAAATCTGTGTTAATTATTGATCGCTGGTAAACTAATCCAGCTTCGAACAACTGGGTCCTAGTATTTGAAATGCATTTAGACCAACTATATATAATGCTCAAATCATAATTACCTTCACAACACCAGATTCATGCATTGTGATACAATTCTCTGGATTTTTAGATAACTGGAACAATGCTCTTGCTGTGGATCTATGAACATTTTCATCTTGAGATTTGAGATATTTTACAAGTGGTGCCACAGCTCCCTCTCTGCCAAATGAGGTTCTGTTATTTCCCCAGTTACAACAGCGAGCGATGGCCTCAGCTAGATGTCTTCTTAACTTATCATCAGTCTGTAATGTAAAAGTCAACAGTATTTACTTGATTCACTTAATCTTCCTGAGCACCCAACCTCACTTTACTGGATTATCAAGGGTTTAGCTAAATTTGCTATATATTTTTTTGAACTCAATCTACCTGTTTTTATTCCTTTCTATTTGGTATTTTTAACTGTGTTTAGCAAAAATATAAACGATTGCAATTTTGATTCAAGATAATAATTAGGTTTAAGGCATCATATTAAAATTGCCATATTTTATTAAAAAGAAAACCAAACTTAAATAACGTACTCATGAAGTACAAAACCTTAAAGCTGGCTCCAATTCACACTTTGAACACAAAACAGTGTTCATTGTACAACCTCAAAACGCCTTGTCAAAAAAAAAAAAAAACCAAAAAACAAAAAACAAAAAAAAACTTTGGAGTTGTGTGTGCTTAGGACATTACATAAACTTAAGACCCTCTTCACTTTGTACATATGCAACATATCAGGTACAAAAGTTGAAAAAAATTAGATAACAGAACTATCTATCTTCAACGGTCTTCAACTGATTTATAAATTCATGTATAACAACTAACTGTGATATCATATAACAACAAGTTCATTAACCTCAACTGTTTTCAATAGCGTAGATAATAAGGCATGATAGACATTTCAAATTGACGTATGACCACGATGACTTTTAGGCTAAACCAAGATTAATTTTTGAGGAATCATTAGTTAACATTAGAATCGAACTGGTTTATTCTAAAATTTAGGAGTCAAATTAAAATTCAGTGGTCAAATTTAAATGGCCTGAGTCAATAAGGAAGACCTAGTCTGTGATATAATAGTGGACCAACCTAGTTGGTATCATCTCTTCCTCTAAATGGAACCCATGGAAATAAAACTCTTAGTGGGTGTGGGGTTAGGGAAGGCGAAAATATAATATTATAAAACAATCCTATGTAGATGTTTTATGTAAATACAGTCAACTTATATCTAATCTACATGTACCCTGAATCTGATAACTTTGTAAACAGATTAACTGATTAATTATAGATAGGTATAGTGTGTCAAGTTTGATCTGACCGTTTGACCTTAAATATGAATATTTGATTCGGCTAATAGACTATTTGATTTTGGGAAGACAGCCTGTTTCATTACCATAAACACTGATACCCAGTATTACCGTACTATATATCAACAGGTAACCCCTATATAATTTACACAGTAAAAAGGTCTGTTTAAATATTCAAATTAAAGGTCAAATGGCCAGGTCAAACTTGACACATCTACCTGTGTTATTGTGTATCATATCATATAGATGAACTATTGGTAAACAACATATTGACCTGTCCATTTGACCTTTCATTAGGAATATTCATATAGGAGGGCCAACCCAATAAAAGGGTAGTCTTAAGATACACAGTGGACAGGTGTACTCTATGAGGCAAGTATATCTCATGATGTATACTAAATAAACACCTGTGCTCCCCATACATGAATATACTTGGTCCGTGATTAATATTTAAACGAAAGGTCATGCAGACAGGTCAAAGTCGTTTACCTATGCCAGGTCATTAATGATGTAAATAAAATACTTCTTTAAATATAGGATGAACAGTAACAGTCAAACACTTATGATCTGTTTATCTGTATAGTCAAGTGCACATGCACTGAATCATCATGTGCTTATTAAACACTATTATTTGGGCAAAATGTCAATAACTTGTAATAAACATGTAAACATGATAAAATAATCTTCTGAATGACTTCTTATAAATGAACTTGTACCATATACTGTTTACTACTATAAATGCATTTAATTTCGTGTGTATTTATTTTCGAGGTGAAATATGAAATTTAGACATATCTGCATAGTTAAATTTTGTGGTTTTAATATGAACTATAACACAATAGACATATCATAATTTTAGCCTAGTATTAATTTTCGTGCAAAACAAACGACCTTGAAATAAGTGGAAATTATTACACTGCAAAATAAATATGTTTACAGTAACTAATATGGCTTTGTTGATTGGAATTGGTGTTTTATGCTAATGATTTTTAGCCCTAATCAAGATTTTCTCACTTAATATATATATATATATATATATATATTGGTGTGTAAGTCAGTTCTTATATTGTGAAACCAAGGTAACTGAATAAAAACCACCCACCTTTCAGCAAGTGAACTGATAAACTTTCTAACTAGAATCTTACTGAATTCAGTCCTCAAAGTGGGTTTAAAAACTAAGTGGCCAGTTGTTTTCAGGTGGCCAGTGGAAATTCCAAGTGGCCTGAGGCAACCTTTTCTTCCAAATGAAGAAAAATTAAGGCATCTTTTAGGTATGGTGAACAATAATGCACATTTTTAAAACTGACCTGCAATCGCTTACATACATCAGTGTTATTAATAACAATAATGATGATGTAAAGTGTCCATTATATTGTTTTAAATGACAACATTATCATGAAAATTCTGTAACACAGAAAAAAATATCTGTTCTCTGGTCACAAAAGTTCACATTTAAACTGGACAAGCTGGCCACCATTTACAAATTTTAGGTCGCCAGACTCAATTCCAGGTCAATTTGGCCACCATTTTAGTAGAAGAAATGGAGGGCTGCTAATGGGATCTATGCCTTAAAGCAGCTAAAGGTTTATGTTTTATAGGGAATGTTAATGATCAATAGTTACATACTTGTATCTATTCTACCACAATAAACTAAACACCTTGAACTTGTTTTTATTTTACATCTAAAGTCTGTTTACAACCAATTAGTCTCTTGGTTTTTGTCCCTTTTCATGGGGTTAACGTGTGAATAAAAATCATAGCTTTTTGCATTGTGAAAACAAGCCTATGCCGTAATGTGGCCTGTTGTAACCGATGTCTAATCTACTCTCTTTACTTCATATTAAAACTTTTTAATATCCCCTTTGATAACGCTATGTAAATTATTTTAGCGCCATTTTCCTAACCTTTGCGGCGATACCAAAAACAGGAGTGTGAGGCTTTTTCATATGCTAATCAGTTTCTGTTACGGGTCATTTACACGATTCTTCGATTCTACGAAGATAGTCACCCCCAACCATGTGTATATATTGATATCACAACCAGTTTTTCTGAAACTTTTTTTGGGTTAATGTCTCTAAAAATCTACACAGTTGTTGATTTATCCTTATTATTTAATTCATATTTTCTGCTACAACGATCAGAAATATTTGTAACATACGCCTCTAATTATAACCCGGTTACCAAATTGCTATAGGCAAAGTTGACCGACTTTTACAACACGTGTACACCTGATCATGAATACGGTAGTTCTTGCCAACCAACAAGTAGATTTGACAAAGTTCTTGCAGTCTTTCTAATCATCCGTACACACGATTTATAAGTTTAATTAGTTACCATAATTTACCATTTAAAAATAATATAATGGTACAAAGAGAGAGAGAGAGAGAGAGAGAGAGAGGAGAGAGAACATTGTCTCAAATAATGATTTGCATGTGAATTTTTTAAGTTTGTCAAGGTTAAGTATCACCTTTCTTAAATGAATTTCAGTAAGAATTATGGTGCAACGAGAGAGAGAGAGAGAGAGAGAGAGAGAGAGAGAGAGAGAAAACGTTGTCTCAAATAATAATTTGCATGCGAATTGTGGCAAAAATGCTATTTCGTACAAAAATCTTGTAAACAAAAATTCTTAGTACATGACATCGTCGTACGTGCAGCATTATAACACCATATGTATATTGATAACTATTGATAAATTTAAACAATTTTGAGTAATTTTATAAACAAATTTATGAAAACAATATCCGTCCTTGTCAATCATGTGTAGTGTTGCGTATCAACATATTGTCGATAAGTATTTCTTATGCAAATTAGCTCAGCATTTCCCTGTCCGAAATGGTATCAACCGAAATGTAGGACTTAAACAAAATAGCCGCTGCTCAAAATTGAACAAAATTTACGGAGTATGGAGCAAAACTGAGAAAAGTTTAAGAATAGAAATATTAAAAATTAATTACGGCATGAATTGTATATTAAATGTACGATTTTACTTTTAAAATAAAAAGTTTCGTTTTAGAGAATTTTACGAAAAACCAAGAGACTAAAGGATCGTAAATGGACTTTAGTTACACTGGTATGGTGGTAATTATAAACAAGACACTTAAGGCTGAGGAAATAACCCCATGTCAAGAAAAACAACCAAAACTTCTTGCGAACATGAATCTCAATAGACAGTCAGATAGGTACAGTGATTGCTTATAATTAAATAATGCCCCCTATCCTCCACCCCACCACCACCTCAAACTCTCTTTGGAGAGATAGTGTGCACACAGATATGATTTTTAAGAGTTGAGTTGAGTAATGGCCTTTAACATCTCAATCAGGAATATTTCACTGAAATTGAGACATCGCCAGGTATAGGCAAAGGTGCAGAAATTTTGCCAGTGTGCTGCGCTGATAGCATTGTTCAGCAGGGTTCTTTATCATGCCATGCCTACCATGACCCAGGAACTTGTTTAGTTCCCATCCGAAAGAACTGTGACTTTCACATCATAATGCCTAGTGCTTGGCGAAAGAACAGTTACTACCCACTTTCAAGTCTTGGGTCAGACCCAGACAGGCCCCCCCCCCCAACGTATTGAGCGGACACTCTACCAACTGAGCTACCACAGTGGTTTTATTTTTAAGAATGAAATTTTCACATCTTTATTACTGCCATAAATAATGTCTATATCATATCTCTTCAATGAAAACAGTTTTTATAGTTGTATTTTCAGTCAACAGCGGACATTAATTCTGCTGTTTAAGGCAAGTTTTTTATATGTTGTAAAGACATCGGATGACAATTCAATAACACAAAATGATACATGTTATACACCCAAAGCAACAGCTGTGTTATTTAAACTTTGAAAAAAAATCCAAGTAATATCTTCATCATACAAGATAATATTGATCCAATATGTCCCTGAATAAAACGAGTGTGACAGACAGACAACTCATATAATAAGTTTTATATTCTTCATTATTGTGTTACTTCATGTCCGATCAGGAGATGTAGACAAACTCTTTATTTATCTGCCAAATATGCAGAATTAAATATTTCTACAGGGATTTTCACAAAATTTGACATTTAGAAGGATTCCTAAGAGTTAGTCATCCTCAGAATTCTTAGAAATGCAAACTGTGAGCTACAGAGCTAATAGTATTTAACAAAGGACAACTAGTGCATATAACACCTCCAATACATTAGCCCTAAACAGACAAGATTTTTTATTTTTCTAATATATTACACCTACACCTATATGGTTTTTGTTTCTTAAAATCAAAGTATCAAATGAAGAAACTTTGAACATCAACTGGTTTACATTCCTCTCCCAAATCTATTAAACAACCAAATTTTGTTCACATGAATTTCACGTAAGATCTCATTTCATGTGAATTTCATGTGATTTTCACTTTCAGGTCTTGGATCAGACCTGGCTAGGGATCAAATTCACAACCTCTCACTTATGGAGTGAGCACTCTACCAACTGAGCTACCACAGAGATACTACAGCAATATTGTATGTAAAATTAACCTTTGTGAACCGAAAATGCATCTAATATAACAAATACTTCACAGCAGACACAGGTATTCTGTTTAGACAGGTCAGGTTGTATGTCTGTAACCACACCCTTTCATTTTGATAGTTAAATATCCCACAGTCTCTTAGTCATACCCTAGTCACGAATAGCTGAAAAATGCTGATGTGGCTTTAAACAGAATTCACTTCACTCATAGTCAAATCCCTGAGAATTCCACACTATTAATGCCAGTGTTCATTCTAATATTTATTAGAGAGGACAATTTCCTAAAAAACACCATGCCATCAATATTTAGCATTGGTTTAATGTTAAATATGCCCCCTTAGGCCTTAACCCCTTAAGCCTCAACTACGCATTTCTACGCATTTTTTTTGGCGTCAACGTAAATCTCAAGCCATAGTTTTCTTTTGGCCGTCATTTCCTTAATACTCATCAGATTTTGACAAATATGGTATCAAATGAAAATATTCTTTCGGGACTTCAGTTTTTGTTCTCAAAATTTTTTTCTAGGTACACTCTAATGATGTGAAAATTTTACTTGAATGTTAAGAAAAATAATGACGTCATAAGAAAAAAATCAAATATTAAAAAATAGCAAAGTTTAAGTTGTCAAAAAACCGGACAATAAACTTTATAAAAACAACAAAAGTGATATGCCTATAAAATAGACGGATTTCATATTTTAAAAATATCAAAATTAATGCTGTTTATCAAAAATTGAGTATTTATGAATAGTTATAAACACCTACATTTTTCAACACCTATACAGATTTTCGGCAGAACTATCACTATCACGTGGTGTTTCTAAAATCTAGCTGGACCGCGGCTTCTAAATATAGATATATAATTTTATTTTAAAGACCGAAATAAGTTTTTATTGTGATAAACTAAGTATTTTTTTTAGAAATTATATAATTTTATGATTTTCATTTTTTTAAAGTTTATTCTCGGTGGCATATGTTACTCACGGTAACCTGGCCATGAGGACAAGGACAGGCCGGTGTGGCGGTAAATCTCAGAAAATATGACGTCTTACACAAATAAAATTTATGGGTTTGAATTTAACTAATATGCTAAAAATGAGAAAGATTTGATAAAAATATCGGAACACCGATGATCGTAAACAGGACGGAAATGTCACCCGATATAAAAATAAACATGTGCTATAAATAGAACCACGGGAATCCCATATTCACAAACCATTTGCAGAAAATCAACAAATTAATCGCACAGAAACCGATGTGCAACATGTGCCTAATAATTGATTGTTCGATCTTTCATTCAGTTCCAAAATTGACAGTGGAGACGATGGCGATAGTCAGATTTCTAACATGTATCACGAGATGAATTCTGGCCATAGGTCGGTAGGAATCTAGAAAACCACCAGCGTGTCGATTAAACATATAACTCACATGTTTACCGTGAATAGCTACACGTTGTATGGCCACTTCTAACAAATCAATCTCGATTTTAGGTTTCAAACTATCGGGTCAACATTTTAGCAAGCCCCGAATGAGAAATAATACATGCATGTCATTTTTTATTCAATTATATCCTCATTTGCCCTAGGCCGAATTTTCTGCCCAAATGGTGGAAGGACATGTTTTATATTGCAGATGATTCGGCCTCAATTTACCCAGCACTGTTTCAGAATTATCTTGGAAGTTGCCAATATTGGGCTGGCATTTAAAATCTGATATTATGATGTATTCACTAGATTTTAAATACTAGTATAAATCTCTATAGTATATTTCAAATTTTTAAAACTTATAAAACTAATGCAGTAGTTTAGAATATATATGCATTCCAAATAAAAAAAGTAATTTCGACATGACCAACTAAGAAAACTCAAAACATGTATCCTGTGCATTGTGCAGCAGATTTTGTTGTAGCTAAAATTACTATGGTCCGTACTCCGGTGCCAATTTCAATGATGCAAATCCCCTGAGAGTATTAATTAGTCTCTCCTTTTGATGGTACGTGGCTGAAACAATTTGAAAGTACAAGGACATATTAAAGTCCTGACCCTTGAATGTCAGTTATATGCTTGTTTGAGAAGACAAATGTTGTCATTTCGCTTGCCGAAGGTTGTTTTTTCCGGGTAGTCCTGTTTTCGACATCAACTTTTACTTGACAACCTTGAAACACTCTTGACATCAATGTAAAACAGATGATTACATTACCTTATTCCAAGGTAACATATATTTACTGAACTACATGAAATGCATTTAAACTAGTTTAACTTGCATGTAGTTCAATGGATTATTTTATTTTATATATAGCTAATGTATACCTCTCATTATTTCAGCTTGTAGATGGAAACATGGCTTTATAAAAGATTGATCTGTATATCAGTATATGGAAGGTCTTTATATAGAGTTTACATTTCGTGATTTATTTATTTTTTTTTTAATTTACTGAAGTATCATAAATTAGATTTTCCAAGTGAATATAAATATGCATGCATATGTACTACCGCGTGTATTATTTCCCATATCGGGTCTACTTAGTGTGTGTCTCTAGAGTCGGACGCCGTGGGTTCGAACCCCGGTCAGTTAAAACACACACTGCAAATACAAGAACCTGTACTTTGA
Source organism: Anadara kagoshimensis (assembly GCA_021292105.1). Taxonomy (NCBI): domain Eukaryota; kingdom Metazoa; phylum Mollusca; class Bivalvia; order Arcoida; family Arcidae; genus Anadara; species Anadara kagoshimensis. Next base: position 26,785,902 of record CM037870.1, on the reverse strand, counting down.
TTGATTCTTAGAATTAAATTAACTTGATTCTGTCGCAGATATCTAAAAAAATGCTGATGCGACATTAAGCAACATTACAACAAAAACAACATGATGTTACTATGCAGGCACTACATTACCATTGGTCTGAAGATATGGTAATTGCATATAAAATTTAACATGGCTGCTATTTGGACACCACATAAAATATGTAAAATTCTTATTTTACTCGACTACCTCAGATTGCCAGAAATCTTAAAAATGATGTGTCTAATCACAAGAAGTACAGTACATACAGTACAGACCCGTCGAAAGTTTAACACCGAGTTAACGAAAAGAGTCGAATATCGGCTGGAGAGGGGTTTGGATATGCTTTTGGTCGAAAAGCTGGACCGCCGAAACATAGATAGCAGTTATCAAGAGGTGTTGATAATGAAGGGCTGAGATGGGCTGTCGATTCGGCACTTATCCTTTATCTTAGTGTTAAACTTTCGACAGGTCTGTACTGTAATAGGTTTTGGCACCAGTAACTGTGCCTCACCATTTGATTATATTGAAACCTATTAAGATCCACAACCTCAACCCTTTCTATTAGATATATCCAATACTCAACATATTTCGTCAGCGCCACCCCTATATAATACATTGTTGGATATCTAACAAAACTATTCAGACTCCCACATATAAAACACATTGCTTGCATGATAGAGAGCAATCTAATACTTTATATGCTCTGTCCTCTGGCCCAAGGTCCACCCTCTCAATAAATTAATTATTGTTTTGTCATGAGATACTTTTGAATTTTTATTTAAAAAATAATGCACATGGCAATTATATGCAGTTCGGGTTGCATTGCATTGTAAATCTAGTAGTAGTATGTTTTTCATACACATTATAAGGTGGCCGCAGTGACCGAGTGATGAAGGCGTAACCTTCAAATCCCAGGTGATTGGGATCGATTTCAATTAAGAAAGGGGTTTCCTTGTTGTGGCTCGATTATTGAAATGGACTTAATCGTCTGTGACATCGCAGTCGGTGAATCCAGCGTATATGTACTAGCACTCTAAATGTCGCCATTTTGTTTTAGACTAACAATTGAAATTAAAAAGAAAAAGTTGTCTCATAACAAGAAGCTGAAAAAACAACTGATGTGGCGTAAAAATATTCAACCAACAAACCAACCAACCGTACAGTTTATAGAGGATCATTTTAAAACTTCAGTAAACAGTTTATGTCTGTTGGATTTTTCGTAATTTGATCATGTAGATTAAAACTTGAAACAAATTTTAAGAATATTTTCCTTGTCTCTTTTCACCATAAAGCCTTAAAACGTAATAAATAGTTAAATCTTTAATTCTGAGATTGTATTTTATATATTTTCATAATGAGAGTATATATACATGTATGTTACATTGGTGAGTATTTCTTCTTTTGTACCCTCAATGCATTTAAAGAAACACACATTTTAGTGAATTATATATCAAGAAACACTATTTGAATGAATTTACCTTTATTTGCATTAGCTGATTTTTTTTACTAATTACCATGGCAACCGATATCAGACTTTTATGAAAAGACATATAAAATTTACTCTTTATTTTTCAGAGTACAGGAGGTTTTCTTTCTTGTAATATAAAGAAAAACACTGGAAAACAACCTTAAAAACATACATCCATTTATTTGTATAACCTTGAGTCATGATATATTATTGGATATTTTTATTTCAAAGTAAAAGCATACTGGTAGTTAAAATTTGAAATAAAAGTTGAGTATTCCTGCATATTTGTTATTTTGTTATAACAAGCAAGATTTAAATTGCTTGAAATCATTTCTTTTTGCCCATTCAATGTAAATTTCCAATAGTTATATGTATTCAGTTAGGATATGCGTTCAGAAACAATATTTAAATGATTGTTTACCTATTTATGCAAATTATATGTAGATCCGTTGCCATGGTAACCAATAATAAGACTTTATTGCAAATGTAATTAAAACTGCAATTCTTTATCTTTAAGGATATATAAGGTTTCCTTATAATAATTTACAATAGAAAGGCTGAAAATAAGCATCGAAAACCAACAATCATTTGTTTGTAAATCGTGAATAATAGATTAAAATCAAGGTTTTGTTTATTATAAGACTATAGATATATCACAGATTTAATTGTGCTAAAACTTCAGTATTGCTGAAATATTTTGCAATAAAAGTTTGAATTGTATCAAATTAATTCATTTTTATCATTTTTGTGTGAATTTCGCGTAGGTATATGCATTTGTTTGTCACTCATGCACCCAGAAGCAATATTTTAATGATTTTTCCTAAATTTTCGCATTAAAATGGATATTCCGTTGCCATGGTAACCAATATCTGACTAAATTTGATGGAAACAAAAAGTTTAAGTTATATGCTTTAATAATATATAGGGGTTTGTATTTGACAAAATTAATGCAAAAGGCCGAAAAATAGCTGTGAAAATTAGTATGATTTCCCTCTAATTTCAACTCAAAATCCTGAGGCTTAAGGGGTTAACAATGGGATCATTTGACAAAATAAGGAATTGATGGCCCCTTCTAGAATTAAGACAAATGTAGCGATATAGCTACATTGTATAGTGTGTACTATATGTACAGGTTAAGAGACGTTACTACTGTCTCACCTATGGGGTACCTTTTATGTGAAACAGTAGACCACTTGCTTGGGGGATAAGGATATTTTTATGGAAGCTTTTGTACTTAGACTGAAAGATATTTTCCTACAAACATGGTATAGTGATATGTCAAGTAAACCCAAACTTTCCACATATAACAACTTTAAACATATATATGAAAAGGAGGTATATCTCGATCAAATTAAAATTAGTAAATTTAGACATGCAATGTCAATTTTTAGGTGTGGTACACATGATCTTATGATAGAAGTGGGTAGACACAGAGGTCTTGATAGAAATGACAGAGTTTGTGTTATATGTAATTCCGGTTGTGTGGAAGATGAATATCATTTTTTACTTATCTGTAAAACATATAGTGATCTCAGGAAGAAGTTTATTTTACCAAAATATTTTTTGAAACCAACTTTTAATAAGTTTATTATAATTATGTCGACACAAAATGTCAAACTACTACAACAAGTCAGCATGTTTATTTTCTATGCCTTTAAAAGGAGAAAAGAAGTTATTGATAATTGTAATAATTAACCATATGTATATAACATTTATTATGTATTATAATACATTTGTAACATTATTTAACACGCCATTGATGTTGAATGTATATCTTATAATGCCATGGGCTGGAGGCCTTAAAGCAATAAAGTTATATATATACAAACGGGAGAACCGGGTTCGATTCCCGACTTAAGGGGAAGGGGAATTTTTCATTGTAACTAGCATTTATGTTACAACTTTAATGCATTTTGCACCCATGCTTCATGTTACACAAAATGTTACAGGACCAAATCCCTTGGAAGTACAAGATTTTAAAAATGCTGGGCTACATTAAAACTTGTAGGATGCCTGTTATCTGAAATTCATTTATATTAGAATGCCACAAAAGTAACAACAACTGTTATCAGTTGGCCAACCCCATAAAATGATAAATGACGGTAATGGTGATCAACTGTCATTGGCAACAGATTGTGCAAGATTTGAATTACACATCATTAATAAATAATGTACAACATATTTAAATCATGAACTGACATGAAATATACCTTACTCACAGATATAGGTAAACACAATGACCTGTCTGCTTGACCTTTAATTTGAATATTTATTATGAGGTAGTATATTTATATATAGAAAACACATGTGTTTATTTTGTTTACATATTGAGAAACACTAAACATAAACACTGTTCATGTATTAACTGCAAACAATAATTATTATTCCTAATGAAAGGTAAAATTTAAACAGACAGGTTAATGTTGTTTCCGTAAACAATAGTATACAATATTTTATCTATATAAAATAAAGGATAAACTTGAATCGTATTGATATAAACTTAAATCATATTGATAGTGTTAATATGTGCTGTTACGAGTGAAATATCATTGAAACAGTGTAAAAATCACACCACGTTTTCTGTCAAATCAAATCTCTGATTACTGAAACTCAGGTTATATTAATCTGTGAAACATGGATAAAACAAGCGAATTCAGTGGATTAGGATTCCCTGCCAAAAAGTTCTCTTTTCTTTTTTTTTTTCTTTTTTTTTTTTTTTTTTGTGGGTTGCACTTATGTTCAAAGGGCAATAACTCTCAGGAAAATGAGAAAACCAACTTGGGTTAACAATATGCACATCTCCTATCAATGTTGATGCTTTGCATCAAGTTTCATGAAATAGTGCTCCATTGTTTTGAAAAATTTGCTCAGTCAAAATTTTGGATGGAAAGATGGACAAAAACTTGGATTTAATACCCCCCCTTTCTTTGAAAGGCGGGGCATAATAACAATGTATGACAACACAGTGTAAAGTCCAAATCAGGCTTCTTTTTTTTTGTTTGCTCGGGTAGATTTGGTGGCCAATTGGGTATTTTCTTAATTCATTTCTGAATGACATTATTTTCAGTTACCATGGTTACAGGTGATTTTCTTAATACACATGTATATGGGTGACATTATTTTCAGTTACAATGGTTACAGGGTGGTTTTAATTGTCTCGTCTGAAATGTGCTAGACAAGAAATTGACATGTAATGTTCATGTTAAACAAAAGGAAATAGAGAGTAAAAAATAACAAAGGTCAAATATATCAAACCATCCACATCATAGTTCAATGTCCAACAAATTAAACAATTCTAACTGCTGAATTCCTTCCTGTTTTAAATCCCACATGTAGAGAAAAACCTACACAAGTATTCAGAGAGGGAGTAGCTAGGACACCTATGGAAATTTCAGCACTACCAAATATAAAGTTGATTTCCCCAGAATTTTAATTTTTGGGTATACAGGGGTTAAAAATTATGTCTTAATAAAGTTAGGTCTGGGACCTTTTGCCTTTGTTTTTAGTAGGCCCACAATAAATGTTGAAAGTAAAAATCTTTAAGAAATTTATGTTATCAGAGAATAATCTGAAAATAGGGTCCTTGTAATTAAAAATGACAGGTCCATCAAACTTTTTCAGTTTTAATATCAAGGGTCCCAATATAAAGTCAGAAGGTCCTGGACCTTGGACTCAGGGAATTTTGATTTTTGGGTTTATACATATGTTAATTGTAAAGAAGCAACTTTCAGACGAGACATGGACCAGGTTCTGAAATGACTGGTTAATAATTGGACATGTTACATAATCACATTCTTCAATCAAGTGACATGAAAATATGCAGTGGAGTTTACCTTCTTTTTACTGACTACACCTTTTTTGTAAGCAAACTGAAATTTGCACAAAGACAAATCGATTAAACATTATATTTCTCTACTACATTTTATACTGATCTCCAATGTGTGGTGTACTGTCGATTACTTCGAATTCACATTTTGCGTGACCACTCCAAAGAGTCATTTTGTGAATATGTAAATTCGCCACCACAATTTAAAATATTAAAATTCTCAATCAATAGGCAATTATCTCCCTTTCCTTAAGCATTTTTGTCATATTATATATAACTTCCACCATCATGGTTGATGATTGTCAGAATGTATAGCAATTTTTTTTTTAATTTTCACAATTCTGGGAATATTCACATTTTTATTGGATGTAAAATCTACCCAAATTGAACAATTTTAGGATGACATATTTCCTTTTCAAAGTTTTCACCTTTTTATATTGATTTAACTTCATTTTTTTCTAATTTTAAAAGTTGCATATATACATTGTATTTATGCCATGATGTTGCGGTGATAATCTTAATGCAAATAAAAGCTCAAACCTGCCTTTAAAAATTACTCTGGCATTAAAAAAAATCCTTCCTTTTAAATAAAAAAAAAATTATGGAAAAACATTACAAAATTTGTCTATTATGTGGACCAAAGTCGATGATAATTTATAAGCTCTAGAATGACGGTAATCAGGAGGCAAAATTATTCTGAAATTTACTACCTTTTAATGAAAAAAACCAAAAAACAAATGTTTGCAGAACAAAATGACAAAAAATATCTATTATGTCTATGGTTTGTAAGCTCTATAATGACAGTAATGGAAGCAAAGTGATCAATAAAATTTTATCAATCATTAATAGTCCTAGCTTTTATTTGAGTTTCAGTCGTTATCTTTCAACCGACAAGTAATGGGAGAAAAACAAATGGATAAAACACATTATCAACTTGCGATATATAGATATATTAAATATATCATTATTATCTTTTACTATCAATTTTTCTGCGATGTATGGATATACGAAATATGTCATAATTATCTCTTACTATCAATTTTTCTGATTAAAACATAATTAATTTGAAATTAATGAACATTGTGTTTTAAGATAAAAATGATAATAATTACAAAGTACAGCTATATCATATCATTTGTATCATAAACAGGAACGAGGAAGTCGTTGTGAATTAATATACCGGTACTGTAATAATATCAATAAATAAAGTTAGTGTTAGATTATAACAACCCCATTACGAGTATTCATGTAGAACACCGAAATCTCATCCTAGGGGTTGAATATTATTTCAGTCAGAGACAAAACTTACTGAGCCACTGAATGAAATACTTAACCCAGATTTCCAAATCCTTAACATTTCTATGCCAAGGTTTGACTTATATGATTTTCATAGAAACCAGTGCAATGTTTTCAAACTCTTATATTGTCAAGTAACATTCAATGTAAAAATAAATATGACCATTGAAAATACTTACCTAGATTTGTTTACACAACAGATTAAATTATTCATTGTAAAATTTTTGTATCCACATTTCATTTTTTTTTTAATTTGTAGTTTCTTGCAAGATGACAGCTTTGGCCACAGGATGGTGTCATGTGGTTGTCCTTTACTTATGTCATGAGGAACTGAAAAAGTGCTGATGCAGCTCATGTGAGATAGAAATATCTCCCATGGGTATGTAACATGAGATATGCCCAATATTCTATGGCTTGTCATGGTCAAAATATTTGTTGTTATTTTTTAATGTAAAGCCTTTTTCATGTTAGGTTCTTTTTCAACTGTTTAAGGGAGACAACTGTTAATTTTGCTTACATTGGTACCACAAGGTAATTATTTTTTTAATTTTATAACTGACTAAGGGAGACAACTCTGAAACTTACACTGTTGGTTAATTTTGCTAACATTGGTACCACACCATGATCTGTAATGACAGCTAAGTTCTCTTCATCTTTGGCTATGTTAGCTATAGCAGCACAAACACTGGCTAAAACTTCCTGATCTTCTGATTTTAACAAACTGACAATCAGCTCCAAACCTCCCACAAACGATCTCACCATTTCACCGGCATCCTGAGGGAGAGAAAAAAAATTTAAATTTTTAGATTTGGAGATTAAACTCACGTCTTCTTTTTCATTAACAGTGATACAAATATAACTAAATTTAACTAAAATCAAAGATATGCAAGTACTGTAAATGGCAAAATGTTTTAAAATTCTAATTTGAAATCTGACCACAATAATAATGACTGAAACAAAAAAGTATAAATTTGTGGAATAGCTAAGTTTACATGAAAAAGATCTTATAACCTGAACAAGGAATATCTGTATCGAATGAAAACTATTCTGCTGACATAAAAGCCCCCCTCCCCCAGATGACTTTATAATAAATGCATGTGAATACTGGTATGCCTCTTATTAGCCTTAAACAGGAGTAAATAGTAGCTTGCAAATAGCTACCACTTAACAAGAATGACTGCTGTAGTTTTTATATGAAAAGTATCTGAATACAGAAAAATATGTTTCACATAAAACTTTTGAAACCCAAAAAAATTCTTTACTTAAATTGCGACAAGTGTAAAATCTTTAAATTCTATTAACTTTTGGGATATACAAACAGGAATCTAAAGTGTTTGAAGATTACTTTAATGTTAGCTTTTGAGATATATACAAGGATCAGAAGTGTTTGAAGATTACTTAAATACATTAAATATCAGCATTTTATGTTTTTGGTAAAAAATTTTATAGTATAATTATGATGGTCAAATTTTTGTTAGAATGAATTACAAGAAAATCTTCACTAAATGAATGTTAAACTTAAGGGTGAGGTATGATATTGCACCTGTCAAACATGAGAAAGTGGCTGAATACCAGGTTCAAGAAAATAATAACTAAAACATTTTCTCCATAGATTTCCAAGTCTGATTACACACCATACAACAGGGAGAACTGGACCTGGCCTCAGTTTCCTAATCATTCCTTAGCTAAGATTTTCCTTAACGTAAAGCTTGCAAAAATTCAAATTTTTATAATTTTGTTAATATTAAAGATATTAAGACATTTAAGAAGATGTTTTTAAGATCACTTCTAGATAAAATGTCTGCATTTAGTCTTTACAAAAATATCCATCAGTTGTTCCAAAATGAGATTACCAAAATTTGCTAAATTTAATTTAAGGAAAATCTTTGTTAAGGAATGATTGTGAAAACTTAAATTTCGGGTTTCACAATCATTCCTTAACTAAGATTTTTCTTAACTTAAATTTACTAATTTTTGGCAATCTCTTTTGGTGCTATGAAAGATTTTTTGTCAGAACTAAACACAAATGTTATTAGCTAGAAGTGATCTTCAAAATGATACCTTAAATCACAAATACCTTAAAAATTAATAAAATTACAGAGATACCAATTTTGCCAGATTTAAGTTGAGGAAAATCTTAGATGAGGAATGATTGTGAAACCGGTGCCCTGTACTCTTTTAGTACAATAAAATGTGTTGTAATATGATAATGTGATATACAGAACTAAAGTACAGATTCATTTTCACAATATTTTTGACCGTAGGTGTGGTAGGTAATTCTTGCTAAGACCTAAACTGACTCCAAGTTGTACTCTTAGTGGTGAACGTAACTATCACTGCAGTTGACATATGCAATGGTATGTTTATCATAATAAAAACCTGTATGTTGCCTGACAAAGTACATTTCCATTAACAGCACTAAATGATATTAGGACAGAATAACATTATTATGTGAATGGTCTAAACAAATAGTACATTTACAGTGACCTTTTATGGCACATAATGAAATGTAAAATATTTATACTTGATGAATTAAAAAAAATTCTAGGTAAAAACATGACAGATGTCAGATAGTTACAGGCCCAAGTGCTGCAAGAATAAATAAAAATAATGTACTAGCTACTGTGCGTAAAGGCTATTTTGAATGTGCATATATGGCGATTTAATGTTTAATTTAATTTTTTGTTACAATTTTAATTATTTTTTAACCCAGAAAAGGGAGACCAAAGTAAAAAAATATGTTTTTTTTCAGGTGAAAGATAAATTATCTAACATTCATTTGTAATTTGGGGCCCAAATGCCTTGAAATGGTTAGCTGAAATATATATTTTCCATCACAAATGTTTTTTTGTTTTTTTTCAATATAGAGACGAGGTTAACCAAAACATGCAGCATTGACAAAAATACTTTTTAGTTAGGTCTCTAAACAATGAATAAATATGCAATGTTAATTTTTCGGAGCAATTCATAATTTATCATATTCCATGTTCAAAATAGCTTTTATGCACAGTAGTAGACCTGTATATATATGGTTATAGGAATTGGAGAAAGTGGCAAGAAAAACAATGTGGAATATTTCAACTTAAACTAATTTACAAATTTCTTACATTATCAAGATATATATTTAAAAACAAAATGATGTTACTTTTTTTTAAAAGTAGACTTTATATTAAATACCACATTAATATTAGGTATGATAAATTTGTTTCCCTGTAAACACTAATTAATTAAAACATATTAACAAATTGAAATATTAACCAGAAATAGCTAGAATACTGTATAAAAAAAACATTAGCAGTAGGAAACTTTCGTAATTTTTATCTTCTAAATTTATTGTCGGTACCAAATTTTTTTGGTTCCAACCATAATGAAAGTTAACCAATTTAAATAAGAAATTTTCGCTGAGAAGATATATTCTTAGAACAAGAGTCGTGGTGAAAATCGCAAATATTTTTTCTACGCGATTATTTGTTTCTATAAATTACATTGACAATTAAGAGGAAACTGAAAATCCTGAAAGTTAGAGAAACCCATAAAACTATAATCTGCAATATGGTATGTCCACCATTATCAGGTATCTTAAAAATATGTATGATATTGTGAAACAGTTTGATGTATATATATTATAGAGCAAGATTTCTCTAAATCTCAAAATTAAAATTCGACTGTAGTGTCTGCGATGGGAAGTCATCAAGTGTTTTCCTGCATTTTTTAAATCTGCTTTTCTCCTTTTTGTGTGGGGAAGTTTCAAAATTTTGAAAATGAAAATCACATTTTTATACAACTATTTTAGAAAAGAACAATTTTACACAAAATATGACACATACATCATATGCAAATACTTATTGCATTCAACAACAGATATGTGGTACCATAATTCAACAGGAACTCAAGTGTTTACTGGGTTTCACAAATATTTCAAGGTCATGAACTTTACTTGTGACATTTCAAGGTCATGAACATCATTTGTGACATTTCAAGGTCATGAACATTACTTGTGATATTTTAAGGTCATGAACATCATTTGTGACATTTCAAGGTCATGAACATCACTTGTGATATTTGAAAGTCATGAACATTAATAATTTACGATATTCTAAGTTCATGAACATAACTAATTGACATTTGGTCAGTGAATAGGAGAATCACAATTTCATGGGATATTACAACTGTACATTCATAAAAGAAACCACAGATTATGACAACATAAATATTTTGTAGAAGTCACCAGTATGACTAGTAATATTCTAGATATTAATTGCTCACCATTTCTGGTTGTTCATCCTGAGAAAAAAGTTACATATTTATGAAACAAAAGTTAAAAAAATATCTACACCTACCCTACAATCTACATAATAAAAACTACTCTATCGTCTACTGTAATCATATTAAATTTCGAGGTATAAAAAAGAAAGTTATAAAAAATCTAGACAAAAATGCATATTTAAATTTTTGAATTTTTTAAATATGTACTATAAGACAATAAGCATATAATATAATTTTCACTATGTATTAATTGTTGGTTGAAACGAACTATTGTGAAATTAGCGAGAATTAGTACACCACAAAGATAAATACCGGGTATGTTTACAATATGTCAAAAATAAAATCATAATGACCTACTAAAATTTTTGGTCAATTAATTTTATCAAGAAATCGCATTTCCATTGAATATGTGCTCTTTTATTTTCATGTTTAAATTAAGGTGCCAGTCAATATAAAAACAAACTGAAATTTAATACTCATGGTACCTTAACTCCCTTAACTCTTGTGCATTCAAGCAAAAATAAAATGAACCTGCAGATTTGTATTACATGTACTTAATACTCTAATGATAAATGACTGATTAATGTAATATATATGAATCAATGTAAAAATGAATTTTTCAAAAAAAATATTGAAGAAAAATAAATCTGTAAATAAAACCAATATTATAACAGCATGATACAATAATATCAAGGTCATATAGTATATTACAGTGCATTAAGTTTGGCTTGGCCGTTTGACCTTTACTTTGAATATTAGTTTGGACTAATAGAATGTGTAATTTAGGTAAGAAAACATGTTTGATTACCATATCATGCATAAACACCCAGTACCCAGTATTACTACCATCTTTGTTCATAAATCAATTTCACATTGCTCTAAATTACACAATGGATATGTCTGTTTGAATATTCAAATAAAAGGTCAAACAGACAGGTCAAACTTGACCCACTGTATTTCATGTGTTTGTGATCACTGACGATAGGTTCACTGAACAATGATGGAAATCGTGGTGATGCCAGAATACTGTTTGTGGTGTTATGTGAAGGTTTGGATTCAATGTGTCCTGGCGCCTCATACATGTGCAACAGTTTGTTTTAACATCAATATTTGTTTGGGATGGAGTAATACTGTTTAACTCAACATTCACTTATATTGAGGGGATCAATTCTGTGATGATGGAAGAAACCGGTGTCCAGAGACTTTCGATAAGCAAACTGACCCATCTTTCTCACACTAGGACCAGAGTGAGATTCCGACCCAGACAATGTGAAGGGTTGTGAGTTGTAAGCCAGTGTTTTAGAACACTTGCTCCATAAGGCCACTGGTATTTGTATGACCATAAGTGTGTGGCTCAGGGTTCCCACAGACTTTTTGGTGTAAAAATGCATGATTTTGTCACAGTTTCCTGAGAATTTATCAAAATTTAAGACTTTTCAAGACCAGGAAAAACTATCAGAGAATTCCCGGGTATTTCCTGTTTTACCGGTTTGTTGGGAACCCTGATAACTGAGTTTCAATTACAACACAATATCTGATAGCTGTGATTGTCTAAGCTGATATCTAGGCCAAAATGGCTAGCTCACCATATCTTCATCACCCTGATATAATGTAATAAGACAGAAAAATTATGAGATAAACAAATTGGAAAAAATATAAATGGTATTCCTGTTGATTGTGTCTCACGAGTTTCATTTCAACCCCATGCACCGTCAGCAAAAATCTTCACTGCTAAACCAGAAAGAGCAGAATGACAGAGAAATTATGAGATAAATAAATTAGGAATATTTATAATATACATATATCCCTGTTAATTATGCCTTTTAATTTTTATTAATCAATCCCATGCACTGTCGGCAAAAATCTTCACTGCTAAACTAGAAAAGTTAATAGAGCCTGCAAATGAACAAAATTAATGATTTTTCTGATAAGTTACCAACCTCTGGATGACAGCAAATAAAATACCAATCAATTCATTACATCAGATTGCCTTTCAGGCAGGTTTGAACAATATGTGCCTTGATTATAATCAGTATATCATACTAACTAGTCTGAAGATCGATCAGCTGAAAGCCATTGAAGGTAGTCTGTCTAGAGGACTGGTCTATAAATTTACCAACCATGGCTTTATTGTTTTGACCATAGATTTCTATATCAATGAGGTATATACCGGTATTATGTCCATAAAAGTGACTTTGAAAACCTTTGAAAACCCACTTTCAGATTATCCTTATCCTACCTCTGAATATAAATCACAACCTTGTTTCATTTTTTATTAGATACATATTTACTTTATTTTAAATAACAACTTCATTGCACAATTGCACACAGGCCTTTCAATTATTGTTGAAATGAGACTTTCAAAAGTTAGAATGTGGCCTGCCAAAAGACAAAAGGTCCTGGACCTTCAATTACAAAACATAATTTTGAACCCCTGTGATATCTCAAATGGCATTATGTTGAATACCTTCCAAGGTAATTTGATGATGTCATTATTTAGTGCCTACAGGTTTTTTTTTATTTATTTATTTTTTTATTTTAACTTTTACATCTTAAATCAAGAGTTTTACTATCCAGAAATTGTAATTTTAAACGTTTCTTAATTTCATATAATTGATTGATACATTTGTATTTTACATTTAATTTATTGATATTTTAAAATTCAAAAATAGAGTGTTGTCTTAATGAATAGATAAATAAATAAAAAAAAATCCGAGATTGTTAAATTATGTCAAATTAAAAAACCGATAAAAGGTTATGAAGAACAATGAATATGGTTGAAATCAATGTGTTAATTGACTATAGAATGACGTACATGTGTGTAAAAATTCAATAATATTTTAACTTAAATAATTTTAAATCTCTAATTAATCAATGTACATATATTTAGTAACCAATGTGGTATACCTAAATCTAACAAAACAGCTGTGTATATGTCAGTATTATTAATATTATGTGTGGTCCACATACAGCTTTCAATTATGAACTGAAAATAGTTATTCAACAGCTGTTGGATGCAGAATCACTGAAAAATGCAAAATCAGCAGTGAACTATTGATCAAGTTCATTGCAGTAAGGGAGATAATTCATTCAAGTAGTTATCCTGTGTGAACACATTGGACTAAGGGAGATAATTCTTTGAAAAATAGTGTTTTATTGGGACTTCAGATATATGATTTTTAAACCAATAGTTAAGGTTTGTGTGACTTTTAAAATATTGACTGGACCAAAAAAAAAAAAAAAAAGAAAGAAAGAAAAAAACTCACTCACTCATTAACCCTCACTTACTCATTATAAAAACCCTCACTTACTCTCCCCCAAAACACCATCGCTTATTCAACCATAAAGCCCTGATATGCTAAATATAAAACTCTCCCTCCACCCCTCTATCAATATAAAACACATACAATGTACTATAAATAACAGCAACCTTTTTTTAAATTTTTTTCAATACAACACAATAAATTTTACATATTATTGATGCATGTCTTTAAGCCCCTCTCCTTTATACCACACACTTTGCTAAATGTCAAGTGAAATGTGCTTCATGTATGTAAATGCATATATACATTTTGCGAAACCCTCTGTGAAATATATTTGTTGCATTGTGCTTGAAACAAGCGCATATTATAGATATATTCCAATGTATAATATGTAAATTATGAACAATGTAAACAGAAATAATAGTCAGTTTCAATTTGTTGATGTAGGCTATTTTTGCATGCATGTTTAAACTCTTTAATAAGGCATGAAGAATTATTTACAGTTCAGAAAAAAGTTACATTTATACCAGGGGCCCATTAAGCTAATAATATAAGTACTTGTTTATACAATATTTATGTCACAGAACAAATAAAAAAAAAAAATATATAATAATAATAATTCCCTAAATATTCTTGTATTTGAAAAGTTGCTTGATGTAGTAATGTACAGAAAATGCATTTTTGTTAAAAACGAAATAGAACTCCCATATAATGAAAAGTGTCATTGTGTTATTATATATGAATTTTTTACTTTAAATAAAATCAAGAAAGTTGACTGACCATCATAATAACAATGATTGTTGTAATAACATATGATTGCTACAGCTTTGATTTTTAATGTGAATTACCATAAAAAGTAAAAATCATTTTGATGTGAGAACTGTTATTATAATGACAGTATAACAGGTTGATCCAGGTTTAATATGACGATCAAAGCTCTCATGAACTTTGACTTGTGTACTGAGTAGGCAAAAGTATTTAATTAAAATAGGATTTTATATTAATCTCTTCAATTTATTGCTTTCTGGTTAATATGCATTATAGACCAGTAGAAGTTACAACAAATAAATCCACTGAGGAATTTAATATACAGCAAAACCTTCTTATAACACCCCTCAATACTTATGCCACCTCATTTATCGCCACAGTATTTTGAGGTACAAGCATCCATTTCTGCTACAGTGTTCCTCAATTTCATCGCCAAAACCTTTTCCATCACTAAGATCTGAATTAAGAAATGGTGGCGATGAATTGAGGTTTTACTGTACATATCAGATATTATGATGATACAAAAGTTGATACCAGAAAAATTACGACTCATGACACTAAAATAAAAAGATATATTATACCAGCAAATAGCTAAATAGCTAAATACATGCATAATTTACCAAGTTATTGAAAATGAAATTAAGATACAGTAGGTCTTTGCATCTAAAAGCAAAAGAATGACAGCTAGAAAAATGAATTTACAAGAAAAAAATGTGAAATGAAATGAAATTGATCTTTCCAGTCTAAAAATAAAATTTATGACATAAACATATGTTGGTTTTATTTTAAATAAATATTACTATTCTACTATAGAAGGTTTTATAGAAGGTTAGAATACAAACATCAGATAAGAACAGATCATCAATAGTCAGGGTCTATATAATGTTTTAAGTGTAAAAATATGCAGACTTTTTATTGGGTCAGGGAACAGATCATCAAAAGTCATGACAGTCTAATATAATGTTTTAAGTGTAAAAATGTGTGGATTTTTTATGGGGTCAAGGACTATTATAAAATACAATTCCTGAAAACAGAAAGACAATAAACAAAAATATTTGAAATTTCATTGCAAAGTAAATAAATAAAATATTGAGGAATTTCATTACAAATGCAATAAATGAAATATTGATGAATTTCATTAAAAAGGCAATTTTATGAAATATTGAAATTTCATAAATATTTTAATAAATACGTTTATAGCTTTATTTGAAATATTTGCTTCAAAAGTATAACATTTATGTATTACGACTTATGTTTCAAAATTTGGTCATAAAAGCAGAGATGAAAGAAAATAATGGGGATGCAACAAGCCAACCAGCTAGACAGTCTCAGTTTTATATAGAGCAGATTAAATAATTAATTATAACGTTTCTAATGTAACAGAGGGTCTGGTTCTATTAATAAATACAGGAAAATATAAAATATATACTGTAAACATATTTATTTCCGCGGTGTACTAATTTTTGCTTTCGCAGGTCATTTGTTTTGTGCCAAAATTAATATCGAGTGAAAATTATATAACCCTCATTGTGTTATAGTTTATATTTCACAAACGCGAATATAAAACTACGCAGATATGTCTAAATTAAATATACTGCGAAAATAAATACAGGCGAAATTAAGTATGTTTACAGTACAAAGACAGATTTATAAACAAATGAAGTCTATGATAAAGAGGTTTTACTGTACACAGGTTCAGTTCTGATCTGGGATGGACTGGTCTGTTCTATCAGTGTTTGTAGTCTACAGTAGAGTATAGCAACTATGATGCTATTTTATAAATAACCTAAAATTCTAGCAATTTTAATTTTATATATATATCATAAAACTTTTTAATAATACTAACCAAACCTGGAACTGCCTACAAATTATTGTAATACAATAAGATCATTATTTGAATATTTGTAGAATAGATTTGAAATTTTCAACTTCATACTAGGAACTTCCTGACTGAATAATATGTTGCAAAATTAAATGAACCATCATAAAAAAACTTCCATAAAAACAGAGCTGTTGAAGGCATATCTAGCCAAACTAAAAACTTAAACACTAGGCTTTGATGTTGATGTAGATGATGATGCTCACACATAGTGTATTGCACAAGTTCTTTTGAACCCCCACACACCCCAACCCCCTCCACACACACATTGGTGTATATCTTACATATGATGACATAAAACTAATGAATTAGTACATCATCACACCTTGAATACACCCTAATCAGCATCAAAGCAAAATAACTAAGATTGATGAATGTTTGTCCATAAAACATTTTGCATGTATAAAATTAAGATGAACAAATGATTTAAGAAATTAAAACATGTGCCTCTGTGCAAGACTCTTTTACATGATCAATGATTGGCCAATCACCCCAAGAGACACATGTCGACAGACAGATTGACAAACACCCTTGTACCAACTAACAAGAACAATCACAAAAACAAACCAATTATGTAAAGATAAAAAGCTTAGCAGTTATAGTTCAAGAGCAGATAAACAAAAAAAAAAGATGGCTTCAATAATTCTTGGATTGTTTGTCACTCGTTTTGAGCTCTTTGATGAAGACAAAAAACAAACACCCCAAACCAATCAAAAAAACAATCAAAACAAAAAACAAACATAAGAATGTTATTTAATAGATACATACCTTAGCATTTTCTATACAAGGACAGATGGCCCATGCAGCACTGGCTTGGACACTGGGGTTCTGGTTCTTTAGTAGTGACCACAGTAATCTAACTCCATCTAATTTATCTATGATCCTGAAATAAATACAGAACATCATGTTTTACACTTTAAAAATCATTATGTTTCTTTTAAACTGAAAAAGGTACACTACAGGATACTAGTATGCCACAATTAATGGTATGAGTGCCATTGTCAACAATATGGATGATGTAACAACTTGTGTTTCACAGTCAACAAAATGGATGATGTCATAATTTGTGTACATGTTTCACACTCAACAATATGGATGATGTCATATTTTGTGTACATGTTCTACACTCAACAATATGGGTGATGTCATAATTTGTGTACATGTTCCACACTCAACAATATGGATGATGTCATAATTTGTGTACATGTGTTCCACAGTCAACAATATGAGTGATGTCATAACTAGTGTATGTCACGTGTCATAGTCAACAATATTGGTGATGTCACAATTCTTGTATGTGTGTCAAAGTCAACAATATTGGTGATGTCACAATTATTGTTTAGGTTGCAAAATCAACAATATTGGTGATGTCACAATTTATGTATGTGTGTCATAGTCAACAATATGGATGATGTCACAATTCATGAATGTGTCATAGTCAACAATATTGGCAATGTCACAACTGGTGTTAAGGTTCCAAAATCAACAATATGGGTGATGTCACAATTTGTGCATGTGTTGCACAGTCAACAATATGGGTGATGTCACAATTTGTGTATGTGTTGCACAGTCAACAATATGGGGATGTCACAATTAGTGTATGTGTCACAGTCAACAATATGGATGATGTCACAATTTGTGTATGTGTGTCATAGTCAACAATATGGGTGATGTCACAATTAGTGTATGTGTGTCACAGTCAACAATATGTATGATGTCACAATATGTCCATGTGCTCCACAGTCAACAAAATGGGTAATGTCACAATTTGTGTATGTATGTCATAGTCAAAAATATGGGTGATGTCACAATTTGTGTATGTGTTGCACAGTCAACAATATGGATGATGTCACATTCAACCAATGGAAGCCAAAATCACAAATGTATTATTCAATTAAAATTTGGATGGAATAAATAGAAAGTCACAAATATGATGACAGTGTTTTTAATGTTGGCACAAATCATGTGTAAAATTTATCCAAAAACACTTTGAATGGATACACAGAAAGTTATGACATAATGGCCCATTTGATTTTGACACAAATGATGTGATAAAATACATACGCCATATTGTCTGGTTCCTCAGCACACTGTCCTACAGCTTTAGTAACATTGACCAACAAGGCCTGATTTGTACCGGTCAGTAGATTGACCAGTGGAGGTATACCTCCAGTTTTCCTGATTTGTAATCTGTTGGGAGGATCTTTGGCCAATTCACCTAGAGCACCGACTACATTGACCAATACCTGTAAAGTGATAACAAAGAAAAATATGAAAGAATTTTATAAACACACTTAAAGTCATTAAATTGTTTATTTACATTGAGGCATCACTAGCTACAGCTGAAGCTGATGAAATTTTTACCTGTGCTGTATAATTGGCAAAGAACAACAATGGTTCTTTTTCACCTAAGGTTTGTGACATAGGACATGATGGCCGCATCACTTTTTAAGCCCTACACCAAAGAAACCAATGTAATTTAGCCAGACATTTTCTTTTGCCACAGTAATTTGATATAATTACAAAACAAAATCAAGTCTTGCATTACTTAGTTTTCTGAGATTATTTCCATTTCCTGATTAATCTAGAGAAGTGAAACTTTTCGCTACCTGTGGTCACTACAAAGGATTTTTACTACTACAAGAGGTTTTAAAATCCTGGACAAAGTAATAAGTTAATTAAGTCATGTACTGCATCAACAGTTTCTTTGAAAATTTTCAATAATTGTGACAGAAGAAGTAAGTTTATTTCCCTTTCACTCAATTTTGATTACACATGTGGTGGGGTACTAGCTAAACAGGAGGTGCTTACCCTTCCTTAGCACATGGCCTCACTTCCACCTGTTAACCTGTTTTACCTAACTTGTCAGTTTCAAAGATATTACTTTTCTTCTGAATAGTGATTCGAACATGTATTAGTATGTTTGTTTTTGACATATATATATATACATGGGTGTATATATATATATATACATATATATATATATATATATATATATATATATATATATATAGCTAGTATGTGAGTAAAAGTTGCATACATAAGTAATATGATAAAGATAGCTTACCTCCTCAGGTTGATCATTGAGCAGTGTTACTAGTAAGTCTATAGCTTTAAGTTCCTGGAATCTCTGTACATTTTCCGGACTGATTGAACATTTCCATATAGCCCCGGTAGCTGCTGCCAGTAATTCTTTATTTTCTGTTTTACTGAGTAAGGATACAGAGGGATCTAAACCACCATACTGTCTCACGAGATCTCTGGTCTCCTTCTCTTCAGCACACTGTTGTTGAAATAAATAATTTTTAGATGTTATATGTCATATGGGATATCTCAATCTTAAAAATAATTTTTAATATAAATACATTTTTAATTTTTCAATGCTATGAAGCTATGAGCTGCAATGAGGTTGTACTCCACTACTAATTTGGTATGCATGTGAGCAGGCAGGAATTAGTTTCTAGACTTTTATCTAAACACTTGCAGATATTGAATTGATATTTGGTATGTAAGTCTACCATCATGAGTTACAGATCATATTTACGATTTGTTACGGTTTACTGAATTCTGGTGGAACTATATGGCCATGAACTTAGAACGTTTCTTTACAATAGCAGTTTTCTGTACTTTTTTTCTTAATGCTTGCAGATCTTGAATTACCATTTGGTATGTGAATCACAAATTGCTCCTTGACTTGTGCAAACTGGTGCCTATTGATTTCTTAACCTAATTTTAGATATTTCTATTACAAACTATATATGTTTTACAAGTTCCTGAATTCAAAGATATATCTCTCTACTAACCTTAAATATTGCTGATGCACAATGCATTTGTAATTCATCTGTTTGACTCTTCAGGTTTTTCACCAAATCTTCAATCATGCCCTCTGTTCTAATGGCTAATCTATAACTTGGCTACAAGTAAACATCATATACATATATCAATAAAACTATCAACAACAAAAAGTTCACAGGAAATCAAACTCTTAATCAGATGCCTCTCAGTGTTACCATAAATATTTGTTTTAGTTACTCAATTTAATGAAGAAAATGGGCGGAAATGGCCCAGTGTGGGGGGACATGGCAGAGTGGTACTATTACTTGCTTACAAAGTCATTTTTTTGGATGAGACTCAAAACTGAGGTCCCATGTATCAGTGCATGCTAAAGACACCTCTGTAGAGACATCTCGAAAAAGATTAGGTCACCTGTTACTGCTACAGAGGATGCTTACAACTAAAAGGGATTGAAACAGACTGAGCAACAACATAAAACAAAGTTTGTGTTTGTATTATAGTTATAATGTATCATGATGATAGAGTAACCCACACTTTTTTACTTCTCCTGAAATAGTATACTAAATCCAGTCTTAATTTTTCTGATTGTGACATTTTTCACTGCATAAGTGCTTAAATAATTAATGTTTGTCATATTTTTGCACTGTGAATGTGTTCTTATTTCATCCCAATAAATTTAAAGTCTCGGTGAAAGCCTATCTATAATTATCAGCCCTGGTAATTATAAATATCATACCTCTGAAGCACATTCTTGAAGTGTTCCAACTACAGGTATCAGCATATTTTCGTGAGTAGATTTTAGAAGTTTGGCGAGCAGTGGAATGGCTCCAGCTTTTCTCATGGCTTCTTTGTTTTTCTTACTTTTACTACAACTCCACAAAGCCAGAGCACCACATCGTGCAACTTCAACGTCTTTCTCATTCTCTGCTGTAAGTATATTCTGTACTGAAGCACAGTCAAGAAGTCCGACCTAAAATCAGATAGAGAATTAAGCATAAACATAAACACATTGAGTTTCAAACTGTCTGCATTTTATGGAAAGATATACACTTATCTTATGTTAAAACTTTACAAATGACACTGGAAAAGTGACACATATATGATATGTCTGTCAAGTCATCAATGATAAATATGTATATTATACAATAAAATGATAAGTAAACACAAAAACTATGACAAGCAAATTCAGTGAATTTTTTTGTGATTTTGCACTTATGGTCAAAGGGCAATAACCCCCTGGAAAATAAGCAAATTAAGTCAGGTAAATGATATGCACATCTCCTATCCATGTTGATGCTTTGCATCAAGTTTCGTGAAATATATACTGTGCTTCATAATTTTAGAGAATTAGGGCAGACAAGAATTACGGCTGGGCAGCGGACGGACAGAAGGACAGACAGAAACTAAAATTTAATATCCCCCTCTTTCTTCGAAAGGCGGAACAAAAGGAACAGCAGTTGGAAATGGATTTTCTTTACAACATATTGAATATATGACAAAAAAGGCCAACAAGTTAAATGAGTGAAGCTTATAATTGTCAAAAATGTTTGTCCTACCAATTTTTTAATTCCACCATGTTGTCTGACTGTTCTTCTGGCTCTTCTAAATTTGGCGACATTGGCAATGGTTTCAGCAGCCAAACATTTGAGTTCCTTGTCAGGGTCACGCAAAATCTTTACCATGGTTTGTAGACCACCGAGATCAGCAATGGCACGGCGTATCTGAGTGTTGCGGGAGATTTCTTTCAGGATTTTAAGGGATCCAATCTAAAGAAACAAGCATATAATGATTTATAATGTTCAAGTTCAAAATAAATCAGTTTTAGAGAAATGTTTCATTTTGATTCTGTACTGTAATGTTTTTCTAGTGAAAAATATTTAGAAGTACATGTATCTACTTCAGGATGCAAATAAATACCTGTAATTTACCACTTTATAAAAAAGTTTCTGATTACCAAGTAGTACATGTGCATTATTTAAAAAATAAATCATTTAAGAAAATAACAATTATACAATCTTTATCATTACAGCTTAATAAATGTAATTCTGAGACATCTTTATAATCAAAAGCAAACATACTGGCCCATGTCCGAATCACAATCCAGAAGCAAAGTAAAAACTTTGGAACTGACAACTTAGATTATAAACATTTCCCTGGACACAGAGACATCATACTTATCAACAATACTGTGACATGTGTGATGACAACAATAAAACTATATAAATGATGTCAATTTTATCAGGTTTATCATAACAAATGAACCTTTTTAAGGCATCATTTTAAATATATTTCAAATTGTTTCATTAAATTTTCATTATTCATTTAAATTTTAAAATACATACCTTGCATTTAATTTCTTCTGTGTCTAACAAGTTAATGAGAACTTCTAAACCACCAACATCTCTGATAGCTAACTGGCAGGTTTCTTGGGCTAAGTTGAAATCTCTCATTGCACACAAAGCAATAATGGTAGCTGTTTGATTGCCTCCCTAACAAAATATAAAAAAATCCAGTTATACAAAGTTTAGTACAGTCAAACCTGTCTATAAAGGTCACCCAAGGAGACCTGTCAAAGTGGCTTATATGGGGAGGTGGCCTCTATATACAGGTTCAAATAACATAAAGAGCAATTGGGATAAACATTTACTAGTCTTTAAAAGAGGCCCTTATATAGAGGGAGCCTTTAAACCAGGTTTGATTATTTTTGAGAAAGCATTAACATTATTGATTATTTCTTACAATTATAGAGTTTTAATTACATAATTAAATTTCAAAATTTTCTGGAATTTTTACTAAATATGTGAAATTCAAACAAAAGCTCTACATAATGGTACATTATAACTATGCCCATGTCTGTGTTTTTGACCTGTACATCCATGCATAATACTCTGCATATCATCTGAAATCTAATAAAGATCCATATCAAGTTTTAGTAAAATCCTTCCTACAGCTTAAAAGTTTGAAGTGGCAATGGTATGTATAATGTATATTGTTTTATTTCCACAATGTCAATTTTTTCCAGTTTGATGATGACTAGTGTATTCGTGGTGTTAAATTTTCGCGGTCTTCTCGAGAAACATTATTGAATGTCTCAGAATGCTGTATTTTGCTGCAGTTTTATTTTCGCAGGAAAACATTGGACCACGAATACAGGGAAAATAAAACCACAGCGAAATATAAGCATTATACAGTACATTGGTGTATAAGCGCGTACCTTGAGATATTTGACAAGTTTCTGTATTTGCCAGTATTCTGATGGTAGATCAGCATTGTTTTCACTCCTTCTTTCCACAGCTTCTTCTTCTTCCTCACTCTCTGTAGAGCTTTCACTAAAACTGTCCTCAACTTCTACAGGAGTTTTAGACTTTAGTCTGTAATAATAAGAATAATTTACATGTTGTTTAAAATCAGAAATAAACATGCAAATTCAGTGAATTAGGATCCCCTGCCAGTAGCTTATTTTTTTTTTTTTTTTTTTTTTTTTTTTTTTTTTGTGATTTGAACTTATGTTCAATGGGCAATAATTCAAAGGAAAATGACCAAACCAACTTGGGTTAAAGATATGTGTATTTTCTATCAATGTTAATGCTTTACACCAATTTATGTGAAATAGTGCTTCATCGTTTTAGAGAATTTGCGTAGACAAGGAGTTCGGACAGATATTCAAATTTAATATCCCCCCTCTTTCGTTGAAAAAAAATCCAGTTAATTAAAGATGATTAGAATTTACAAACTTACATTTAAAAATAAAAGCATCTTGTGAAAATAGAGTCTGAAAGACTTAAAAATAGCTATGAACACATCAAAAGACACATTCAATTTCAATACTGATTTATTAAAATCCACTTGTCAATGACAATACTACAGCTTTTTTAAACCAAGAAAATACTACCAGTAATTTGGTTAACAACTTG
Organism: Anadara kagoshimensis; assembly: GCA_021292105.1. Lineage (NCBI taxonomy): Eukaryota > Metazoa > Mollusca > Bivalvia > Arcoida > Arcidae > Anadara > Anadara kagoshimensis. Next base: position 26,761,418 of record CM037870.1, on the reverse strand, counting down.
CAAATATACAGTCAAACCTGTCTATAAAGGTCACCCAATTGAACCACTGAAAATGACATTAATGGGCAGGTGGCCCTTATACACAGATTCAAATAATATTATTAAAAAGCTATTGGGATACAATTTTACTGGCCTTTAAAAGTGGATAGCCCTTTTATCGAGGTGACCTTTCAGGCAGGTTCGACTGTATTATGATAACATTTCTAATATTGAATTTACAGTTGGAAAATATGTCTACTGTTTTGACCATATCTTTCAGAACACAGAGGTATTTATTTTGGATTGAAAATACTTTTCATTAAAAATCCAATTAAAGTAATCCTAAAACTGACCTTCCTGTTGTTTTCTTCTTTCTTATTCTTTTATCTTCCTCTCTCTTTATTTCTCTGAAAATAAAATGAATGAAATGAAACTAAGCAGAATAAAATAAAATGAAATGAATGAATGAATGAAAATCAACATAGTAAATTATATCGAGAGAAAAATTAAAGATATATAAAGAGGAAACAAGCAACAAAGTGGAGAATGAAGAATAAAACAGAAAATTATTTTACTTAACATTTAGCATCACCTGTGCATGTATAATAATTTTTTTTTAGACTTTATGGAAATCTTTCAAGTAAATTCCCATGACTAGAGATTTTTTGGCTTTAATTTACATCTCAGATTAACAATTACATGTGTTCTTGTTCTGTGGTATCATTTGACATGTTTTCTGACCATTTTAATTGTTTTTAGATGAGCATCTCCAATTAAACCGGAGATAGTAAGTTTTTTGGTTTAAATTTGGTCCACTAAACATTGATCTAATTTAATTATTTGTATTTAGACAGGGGCTCAAATTCCAAGGCTTATTGATTTTACAATTTGGCCCTTGATATTAAACCTCTAAAAGTCTGATGGACCTGCCATTTTTACCAGGATAATTCTACTTTTTCTATATGATAACGTAATCACATATAGATCTTACAATTCTGATATATTGGGCTTTTAAAAATTTGATGTGGGACCTGAAAAACAAAAGACAATTACAAAACATATTTTTGAACCTCTGCTAGGAATCCCATACATGTTTGTCAAATGATGAGACTTTTTACAAATTACAAAATATTGTACATGTAATACAATCTCTTACTGTTCTTTATATTCTTCCATTCCAAGTGTTTTCCATTTTAATGATGGTTCTAGTTTCTTTTTTCTTTGTACTTTTTGTTTCTGTTGTTTATCTTTATCTTGCTGATCCTGTTTACGTTGTGTGTGTTGTTCTGCTCTCTGTGTGTATTCTCCATCATCATCTTCCCTCACTTCAACCTTCTTTTCCATATAGCGGTCATCTTTATCTTGATTTTTCAGAACAAATCCCTAGATAAGCAATTCAAAATTAACTTTTCAGTTACATGTACTAGAGAATATCTCTAAAACCCATAAAATACATTTAGCCAGAAAAGTAAAAAAGTATTTTCTTTAAAAAGAATTAAAAAAATTAAAAATTAAAAAAATACACATTGAGGTGTCTTCATATATTATCATAGATTTAAAACTAAAATTGATTTTTTTAAATTACTTTTCTCTATATTTTTTTTAAATTGAAAATTTGGGCAAAAAATATAGCATTCATTTGTCAACAGATTACATGTATAACATTTATAATGTATTCATTGCAGAGTTTCAAACTATACTGAGCAGGATACAACATCATTTATTGTTCCAAACTGATATGGTAATAATCAGCGATTTTATTATCACAATTTTGAGGGTAACAAATGGCAATTCTTGTGAAACAATTAGATGCATTAGAAATTGTCTCTTAGATGATCCAGCTATTGTGTAAGGGAGGTAACTCTAATAATCTTACCTGTTTATCAATCATTTCAGCAAATTTTGGACTTTTATCTTTGAGCAGTGTAATTAAATCCTTGTATGAATCTCCTTCTTTGTCATAATCTAATTCACCTTTATCATCTTGACCCTTTATATAAAAATATACAAATAATAAATTAACAAGAGAAAAGGTAAAGAAAAATGAACACGTATCAAGGCAGAAATTTACAGTCCAACCTGCCTTAAGGACCACGTCTATATAAGGTCCACAAGCTTATAAAGGCCAGTAGAATTGTATCCCAATTGTTCTTTATTCATATTATTTGAAACTTTGAACCTGTATATAAAGGTCATCTGTCTATAAAGACCACTTTTAATGGTCACCTTGGGTGGCCTTTATAGACAGATTTGACTATATCTGTTTTATTGGTAGTACACTTGTATGTTATTTTTTATATTGTTACTACATTGTAATGTTACATCTTCCTCCACAGTGACAAATGATAAAAAAGATTCTGTACAATTTTTTGGCAACTAGATTTCTAAAAAAAAGAATTTAAAAAAGATATGGCTAAATCAACATGATCAAGGAAAACGGCTGGGAAAACTGCATTTTAATTCTTTTTTTTGGCATACAAAATAATGTAATGATCAGATTATTGGACATTTAACTTACATTCAAATGCACCAACCAATATTCATGTTCGTTATTTATAAAGAAACCTGGTTATAATAATTAAAAGAAGAACAATGAGTACCACGTGAAATCCCTAAAGTTTGTGCAGAACACTTATTTCTAATATGGATTTGGAATCACATAAGATGATGTTTCCCCGTAAAAACGACATTATTTTCCAGGAATTTGCAATGTTAATATTTTCAAAAATGTTCTACACAAACGTTAAGAGGTATTGATCACAAGGTATAATAGTGAAGCACATTTAGCTTGCACAACTTTAATATTTGTTTAAATCAGAGCTCAGAGTCTGAAACAGTAGATGTAGCATTAAATAATATAAATTATTCCTACCTTATTCATAAAATATCCACTGGTGGAGGCAGTAATAAACAAAACATTTCCATCATGAGGCTTAGCTTCAATGTAGCTGATTTCTCCATGGAGCTGTCTCCAGGGTGGTGCTCGGCAACCATTGCTAAATACAAGTCCATCACCTAAATAATAAAAAAGGTCATTTCAACACCATACATGTCACCAATATCTGATTTCTGCTTAGATCACATTGGTTGTGAACATGTAATTCAATTCAATGGAAAAAGAAAGTCTACAAATATTTGATAGGGAATTTCCCATTGTTAAATGATCAAATAATCACCAGGGCAATATGGGGATTTCCCATTGTTAAATAATCGCCAGGGCAATATGGGGATATCCCATTGTTAAATGATCAAATAATCACCAGGGCAATATGGGGATTTCCCATTGTTAAATAATCGCCAGGGCAATATGGGGATATCCCATTGTTAAATGATCAAATAATCACCAGGGCAATATGGGGATTTCCCATTGTTAAATAATCGCCAGGGCAATATGGGGTTTCCCATTGTTAAATCCTTAAATAATCGCCAGGGCAATATAAAGATTTTTAATTGTTTAATAAGCAAATAATCGCCATAGCAATATGGGGATTTCCCATTGTTTAATAATCGACAGGGCAATATGTTAAAGTTGGATCCAAAAGATTTTTTTTTTTGTTATTACTGCAAAACTCTAAGGTTTTTGTATTGCATTAATTATCACAATCTTAAAGCCTGCAAAAACAGCCCTTCACTATCTCTAGATGAAGTAAGTTATGTGTGGTGGGCTGAAGTCGACAGGTTGTTATTAGCTCAATTGGTAGTATTAATGGGAAGGTCCAGGGTTTGAGTCCTGGTTTGGCCCCTGTTTTTTTTCCTTTTCCTGTTACATATGAATGACAAACTTTGAAATTAGATACTTATGGTCATGTGCTTCACCTATGGCAGCAAGTGGAATCTTAGTTTACATAAGCAAAATATTCATTACTGGGACAAAAAACCCTAAACATTTATTCAATCAATCACCAAATGCAACTTAGACAATGTTTATTTTAAATTTAGTTTTAGACTAAAAATGTCTTCTTTTTTAAAAAAAAATAATTCTGGAATGATTTTCTGAGGACAATTAAAAAAAGTACATGATACTCAGGCTTGACTTCATTCAATATTCCCTGACCATGAAAATATAAAAAAGAATTCCTGACTTTTCTATGACAAAGTAAGACAATGCTTATTTACTTACCCCAGAATCTGATGTATTCCAAAACATAACGGTCTTCATCTTCTCCAGACAAACGTTGGAGAATGTTCACCTCTCCATCAACGGTTGGTGGTGTTAATCGTACTTCACTGGAAAAAAATAAAACAGGATCTTAATAACTGTATGTCTTCTAACTTTTGTATATATCCCTAGTTGAAATTTTGTAAACTATATCTGAATACAGTAATTTAAAACAATATTTTACTGTTGTAAAACAGTGTTAATTGCGCGCTCTCTGTCTCTCTCTCTCTCTCTCTTTCTCGTGAATTTGACAACCAACTTTGCAAATTTTGATATTTTGATAGTGTTTTTACATATTCAGGAAATGGCGTTTAAAGATTGGCAAGCGAAATGTGATACTCACGAATTCAAAGTAATCTACAGTAACCCAATATAGCAAGCAGATTTCACAATAAGCAAAATTAAAACATAATTATATGTCTTGCTCTCTGAAGTTAAAGTATTTAATTATATGATTTACCTTGTTATTATAGCAATACTCTGATTGAGCAACTGTTGATCCAATCTCATCAAATTCATCCTTATTTTCAGAATACATTTCTTTTCTGCTAGTTCTTGTTGTCTCTCATCATTTCCTTCGTTCTCGGCACTTTGCCTGGCTAACTGTTCTATTTCTTTGTTAATTTCTTCCATATATCTGAACACTGAGTTATCGTCTCCCTTGACGGTGGCAAATCTTTCACCCAACATGTTTACTACTGGATCTATGTTAGCTGTGGAAAGAATCAGACCAATTTAGAAAAAAAATCATAACTGTACAGTGGACAAAGATGTGATAAAAAAATCAAAAAACCTATCAATTACAAAGAGTCAGCAGAGAACAATTTAGGAACTCCTTTTTCGTCAAAACAGTGCTTGACTGAAATCATGTAGGAAAAGAAATTGTGCATGCAAAAACAGTAGAGGGCTTTAAAATGGCAATCAATTTTTATGTAAAATTAAAATTCATTGTTGCATTAATGACAAGTGCAAGTTTTAAATATTTCCTAACCCATCATGTAATGATTGTAATAATGAATGATTTTAGCTAAATTTGGTTGAATATATTTTGGTCCTTCGGATATTTTTTCAACATCTTGAATAAATTTTAGTTTCACAATTTTGGCCCAAGCATTACTGATGAGGAATTGTATTCCGAAATGGTGCCTAGTACTGTAAATTAACACTGGTGTAATATGTAATTTACTATACCTTCCAGACAAGCTCTGAGTTCTGACATCTTTTTCTCTCCTGACACCCTGAGGACAGTTTCTGCCCATTCCATTGTCATAATACTGCACTCATAGGAAGAGGCTCCTTCTCTTTTAAGACAAAACAGAGGATCCCCATCTTTGGAATTTGTATCAGCATAAATTTCTTCACCTCTGAAAATATAACATCAATATATTTATCTTTTTTCAAATGCATGCACCATGTATTAAACAAATACATAACTTGCTGTTTATAAAACAATTTCACATAATAGTATTGGTGACAGAGGACCATACTTATTCAAGCAATAGCAAATTCAAATCCGTTGGTTCTATGGGGATATAACATGTTGGAAAACAAGCCAAATGGCATATCCTGTTGCAAATATGACTTAAAATGTCACCAATCACTTCCAGTGTAAAAATTGACATTTTCGCCATGTAATATACTTTTTGACAATTGCGGATGTAAATTTTGCATTAAGATCTTCAGTTACAACTAGGTACAAGTAAGTGAACAATATGAAATTCAATTTTATAAAATATTTTCTATGGAAATAAATCACAATTCGCTGTCACAAACAGAATGACTTGAACTGTAGATCTATGTCAGATACAGTAGAGACAGACACACTATATTCACCTTTCTAACGTTCCAGCTGTGCCACTAAACTGGTTCGGTTTTAATGACGAGCTCCATGATAGCGGTTTTTTAAACACTAATTTTCCTTCTTCTGGGTTTTTGGCACAAAATTCTTCAACAAATTTGTATATAGAATTGAGAAGTTCTTCATTTAGTTTTGTAAACTCTAATTTGCCTCCTGATCCATCTTTAGCTGATGTCCACTGTGCTGCACGCTGCAGGGACTGACCCATTTTGATTTATTTTCTGGTCAGTGTATCATGTAATTATACCTGAAAAAATAAAAAAAACAGAGATTTATGATTCAGTTTCATATGTATTTATGTTAATAAATTACACTCAAAATAAACCATAGAGACACAATGTACATGTGTATTTACATTGTTAAGAACATTAATCATACTGATTTAATCCTAGGGATGGCATGATATATCGGTATACCGATATACCGATCGATGGGCTACTCCCGACGATAATCGATATTGATTTTTTAAATATCAATAAGTAACTAGAAAATCCAAAACTTCAGATAAATAATTTAAAGATTGATTATATAAAACAATGCCTTACTTGTTTTTATTTATATTTATTCAAACTAGCTCCAATTGTCATAACATGTGCATTTGTACATACAGGTAAGTACGTCATCAACCCTTGGGCACCTCTGAAATGATGCGAAATCCTTCAGATGCTTGAACGCACCTTATTACAGTAAGAAGTACTCCATGCATATGCATGATTTAGAAACGTATCGGTCTTTTCAGCCTCTAGCTTATGTTGTTCAGTACAATTCAAAAATGCTTTATATGAAGTGATTTTAGGGAGTTAGATACGAATTATTCAGGCTTTTCTCCACAGAGATTATTTTTCAAATATGTATCGTCTATCGATAGTTATCAGCATGAAAAGAACGATAATCGATATTGAATTTCAGCAGCGATAACCAGCCCTATATAATCCTATTAAAAATATTAAATTTAAGGATTTTAGGATTAAATCAAAAATCAGTATATTATATGTCATATGATTGATGTTCATAAAAATGCAAATACATTCTCAACAGTACAAAGACTCGGATATATTTATGTCCCAAAACAGCTTTTTTTCATTTTACTTATACTACCATTCATAAAAAACAACATCAGTTAAATATAAAAGCAAAATTCAAAGATTCAGAAAACCACAGATTTCGGGTCTGGGCAGTGCATGACAGGGTCACACCACTACTGTAGGAACGTCTGTTTGTGACAGTGAAATACTTTTCATATCCATAGAAAATCAAATAAATTTGAATAATGATTGATATTTTTCACTTACTTGTACCTAGTCATAACAGGAAATATGTATGCACATCCGAGATTAGCCCAGAATATATCTGCACAGGGTAAAACGTTGACGCTGTGGGGATTTAACAAGTTGAAAAACTAGGCAAATTGCGGATTCTGTTGCGCATATGATGTAAAACGTCACCAAGGACATCACTTCTGGAGTAAAATTCACCATTTTTGCCATGTAAAATCCTTATAACGCCAACATTTTCCTATCTACAGACATGCTTTATGAAAATCGCAGATGCGCATACAGATTTCCTGTTACAACTAGGTACAAGTAAGTGAATAATATCAATCTTTATTCAGATTTATTTGATTTTCTATGGATATGAAGAGTATTTCACTGTCACAAACAAAGTGGTTCCTACAGTAGGTATTGTCATTGCTATTGACATTAACAGTTTACAGGCTTATTCTCATATTAAACCATTGACCATTTCAAAGCATTACAACAGGACTATATATAATCCATATACACCAGAACTAAGCGTTTTTCCTATCCATCTCAAATTTAATTGTATTGGTTTCTAGAGCTCTACAGATACAGATAGAAAACATTTCGCTTTGCTGCTGCTTGGGTTTTCAAGTCATTCTGATCAGTTGATAAGGAGAAATCAATCAAACGGCAATGTCAAAATTAAGCAACATCAAGTTCAAGACACTGTTGGCATATTGTGTTTAAATACTTTTCGTACGATTATCACAATTTTTGCCAATAGCCATCTGTATTGTAACCCATTTGCCCATGCAAAGCAAACTTCAAATCATGGCCCGGCTGTCATGATACAAATTTCAATTTTCTTTTCGCTGCATTTTATGATGTACTTTCCTATCCAATGATTAAAATAAGACTAAAATATGATCAAACATACCAAGAAAGTAAGTTAAATTATCACTGGAATAAAGCAAATAGTCAAAAGATTTAAAATGCCAATAGAAATTGAAAACAACAAACCTGCGCGAATCTGTAGTTGTTAAAGTTTGTACTGTTGCCAGGTTGCTAAGATATTGCGCATGCTCAACAGGAAATTAAACTTACCGTATTACGTATCTTCTTACATTAATCGGAACACCCTTAGACGCACTCGGCTGACCTAAAATTCAGTGTTACAATGCATTTTTTAACAGTAGGCTAGATTTTTATCAATACTTTAGAGTCTCAACTGACTTTAATAGAAAGTATATAGCGTTACTGGATACTGAATAGTTTCATGCAGTGAAATAAATTACTATGGTTAAATTGAAATACTGAAACTTGAAAAATACCACTAAGAAATTTTATATTACATTTTTTTTAAATTCACGACTTTCTGTAACACATGTACACTATTTAAAATTATTCAAATTTTACCAGATACAATTTAAGAGAAGAGTTAACGTAATACAATATGGATTTAGACCCACATTTATCCCAACCTTAAATTTTGTTTCACGATCAATCACGACAAAATACATATAAATGAAACAATAACTGCAAGAAAAAATCCCTTTATTTCTAAATGATCAAGCACAAAAATATTCATATTTCGAACTAAATATAAGTTATATTAACTTGAAAAATATTATCGGTCATTAAGAGAGAGAGAGAAGAGAGAGAGAGAGAGAGAGAGTGAGAGAGAGTACGAATAAAAATTGTGCGTGCAGTTTGAAAAGGTTTCTATATCATTTGAAGCAGACTAAATGCCACTCCCAGTCAAACGCATCATTGTCGAAAGCATAAGCTGAAATGAGTTATAATATGTTGCCTTCATTTTATAGTTGAGTTTAGTAATGGTGTTTAACGTCCCAGTCAAGAATATTTCACTTATATCGAGGCTTCGCCAGCTATAAGCGAAGATGCAGAAATTTTGCCCGTGCGTTGCGCTGGTGGTATTTATCCAACATGCGGTTCTTTATGTGCCACTTCTACCTTGACACGCGTACGGGATCTCATTTATTTTAAGTTCCCATCCGACAGACCGACGAGACTTTCATTTCGTAATGCCGAGTGCTTGGCGAAAGAACAGTTACTACCCACTTTCAAGTCTTGTGTACGACCAAACCGGGGACCGAACCAACAACCTCCCACTTACATAATTTTATAGTGACCGCTTGCATGTGAGTATAACATAATTTTGATTCTTGTAATTATGTTCTTTTTACTACTCATCCATAAATAAACTTGCACATGGTTTTTATTATTTATTTCTTTCAATCGAAAATGTTTCCATTAAACCGGCTATCATTAAAATGAATTTAAAACGCACTGACCTAGCCAAATTTTATTTTTAAATGAAAACATGGTTCTTGAGTTCTCCTGTACATGGAGACATTTTGGAACATTTTGGAAATTTGATCAAGTTTATACACCAATATGAGCCTCATCAGGTTTTATTTAGGATCAGGTAGGTCATTGTTGTTTAATATTCCATTTATGACATAACGTTTATAGTTGTTCCAATTAAGAAGGTACAGACGGGATAATTTTGACAGTTATATCTGTTGTTTTTTAAAAAACTTAAAAAATGCTTTATGTATGAATGAAAAAATATTTTTCAGTTAGGTCAGTATATTTTGTCAAGTTTTGTTATTTTATTTAAAAAAATGCGAGTTCGTTAGAAAGAACGACTTTATTCTTGCATTTTCCATGTGCACTCAATTTGTGAAAAAAAACAGTACACGTTCTGCGTTTTTATTTACATAATCACAATAGTACAGTCATATACCAATTTTTAAATGTATTTAATGATTAAATTTTAAAAAAATGGTATATGACCATATATATATATACCATTTTTGAATGTATTTTATGATTTAATTTTAAAAAAAAAGGTATTTGACAGTACCGTGGTAATAGAATACCACTTAAATATCGCTTATATTTTGCGGTTATCTACCTTTGTACGTTTCTTACTCCAACTCACCATACGATTGGAATTTTCACAATGGCCTAGTTTGAAATTGTTCTCAAGTATTCACAAACAAATATCACTGACTTCACCATATTCAAATTAAACACGAACAGCATAGGCGTAGGAGGGTTTTTAATATTGGGGGGGGGGGGGGGGCAAACCGAAGCTATGTCTATGTCGTGCCGCATAGGTGGGGGTCCGGGGGGCCTCCCCCTGAAAATTTTCAAAACTAAGTCCTGTCTAGACGCATTTTCAATGTATTGTGCATCGTTTTGATAGGTTTAAAATACTGTGATATCAAGGCAAGATTATATAAAATAACCGTATGACACAAGTTCCATAATCACTCCTCTCATTGGAGATGGATATCAGAGGCTGATCCAGAATTTTAGAAAGGGGGCGTTTAATGTGAGAGAACCTTCTAGGGGGGTTCGGGGGCATGCCCCCCTCCCCCCCCCCCCGGAAAATCTTGAAAAAGTGGCGCAAAAATCCTGCATTCTGGTGCAATCTGAGCTAAACAATATGTATCATTAGCGACATAAAGGGGGGGGGGGCGTATTCCCCCCCACGCCCCCGCTGAATCCGCCACTGGATATGAGGGTACCCGGAAAATTTTGACGCCCTTTTACAAGTATAATGATGAAATTGATAATTGATTGGTTACCAGATGGACATTTCCTGTTAAAGCTCTTGGTTTTTTTTCTTTTCTTTTTCTTTTTTTTAGCATGATACCAAATTTCACACAATATTTGCGGGGGCCTGCCCCTCCTTCTCTGACATTGGGGGGGGGGGGGCGGCCGCCGCTGCCCCCCCCCCCCTGCTCCTACGCCTATGGAACATGTGGACCCTTTTTCAAATCCCAAATTCCCAAAAAGGAAAAACAAAACACAAAAAACTTTTTTCAAAAAACTTGCAAATGAAGTTAAACCATTGGCTTCCACCAGAGACCGGTGTCTAGGAATAGTAAGCACCTCCTACCAAGCTAGCTTACATCCGTCAACTGTCAAAGAAACGGATAATTTTGACTACAGAGGCATACTTATTAACAATGTTGTAAAATGAATATTTGCTCAAAAGAATATGATTTCCTCTGGCACCATTGTTTAAACTTTCTCATAACAATTTGTTATTTATTTATTTATTACAAATTTGACTATATTAAGATATCAATATATTTTGAAAAAACATTTCGAAAATACGATATATAACTATTGCAAATATACGAAATAACTTTTTGACTCATGTCACCTTGCGGGCTCAGTAAATGAGATTCCAGTGGTTTACGATACAAGACAATGTAATATTAAGAATTTATTTTACCCACGTACTTAATTTAGAAACATGTACGTGGCAGTAGCAATCGTCATCTCTCTCCCTCACACACACACACACACACACACACACACACACACACACACACACTTTTTACTGGAAAAGAAAAAGAAATATTTATGTTTGAAATGTTTGCACTTGAGAGAGAGAGAGAGAGAGAGAGAGAGAGAGGAGGAGGAGTGTTGTTTAAAGTGCCATGTTAGAGGAATGTCGTTTAAAGTGCCATGTTACAATTAACTCAAAAACAATACTTTCACATGAGTTCATTAGATTTACTGATTTCATAACTTATCAAAAAGTTTAAACCAATTACTTAATGCAATATAATTTATAATGAATAATTAATAATTGCGGATTCCTAAAATGTCAAAATTCTAGGATTGACCACAAACAAAAGAGAACATATTCTTTTGAAGTTTCTGTAATGGGTATAATGCATTATGGATACCAGATCAGTCGGCTGTACATAACTGCCAACGCGTGACACATTAAGTTTAAAATGTTAATCATGTCTGTTAGACGTAACTTGCGTTTTTTCTTCTTTAAAAAATATTCAAAATCGATGTTATACACATGGCGTGTCTAGCTAGCTAGCTAGACAGGAAGGGCCTACCCTTCTGAAACACGAGGCCGCGGTGGCTTAATGGATAAGACGTCAGTCTTCAAATATAGGGTCTCTCACCGTTGTGAGTTTGAGTCCCGCTCAGACCACATGTGGGAAAGTGAATTTTCCTTGCCGTTGGCCTCAACTGGTTCACCTGGTATTAATATAATGGTCTGGGGGAGTGGCACGCTTGTCTTCAGCGTACTGACTCTGTGAGCTAGCACGTACAAGGCAGACTATACAACACACTCGCACTTCACATGCATACACGAAATTGTTCATAGATTAATCCATAGCGATTACTAAAATAGTCCTTGTCGCGAATAGTTAATAAATTGCTGAAGCGACGTTAAGCAACACATTCAACCAACCCTTCTGAAACACCGGCCTAACTACCTTGACGGAAGTTTAAGTGTGCAACTTAATTTGACAGTTTTCAGAGTTTTATTTTGATTTTGGGATTGTGATTTTTAACATGGGTCGGTATGTTTGTCTTGTATAGAGAATTCGTTTCAACATGCATATTTTAAAACATAAAATAGCTATTTCAGCCAGAAATCTGCTGAAAGCGTCATTTTCACAAAAACAGGTTTTCTTTAACGTATGTCTTCCGATTTCGTCTTATAGTTAGATCATGGTATACATTTGAAAACTTATATATCAATTTCATCGCTTAATTAGTAAATTTTAAAATTCCTCATAAACCGTTCAAGGTATGCTCCCTCATACAAAGTGCAGTCCAACCTGCCTTAAAGGCCACCTCTAGATAAGGGTCACCTGCTAATAAAGGCCAGTAGATTTGTATCCTAATTGTTCTTTATTCATATTATTTGAACCTGTATATAAAGGCCACTTTTACTGGTTTCCTATGGTCGGCCTTTATAGACAGGATTGACTGCATTTTCTTAAATTAATTTGGTAAAAATATATTTGGTCTTTTGGATATTTTTCAACATCTGATTCTTGAAAAATTTTGGTTTCACAATTTTGGTCCAATCACTACTGATAGTGATTGTATTCCGAAACTGCCGTATAGTGCTTTAATATCATAAGACTGGTATAAGTTGTAACTTTAACTTATGTCTTCTGATTTCGTTTTATAGTTAGATTATGGAATACATTTGAGAACCCATTGCTTAACTACAAATGTAACGCATTCTAAGAAAAATGTAGTTTTGTGAAGCTGTCAGAGAATCATCTGACTTTACTAAACGGCTGTACAGTCAACGTGTAGCTGGTTAAAAGAAATAAAAAATAATAATATTTACACATGACTGATAAGTCAGAGAGAGAGAGAGAGAGAGGGGGGGGAGAGAGAGAGAGAGGGGGGGGGGGAGAGAGAGAGACTTTTGTTTCCTGGTGGTGTTATCTGTTTTTTTTACTCACTCCTGTTATTTAAGAAAGTATTAATTTATTCCTATTTGATGCAAATTTCGAAACATCTAATATTGAATTAAAAACAATATAAAGTTATGTTTCTCTACCCATGGAATTAAAATCAGATTCAATAGACAATAGTAACAAACATTTAAAAATCTGAAAGACCTAAAAAAAACTATGGTATACCCCCTCAAACAAAGTATTTCTTTAGCTAAATTTGGTTAAATATATTTTGGTCGCATTGGGGTTTTTTCAACTGTTTGGTTTAAAAATTTCGATCCAAGCACTACTGATGAATTGTATTCCGAAACGACCGTCAATTGCTGTAAAATTAAAACTAGTATAATGTGAATTATAAAGTCCACGTAGTACCACATTTTTTTCAAAAGTTGATCAATTTTAGTACAATTTAGACACCATAGAACTATTGGAAAGTGGTTTAAAGGAGAGAGAGAGAGAGAGAGAGAGAGAGAGAGAGAGAGAGAGAGAGTCCTTTAATTTGTTGCCATTTTATTACAAAACCTAAAAAATAATGTTTTTCCATTAACCCCGATGATAGGTCTTCTGATCTTTTAGATATCTTTTTAATAGAATACTTTATGCTATATAGTAATAGAATGAATCAATGATTTATCCTAATAAAATAAATGTCAAAAATTCTAGGATTGGACCACAAACAAAAGCGAACATATTGTTTAGGAGTATTTCTGATGACCCGCTGTCCATGAAGCTGCAGACTGGACCTGCCGCAGTAGCTGTCAACGTGTGGCTCATTATATAGAGGCTAGAATATTAATAACTAGCTGACTGAGACGTAACGATCGCTTCCTTTCTCATGTTAAAGCTACGATCAATTGTTAAATTATACTAGAATAGTAATATAATTCCCCATGTTCAAAATGTCAGCATATAATTGTTATAAATTTTATATCGACTAATCATTCTACTTCCAATATGTATTAGTTTCAGTGTGACATTCAAATTCGTCAGATAAAGTGATGTTATTAATTGCCAAATTACTCCCAATTCCGTCGGGTAATTGCCGTAATTGTTCGTATGATCATAATCCACAAACATACATATGTTTAGGAAGTCATTAGAATATACTTGTACAAAAAATTCCGGACACATTTTACATCAAAACAAGATAAAACTATATTGTGTAGTACTGCACCTATACCCATGACTTTAAAAAGTAAAGTGAACTTAAAATCGAAAAATTACAACCACATTGAATTTATATTTTTGAATTTTGTAAATAAAATATTGAAAAACTTATAATATGATGTCAAATAAATGTTTGAATATTTCATTCAGAAAATTAAAAAAAATTATAATAATATGACAATTCTACAAAATTAATAGAATAATAAGACATTTCTAGATAACAATTTGTGGTTTAGTACAGAATATTTTTAAAACATTCTACAAAAATTATTGTTTATCACAACAATGATGTGGATGTATCAAAATAAGAAATCTTTAAAATTCAGACCTATATTCAAAATTAAAATTAACCGTTTTATTTGGAAAGATGGAAAATAAATTATTGAAAGCGCCTTGGCAATTTCAAGAGGGATCACATATTTTATCTAAAACTATTCTGTATTTATTGTATTACAGTAGATCTGTCATATAATAAATTTTTGAATATTTTAATATGAATTTTTATATTTCATTGAGAAAAATAAAAAAAATAATATAATAGAACGTCTTTATACAAGTTTGTGGAGGACAATATGTTTTTTTTTTAAATGAGGACTTTCACGGTGCAATATTATGTGTTCAGCTTACATGCTTGTTTTCAAAGTTTTTTCTTTGCTTGTGAGATTGTGATTTGACCATGGACAGATATGTTCCGTGTTTGACTATTTTGTCATTAGAATCAGTGATCGCCTTCTGTCCTTTAAGCATTCTTATTTGTTTGGTATTTGTTCTCAAATTTTATTTTATTTTTCAAAGCCACCTATTACTGAACCAGTTGTCTTAATCGTCAAAAATATAAAATTTATATAAGATATACGCGTGGTGGTTGAAGTTTGCTTAAAAGTAGGTGCTTAACCTTCTAGAGCACACCGTTCCACCTCCCTGTTTGTCAGTTTTAAAATTTCACTTTTGGATTGCGATTTGGACAAGGAGCCGGCATGTTTGTGTTTGATTGCCATTAAAGCTTAACTCCTTTAACACAAAATGGTGACGTAAACTTTTTTATGTTTTTATTCATTTTTTATGAATAAAGTGTAAACCAGGACAAGATACTGTATTAACTTTTTAAATATTTATTTTCAAAAATATACATTTAAAAATGTTGATATCCGTTTTGAAATAACATATTATACCCGTTTTGATTTTACAGCACTAGACGGTCGTTTCGGAATACAATTCCGCATCAGTAGTGCTTGAACCAATATTGTAAAACCTTTTTTCAAGATGTCGAAAAACTATCCAAAGGCCCAAAATATGTTTTACTAAATTTAATAAAGGAAATACTTTGCATGAGGAAGCATGTCTTAGTTTTTAAGGAATTTAAGATTTTAAATAGCTGCATTTAGACAATAACATTCATGAATGGTGAATTTATTTTCATGTAAAATTTTGAACGGAATGCATCAGCATACACATTTTTTCAAACAACGGTCTTAATGTAATGAGAAGAAAATGTACATCTGACGGACCAGATATACCGTCAAAATGTTTGCCGAGATTTTAGAATAAACCGTATTTATTTTGATAACATACATGATGCAATATAAGTGTAAATTACAAGAAGAAAAAATGTCGAGATTTTGAACTTAACGGTTTTCAGTTCTACACTCTCCTCGATAAAAAAATATAAGTTAAGAACTCAGCTCTTTTGGAATAGCTAAACAGGAAATTACAGTTTTTTAAATAATGATATGAGTTTAAAAGTGAACATTTTTAGACTTTTCCCGGATATGAACCTAGGTAAAACAAATTCAAATAGAAGTTAAGCATTAATGTTTTAGAGAAAAAAATACGATTTGAACAGAAGTATGTTTGTGTGATTGCAATACACAATATTGTTCATCAAATGTGTCTGCTTCTTAAATTCTAATATTCCTGAAAAACTAAGCGATTCTTAATTGTTCAAAGTATTGCCTTAAATAAATTTTGGTCCTTCTATCTTTCTAATTTCCGATCATCTTAAAAATATTTGGATGTCCACAATTTTCGTCTGAGCCCGAACAATTTCATCCGAAAATGGCCGCCTAATACTGCAACATTAAAACAGGTTAAGTAATAATTGTATAATAAATGTATAATGCAAATGTATTTATGTGTCTAATATCCCAGAAACAAAAAGATTAAAAAAGAATATACAAAATAAAAATATAAAATAATCCGCTACTTGCGCAAATTATTATACTTATTCTTATAATATGAAAAACGGCAATTTCACTGGGAAGTGCATTGTCATATCTAAGGTTTAACTACTTGAACTTTTTGAGTAGTGCCTGCTGTTCTTTAGACGTAGTATAGAAACAAATACGTATTTTTTGTGTTGTGGTCCGAAATCATTTTTCGTTCATAAATTTATCTTGCATTTTTAATCAAAGCAAGCGATTGGATTGTGCGCCAAACGCTTGCATGTCGTATTCTCGTAGAAAAATATGGAAAATGAAACAGTAGCTTTTTAAACATGTATATGTTTTTCTCATAGTTGAGCTATTTAAGACTGTTCTGTAAATTATTTAATTAACATATTATAACAGTTTTACTTTTTTAAATTTTACAGCACTAGATCGTAGTTTACTAATACAAGTCCTTATCATTATTGCTTTGATCAAAATTGTGAAACCCAATTTTTCTTCAAGATGTTGAAAAATATCTAAAGGACCAAAATATATTTAACCAACTTCAGATAAGGAAATGCTTTGCAAGGGGTAGTATACTTTAGTTTTTAATAAATTTGGGATTTTAAGTAGCAGCAAATTTAGACAACAGTATATGTTTGACAATACAAAGTTATTGCTTACTGAATTTGTGATATCCTCACGGAAAGATACCGGCTCAGTGATTTAAATTACATAATTTACCAGCTGTAATTTTACAGCTCTAACCGGCCGTTTCGGAATACAATTCCTCATCATTAGTGCTTCGATTAAAATTGTGAAACCAAAATTTTTTTTAAGTTGTTAAATTTATTCCTTAAAAACTTATAGAAAAACTATATCTATAAGCTACATAAGTTTATGGGTTCGACATAAAGTAATTAAAATTGATGTTTGTTATTCCTTAAACAAATAAATATTATCAAATACTGATACATGTACATTTTTTATATTTATTTTCTTTATTTCATATTCAATATATACATAACACAAAAAGAACGATAATACAACATTACAAATATTTTGATTAACATATATTTTAGAGAGAGAGAGAGAGAGAGAGAGAGAGAGAGAGAGAGAGAGGAGAGAGAGAGATGTTTTCACACTATGATACAAGATTGTTCATACGGTGGATGTGTTGCCATTCTCTTTGAAAATTTTCGAACTTATTTTTACCTATTGCTATTTCTTTTTCGATGTAATATACATCTTTTAAAATATATTTAAACTTTTCAAGACACAGTTTTTTACCAATTCAATGGGTTTTATAAATGTAATATTTTACATGCATAAGGATAAAGTTTTTAACTCTATTAAACGATGTACATTATTTTTATAATATAAATTCACAAAAAGAAAACATTGGTTGACTATATATAGAGCTGTGACTTTTTATTTAATAATGATAATAATAATAAAGCAAATTCTAAGCATATAGCCTAAGTATGTACAATGATGACGGCAGAATACAAATATGAAGATTATGAAGGTGGAAAACTAAATGCAAATATACTATTGTCTAAATTGCTGCTAGTTAAAATTTTAAATTCCTCAAAGACAAAGGTATACTCTTTCATGCAAAGTAGTTCCTTAGCTTAATTTGGTAAAATATATTTTGGTTATTTGGTGTTTTCAACATCTTGAAATAATTTTGAACATATGTATATAACTAATTACGTTATGATTTAATTAAGATATAGTTGTTCCTTGCTTTATAGTTTCATTTCTTAATTATTTATTATTACTTTGTATATATTTCATATATTAATATCTTGAATGTATTATATATATAATCTCTAACTAGAGGAAATAAATATTGAATTGGTTTTATAATTTTGGTCCAAGCACTACTGATGAGGAATTGTATTCCGAAACGGCAGTCTAGTGCTGTAAAATTAAAACTGGTATAATATGTTATTTGTAATAAATGAAATACATATAAACAAAAATAAGTATCAGAGTATATAAAGTATAAAATAAAGAAAATGGTCAATTCGGTATCTATATACAGTAGTTTTTATTAGATATTAATGATCATTAAAGACCACCATCAATGATATTTAGTTACTAATTTCTAAATAAATGATTCAGACTTTTATTGTGAAGCAGATGTCCGTATTTTATCATTTTATAGCTGTTTAAATCACCCTCATAACACGAGTTTAACAAGTGAGTAGTAATGACTTAACACCCCATGTACTTAGAAACTAAAGATAACGGTGAAATATTATATCAAAATTAAAGCTTTAACAAGTAAAATTAATTTTGCCATTATTTGAACATTTAAATTTATGGCTTTTGTAACAAGTTTTATTTTCAAATCACATTTCCACGGATTTTGTAGCAGATTTTATTTACAATATTTAATTTGGTTTTATTTGCTTTTAACATTTGAGGCGAGCGCCGTTCATTTCTGCTTTTTCAGACTCTCATATTTATTAGTTATTGTACGAGTGCAAATTATTTTATTTTTTGTATTTTAATTAAAAAAAATAAACTTTGAACATTTAAATTTATGGCTTTAATAACAAGTTTTATTTTTCAAATCCCATTTCCACGGATTTTGTAGCAAATTTTATTACAATATTTAATTTTCATTCATAATATATAATGCGTTTTATTTGCTTTTAACATTTGAGGCGATCACCCTTCAATTTTAGACTTTTATATTTATTTGTTGTTGTACGAGTGCCAATTTTTATTGAAAATTGAAATGAGTAATTTTGTTTAAAAATATTTAATCAATTAAAAAAACTTTTTTAAGCTTTTATCAGATTAATTAAATGCTGAAAACAATTTATATTTTGTGATGATTTACTGCAATAATTTATACAGTCAATGTTCTCATTGTATTAGTTACGTAAGCTGAAAAATTTCAATATGATCAAACCTGATTAGTAGTGTGTGTCAATTAACTTTGGTTCTGAACATTTGGTACTGTGTTAAACAATGTAACGAAGAACTTTTAAAAATGTTGTTGACTTTGTTTAAGTTTTTTGCTAATAGTTGTGTCATCTTATAAATTTTTGAATTTATAAGTTTTCTGACTGAAATATTTTTAAAAAAAATTATAATATGACAATATATATAAATATTTCATTTAAAAATAATAAAAATAAAAATGTTTTAATATATTATGGTATCACCTAGGTTTCGCTTTGACATTTTTAATTACAATCACTAGTCCTAATATGTATAAAGTAAGAAATGATCGAGATATTGAGATATAATGTATAGAAATTATTGTGTATAAGAAACAATTTAATATTAATTGCCATCAATTGTAAGAATGAATTTATACAACACATCGGAGTTAGCTGCTAACAAATAAATTGTTGACCCAGGGATATTGCAAACCTTAGCTTATAGGGACCTTAAAAAGCTTTATGGCTGCCATCACAGTATTGTTGCTAAGTTTGATGTCTCTGTGTCCAGAATTGCCCTGGTTATATTTGACGTCCCATAGTTCCATGTCCCTTTCATTCTCAATTTTGTGTACACACGTTGCGGCTGTAGTTAGCTAAACATAAGATGCTTAACCTTCCCACCGGCCTTACCTGTTTAACCTAATTTGTCCGTTTCAAAGTTTTTACTTTGCTTCTAAATTGAGATTCGGACATTGATTAGTATGTTTGTACTTTGATTGTATACATAGCACTTCTATGGGAAAAAAAACTACAGAAAATAAACTTTCATTTTTGCCATGGCTTTACACATTTATGTTTTCATGTACTTTTCATATCAATGCGTCCTCGAAGTGTGATGAAATGTTTATATGCTCAGGAAAAGGACTGAAAAGCATGTACGTTCTGGAGGGAAAATGAAAGTGTTTTCTGTCGTTCTCTTTACATTTTCTGTCCTTAAAACAATATTTACATAAAAAATAATTTTAACAAAAGTTTGGCTTATAAATGTTTTGACTAATTTAGAAAATAAATTGCTTAGAATAGTATTAATAAAATTTACAATTAATAAACATGATTTATTTATTGATCGTGGTAGATTGATCAACATACGCGTTTTGCGTTGGTTTCGGTATAAAAGTTAAGAATATGAATTGAATTGCGTTTTAGTCTTGTTTGTCTGCAATATATGCAACAAAGACGCCGGTACATACCCAATTTTATTTTAATTTATTGTGTATTGGATGCAAGAAGTTACAAAATGTTACTAAAATTGCAAAAACCTTTTAAATCATGATTAGGAATACAAATATTGTCAAGTATGTTTTTTATTCTAAATTTCATATAATATTGTTCTTAATTATAATTGTAGTATTATAAAGGTATAAACATTATTGCAAAGATTGAATGGAAAATAATTGAAATTTAAGCTTGATGCACAAAATTAGGTTCAACAAGCGAGTAATTATGACTTAATATATCATGTATTTCAAAATCAATGATATTATAAAATGAAGAAGAGTTCATATTTAAAAAAAATCAAGGAAAATATAAATACACATCAATCTTTCTTTTAATTTATAGACATAAATAATGAATATTTTTAATAATAAATGTAATAATCCGTGTTATGTATGATATAATTGTGTGGTTTTTGCTATGCGTTATTAAATTAAACAGATAAACAAGACAAGAAGAGACACACATTTTTTGACTACCTATTATAAACTCCTGACTTTAGAAGTCGCTAGAGGTTCACAGCTTTTGCCAAAATTATGTTTTAATGTTTTATATTGATTTTATTTCGAACCCAAGAACAATATTTTATCTTGTATGATGGTGATTTAAGTCATGGACACAGAGTATGAAAGTTTTGTTCTCAACTGTATTGCGCTGTATATTAACACGAAAAGGCAGTCAAATGAACTATCTTCTAATATATTAAAACAGAATAAAATGTATATTATACGCGTTTTAATTTTTTTTCAGCACTAGACGGCATTTGCGGAATACAATTAATAATTTGTAAGATAGATGGTAATGTACACTTAGGAAACGATTTAATTGACCATTTTTAAACTAAAAAGATACTGATCGAAAATATACAATAAAAGAGTGAAAGAAACATGGAACTATGGGGCGTCAAAAAATTTTAATTTTTTCAAGAAGTCAGGCGCGGTTCTCCAAAAGGGTAAGAACCACCTATGTAGCTAGACATACTCGCCATGTGTGGAATAAAAATTAAGAACGAAAGGAACATAGAACTAAGGAAAGTCCAACATTTCCATGGATGGTAATTTTGGATAATGTGACATCATTCATATCAACAATATAGTATTGACGGCCTTAAGATTTATTGAGAGCCTTGATCACCCCTTGCACTACCCAATCGTCAACAATGTATTTGTTAGCAGCTTGCAATTTCCCATAGTTTGAAAACCTTGTTCATATAAACTAGAATTAAAGACTGATTCAAAGAGACGTTTTGTGGATAGTAAAAGTACAACAAACGTCAAATAAATGCATGTATCTTATAAAAAAAGAAGTAAGTATGTGATAATAAATAAAATTGCATAAATCAAAACTTTAAACGTGACTTGACAATATATGTTAAATTTACTATCACTCCCGCTTTCATAACATTCATCAGGTGAAGAGACTATGACGTTTTAATTTATTATATATACCTGTGCACTTAGCACATTGTATGTATTATATATATATATATATATATATATATATATATATATATATATATATATATATAATATTGATGATCACACTTAAAAGTCAAATCGTGACGTCATTATGACGTCACCAGTGATTTTTATGTAAACGTGTCATAAGGAAAAGTTATGTTGTCTTTGTACTTTGCTTACGTAAAGCTTGGTTGACATATACTTCAAATATAGGCATTTAAAATGTACTTTTATCATTATTATATAAATATGTAAATATAACAGAAAAATGTAAGATGAAAAATGATGATATATATGACACAGTTATACCTGAATTAGTTCGTTCTATGGGTCACAATGTAACAATTACACTGAAAATATTTGACTTAGGAGTACCTCATTACCTACAGACAATCAGTCTTATAGAACGACAATAAAACAACCCAACTAAATAAGAGTTCATATGAAAAAACTTCAAGGAAAAAATTCACATCAATCTTTCTTTTAATTTAGAGACATAAATAATGTCCATCTGTAATAATAAATGTAATAATCCGTGTTATTTATGGAATTCTAGGTAGTTTTTGCTATGCGTTATTTAAAAAACCAGATAAACAAGACAAGAAAGAACACACATATCGGGACCCATGATCAAACTTTTGGCTTTTGATAGTCGATACAAATAATACAAAATTTACTGTCTAAATTTCTCTGCTGGTGGCTGTTGCCCCGAGGATATCACCAACCCATTAGGCAATAATTGTGTATTATTGTCAGAAATGTACTATTATCTAAATTTACAACTTAAAATTCCTCAAAAATTAAGATATACTGCCTCATGCAATGTATTTCCTTAGCTAAATTTTAATAAATATATTTTGGTCCTTCGGATATTTTTTCAACCTCTGAAAAATAATTTAATTTTTTTTTGTCAAGGCTTTACTAATGCGGAACTGTATTCCGAAACAAGCTTCTAATGCTGTAAAATTGCTGTAATCACTGGTATAGCATGTAGTTTCATGCATTTCTAAGACTTTTATATACGACGTGGTCTATCATTCGTTCATTTCAAAATGTTAAACAATTAAATAAACAAAAAATAGACACTTTTCTTGACAGAGCAAATGAGTTTCAAAACAGTATTTATGACCGGTTGTTGACTTATTGTTTCGTGACATATTAATCAACCACAAACATACTGATCCATGTTAAAATCACAACCCAAAAATCAGCGCAGACTAAAAACTTTATAAACTGATAATTAGGAAAAACATATGAACTTTAATAAATGGGTCTTTTGATCCGGAAACTCATGTCTAGCTGCATCATCCACGTGTGAAATTAAAAATTAAAAATGAAGGTAATAATGGACATTAAATATATCCAGATTAGTTTTGGATAATGAGATATCATACTTATGACAAAGATCGGCATGGCGGCCATAAAACTTTTTGAAGACTTTGATAAGCTTTAGCTTGCTTCGTTGTAAAATTTCTCTAGTCTCTACGTATTATCCGTGAAGCAAATACACCATAAGCATAGAGAAAGTTGATAATAGAAAAATCAGTAAATTCCAGTTCAATATCTGAGTAACAAAGTCACAAATGCATTTTTTAAACAGTTGCACTTTTCACCAAATAGAGCCATTCATAAAATATATATTAAAACATTTAAAATATATATTAAAGAACTATGTCATATAATAGTGCACCAAATTCTAAAGCAATCTATTATAAAAAGACAATAAAAACCTCATGATCTGGTATGCTTGATTCGGGGTATGGACGGCATTTTAGGTATGTTTGCCTGGGGTTTGGAGATGGGCCAGTAAGTATTTGTTGGATAACATCAAATAAATAAACCTTAGTAAATATGCTAAAAAATACTTATAATGATTTTTCAGCATCAATTTTTTGAGAAACAAAAGTTCAAAAATACATGTTATCAACCAACATTCACACGATTAAACAAAAACAACCAAACCATGTATATATACCGAAACTATTTTACAATATTAATCATACACAAAATACCAGTTCATCTACATCAAACTCCAAAGCAAAGTCAAAAAATTGAATTAGGAAATATTTAATATAATTTTATTTAAAAATTTAAATGAATTTATTTATAAGAAAAAACAATATCAATGAAGTTCTTAAAATTACATTTCTCCAGCGAAAATCAGTCATTGCAGAACATTAAATATCTATTTGAAATAAATGTTATTAGATATTATTGGTAACCGAATTTTAGACATTTTCAGTGTATAGGAAGTCTATAACATTACTTTAATTTTTGCATTCATCTGTCCCGCTTTTCCAAAATCTGTTTTTTCATACATTTTTTTTCTAAAATTTAAAACTGATGATATAGAGCACAAATTGCAAAACTAAAGTATGATAAACAAATGAATATTTTAGTGTAACACATGTGTTAGTCTCAATTATTTAATATAAACTTTCAAATTATTACATACCAAAATTTCTCAAAATTTGTTTTTGCACATTTTATTCAAAACATACACAATTGCAAAAGTATATGAGAAAATAAAAAAATTAAAGAAATTATTTTATTTAAATTTAAGTTAACCGCTGATGAGTATTCAAAACCATTGATGTAAAATTAATACTGGTATAATATGTAATTTGTATCAAATATTTCTACTTTAACCAAATTTTTCACATAAAAAATTAATTTGTTTCACAATTTTGGTCCAAGCGCTATTGATGAAGAAGTGTATGCCATCTAGTGTTGTAAAATTAAAACTGGTATAATATGCAATAGATTAAAGCCAATATCATCGGCACCATCGAAAAATGTAAAACATAAGACAATAAAATAAAAAACAAACATATTATTTCACGTCCGAATCACAATAGAAGCAAAACATTTTAAGACATCGAAAGAGTTTTAAAAAAAACATAAGTTTCTGTTAAAACGATCCCCAGGAAAACTAAGTATATAAATTATACCGATGCCATGTATTACAACATTCATTGCAATTAAGCCAACTTGGCTTTAAACAGATTATAGATCGAAGGAAATGTTTTTCAATTAAATAAAAATTTTGCAGAAACATACTTCTTGTCTAATCTAAAACGAAATGTCAGGAAATGCAAATGACATTAATTCTAGATCGTTAATTGCTAAACTTAATGCGTTTCTTAAAAGTTCATAATGCTTGTGAATATATTGGTATTTTACAGAGAAAGGTTGAACAAGTAATTATGCAATGACCTAATATCGGACCAGACTTGTTTACATTTATCATCTGAATATAAATGTGGTTGATAAACAATATAGGGTAAAACCATAGGTCGTGATATTTCGATACTTATATCTTGAAATGCCAAAGCCCAAACTCTATCATTGAAATTCCATTAATTGTCTTTAGAAATAGTGTTTATTTCATCTAGAAGGTCATGTTATTTTGAATATTGGCAGTTTAAATGTCAGTAGCAGAATGACTTCATATATATATGGTGAATATGTAAGTGAAATTCTGGGAACATTTCTGAACAGTTGTAGTTTCTATTTCGGAAGCTTTAGGCTATTTTAAAAATCCTATATTTTGTTTTTAGGATTTTATTCTTTTTTTTAAATGTCAGAATTTCACTGATAAATATTCAGTTGCGTCATGTTTATTTTTTGTACATCATCGATGTAAATATGGGTGTTGATTTCATCAGTTTAGGGTGTTTAATTTCAAAATAGTGGTCTCAATATCATGGAAAGGATTTGGTTTCGAATATTGTTAAACAGACACATTTTCACTTACAAATTTGTGACATGGATTTAATATTGTATCAAAATAGAAGAAACATGTTCAATTTATTTAATAAGTAAATTCTAATTAATGAGGTTTAAAGGTAAAGATGCCATAATGAGAAGAACTAAAATAAGTTTTCCTTAAATTGGAATTATTGTTTAACATAAAGCAGGATGGGATTCTAAGTACAGTTCAAAGGTACTTCACTTTTTCTTTCTGTATACACACAAGGATACAATTTGAAAGCTAAGGACACAATAGTTGAAGTTTTTTTAATCAGTTTTGGTATATTTCAAACGGGAAAGTCAAAAACTTAATTTAGTCATCGGTGATTAGAAAACATGTATAAACTTGAATTTGTGTTATCCTTTATAACATAGTCTAAACTGAAGTGCTAGGGGCATCTAGTATCTTGTTGTGGTGAACGGAATGTCGTGCTAAGATTCTATGACTGAATAGATGAACACCTGCAATCACACCAAGCATTAAAAGGGTATCCATTGATGTTTTTAGGATGTTTTCCTCAGCTCACTCTTCAGAACCATTTTCTCTGCAGTTTATGAATCCATCACATTTGGGTTATGCGTAAAGTTATTAGTGTCATATGAAAGACTGCTTATTAACATATGTCAAAGTGGAAAATAAAACTTTGAGGTTCAAGACGTTTGTTTCCTTCATACAGATATTGATATGATAAAGAAGGCAGGAACTCCTAACAAAAACTGGGTACAAGGTTACAAAGGAAGACATATATTAACTTCATTAAAGATCTGGGTGCTTCATTGTTAAAAATCATTGTGTGTTCAAAAAGTAGAAAACAATTTCCTCAGATACCACCAAAATTCTTGTCACATTTAAAATGTTGAGGCTGATATTTTCAGACAGTCTATTACTTTTGCAAAACAAAATGGTTTCACAAAAAAGCTGTTTGAAGATGTCAATGATATTGCTAACGGATATGCAGGATTTTGTAAAATGAAAATCGACAAAATGTCATCACATTGGATTGTTTAAGTTGTAAAATAAAATAATAAGTGTACTATCTTGGTTAATTGAGATAAAGATCTGCAATCAAAGGATTGTTGGAGATGGCTATTTGTGTACATGCGCAGATGATGACGGAAGAAGCACATGTAAGTTGCATTTAATGAGTTTTTACATTATTATCGGTAATCTGGCGATGATCATATCAAACGATCTGGTATAATAAAAGTTTGCTTTGTTTCTGAAACGAAGATGCACAAATTGAATTATATCGTATTTAGGGTATTATTAATTACATAGTTTTTAAATAGGGTGTATGGGAATTTTCAACCTGTCTGAGTCCATATCACTCTGAGCTGAATTTATCCCCATTTCTGTCTCATAAAATCTTTTTTTTTAAATTAAATTTATTTTAATATTTATTTAAAAAATTAATATTTTCAAAAACAAATCCTTAAAAACGGTACTTTTTTCATTCATTTAGCATCAAGTTAGACGTAAGTAGAAACAATACGCTTTGTTTTCATACACCCGAGTAAAATTCATACATCCCGTGTAAAATTCATACACCCCGTGTAATATTTAAGTGAATGATTTCATTCATGGGTAATAAACCAATCAGATTGCAAACAATTTAAGACATGGGGATAACACTATAACCAAGCCACTATGTATGTACCTTTGTGTGTCCGCTTAAACCCGTGTCGTGATATGTGACTGTTTTATCATTTACTTGTATAGTGTTTTCTGGTTGCGTTGGTGGATGCAAAACACATTATTCAGTTGCAAAATTTTTTTTTCTATTTCATGAAATGATATATGTTTTTATTGTATTTTTCTTGTCTACATGCGTCTACTGAAATGTTGATTCAGTGTTTATTAATTTTTTTTATATGTGTGTATTGGGATTGCAAGTGTGTTGTGCAAGTACCCTCCAAAGTACTTAGTCTCATTTTTCCGGTGGAAGTTCACGTATATAACTTTATGGCTTTATTACCACTATGGTTAACCCATAGCAAAATGAAAATTTGAGATTTCGTGCGTTGGATGTTGTTGGATTATATTATATTTTTGTCAAATAACCGATCTCTTAAAAAAGCGCCTCAGTATATTGTATTTAGTCTTTTGTGGTGGATGGGTAGGTTGATATGCTATCGCCAAGCAGTATTGTAAGCTAGTTGTTGCAATATCTCATTTATTTTTTCATCTCTTCATTTGGTAAAATACATTTTAGTCATTTGAATATTTTTTCAACATCTTGAAAAAAACTGGTTTCACAATTTTGGTTCAGCACTACTGATGAGGAATTGTATTTCGAAACGTTCGTCTAGTTAAATATAATAATTAAAATCATTGAGTCGGTATCTCTGCTGGTGGAAGTTTCCACAAACTAAGAAGACAATAATTTTGAATTGTCAAAAATATCCTCTTGTCTAAATTTGCTGCTAATTAAAATTTGTTATCTTTTAAAAACTAAGGTATAATTTCTGATCTATAGAACAATATCTTCCCTTTACTTAATTTGGTAAAAATATTTTTGGGTCCTTTTGGATATTTGATTAACATCATTTGATTTCATAATTTTAGTCCAAGCACTACTGATGAGGAATTGTATTCCGAAACGGTATCCTAGTGCTGTAAAATTAAAATAGGTTTAAATATGTAATAATATGATAGGATATGGCATTTAATCAACTATATCATTTTGATAATTAAATTTGTTTTCTATTAAAAGAACTTCATTGTTCAAAGATATTTTGAGAACTAGTTACTCTCAGATGTTTAATAATGGTTAGTTTCATGTAATATTATTAAACCATTTTCACTAAGAATTTAGGAAATATCTTGCTCACCATTTGGTGTCTTGTTATCTCTAAATATGCTTTTTATAATCGTAAAGGAACATTTAATATCTTACAAATATCATATGTTCCATGGTACCAGAGAAACCAGACGGCTCTGCTGTATATCTATAGTTTATAATATCAGAGCCATGCCAGCTTCCACAGAATGTCTTATAATCTCATAATTACTTACATATGTTCGCGTGCATCATGCATAATAGTTATTGTCTATATATTGTATTGGTTAATTTTGTTTTTGATTTATTTCCACCTGATTACATTCGGAGGAATATAATTTTATTATTCGGATAGTACAGACCTGTCGAAAGTTTAACTCTTAGGTAACGAAAAGAAGTCGAAGCTCGGCTGCTGAGGAAACCTAGTGGTCGTGTTATAGACAGCAGCTGCCGACAAGCTGTTTGTCGAGATATTGCAAAGAAAGGTTAGGACGACCGCCGGACCTGCCGAATTGGCACAAATTCATATGATTTATTGTTAAACTTTCGACAGGCCTGGACGTTGGTTCGTCATTGTGCGATTCATTTTTCAAAAGTCAGGAATTTTATAACCTATGGTTTCGATATGTGTTTATCACGTGTCTTGGTTTATTATTGCGTTCATTTTGCCGCTACGTCTTCGTGTTTGGTCTTTCTGTGACCAGATATAATGATTCAGATGCTTATGTCTACATTTGATTTTATAGTTCTAAAACAAAGACGTATATGTTTGACGATGTTTTTTTAAAGACTTTAGGATTCACGTGTAGGAAGTTTAAACAGAACAGTGCAAATACGCAATGTACAAAAAACAAAATAAAATAAAATACAAATAATAGTTTGCAATTGTATGAAAAATATCTTGGAGAAATATAATTTTAGTGTTCCGAATCTTAAGGTATATTTTGTTATAGTGTGATTATTTTTCCAATGTCGGGAATTTTATAACCCGTTGTCTCGATGTGTGTTTATCGCATGTCTTGGTTTTTTATTGCGTTAATTTTGCAGTTACGTCTTCGTGTTTGATCTTTCTCTGACCAGATATATACTGATTCAGATGCTTATGTCTACATTTGATTTTATGGTCCTTAAACAATACTATATGGGTTTGACGCTGTATTTTTTAATTTTGCAAGAATTAATTGCCCATGTGAAAGTAGTAGCGAAGTTTAAACACGAAAGGGAGGTATGCAATATACAAGGAAGTTTAAACAGAACAGTGCAGATACGCAATGTACAAAAATTAAAATAAAATAAAATACAAATAATAGTTTGCAATTGTTTGAAAAATATCTTGGAGTTATATAATTTTAGTGTTCAGAATCTTCAGGTTTATTTAGTCATTGCTTGATACATTTTTCCTAAGTCGGGAATTTTATAACCTGTGGTCTCGATATGTGTTTATCATGTGTCTTGGTTTTTACTGCGTTCGTTTTGATGTTACGCCTTCGTATTTGTCTTTCTGTGACCATAAGTATTGATTTAGATGCTAATGTCTACATTTGATTTTATACTTCTTAAAAGAAAGTATAGATGTTTGACGTTGTATTTTTTTCATTTTTAAAAATTTTAGTGTCCATATGAAGGTAGTAGCGAAGTTTAAAACAAAAGTGAAGATTCGCAATATACAAAAAATAAAATAAAATACAAATAATAGTTTGCAATTGTATGAAAATATCTTGGAGAAATATACCTTTAATGTTCAGAATCTTAAGGTATATTTCGTCATTGTATTATTGATTTTTCTAAAGTTGGGAATTGTATATCCTGTGGTCTCGATATGAGTTTATCACATGTCTTGGTTTATTATTCCGTTCATTTCGTTTTTGATCTGTAACTAGATATAATCATTCAGATGCTAATGTCTACATTTGATTTTATGGTTTTTAAACAAAGGTATATGTTAAGTGACGTTGTATTTTTATTTTTAAAGAATTTTATGTTCATGTGAAAGTAGTAGCGAAGTTTTAATACAAAAGAGAAGATATGCAATGCAGAGAATTAAAATAAAATACAAAAAATAGTTTGCAATTATATAAAACAATATCTTGGAGAAATATAATTGTATTGTTCTTAAATCTTATGTATAGTTTGTCATTGTGCGATTCATTTTTTCAATGTCGGGATGTCGGGAAATTTATAACCTGTGGTGTCGATATGTGTTGTCACGTGTCTTGGTTTTTATTGCGTTCTTTTTGTTGTTATATTCGTGAATGATCTTTTCTGACCAGACATATTGATTTAGATGTTAACGTCTTCATTTCATTTTATAGTTCTTAAACAAATGTGTATGACTTTTTTTAAGAATTAAGTGTTCGTTTGAAAATAGAAGCGAAGTTTATATACATTTTAATTAAAATACATGTAATCAAAAACAAACATACTAATCCATGTCCGAATCACAATCCAGAAGCAAAGTAAAAACTTTGGAACTGACAAGTTAGGTTAGACACGTGAACTTCCACCAGTGAAGATATGCAATAGACAAAAATTTAAATAAAATAAACACAAAATTAATATTATAATAATAGTTTGCAAGAGTATGAAATATATCTCTTTCGTGTTAAATTAAAATCAAGCAAGACACCCAATGTTCACATGCAATAGGCCAAGAGATCGTGCACTAAAATCCGGATGAACGATTTAAAAAGGTCTGAAGCTTGATTCTTGTAGGAAAATGTCTCTAGTTATTGAAAACCAATTTCTTACGCGTCAAATCGTTTCCGATTTTTCTATCAGACAGTTTTTGTAGAAAACACCATGCAAATTTTTAGTTATTGAATATAATAATTTAGATTTTGAAGTATTCTATGGCAACAACAACACAAAAATGTGTTATAAATGGTTTTTGTTTTATCTAAAAAATTAAATTTGCACGGTCTTTCCTTCAGATCTTTTGGCCTTGTTCACCCGGGATTTTAGTACGCGATCTTTTGGAATATAACAATCAATAGCCATTTTTAACACAATAAATGAGACACATGTTTACACATTATCATTGTGTTAAATAATTTTACAGATTGTGGTGCCAAAGAGGAACTTTGAAAGATGATCAAATATGGAGTAAAACAACAATTTATAACATTTATAGTCGTCAAGTTGAAAGTTTAAGTATGAGACATAAATGCTTAGTTTAATTAATATAATGTACAAGGTTTAGTTTTACAGCACTAGACGGCCGTTCCGAAATATAATTCCTCATGAGTAGTGCTTGGACTAAAATTTTTAAACCAAGTTTTTTTTCAAGGGGTTAGAAAAATATTTAAAGGACCAAAATATATTAAACCAAATTAAGCTAAGGAAATACTTTGCATGAGGGAGTATACCGTAGTTTTTTAGGATTTTCAAATATTATCTAGCAGGAAATTAAGAAAATCGTATATTTCTGATATATTGAACATTGTTTCTTTCTCATATTCTTTAATTCTTTTGCCGTATTCTCGAGTATTTTGGGTTATTCCAAGTTTATGTTTTTCAGCTATTTCAGAGTCGAGATTTCATTTCATATTTTGTAAATAACGACGTGTTCACAACTGTATATCTGATAAATAATACAAAATTTGTAAATGTAAAACAGCAATTGCAAACACATGAAAAAAACCACTACAAGTTAACGCAAAAAGATAAAAGACAGACATTGATCACAGACTATAAAGCGCTGAACACTTTAGCGACAACTACATGGAGGATACATACACATTTTGTCCCTATTTCTTTTAGTGGTGGAGTAAGTGTCAGCATTTTGTGTTTTTGATGCAGTTTATTTAGGTATTTCTTTTTTGGTGCAGTTTTTGGTATGTCCTTGATTTTGATTTTGCAGTTATATTTTCGTCTTTTACACGTTTAGTTTTTCTTGTTACATTAAGTAACGTTTTACAACATTGTACGATGAAATTAAAAACTTACTATTTTAGCAGTTGTTCATGAAGAAAATGGTTTAACAATTTTAGGGTAAGCACTACCAATTAGAAATTGTATTTCGAAACGGGCGTCTAGTGCTGTAAAATTAAAACTAGTATAATTCCAAGAAGGTATTAGACAGTTAGTTTATGTAATATTGCAATGAAATGCTTGATTTTAAACACCATTATCCATAAAATTATAGCCAATCTTTTAACAACAATGCCGCTAAATGTATTTATGTGCATTGTTCCGAAAAATTTCTATGACATTTTTGGCTGAAATTTTGTAAATAAATATAAAGAAAACAATAAATTATCTTCAAAACTTTCATTAAAAAACATGGCTGTTTGTTCTCGTAAATGTTCCATGTATAACAGACACATGGCGTTGCATGCCTTCTTTTATTATTTTTAAAAGGGTAATCGCTCCGTAAATAGGAGGTCGTGGGTTCGAACCCCAACCGAGACTTGAAAGTGGGTAGTGACTGTTCTTTCGACACACACTTGGCATTACGAAATGAAAGTCACGGTTTTTTCGGATGGGAAGTTAAAATAAACGAGGTCTCGGGTGGCGGAAGGCATAGTACGGTAAAGGAACCTGCTGTGCAATGTCATCAGCCCAACGCATTGTAACAACTCCTAATGAAGTCCGACGTCTAATAAAGTCCGGACTTCATTAGGCGTAGGACTTCTCTAGGAGTTGTTACAACGCACAGGGAAAATTTCTGAACCGTCTCCTATAGCTGGCGACGTCTTGATACGAGTGAAAATTTTTTGACTTGGACGTTATTTAACACCATTATTCAACTAATCCTCCCAATTCGACAGTTTGTCAATAGTTTTCTATACGATTTACTTCCCTTGATCGTCTTTTGTAAAGCTTGTCTCGATAACAGAAGGAACCACACAATTTTTTTTATATAAACAACAAATTTTCGTTAACAAAGGCCTAACCTCTTTTTAGTAATGGTCATTTACACATATAACTACAAGCGAATTTGACGTATACGTATTTCTGGTGTCATACACCATTTTTTAAAATTTAACTGTTCAATCATAAAATACATCCAAAAATGGTACATGACTATTACCATTTTTAATGTAAATTATGATTAAATTTTAAAAAATTGGTATATGACATTAGTAAAATATGAATCCGTAATGAAATTGTATGCTCTGACTTTAAAATAATTAATTGAACATATTGGTTATAATGATTCAAATTTGTAATATTCTGTGCTTTTCTCTTTTTGTTAGTTTACGGTCACTGTTCTCATCAATATGTGTTGGATATTTCATGCAGCTGAAACATTAAACCTCAGCAAGTACCTGTTTCTTCTGCATCCGCTTATTTTTCACGAGAATCATATTCTAAAATAAAAAAAAATATTTCAAAAATAGTATACTACTTAATTTTCTGTACATCCAAAGTTTCGAGTACAAATATACTTTATTTACTGACTTGTCTCGCCATTATACCACTTTTTTATGCTTTCTGTCAAAATTTTATTTTTGCCCTATATCATACATTTCGTGTTTTTTTTTTTATAAAAAGACGAAATGTGAATTAAATTTCATGAATTTTACAATTGTTGGTTCAATAATGATATGTTGGCTTTTAATACTGTTTTGAATATGTTTAAATTATTCATTAAATTAATCAAGCTTCCTACGCCTGGGTCCAGATTTTAAAAACTACAGCCAGTCTTGTCTATAAAGGTCACCCAAGGGAAACAGTAAAAGTAGCCTTTAAGGGTAAATGGCCTTTATATACAGGTTCAAAATATAACATAAATTAAAATAAACAAGGAGCAATTGGGTTAAATTTACTGGCCTTTTTGTGCAGATGACACTTATATAGAGTTGGCCTTTAAGGCAGCTTTCATTTTATCTTTTTTTCGGAGTTACATCACCGGATAAGTTGAACATTGTATTAAACTGAATCTCCTAAGACCACGATGTTTGTAAAATGAATTGAGTTGAGTAATGTTGTTTAACGTCCCAGTCAAGAATATTTGACTTATATCGAGACCTAGCCAGCTACAGGCGAAGGTGCAGAAATTTTGCCTGTGCGTTGCGCAGATGGTATTAAACAGCAGAGTTAATTAATCGTGCCACGCCTGACACGGGACCTCGTTTTTTAAGTTCCCTTTCGAAAGAACCGTGACATTCATTTCGTAATGCCGAGTGCTTGGCGAAAGTAAAATCACTTCTCACTTTCAAGTTTTGGGTCAGACCCGGTTGGTGTTCGAAGCTACGACCTCCAACTTAGAGCGAGCACTCTACCGACTGAGATACCGCAGTGGTGTGTTTGTAAAATGACGTCAGGTATGAGGTGGTATCTGATTTAACCTGAGTATGTACTTTATGAAATATAAATTATATACTAACTAGTATGTGTACTAATGTCTATATAACTCTTAAATTCGATGTCTTATTTATTGTGTCAAAAA
Source organism: Anadara kagoshimensis (assembly GCA_021292105.1). Lineage (NCBI taxonomy): Eukaryota > Metazoa > Mollusca > Bivalvia > Arcoida > Arcidae > Anadara > Anadara kagoshimensis. Next base: position 26,726,027 of record CM037870.1, on the reverse strand, counting down.
GTTAATTACATTCTTGTCGAAATAAATATAAATTGTATTACTTTTTCTCAATTTACAGCTTAGCACTAAAAACGAAGGTGTGTTTTATAAAGAAGCTACAGACCATTCCTGTCGAAAGTTGAACACTAGTGCTAACGAATTAGTGCCGAATTGACATTTCATCTCGGCCTCTCGTTAGCAATACCGGTACCTCGACAGCTTTTCGACTATCGGAAGCTTTTCGATCACTAGTTATCTATATCTGACGAGCCGACCTTCAACTCCGTTTTATTAGCTCAGTGTTAAACTTTTGACAGGTCTGTACTGTAAGTTGAAGCTCAGTTCGGTTCAGATGTACTTTGTAGTTGTGTACACGAATGAAGGTGATAATTCAATTAAGATATGTCGTGAAATAAACAATTCAAATATGTCAACACTTACATGGAATTTGAAGCATTGTAGATCACATGTGGCCTGCATAGATGATTTTAAGTACATTCAAGGCAAAACGCAGATCTGGTATCGATAAACAGAGGATCGAGCACCTGTTCAAATTTAGGAACTCATCATGGACGGTCATAATAACAGTACAAATCTTATTTCTTGATATGACAATATTGTCATATACAATTTTTTTAATGTACATTTGTATTTTATGATTAATTTAAAAAAATGGTATATGACACTTGTATAGTTTTGTGTATTCGTTGTTTACTATGATCTTGTGCTAGGTTACATTCAAGCTTAAGGTACACATGTACTCTAGAATTCGGACGGACTCTGGTTTCACAATCGTTTCTTAAATAAGATTTTCCTTAATTTAAATCTAGTAAAGATACTGCTATCTTTGTAAATTTCCTAATTTTTAAAATATTCAGGAATTTAGGGTGTCATTTTGAAGATCAGTCGAAGCTTGTTACAATTATGTTTTAGTTTTGTCGATACTCTGAATTGTCAAAATTTGTCAGATTTAGGTTAAGAAAAATTGAAAATCTTAGTTAAGAAATGATTGCGAAACTTGCCCTAGCTCTTAAAACTAAACATAAGATGCAACATGGCTTTCAAATTATTTAATCCTGCCTAAGTAATACAACAAGTATAGGCAAACAACATTGACCTTTCCGCTTGACCTTTGATTTAAAATATTCATTATGAACGAGTTAATTTAAGAATAGGGATAATAAACTCCGTCTATATGATGTGAACAATAATCATGGGCAATGTGTATATGTATTAACTGCGAATCTTAATACTACCCATGAGTTGAGTGGATCATCCTACATAAAAGGTCAAGCAGACAGGTCAATGTTGTTTGCCTATATACTTACCTTATTTGTAAGATAGAAACTTACCTTTCCATCTAATTAAACTACCATTAATATACAGTACAAAGTTACAGAAACTTGATAACTTCACGCCTGCCAACTTTAAAATTTTGGATTACTGATAAAACTGCAACTACTCGGTAGATGTACAATATTTGTGTGTACTTTAATTTTTGGAAGGTCCGTTTATAAGTATACTTACCTTATTAAGTATTTGGTGGGACTGGATATTTTACACATTCTTTATTGTCAAAAGTATAAAATAGTATTTAATTTCAATGAACAAAAATAATATGGATTAATTTTTATGTCATTTCGTTTTATTAACGTCCATTGCATCAATCAAATATCTATGGAATATAAGTTTTTTATAGCAAATATTGATATTTACATCCCAGTCAAGAATATTTCACTCGTATAGAGATGTCACCATCTGTAGACCTGTGCGCTTATGGCAATGTACACGTCTGTCGTGACACGGGGCATTGGTTTAAAGGTCTCTTCCGAAGGGCCCTGCTACTTTCATTTTTAAATGCCGAGTTCTTGGCGAAAGAACGATCACTACCTATTTTCAAGTCTTGGTCAGACCTGGCAGCCCTCGAATCCACGACCTCCAAAATACAGAGCGAGCACTCTATCGACTGAGCTACCGTATTTGTTCTGTCATGTGTTGATTTTTTTTATTAAAATAATGCATTCAAAATCAGCACATGACAGTTCTATAGCAAAGAAATCGTTTGCAATGGGAAACAGCTAACTTCAAAATACACCGACCCTGATCAGGTTTGTTGGTCGTGATTTTGTGTAATAAATAAATATTAGTTGTTAAGTGTTTGATTAATGACATAATACAATTCACACAAACAATTTTAAAGTGCGCGGTAAAATAATTACAGTGCTATAAATCTGGCATCCCCATACCATCAAAACAGTTAATAATAGATAGTCATTCTCTCTGTAATGACGTCACGACCACTAAACCTAAGTGCATTATGTATTTTTAGTAACGCATCTCCTATGTATAACATTGCTTTATCTCGGGAATGCCATCATCTCAAGTTTAATTCTAGTATCAAAAGAATTACAATCGATATTCGCAGACGCAAGGTGTATTGATTATGGTTGTATGTATAGCAACATTTACGTCATTTGTGACGTCATGGAGTTAAAAATGGAAGTAATGGAATCCAAATATCTGGCATTAACGTAAGCAGAAGAAGGTAGTATATATAGTTTGAATTCACATGGATACTGATTTCTTGAAATAAACTCGGCTGTTTGTGCAATCCTGGCCTTTGACGTGATGCACTATTGATTTCGGACAAGTGGTAAGATGGTAACGGTCAGCATATTTTCATTATGGACACCTGGACAATGTCCATTGCGTTTTTGGCCAGGTGGTGTTAAAACGGCAGGAATGTTAAAAGTGACAAAAAGTAATACAATATTCAGTTTTTGTATTTAAATTTTACAGATTTGGAAGACAATTATGTTATATTTTTTTCAAATTTCAATATTCGAACATGAAAATGGAAATATTTAGCAGTGGATTAAGTACTGCGTTACGATTTGACACCGAAATCAAGATCATTGGAACTATTATTGGATCAATATGGCTACAACATATGTAACAGCAATAATAATTTTGAGTGTCATTAGGAAATAATATTTCAGATGGATTAATGTTTATGATGGAACATTTCATCAAACATTTAGATAGACTGTGATTTTTTTAATGTATGCATGTAGTTCAGGTACTTAATATAAATAAATATGCTTTGCGGCTTTGAGCACAGTAGCGCGTTTAGTATGTTAACATGTATCCATTTATACTCCTACCAGGTAACGTTGCTTATACTTAGACGCTAGAGGACGTCTAGTTACTTGAGTGTTAACACGAGACCCATTGAAGATTTTGCTATCACTTATACAAATTTCGAAAATGGTTTGATCCGTGCTTAGTACACGTGCATTCAGTTTTTTAAGCGGTTTAACCCTTTGCGGTTCTTATTCAAAATTTATTCTTAGATAGAGAATAAGTTTGTTTATGCAAGTTTGGTTTCGCAATTTTTGTCTAACCACTACTGATGAGAAATTGTGTTCCGAAATGGCCGTCTAGTGTTGTAAAATTAACACTGGTATAACATGTAATTTGCCATAACGGCAAATGGTTTTTTTCAAACAAAACTGCAATACGCCTTAATTTAAAATACTACACACTTTATGGAGAAAGTGCACTTTAACAACTCCTAATGAAGTCCGACGCCTAATGAAGTCGGACGCCTAATGAAGCCCGACGCCTAATGAAGTCGGACGCCTAATGAAGTCCGACTGCATTAGGAGTTGTTACAGTGCACTTTTCGAACTCAGAATCAAAAAGTTTAAGCGGTTTATTAAATTGAATAAGACAATTTTAATTAAAGCTAAGTACAATACTATATAAGGTTTTATGTCCGCCATACTTTACTTCATAACAACAGGCTTTTGTCGTTGGTATGTTATAATATTGATTATGTTGCGTGATATACATGTTCATAATGATTGACAACCAGTGTTGGTTTACGGTAAAAGGTAGGTTAATAGGTACAGTCAAACCTGTCTATAAAGGCCGCATAAGAAGGCAATAAAAATGGCCTTTCTGGACAGGTGGCCCTGATATACAGGTTTAAATAACATAAATAAGGAGGGAGTGGATTAAAGTTAACTTTAATTTAAAGGCGGATGGCCCTTATATACACAGAGGTGGTCTTAAGGGCAGGTTTGACTGTACTTGTAATTTTTTTAATCAAGAAATACATGTAGTGGCCGTTGCTATGCAAAACAATAAAACGTTCTGTTGGAATAAAAAACTATGTGCATGTCCTAAATAACTATATAAAGATAAAGACCAACTATAGACTTTATATGACAACATTGTAATGAGCATAATCTCGCTCTTTAGTTTGAAGTTTTTTTGGTTTACTTATTTTCCACATGTCAAAGTTTTTTACAGTCAAACCTGCCTTAATGACAACCTCTATATAAAGGTCATTTGCTTATTAAAGTCGGTCAAATTTAATCCCATTAGGTCTTTATTCAAGCTATCTGAACCACCTGTCCATAACAACCACTTTTACTGGTTCCCTTTGATGGTCTTTATAGACAAGTTTGACTGTGCTTCGCTTTTATTATTATTAAGTTATAAACCAAATCTTAGATTAAAATAATCGATGGAAAAATGATGGTGCGTGTAGTTAATAACGGAAAATTACCTCTGCACCACATAAACCTGGGACGCGTTTCACAAAGTATACTTAGAAAATTAGTTCTCATACCTAGTTAGGAACAAAAAATCTTAAGTCCGTTACACGAAACCATCCTAAATATATGAATGTTCCCAACTCTTTCCTGAACGCAGGACAGGTACTAGTATATAGTTGATAAGAAATAACTTGACATGGCGACTGCCTATATTTTCTTTGTTATGACGACGACATGTTGGACGAAAGCGTGATTTTGGGACAAAACAACTCGCTTAATAATTTTGTTGCCGTGATATTATACCTTTATGAAACACGAGTGTTAGAATACAATGACTTCTCACTCAAACGAAATACACGTATATCAGTTTCCCAGGCATAAGATACGTTCGTGAAACGCAAGAGTTTGAACTTATGCATTTCGTTACTCTTCGTAAGTTCAAACAGTACGTGAAACGCTCCCCAGGTAACTTCTACTACAACCAATGACTTTAATGATGTGAAACTTTAACTGTTGTCGCTAAAAAATTAATGTACACAGCAAGAAAAACCAATAACAAGTGATTATAAGTCAAACCTGTCTATTAAGGACACCGAAGTTAACCAGTAAATGTGGCTTTAAAGGGCAGTTGGGCCTTATAGAGAGTTCAAATAAACATGAATAAAGAGCAATAAGAATAAAATTTTACTGATGGCTCTTTTATGGAGGTGACTTTTAAACCAGGTTCTACTGTATAACATTGTAATGAAGAAAATACAACACAACACTGCAACCTGATTAGTCAAGAGATGGAACAACTAACTTGTCCAAAGTTTCTTTAATTAAGGTTTTATTAAAGGTCACCGGTCACCAAATTTATCAATTTTGTATTTTGCATTCCAATGGGTAGAATAGTCAATATTGATGTGTCTGACGGTTTCCCACGTCTTAGATTTACCTGTAATACACTAAAACCTTACCTGAACGAACTGCTAATACTCGGTAGTTTCCGACACCGCTCGTAACTTTCCGGCGACCTAATTGATGACGTACATGGTGTTAAGCTGCTGAGGAAAGACACATTACCTATATATGTATCCATATATTACATGTGGGTTTGTGTGGCGTTTTGACGGGTTTTAAAGTTTGATTTCAAGTCAAAATGCTATATTTTGTGACGTTTGGAGATAATAAAATCACAATGACCGATAAACATGTTTTTTCCACAAATTTCAGAACAAATTAAAGCCAGATTTACACAAGTCCTTCATGCAGCTTTCTAATTGTTTTGAATGTATTCAGATTAAATATTACGAGATAAGTCAGGGAAATGTGAGTGGTATAATCATCTAAGACAATTCAATTTATTATGAATCAATTCAGTCAAATAAATAGATTTTAAACAATTTTAATTTTCAAAATTAATTTAATTCCGTAATTCATTCAGTTCACACGTTCAAACAAAGTCTTGTATGCCCTGTTCAAATTAACCAATCTCATTTAACTTTAATTTATTCGATTTTCAGAATCCATCAAAAATGACAAATAGCATTTACTGGGTATATCATAAAGATAATCACACGTGTCAATTAATGTTGCATATTGTAAGGTAAATTGTTGATTACAGGTGGTAGATGTCTACTTCTAAACAGGATGTTTCCCAATGGACTGTAGCATATTGATAATCTCTTAAATACTGGTATCTGAGGGGTGTAAATCACGCTTTGAATGATATTAATTTATTGTGAATAAATGAAAGAAAGTTACACTCGAGTTTTGAGTCCTTAGTTAGTTGAGCATAATCTCGCTGGTATCACATTTTGACAAAGTTCTTTTCATCCCATTAAAATTAAAGCGTAATAAAGTTATTATATGAAATTTTTTATTACTTTTTTTTATTTCATCATGAAAACAGTGAAAATAAATGAGAGTTAGAATTCTGATCAGTACTCCATCGGAAAATATCAACAAATATTTTTTTTTAATTACCCACTGACGTAAACTTCAATTTCCATTATTATTATTGTTATTATTATTATTATTATTATTATTATTATTATTAAACTTACTGCAAATAAGGAATAAGAAGCTATTGAATTGAAATTACTTTCATATTTAAGTAATCCTGGGATGAAATATTTTAATTGAGAGACAATAAGAAGTTATTTTTTAAACCTGTATTTTGATATTTTCGTTGTACAAAAAACTGCAGGTCTTGGATCTAGATTCTATCCGAAAACGTGTTCTTTTGATTAATTACATGGGTAAATAATAATAATAATAATAATAATAATAATAATAATAATAATAATAATAATAAATCATTGATTTTAATCTTACTTGAAAGAAATTAAAAATGGGACACTTTCTAAAACAAATATAAATTAAAATCAATTTGAGGTCATAATATGGCTGTACTAGAGAGAAAAGATTTTTTTAAAAATAAAAAAAACAAAAAATTGGGTTCTTTTTATTATTCCTTAGGATAAATAGATAAAAAAATAAATAAATAAATAAATAACTTAATTAATTAATTAATTAATCAGAGATATGTAAAGATAATTAAAATGATATTAAATATTAATAAAAATTAATGTGAACAATATTTTAAATAAAAAACGGAAATTTGGGTTCTTTTATTATTCGTTGTGATAAATAGATATAAATAAATAAATAAATAGATAAATAAAAAATAAATAATAACTCAGAGATATGTAAAGATTAAAATGATATTAAATATTAATGAAAATTAATATGAACAATTTTAAATAAAAAACGGAAATTGGGGTTCTTTTATTATTTGTTGTGATAAATGGATATAAATAATTTAATAAATAAATAAATAAATAAATAAATATCAAAAGAAATGTAAAATTATGTTTGTAAAAGTATTAGTAAATAGTATATCATACTTAGAGCAAACACAAATATAGTTTTTTTTTCCTTATTTATTTCTTATTATTATGTTTATTTTTTATTAATTTTTTTCTGCTGAAGTCAACTGAAATACCCAATGCTAAAAAATAAATAAATATGTAAAAACAATAGAAGTTATTTCCGATAAATCTGGGTAATAAACGCAGTTCACTATACAAGCTTCATTTACTAAATAGCTGGGATAACACCTTCTGCGTCACTTCCGGTTTTGTGCCCTTTTACTACCAAAGGGAGATAACACAGTTTTTCAATAGTTTCAGGACTTTAATTTACGCTGTAGAAAAGGATAGAAATGATTAAAAAATGTTATTTGTGGCTAAATCGACTTTTTATGATGTAATCTTTCGGAAAATAATACTAAAAAAAATTCGGTTTTTGGTGACCGGTGACCTTTAAGTATAATTTTATAATGCAGCCAAACCTGTCCGAAAGGCCACTTCTATAAAAGGACCATTTGGTTTTAAAGGCCAGTAAAATTTCATCCTAAATACTATTTATTCATATTATTCAAACCTGTATATAAGGACCACCTGTCCATACAGGCCACTTTTCCTGGTTCTCTTTGGTGGCCTATATAGACGAGTTTGACTGTAGTTTAATTAAAACTCAACATTTAAAACGCCTAATTTTTGTGTAGAAGTACAAATCATTGAGTACTGCCGTATCTCTGATTAGCTATGAACCTCTGGATACGTACATTGACATTGCTATATATTGTGAAAACCAGAAATGAAAGGCATATAATAAAACATTTGATTGCAATGCCTTTTTTACAAATTGTTTGAGCTGCAATCATTAAATAAAGTTGTTGGTTTTTTTTTAAATCAGAGAAAACACATGTAACACATTAATATGAATGATGAAAAGTTTACTAAAAAGTATTCAAATCATTACACAATGACCACCTTTATTCCCTCCTAGCATAAATAAATAAATAAATGAAGAAATAAATAATTAAAAAAATGAATAAAATCAGCGTGTAATTGACCATCTTTTATTCCCTCCTGGCATAAATAAATAAATAAATAAATAAATAAATAAATAAATAAATAAAAAGCATTCAAATCATCATACAATTGACCATCTTTCTTTCCTCCTAGCATAAATAATAAATAAATACAAAATCGAGGCATATCATCCAAATAATTACAAAAACCCTCATATAAATAAATAAATAAAAAATAAATAAATAAATAAATAAATAAATAAATAAATAAATAAATAAATAAAAATACAAAACTGAGGCTTGTCATCAAAATAATTTAAAAAACCATCATATAGATTGATTAAAAAAATAAATACAAAATTAAGGCTTGTCATCCAAATAATTCCAAAACCACCATACAAATAAATAAATATATAAATAAATAAATAAATAAAAAGAGAATTGTCATCCAAATAAAAAAAACACGTGTAACCCATACCTTATGCCTTGCATTTACTGCTCTCGTCTTGACATTCAGCTCTGATTCTGTAGATTTTTGTAGAGTAATTCTTAGCTGAAAATTATGAATGAACAGAAACCTTTAAGTGTGATGGTATTTATAGAAAAATGGAAAGGAGCACTTTGTCTGCTTCACAATTTTTTATTTGATTTTCAAGAATTTATAGTAACATGAGAAGAGGGAATGTCTCGAACGTCTACGATGTATATGGCTTCTGGAAGCTTTAGTAGTGTGTTAGAACATCATTCATTCATAATCCACTATATACGTTAGTTTGTAAACTCTGAAGAGTTGTGACGGAAAAGGGAACGTTTTAACATATACAAATTAGATAAATGAAGATTAAAACACCAATTGGATTAATAATTAAGTGTTTGTGACGTCATAAGGAAATCTATACAGGCATAAATCCAAGTCTCATACGTAATTATTGAGATTTTAAGGTTTTTGGACTTAATTTTTTATCCATATTTTTCCTGAAGTGAAGACGTCGAATTTAATCAAAATGGGCGTTTTACATCGTATATACAATAAATTCATCAATATTACTTAGACCGAGGTGTGTGGGTTTTTTAAAATCCATACGTCAATGAATACATAATAATGAATACAACACGAGATAAACAAGTGTTTAACAGACTAAATCAATTTGTGCTATTACGACAGACCATAAAAACATTTACTGTAAGAGTATGTTATAATCAATGAAAAAATAAATGATAAATAAATAAATAAATAAGTAAATATATATATATATATATATATATATATATATATGTATGTATATATATTAACTAAATAAATAAATATGTGGTGTGCTACTTTTGAATGTATTATTTCATAAAAATTCAAAAGTAGCTCGTGACAAATAAATAAATAAATATCCATGTGCTACTTTTGAATGTATTATTTCACAAAAATTCAAAGGTAGCACATGGCAAATAAATAAATAAATAAATAAATATGTCTGTGCTACTTTTGATTGTATTATTTCATAAAATTTCAAAAGCAGCACATGACAAATAAATAATAAATAAATAAATAAATAAATAAATAAATAAATAAATAAATAAATATGTGATGTGCTACTTTTGATTGTATTATTTCATAAAAATTCAAAAGAAGGGCATGACAAATAAATAAATAAATAAATTTAAAAAAGGAGGATTTCACGCAGATGTCGGTAACTATACACTATCATTATGACATAGAAAGCAGCATCATATACATTAATTATATCACCCTTATCAATACTGTTTCCAATTTGTTTTTTCTTTCTTGACTTATTACACACGTGGCAGGCGTAGCTAGGTCAACATGGGGTGCTTACCTGGCCTCCCTTCCGTGGTGGATGTTCACGTGTTTAACCAAACTTATCAGTTTCTGCTTCTGGATTGTGATTTGGATATGGATTAGTATGTTCGTTTTTGATTATTCAAAAATGCATCACCGATAACTCTTCATACACCTTAGACTTTTTAAAAAATTGACAATTCTTGTTAATGCTACTTTTTATAACCCCCCCCCTCGTAAACTAGTAGGAATCGCCATGTCTGTCAGTCCGTCTGTCTACCTGCCTGCACATGTGCACATGTAAAATCGTGCCCGGGCCATATTTCATAGCTGCTTTGGATGATTGTCATAAAACTTCAAAGGTGTGTCAAGACCTTGAATTAAGGTCATATTGGAAAGGGCAAGGTCGCGGGAAAACATTAAACCCTTGTAAATGTTGGGGAGGGGGTATTTGGCTCTCAAGAGACAGTTCTAGTTTATTTTGTTTTGCTGTTGTTGCAACGTCTTTCAAAATAAATGTTACACGAACGCATACTTTATTTGGTGCACGTAGTTAATCCTTCAGTGTACTTGTTTGTCACATGTTACCTTAACAAAACACTTGGTATCTGGTAAATACCGTACAGTACAGAGCTGGGTAACTCGAAGTTCTCTTAGCAGTTACGATCATTTAATGCCTATATAACACAAAGGAGTTAAGCGTTCGTAACTGCTAAGATAGCTTCGAGTTACTCAGCCCTGACCTGTCGAAAGTTTATCATTGAGCTAACGGAAAGGAGTCAAATCTCGGCCGTCGAGTGGCCGTAATATGTATAGTACTGTTTGAAACACTGTCGAGAATTATTACAGACCTGTCGAAAGTTTAACATCGAGTCTAACGAAAAGGAGTCAAATCTCGGCCGTCGAGTGGCCGTAATAATGATAGCTTCTGCTTGAAACACTGTCGAGAAATAAAGTACAGCCCTGTCGAAAGTTTAACACTGAGTCAACGGAAAGGAGTCAAATCTCGGCCGTCGAGTGGCCGTAATAATGATAGCTTCTGCTTGAAACACTGTCGAGAAATAAAGTACAGCCCTGTCGAAAGTTTAACACTGAGTCAACGGAAAGGAGTCAAATCTCGGCCGTCGAGTGGCCGTAATAATGATAGCTTCTGCTTGAAACACTGTCGAGAAATAAAGTACAGCCCTGTCGAAAGTTTAACACTGAGTCAACGGAAAGGAGTCAAATCTCGGCCGTCGAGTGGCCGTAATATTGATAGCTTCTGCTTGAAACACTGCCGAGAGATAGATAGCGGCTGCCAAGATATACGTAGCTAGTGGAGGGCCCAGATGAGCTGAAGATTATGCTTTAATTGTCAGCATACTGTTGAACTTTCGATAGGTCTGTACCGTATCTCAACTGAATCACTGCCCAATGTTTAAGATTCTTGTTGTAAAACTTGAATATTTACCACTCAGAGGTTCTAGCCATGGAACTTTTTTATTATACTGTAGTATTTTGCAATAGCAATTGTTTACAGAGGACTTTCACAGTTTCTTCCCATTTTTTCTTTTTTCTTTTTTTTTTTAAATATTGGTGCATTAATAGTGTCGAACGACCGTATCCGCATTCGTTGTTTTTTCGATTGATAGCATATCTTTAAAATATTTTAAATTCAATGAAATTTATTGCTTTTTATTATTCAGTTTTGTCTTTTCTATATCTCAAAACAAATGACAACGCGCAAAGAAGGATTATTGACAAACAGGAAATGTGCAACAACCGGAAGCAAACAGGAAACGTGCGACAACCGGGATTAAGACGTGTGGGACTTGTACGTGCATCAAAAACTGTATTGTCATTATGTGAAAAAATTGTTATTTTCCCGGATACATGCATTGTTAGAAAAGTTATAGTAAAATTGACATTTTCATATATTGTTAAAAATGCTGAGGTAAAATTAAAATTAAAAGTCCCTTGTACTTTACTTTTCCTTAACACCTACAAGAAACTAACAACTTTCTGCACGTCATAAAAAGTTATGATAATAATCTCACCATTCTGCATAATAATACACCTGTCTTCGTGCGCGGTTAAGCGGAAACATGCAACAAATTGAGTACAACTAAGTCTAGAAACCTATGAAATTCAGTCTGTTGATAAGCTCCAATGAAAAGTGGCAAAATGAAGCCAACAGCAATGGTTTATGATGGCAACCAATCAAATTGGCCGTTACATAAAAACTTGATTTTTTTTCTAATTTGCATAAACCGCAAAATTAAGTATTTGTTTTAAGGTCAATATTTTAAAATATAGGCCACATTTGACAGATTAAGTTAGATTACTTGCATTAATTACTGTTAGGTGTGTGTTTTACTTAAAATATATTTAAAACAATCTTACCAATCTAAAATAACCTTGATCTCATTAAAATGCACATATTAAACCTGAAATAAGTGTATTTGAATTAAGAGACAAGAACCCAGACTCATGAACTGATTTAATTACAGAATTTATTAATGAAAAATACAAATTGGGTTACGATCTCTGGAATGCTTGGAATATGCATCTAATTAATTTATGCTGTTTTGCCTGTTTAAGTCGCTAGTAGTAGAAAGACCGTATTTAGTTGTCACGTCGAGTTTTATCTTTAAGTAATCTCGACGTGCACTAAAACAGAGGTTCTCTAGTACATTGGTATTCCAAAAAAACCCACACACACAAGAAGTCTAAGTACCAGGCAACCATATTTTTCCACACATCTAGTGACATATCGTATAAAATGTCGTAATAAAAAAATGCTTAAGGAAAGTGTAGTACAATACCAGAATGTATACACACACAGTCTATATAAAAATAAAGCAAAGCAAAACAAACTAAATATGATGAAATAGTACTCACGATAGTAGGGCGTCGGCCATACTAAAGGGAAATGCCCACATCACACAACAGTTCAGAAATAAATTCCCGAATCCAACAATTTAAACCACACTCCCAAATCCCCAAAATAAAACTTTTTTAAAATTGGCAGAGTTAAACATTTGCACACAGAACCATAACAACAATTATTATAATTCATGTGACCAGACATACTGAAAAAGGATTATCCAACACAATATTTGTTCACTATATCGTACCTACAATACGTGCATCAGCAATAAAAAATATAATATATGATGTCAAAAACAAACACACCATGACCAACCAACGTTCAAACCATAATCCCAAAGCAAAGAAACTACTTTGAAACTGGCAAATAATTTTAAGTTCCCATCCGAAAGAACAGTGACTTTCATTTCGTTATGCCGAATGCTTGGCGAAAGAACAGTCACTCTTTGGTCAGACCCGGTTGGGGTTCGAACCCGGACCTCCCACTTACAGAACATTTAAGAGAAGATATAATTTGACTTCATGAAACGTTTCAACCTTTCTATATATTTTTATCAATTTAACCGTAAACCTCGATCTTCAACAAAAATAGACTTTAACTTCGGTACTTGATAATATCTGCAAGCGGACATCAAATCAAGGAAAAACAGTATGAACATGTGTGCAGTGTGGAGTCTCTGGTGTGCAGTATAACAAACAAGTACAGAATACCTGTCAATAAAATCACCTTAAGGAACCAGTAACAGTTACCTTTAAAAGCAGGTGGTTGTTAAGACAGGTTCGAACTTTTTGCACTGTTCGCGTATAACCATTGGTTGTTTATTGTGCGCCCGTTACTACGACCTTGAAACAGGCAAGATTTGATGCAATAACAACCGCATTCGGCAACTGGTTCCAGGAAGTGATTGCTCTAGAGAAAAAGATGCTATAGATATTTTATTTGCATTTGTAACTACGGCTCTGGTACGTCAAATTATTTTTTAGATCCCTAGGCAATATCATATTGAAGCTTTTCAGTTGATTATGAGTTTGCGACATTAAGATAAGCTTACTATTAGTATAATACATACAGGTAGTTTTCAATATTCTGATCCGGACTTTCCGTGCTAGATATGATCAATAAAAATAATATGTTGATACTTTTTCCGTATCTTTTAAAATATTGAATAAATTATGATATTTGAGATTGTGGGCTTTAATGATTTTTTTCTATCTATATTTTCCCTTGTTCATCTGAATTGTTTACATTTCTATTGAAATTTGTACATGCAAATGTGCTTGTATCGATCTAATCGTTGAAGTAAAATAGGAGTAGGTTCAATTTGTTTAAACGAAGTGATTTGAGTCAAGAATATTTCACTTATTTCGAGACGTCGCCAGCTATATACGAAGGTGCAGAAATTTTGCCTTTGCGTTGCACTGATTGTCTGTCTGTTCATCTGTCTGTCTGTCCGTGTTAAATCGTATCCGAGCCATATCTCATCAATGTTTTGTACGACTCATGAATAATCTTCATGGTCCAAAGGTGTGTCATGACCTTGAACCAAGTTCATATCTGAAAGGTCAAGATCGCAGGAAAACTTTAAATGTTAGGGGCGGGGTATTTGGCTCTCAAGTGAGAGTTCTAGTTTATTTTTAAAATTAACATGCCAAGAAATATGCTTAGAATGATACTGTTACAGCAAAATGAATCCCATAAACAACAGGTGTATTCTGTAACTATTTAATACTATTATTGAATGACCTAATGGTCTTGTATTTTGATACATAGTTGCATAATAACGGCCTCAAAAATACTTTTACAAAAACAAATTTAATGTGATAATATACAAATTGCATTGTATACATGCACAGTCCCTATAAAATACCAGTATTAAATACCTGTCTTGTAATTTTTTTAATTAATATACATATTAACAAATGGGTCTCAAAGGATACTATTTCAGTAAGTAACAAATATCATGTGATAAAACAACAATTTTTATTCTCCCATAATAGAAGGATACTGCAACTGTTACAGTTAAAATCGATGTGAAGAATCAACATTTGAATTTTATGTATGAAATACCGGTATTAAATGACCTATTTGCCTTGTATTTGTTTTAATTAACACGAACACAGACAGACAAACAAACAAATAAGCCTCGAAGGACATTACACCACAATCTCCCCATCCAATCGACCAACGAACTATTGATGTGACCTATACCATTATGATTTACCACAAACGTCTAAGATTGCATAAAGATAATCATCTTTTTACCCATATATGGCAATGTTTTGTGACGTCACACAGCCAATTTTAAAGCTTTCCAAATAATTATTGTTTTAAGTTTAAACACACTTACGAACAAACAAACGATTTCTCCATTAGTATTTAGTCAATAAAGTGCACAATTTAGAAATATACGCAATGTTGTTTACCAAAAAATCAAAGAAAAAGCCACATCAATGCCCAAGTATGGAGAAACTCCTAAAACATGTTCTGACGTCATTCAATTCTGTGACCCTTCCTGATTTATAAAACTATGTCATCAAAAGATGCAATGAAATTCATGTATAATACACAGATATTGATTTTGTACCATTTGTCGATAAAGTGTGACGTCATTCAATACAGCTTCTGTCGCTAGAATGTACGTGGGGATTATTTTTAGCGTAGTTTATCGATTTTTGTTGAAAGCTAATAATGTAATAGAAAATGATAAACAACAAATCTGTTACATTAATGCTACTTACAATGGGATTTTGTGTCAAGAGTTTCCATTGGTAGATATTTATAGATTTCCATGCAATTCTCAGTCGTCGAACATTTAAGGCATGCGGTTTATGGATCAATAGGGTACACAAGGTCGAAGATGGCAGACACTTGATAAGGAAAAAAACTAATCACATTTGGATTGAGGTGGCGGTTATAAGTAAACAGTATATTTAAATGTTATCCTTCTGTCCTTTCCACAATTGTTTTGTTTTTTAAGCAAATGCTTCCGCGTGTTGTTCCTTTAAACAATTTAAAGTAATCCTATATGTCAGGAAAGCCGCAATGATGAAGGTCTTGTGGCAATGACACCACAACAACCGCAACATAATGGTCGTTAGAAAATCTAATGTCTTCTTGCAAAAACAGGATTTAAATAGCAGGTAAATGATATGTTTGACCTTTGCAAACCTAAAGATACAAAATATCAATAAAGTCAATGTAAAGGCTATCAGACTATGTCTAGGTAGTTTTTATCAATGGGATACTAAAAATTTATAAAGTTTAGGTCAAATGTTGACCAAAGATACAAAATACAGACACATATAACGGAGGTACAAGAAACAGTTTGACACATACTTAATTACTTATTATACCAGTTTTAATTTAACAGCAACAGACGGCCTTTTCGGAATACAATTCTTCAACTGTAGTATACACACTGATTGAAATATATAATTTTGTTCGAAAAATGTACATATATAATTACAAAATGATATGACATGGTGAGGTTAAAGTAATTGCCTAGCCATTTACATATGAAATTGAAAATTTTCCAAATCACAACCCTAAAGCAAATTTTAAACCATGAAAACTGAGACATAAACTTTCAAGTTTAGGGAAGTAAGGCAGGGTGCTCCAGCTTGGTAAGCGCGCATCCTGTTCAGCTACCTAAACCCGCCACACGTGTAAAATCAAAATTGAGAATGAAAGGGAAACGGAACTATGGGATGTCAAATATAACCAAGGTTATTTTGGATATAGAGACTTCATTCTTATCAACAATATTGTGATGACGGCCATAAACTTTTTGAAAGCCTATAATAATCAAGTTTTGAATATATCATCTATATTTGAAATGTTGGTTTGATAAGTTTCTGAATGAAGTCATTAGAATGGTCTACAAATATTTTATATGTACATCATGTAAGTTATGACTTGAGGTTATATATGTTTTGCGTATGCGATGAAACCGAAATCAGACAAGATACTAGTGAATGACGCACGAGTGTTGGTCATATTAATGATAATGACCATAGAAATATTTTTTAAGTTTCATAATTCAAACTCAGAAACCGACAAGTTAGCATGAATACGTAGTCTTCAAGAAATCTGGAAGGTTTTGATTTGAAGAATGTGAATTAGAGTATAAGGACATGTATTTGTTTTAAACTCAAACTCGATGTTCTGATAAAATCAACTTGCTTATCTACAAGAACAAAAAAAAACTAAACGATAACGACCTTATTTTAATAATAAAGACGTATGTTCCCATTTATGATTAATTAATGCACGTAATTCAAATAATAAAAAACTACAGTCATCTATATCATCTGTATCAGTACATCTCTTACTTTGCCCTAAAGATATTCTCTAAGAACAGCTGTAAATGACATTTTTTCTATTTTCTACACTATTTATTCTTCCTTACTTTTCTAACCTTTGCCATGTGAACATGCTCCGGTTTATTCATGTTACAGTTTTGCAAGGTGACACAGCTCCATAGACACGAACGCGAATCGGCGAATCGTAAAACTACGAGCCTCAAGGTCGTTCATATTTAATCTTGTTTTCATAATTGTAATATGCATGTATCGTAACCCCCCGTCACAAGTTAAATGGTTGGTTAACGTTTTACACAGAACTTGGTGCACTACATGTTTACCATTTTGTCATAATTATGTTGCACCCCCCCCCCCCCAATCAGTTTTATGTTCCTGGTCTCGAAAATGGATTTGTGATTATCATTATCTTCCTTGTTTGTAATGTACTTTTTGTGTATGTCAATGGTTTTCCGCATTTACGTCAGCAGAAACGTTCTGTAGCTCATTTAATCTGCAGATTAGATTTTGCATATATGAGCATTGGCAATTTGCTTGATTTCAGAGTGTAAGTGACAATGTTGGATTAATTAGGCACGTCCGAATGAATTTCAATTTACTTCTGTCTACAATGAAACAGTCTATAAGGCCAACCAGATGAACCAGTAAAAGTGATCTTCATGGACAGGTGACCCCTATATACAGGTTCCAATAACACGAATAAGGAGCAATTAGGATCAAATTTTACTTGCCTTTCAAAGCAGATGATCCTTATACAGAAATGTCCTTTAAGGCAGGTTTGAACTGTACGAGTATTTGCAATTTGCTTGACATCAAAGTGCCGCTGGCAAATTGTTGAATTCATTAGGGACATTCAAATGAATTTCAATTTACTATATTTGTATCTATAGTCAAACAGTCTGTAAGACAAACCAGAGAAACTAGTAAAAGCGACCTTTATGGAAAGGTGACCCTTATACAATGTATACATGTTTAAATAACATGAATAAAGAGCAATATGGATAAAATTTTACTAGCCTTTCAAAACACATAGTTCTTATACAGAGGTGGCCTTAAGGCAGATTTGACTGTCAAACCTGCCTTAAAGTCACCTCTATATAAGGACCATCTGCTAATAAAGGCCAGTAGAATGTATCTCAATTGTTCATATTTATATTATTTGAAACCTGTATATAAAGGTCACTTTACTGGTTCGTTTGGGTGGTATTGATCGACAGGTTTGACTGTATATGTATGCATATAACATGCATCTTCAAGAAGTGAACTTGTTTCTGAATATTCTGTAGCACATACATATAACATAGCAATTAAGCACGAACAAAATTTGTAAGTGCAAATCATGCCATGACAACTTGATAATATAATCACCAATGCTTCAGCGGTTTAATATGTATTTTAAATTACTTTCATTATGATTGAGGGCACACGAATGAGAATGAATGACATGCTTGAAGTATGCGATATAAAATATGCATCAAATTCTCCATTCATTGGTTACTTGGCATGCCAAAATCGCACCCATTGATATCCCGGCTTTTACAAAAAGTCATGTTCACTGTGTTGTTTGTTTTTTCTTGAAACGTCTGCATTCATTGGTTGCTTTCCTTAATGAAAAGATCCATTGGTTCACACGCCGTACAATTCTGTCACGGATTGGAGGAGATCTGCTTATTATGAATGAAATAGTGTATGCTAATTATGTCCTTGAGCAGCCGACATTTCTGTCTGTCATGGTCGGATGATTTTAACGCCCTCTACTTCCTCAAGATATAAATCATAATTTGTAATTACTCTTGCATAACGTTTTAAATTAGGAAAGTCATTGTCTTAACTGTTTACATGTATATTAATAATTTTCATGACCATATTTTAAAGTTAGAAGACAGTTCGTGAAGCAATTTTGCAGTTGTAAGCTGTTTCGTGCATTTGCGCGTAATGTAGCTTTGTTCTCTGAGAACGTTTTGCATTAGGCCATTTATACAGTTTTGTTTGAAGTTGCACTTTTACTCAATATGGCATTTTGACTTCATGATATTCCATTGTGTATGTTCATTTCAAACGCGTGTTTGCACGTAATGTGACTTTGTTCTTTGAGCATGTTTTGCATTAAGCCATTTCTATAGTTTTGTATGCAGTTGCACTTTTACTCAATTTGGTATTTTGACTTCATAATATTGAATCGTGTATACTCATTTTGAACGCGTGATTGTTTTTCGTTTGTATAGAAATAAATATATTAATTGTTTTCACATGTTTTCTGGAAAACATTTCCACACAGTGACAATTTTCTCTCTATACACAGGACTGTTGATGATGTTTAAACAAGAAATTAAGTTAAGCACGTGAATTTCTACTAGGTAAATGAGATCCGGGTTCTGCTATTTTGCCAGTTACACCTGCTACACGTGTTATCAAAATTGAGAATTAAAAGGAACTATGGGACGTCAGATATATCTTGGGTGATTTTGGATATATTAGTTGATGATGTTTAAAAACCCCCATGTATTTTTACTCAATGTATTTTAATATTAAATAATATCTTATATAAAAAATTTGTATTAATTAATATAATCTTAAATCTTAAAATGTCAATTTTATTATATCTGGAATGATTATAATTCAAATTAAGTGGATATCATGTATTTCATTCATTTAAATGTATTAATGTTATACGAATTCCAATCTCTGATATAATTTTAGAATCAATCCCTTTATATGTCCAAATATAGGCAGTTAAATACATGAAACAGAAATGTCGTCATTATATAGATTTTGAAGTCACAGAGAGAATTAAAGACATACGTCATCATGAAAGAGCATTTGTGACGTCAAAGCCCGATTTTGTCTTTTAACGATTTATTGCATGTATATTATACAAAGCTTTTCTATACATATATGGACCAGTATAGATACAGTCGTCACGTTTAGCATTATCATGTTCGTCTTCAGCAGGCTATCGATTTCCTTTAACGAGAAATAATACAAAAGTTCTATTATTGTATCTATAACAGATACCATCCAGTACAACCTTTATTATATAGGCCAACAACATTGACCTGCCCGTTTGACCTTTCATTGGAGATATTCATAAAGATGGTCCACCCAATGAATGGGTAGTGTTAAGATACAAGTTAATACATACACAGTGCACAGGTTTACTCTATCACATGATGTATACAATTAACACCTGTGCTCCCTATACATAGATGTACTTGGTCCCTGATAAATATTTAAATAAAAGGTCAAGCGGACAGGTCAAAGATATTTTCCTATACGTATCTGAATCAGGCACGCCGAACAATGACTTACTGATACAATACACACAAAAATAAAGTTTTACAGGTAAATTTCTTTTTATATGGCATATACATTCCATTGTTGGTCAATTGTTAAGTATGAAAAGGTTTATATTTATTTACCCGACTTTAAAAAGTGGGGGTGTGGGTGGTAACAATATGCTACAAAAGTACTATAGTAATTTAACTATGTCAAAAAATAAATGCATTTGTAATTTTTCTTATCTCCAGCTTCTTTCGAAAGTTTGGGGTTTCGTTAAGAACTTTTTCATAGTGGGTGGCATATGTTCCTTGTTTCTTTTGTTATTGCCATGGATACTACTTAACTGCATCTCTGATTGTATCTTATGATATTTTTATGTTGCAATGGTTAGGGTTTTTCTGTAATCTGTTGCCTGATAGAGTTGACAATTGGCATGATTGTGCTTTCTGGTTGACAATTTATCCAACTTATGCAGCTTTTAATATCATTAGAAGTTTAGGACTCTTTTTAAAGAGGCATATGAACTTACAGGTGAAATTACTTTGTAAAAGTATACAACCAAGAACACAATATGTCAGAAAAAAGACAATAAAAATACATAAAATGACAATGTATAAGAAATTAAGACATGATTGGAAAAATACATAAAAACATGATATATCAGAAAACCTGGAAAGAGAAATTCATAAGAACATGAAAAACACAATAAGACAAGTAAATAGTTGATCAATTTAGATTATTGATGAAGTAGTTTTGCTGAAAGAATATTGCTACTTTACAATATTCTGATAAACATAAACAATCATAATGATAATATTGTTTATTAACGGTTCATTGGCCTTAGGTTAGGGATGCAGTGTGAAACTTGTCCAAACCACCAATCACAAGATTAGACAGGTTTTCTAAGTCCACTCAAGCTCCAGTTTAGACAGGTTTTGGGTTTACTCAGGGTCCAGTTTAGACAGGTTTTGGGTTTACTCATAAAAACACATTTTACCAGAAATACCTTGATTATTTACCCTACACTCTTAATCATAAATGGCGGATGTAGCTAGCTAAACAAGAGTCGCTTATCCTTCCGGAGCACCCGACCTCACTTCCCTGGTGGAAGTTCACGTGTCTAACCTAACTTGTCAGTTCCAAAGGTTTTACTTTTACTTTGCTTCTGGATTGTGATTCGGACATGGATTAGTATGTTTGTTTTTGATTAACTACGGTTTCAACTTTCTGTCTCATACAACAAAGTTTCTTGATAAATTTTAGGCTAAGAGCTACACCGTTGGGCTTCCTAACTAGAACTTTGTGGAATTTTTTTATCATTAAAATCTCCTTTAGAGTTCTTATGGATTCTTATTTCATTTCTTAGAAGAATAAAAAAACCAAACATACTAACCCATGTCCAAATCACAATCAGAAGCAAAGTAAAATGTTTGAAACTGTCAAGTTAGGCTGTCCACCAGGAAGGCAAGACCAGGTGTTCCGGAAGTATAAGCACCTCCTGTTTAGCTAGCTACACTCACAACGTGATTAATCAAAATTAAGTGAAAGGAACATGAAACTATGGGGCCTCAAATATATCCAGGACAATCCTGGCTACAGACACCATACTTATCAACAATACTGTGACGACGGCCATAAAACATTTTGAGGGCGCTGATAAGCATAGGCTTGCAATACCCTTATGTCAACAAATTATTTATAAGAAGCTTGCTTCGATGTATAAAGTTTCCATAGCGGAAACAAGCTTTAGCATAGCGTATTAATTCTTAAACAAATACACAATAAGCAGGAGAAGCTGGTATATTGCTGCATAGAAAAGAAAATTTGACAATAGAAAAATTAAAATCATCACGTTTGTCATACAGTTTCAAATGTAGCTTTTTGTGAGCGCCATAGTTGAGGTATAAGTTTAATTATGAAACAGAACATGAAGAATTAGTCGTACCTTTTATTTCCAGCTCACTATGGCATCCACATAGTCTCCAAATTTAGAATTGTTTAGAGACAGAACGTCATGTATATACTAGTTTTATAGTCATATCTGTATGTGGAGTTGAATGATTTTGGTGACAGTCTTCTCTCCAGATTTAACAAGGTTCTGTATAACTTCTGCTTCATAACAATAAAGAAATAAACTAGCGAGCAATGGCGCACAGTTGTGCCAAATTGAATACCGATTGTTTGTTGGAAAATTAAATCACCAAATACAACAAAAATGATGTCTATCAAAAAACGCGAACTTTTTGTTGATGGTATCTTCAGTATATTTTTGTTTGAAATCCGTATGATGCTTCACAAAATCACCAGAATCTCTGTTCAGCACTAGATATTTGTATCTCGGCTTACCGTTTTTGTGAATAATTTGTTTAAGACGTTCTTTCAAGTGTACAATGAGGAATAGTGGTGTTAAGTATAGAAAAATCAATACTTTTATACTTTTTACACGAGATAGCGTATCAAAAACAATATGTTCAAGTAAAATAATATTGCGAACCACATACTGTACAGATGTGCTTGACCATTTACAGGAACTCTGATATATTTATTCACCTTTGGACAGTCGTCTCCAAAACAATGGGGGATTTCGAAGATCAACTATTATGACCTCTAAACATAAGCATCTCTGCTTTATGTAACTGACCCCTTTTGTAATATCTGATAGTTAAAACATAATCAGGGCCCTCAAAAAGTTTCATGGCCGTCATCACAGTATTGTTGACAAGTTTGATGTTTCTGTGTCCAGGATTACCCTGGATATATTTGACATCCAATAGTTCCATGTTCCTATCACTATTTTTTTATCACACACTTGATGGGTGTAGCTAGCTGAATAGGAGGTGCTTACCCTTCCAGAGCAGCCGGCCACGCTTCCCTGGTGGAAGTTCACGTGTCTAACCTAACTTGTCAGTTCTAAAGTTTTTACTTTGCTTCTGGATTGTGATTTGGACATGGATTAGTATGTTTGTTTTTGATTTCTTCCAAATTTATTACACACGTGACGGGTGTAGCTAGCTAAACAGGATGTGTTTACCCTGTTAGAGCACCCGGCCACGGTTCCCTGGTGGAAGTTCACGTGTCTAACCTGACTTGTCAATTCCAAAGTTTTTACTTTGCTTCTAGATTCTGATTTGGACATGTGTTTTATCATTACGTATTGATCTAGTTTATCTAACATGCCCATATAAGTGGGTGGGGTTTACCTACCTATGGTATTATCATAATTAGTGTTTATTGTTTTGATTGATAATTCTATTACGTACATACTGATGTAGTAATTTAGCCACCTATAAGTAAACAAATAATTGAACACAATGACGTAATTGTCAATATTGTCATGACCAGCCATCTACCATCTATGCGTGGGTGATACAGTTTAATTTTATACCTGGTTTTTATTCAAGGTTATATTAAATCGTTACGATTGATCGAACCGGTGATATTTTACATACATTTACATTTAAACAAACATATTTTTGTATACGTGTGTGGTGTCTGTCATTGGGATTTACCTCAAGGAAATGGATCATTATTTTTGTTGTTTTTGTAAATAAAATACAAGAATGGGTTTTTCAATAGACGTCACACACACACACACACACACACACACACACACACACACACACACACACGCACACTGGCAGTTAAAACAATGATCCATTTGTTTCCGTCGCAATGGTACTGTGTATTTTATCACTTTAATAGTGTTTTTCCCTAGTCATTCTGGCTATCTTGTGTCAAACCTGCACATATAATTCGGTTGCAATTCTTGTTAACTCTCGTTATTCCCGGTAAATTTGCTGAATCATTAAGGAAGGTTGTGTTACCTTAAGATTACAAAACACATGCACTTCAAAGATTCATCTTCCTTATATTTCCTTCTTTACGTATTCCCCTTGGTTTCATCATGGTGTCCTAATTTTCTTTACGTGTTTTGCTTGGCTGGCATTGGTGTCCTATTTCTCCTTACGATTCTGCTTGACCCGTTTTGATGTCTTATTTGGTCTTGTTATTGGCAATCAATTCCTTCAATTAAAACTTTCGTATTTGTGTAAGTTTGTAGAGTGTCTATTGCAATAAGACAGAGTTCAAAACTTCTGAGCACCATCTTGTCGTGCCATGTACAGGTCTTACAATCTCTGTTCTCGATATCCGTTATCATTCATTTTCCTGTTTACATAAGGTTCCTAGCTAGCTAGTGGTGCAGTCAGTTTGTGGTCTCTATGACTCTAGCTACAGTTGGACGATTTTGCACATTAGTTGTAACTAATAGTTTTACCAAAAAAAAGTATAAAATATGTAGATGAAATCTTTATGCCTTGCTTATCTCTGTACTTACACATACAAATCAACCAAAGACATACCGATTCCTGTCCAAATCATAATCCAAAAAGTTAAGTAAAAACTTTGTAAACCGGCAAATTAAATGAACTTGACTTCTAACGGGAAAGTGAGACCGGGTGTTCTGGGAGTTTAAGCACCACTCATCTAGCTAGCTACACAGCTGTAAAACCAAATTGAGAATGAACGGAACAAAGATCTCTTGGTATCAAATATATCCTGGTTAATTTTCAATACAGATACGTGTAAATCATACTTATAAACAATACTACGATGACAGCCATAAAGCTTTTTGAGGGCTTTGCGATATACTTGTTTTAACAATTAATATGTAAGGCACAGAAAGCAACATCATATTTTATCACTGAAGGTTATACCCTCATCAATACTGCTTCCAATATGTTATGGTTTTTTGTTGCGTTTGTTTCTGTCATGGCGGCTATGGAACATTTTGAGGGCATTGACAAGTTATTTCACCAAAAATACTATTTAAAATATGTAAGTTGAATCTATATTCAAGTTTCATGTTTATTTTTGTTCTTCATCTTGTGCGTGATAGAGTGTAATTGTTGATCTGATTAGCATAATTATTTAGTTCCAAATGATTGAATTACATTCATTTTTACTCTAATATACTATAATTCATTATAATTCCATAGTAACAAGCACAACATTTAAAACTTTGGATGTAATTTTAATCATAAGAATACCACGTGGTAACTAACAAGTTCAGTTCATCAAGCTTATGTGTACCCCTGTAAAGAATAACTTCTCTTGTCCTATATCTAGTATATCTGAATTGCTACACAAAACACATTTCGAGCTACAAACCCTTTTGATGACTCTTTGGCATGATAAGAATACACACAATTATTGTTCCGAAAGGGTGAGTACCTACTGTTAGCAAGTTAAACCAGCCACGCGTGTAATTACAATTGAGAATGAACGGAACTTGAAACTCTATGGGACGTCAAATATATTTCAAGGGTACAATAGGTTCAGATACAGAGACATCACACTTATCAACAAGTTTGTGACGACGGTCGTTAAACTCGAGGGCCTTGATAACCTTTTGCTTGCAATATCCATGGGTCAACAATTTATTTGTAAGCTCGGTCTGATATATAAAGTTCCAGAAATGTAAACAAGTTTTACCACAGCGCGCCACAATAAAATGCAAGAAAGGAACACAATAAGAAAAAATAAACGTTGGCATCTGGCTTTACAACATTCACGTGAACTTCAGTATAGTTCGAGTAGTTTATCTTACAGATGATAATTATAAAGTTTAATCCTGTCCTACACAAATAGAGTTTAGCGTCTTGTTTTGTTTATTTAAAATACCAATAACTATGTTTGTTTACTTGCTACTGTCTATATAACTTTCTGTATAAAGATTTGTTTGTTGGCAAATGCATATTCAATGTCGTTTTATTGTCATGGTCACAGTAAAAGTACAGTTCTGCTTCATATTTGGACTTGAACCTCAATTAAAATACCTATAAAAGGATACATTTGAGCTATTTTACAAACGTGATGACTTCAATTTTTTTTTCTATTGACAACTTTCCTTTTGTATGCAGCAGTGTACCTGCTTCTCCTGCTTATTTTTACAATAAATACGCTATGCATGATAGCGCTTGTTTACACTCCGAACATTTATAAAACAGAGCGAGCTGCTTACAACTGAATTTTTAACACGGGAATGCTGCAATGTTAGGCATATCAAGGTCGTCAATAAGTTTTATGGCCGTCATCATAATATTGTAGATAAGTTTGATGTCTATGTATACGAAATTTTCATGCATATATTTGACGTCCCACAAGTTCCATGTTCCTGAATTCATATCAATTTTGAGTACACTCGTGGTGGATGTAGAGTTATTGCTAAACAGAAGGTTATCTTTCCCTTGGTTAAAGTTTACTTGTTCCACGGAACTTGCCATTTTTCAAAGTTTTTTTTTGTTTTGATTGTGATTTGAACATGAACTGGTGCGTTTCTTTTTTAATGCAAACATCATTTGATTGACATAAAGGCACTTAGTTCCTTAACAAGTACAAAAAACAGTAGCTTAACAAAAAGTACTATTATGAAGTACGTGTATGTGTAAGGGAAATATTACTCCTCTCTAGAAGAATCTTAGAATCTAGAAGTTTTATTCAAATTTATTATTATGCTGTGTCGTTGAATAACGTATTTTAAAAGATTATTTTAAAATATGCCGAAAACGTCAGACAAATTCCATTCTTTGCTTTTAACAAACAAACAACAAATACATTTAAAATAGCATTTTCAAATGATTGTCAAAAAAGGCAATAAATAAAGTAAAAATTTCAAACATTTAAAAAATTTAAATTATTTTTAACTAGAAACAGTCTTTTAGAGAAAACATGAATGAGATTCTTGTAGGATTCACGTAGTAAAATTTACATTACAAAGCTGTCATTCTATTTTTAAATTTTTTCAAAAATAAGCACAACATCTCAGGTATGTAGTCTGTGTTGTAACTAACAAACATAAGGTAGTATGACGTTACCTATACACAGATTACATGCTTCAAGGAGAAGTGTTTAACATATCAAAAACTCTGCATATATACTTTCTCTGACCCATATCATCCTAAGGGCACTGAAATATAAAATCAAAATTCAAATCTAAATATAGACTATTGTCCCAGATGAAAATTACATACACCGCCGTCCGCCGCTATCATATACATGTGTACAGTATATTGATCGCTTGAGTTCTTTCTGAAGACGAGAGAGAATCACTCTCTAACTATAATTACATTTGTAAATCTAAAATTAGCTTGGTTTTTCGCTGCTGTTTAGATTTATCGTATACGTAGAGTGTTTGATTTGTTACAATATTCTAATTATGATACATTATTGAATTTCTTCTTACATCACACTCATTGGTTGGTGCGGTGCTCCATTGTGGTTAATATGCATATATTGTATCTATCTTTAGCACAACTGTCTTGCTATTTACGTAAGCTTGGGAATTGACGCTGAACAATACTACACAACCAGCCATTGACGACAGGCAACCCTAACCAACCATGCAGGTTATTATGAATGGACCAATCAGAGAGCCTGTTACATCGCTACCAATTACCTGGAATGTGCTTTCAAATCTAGTGACGTACGAGTTGAAGCTGTGTGACGTCACCCGTTTGTTCCTCAAGACCTTCTTATGATCACGATAAAATATATTCAAACGATGGCCCAATTTTGTGAATTCTCCAAGTTATCTTGCATACGAGTCGGATGTATGGAAAACTGGAGTTTGGAATTTGAAGCCAGTTTATTTCCTACAACCTGGCTTTTCCGAGCGAATTGGTTGATTCTCCTGGAGTATCAACGGAGTCATTACAAGCTGCGGATACTATAGTTACAGAAGGTAAGGGTATTTTTACTACTTTCTGTACTTAGAAGAATTTTCGCAAAAACACGTGCGTTTTGTTGACATGGCATTAAGAGCTAGACATTTGTTTTTTTAATATATTTATTTTATATGTATTATTTATATAAGAATTACTTGTATTTATGTATTTATTTTATTGTTTAATTCAAGTTATATTATTTATTATATTCTGTCGCTATAGTTATAGTAATATTATATTTTGCCTCTCTGAAGCATTTTTCGAATTTGGGATAAAATTTAACTTTTAAATATTTCCTGAAGAATGTTTTATTTAGATTCACACACACACACACACACACACACACACACACACACACTGTGATACAGAGCGAAGGACAACTTTGCTATCATCATCATTGAATTGGAACTGTCCTTGATTTCAGTTTTACTTTGTGCTTATTTAGTATACATTATTATTATTATTATTATTATTATTATTATTAATTGAATTCAATATTTGTATAGTATAGTATAGTATATTCTACTCAAGCCTTTTTGGACATATATAAGTCAAGATTTGCGGATATGTTAGGATGCACGTGCGTTTGTTTACATTACATGTGTATAATATTATTTTCATAACAGTTCATTTAAAAAGAAAACATTGCATTTACGTTGTCACAACAATGCAACTATTTTAAACTAACTTCAATAGTAAGGCACGACTCTGAAACTGCATTGATTTTAACTAGGGTACCCAAATACTTAAAAGTACATTCCAGCTTCACGGTTGATTGTCGGACCATGCTTACAATTCAATAAGTTTAGTAGTATTATTCATTTCATTTGATTGAAATAACTACCATGTTGCCAATTCTATGATATTGCAAATTATTTTTTATTTAAATTACAAATAAGTACTCTCAGTATGTTAGTGTCATATACCATTTTTTGAATTTAATCATAAAATACATTCAAAAAATGGTAGATGACATTAGCATCATAACATAGTGTCCTTATCCTGTCTTGAGTTTTTCAACATTTTCATGTTGGTTTGACTTGGCCTCGGTATGTTAGTTTCTTTACATGACTTGTCTTGAGTTCTTATTTTTTTATTTTTTTTTTTTTTTTAGTTGTGTTCTTAACATTTTCATGTTGGTTTGGCTTGGCCTCGGCATGTTAGTTTCTTTACATGATTTGTCTTGAGTTCTTATTTTGTTTGTTTTTAGTTGTGTTCTTAACATTTTCATGTTGGTTTGGCTTAGCCTCGTTATATTAGTATCCTTACCCTGCCTGTCTTTGAGTTCTTATAATGTCTGTTTGTAGTTGTGTTTTTAACATTTTCATGTTGGTTTGGCTTAGCCTCGGTATGCGAGCATCCTTACACGATTTGTCGCGGGTTCTTATTCCGTCCATTTTTTGTTGTGTTCTTAACATTTCCATGTTGGTTTGGCTTAGCCTCGGTATGCGAGCATCCTTACACGATTTGTCGTGGGTTCTTATTCCGTCCATTTTTTGTTGTGTTCTTAACATTTCCATGTTGGTTTGGCTTAGCCTCGGTATGCGAGCATCCTTACACGATTTGTCGTGGGTTCTTATTCTGTCCATTTTTTGTTGTGTTCTTAACATTTTCATGTTGGTTTGGCTTAGCCTTGGTATGTGAGTATCCTTACACGGCTTGTCTTTTTGAGTTCTTGTTTAGATTTTATTGGTTTTGCCTGTGCATCTTTACTCCGTTACAAATTATTTAGGTCATTGCTTCCTTGTACACACATTCAAAGCACACAAATAAACACCGACATACTAAGACCTTTCTCACACACACACACACACACACACACACACACACACACACACACACACACTATTGTGGGCTTTAGTTTGAATGCAGGGATGAAGCGACAT
Organism: Anadara kagoshimensis; assembly: GCA_021292105.1. Taxonomy (NCBI): domain Eukaryota; kingdom Metazoa; phylum Mollusca; class Bivalvia; order Arcoida; family Arcidae; genus Anadara; species Anadara kagoshimensis. Next base: position 26,695,752 of record CM037870.1, on the reverse strand, counting down.
AGGTTAAAATAACACACACATACACACACACACACACACACACACTATTGTGGACTTAAGGTTGTATGCAGGGATGAAGCGACATAGGTTAAAATAACACACACACACACGCACACACACACACTATTGTGGACTTAAGGTTGTATGCAGGGATTAACCGACATAGGTTAAAATTAAAAAACAATAACACACAATGCGACACCAACAAATGATTCTGTAATAAAGAAGAAGCAACGCTGTTTACCCATAAATAAATAAATTAATAAATAAATAAATAAAAAATAAATAAATAAATAAATAAACATCCAAATCAATGAATGAAAATGTGAAAAAAATATATGCCGAGTAAAACGTCATAGAATAAAAATACATAGTTTGTTCTAAATAGACTCTATCTATATACCAGAGAATGTACATCAGGATCGATAGTACGTAAATAGTTCATACGAGATTGCTAAGAAAAGACGTAATACACTCAACGTATTTGCTGTATTATTGATTTTTATTGGGTATATGATGAAAGCAAGACTTGTATCGATCACAAACGGACTGTACATTACGGCTTCTGATGCAGGTAATGTGCGAGGGAGTTTAATCATAATGATCCTATATACGCATTTCTGATCCATATATATGTATAAGAATTAACTCACGAGTAGAAATGAAAACATACTTGATTCGTTACTAGACTTGTAAGATGTGATTTGGATTGTTCTTTTTTCTAACTTTAAGGTATGTTTTGACAATTTATTTTATATTTTGTGTGATTTTATAGAAAAAAATATAATAAGTTATGATATCTTAAAGATTTTGTACTTTGCAAAACTTTTTATTACTTTCCACTGTTTACTAGTATTAATGCTTTGATTGTTACAGGCCAATGGGTTTTTTATTTTTCGAAAAGTGATTTAAAAACAATATTTATCGTGTTGCACTTTGGAAAATTTTGCCGTTTTTAAAATACATTGATATCAGCATTTGATTATATTTTAATTTAACTGAAATGATGGTGCGAAATTTATTTATAAGTATTTATTGCTTTTTTGGAAGTTTTTGCACTTTGCGAAACTACGTTTTCGCTCTTTCTTAATTTTAATAAGCAATCAAATATTATGCATTTATTATTTAATCAATATGTGACATTAGTAAAAAAAACTTTTTTTCTTAGTCAAACTTGTTTTAAACTTTTAAACATGATATGAACTTTATTTCGTAAAAAGATGGAAAGCAATGGAAGACACTTGATAGTGCAGCATTGTTGTTGTTATTTATTTATTTATTTATTTATTTATTTATTTATTTATTTATTTATTTGTGTTTGCAAGTGCAAAACATAGTATGTAGGGGTTTTAAATTGAATTTAATTTTAAAACAGATTGATTAAGGTCAAGTATGATCATGTATGTGCCTATTGGCTTGACTAAAGTCGGAGGCTGAAGTGACTTAGAACTTTTAGAACTTGACAAGAGTTTAAGTCCAAATTTGTAGATTTTCTGCATTTAATTTAAGGTTTATTTTGACAACAATTAATTTACGGCTGTTGTGTTTGTTATTATATAAGTTTTATACCTCAAATATTTACCACCAATGTATAGCTTTCAGGTAAAAATCAGTTCAAGGATGTATTATTTTGCCGTTTGTAATCTATTGATGATAAAAAGAAATGCATTTCCTTAGGGAAAGATTGAAAAAGAAAACTTTATTTTAGATTTTATTTTTGATGTTTATGTATGCATTTGTTTATTGCATCTCAAATCAGTGCAACACATCTACCCTCCGGTTAATAATGTCTCTACGAATAATTAAAATTCAAACTTATATTTTTTTCTTTGGTTCCGAATTGTTTATTCTCTAATTTTTCTCTGGAGGACATGCTTTTCCAAAATTTTAAAATTTACACACACACACACACACACACACACACACACACACACACACACTTGGTGACAAGTACACGTAGCTGCACATGTACATGCAAATGCGCTTGTCATATAATTTTTTTAAATAAATAATTATAAAATTTATAACCGTGTTATATGACATTTTGATTACAAATATATGTATTGCATGCAGTCTATTTACAATTGTTAGGGAATACATGATATAATATTACTTAATGTATTTTAAAATTTCATCAATATTGGCTACATGTACATTACTTCCTTGTTTTACACACAATGAACCAGGTAACTTATTCAATTCAATTCAATTCAATTCAGTTTAGTTCAATTCAATTCATGAACTCAATTCAATTCAGTTCAGTTTAATTCAGTTCAATTCAATTCATTTAAGTTTAATTTTAATTCAATTCAATTCATGTAAGTTTAATTCAGTTTATTTCAATTCCATTCAATTCAATTTAATTCAGTTTAATTCATTTCATTTCAATACAATTCAATTCAGTTTGATTTAAATTAATTAAAATTAAATTAAATTAATTGAAATTAAAATTAAATGAAGTACATAAGCATACACTCATGATTTTATAATAAAAATAAATTGTATGATTGCGCATACATGAATAATAGGACACATTGAAGGATAACTTATCTCCCTTGGGAAGACAACACAACACTATTCAATTAACACCTTTACTTTAACAGGTGAACGGCCAATTCTGAACTTTCAATAAGGAAACTTTGTCGCTACCTCCAGTTATCATGGAAAAGAAGATTGGATTTATTTTATTACTAATTATTGTTCACTGCTATGTTGTGACCATAACAATTTCTGTACAATTGCCATAGCAATTTTTGGTTTGTTTTGCAAAAAATTATTATTATATATTATTATATAAAATTTATTTCAAGTTGAATTCAAATCGTTATTAACAACTTAGCAAAATTTATTCTAATAGATGTTTAGTGTTTAATATTTTGAATGTTCAAATTTTATTTTGAAAATTTTGAAAATTTGGAATGTTCAAATTTTATTTTGAAAACTTTGAATTTCATAACTGAGCATACATGCATGTATCTGTATTGCGTTCTAGATAAAACAAAGCGTTTGTCTTAACCAATGACACCAACAGTTAAAACTCCATAAATTTTTTTTCCTGAAATATTTTATTATGCTTTAAAAAAAATGATAATAAAAATTGGACATCATATGGCAATATGAATTACATTCGGAAAACAATGCTTACACCTAAAACGAATCAAAAAACCAGTAGTTAGAAATCTTTTTTTTTCTTTTCTTTTTCTATAAAACACATGGTAGATTATTATAAGTTAAGACTTCGCGTCAGTACTCCTGAGATTACGGCAACGGTGTTTTGAGTGCTTTGTTTAGCAACTGATAGACATTAATTTAGCATTATATCAGGAAATTTACATTCTTTTGCTTATACAAGTGTTGGAAACGTGGCCAGTGTAGAATATCTTACGTGAAACACAAGCCGTGTTTGATAAAAACGTCATTATTTGCGCGTGTGGTGTATTTTACTTCTTCTATTCTGCATTATAAATCTCAACAGCCAGAAGTCTTGGTATTATTGCCAGATTGTGGCATCTACAAAAATAAAAATAAATACCGGTACTTATAACTCAGAGAGAGAGAGAGAGAGAGAGAGAGAGAGAGAGAGAGAGAGACTATTATTATATTATTTTCATTTTTCAATTTTTGGAGAGAGAGAGAGAGAGAGAGAGAGAGAGAAGAGAGAGAGAGGGGGGGTTATTATTTATTATTTTCATATTTTCAATATCCCGAACGAAAACACTATAATTAATTGTAGAATTATTCAAATTAGATTTTTCGGAAAGAAAATTTGAACACATGTACACATTCAGGACTTGACATGGTTGTCTACATGATGTGACGCAAGCTTCACTGAAATAATTCGATCCATTGATCATTGATAGTGACTTAACTTAAGGTAATTACCTTAATTTAAAAAAAAAAAAAATTTTTCAAACTAAAACGGTTTATATAGACACAGAATAGCAAATGCACGTGAAACAATTCAATGCTTAAACAATTACATTATAAAACACTAGCTGTTATCTATTTTACTTCATATTCAATTTGACCATACACAAACTCATTTTTTTCTTATTTCATAGTTTGATACTTGCAAAATTGTACTGGGTTTTTTAAGCGACACCAGCCTCCGATAATTCACTTCTTGGTTTTGATCAAAACTTCAATTCAGCCCCACATATAACTTCTCGTCGAGTTGAAAAAAATGTAATAAGCAAGTTTTCATTAATAATAAATATCCGTTGTGTAAAAATCTTTTATATATGCAAACTTTACTTGTGAGGAATGTTGTTTATTCGCATGTACTTTTCTTTAAAATGTACTCCGGCGGCATTTTAAAAAAAAAATAAATAAATAAGTAAATAAATAAATGTAGTTTAAAAATCAGACACAGACGAGACAACAATAAATAAATAGAGTTATATAAAGTACAAGGTACAAATATTCAATAAAAATTACAACTTTATATAATTACTAAATAACTTCAAACTTACGTCTCCTCTGTTTTAACCTCAATTTCAGTATGGAACTTATGCGAGGATTTACAATAAATTAACTCAAGAGGGGAGAAAAATATGTCAACACATTTAATGCATTGTTCTGACACATTGCTCGTATTTAAACGTTCATGCATTTTATTTTAACTGACCGTCCAACCCCATATAGTAAACATTAGGTTCACCTACGTTTAATATGCATACATGACGTTCTAGTACGGCATCAGTTTTGGGAGCAAGTTTAAAACATTCCTCCAAATAAGTTTTCAACGTATTGTTTAAAGCTATGACGTCACGTTGGTAAGTAAGGCGTTTGCATTTATGTTGCATATATTTCATTAATTTTGACCACTAAGCTTTCAAATACAAGTGATCAAATTTCAAGGCAACCGAAGTCGATAAATATATGACACACATATATCGAATCACATCAGATGCTTAAGAGTATTCTCACGAGGACGATTGCATTGTTCACAGTAAACGATTTTCTGAACATCATTTGGAAATGGTCACATGTCAAAATTTAAGTTGACTTATTAAGCATAATTGCCGAACGGTTGCAGAATCGAAACCGGCGTTGTATTAAGGGACCATGGAGCATGATGACACATATCGAGTTTCACGTTGTTACCAGTGTAAGTACTATATCCGACTCTCATCATCAGATGGCGAGTAGAGAGAAAACAGACACCATAATTTGTGGTTTTTATGAGACGCGTTATTAATTTAATTCAATTATTATTGAAAATTCATTAATTTAACCTTTTATATCTTTAATATCATTGGTGAGGATATGATTGTTAATTTTCCACTGTATAACCCGAACAGCTTTCACAACCGCAGACTGTTATAAAAATTTAACGATGTAATACGAGATGCAATATTATACCGTGTTTAAATTTAATTCAGAATTTTTTTTGTTTTGTTTTTGAAGATGGACAGTTTATTAATAGAAAGTAAAACTGAGATTAAAATGAAGAATAATTCAGAATTCTTTATTCAAATATACCCAGTGTAATGTTTCATACAAAATATATTCTCACATTCTCAAAACTGGACTCTTAGGGAAATAATGCTACTCTCAGTATTGGCCGTGATTATTTTTCATGAAATGACCAATATTGTAGTTTATGATACAAATGTTTAACTAAATCGGTATCTTACCTAATGAACAATTATTTCGCATCATTTAAATTTTTTCATTTATTAAAAATTTTGAAAAAAATAAAATGAATTTAAAATTGATGATTTCAAATTAATTAAAAGTAAAGAAAGCCTTGAGGACGTAAGTTAGACCCACGTGGAATCTCTGTCTGGCAACATTGAAACAATTAGTTATGACAAGAACCGCGAAAACATCGAGGAGTCTCGCTCTAAACTGTTGAAAGAGTCCCCTACCTTTGAGAAATTTTAATTAAAATCAAGTACCTGCATTTACATAACTTGACAAACAAACTGCCATGCCGTAGTTTACAGTACAGACCTGTCGAAAGTTAAACACTGAATTAGTGCCAAATTGACACTTTATCACCACCCCACCCCCCTCGTTAGCTGCCTGTCGACAGTTCTTTGGTATCTATCTATCCACCCCTATCGGAAGCTCTTCGGCCACTAGCTCCCAACATCTTGGCCACTTAGCAGCCAAGTTTCGGCTTTCTTTTTACTTAGTTCAGTGTTCAAGTTACCTTTCGATTGACCTTGTCATGTGTACTCTAAGCTGTCATTGCTCTCGATTGCATGTAAGTCGCAGTTTTTAAGTGTATTATATAACGACTTTTTACAAATTCTGTCAGGTCATGGTTTGATTTCAGAATACATGTATTTCGATAGGTCTTATATTATTTTTTACATAATGATAATTTTCATCTTAATTTTTTTATCGAGACTGACACTGTTAATTAGTTTCGTTGCTAAGTAACATTCTCAGTATCTGTTCATTTTGTGTTTTCTTTATTTGATCATTATTTAGGTTCTTATGTCATGTCTGCGTTTAATCTCTGTTGTTTTAACCATTGAAGTTGCAATGCTATATATTTGTCATTTTCCATTTTTAAATTTGTTAAATTGTTAAATTTTATCGTTCAAACAATCATATATGACTATTGTCATATACAATATTTTTTTAAAAATGCATTGAATGATAAAATTTAACAAAAATGGTATATGAAAAATGATAAATGTATAGAATGATGAAATTGAAAATAACGGTATATTACATGTCAAATTTAAAGAAAATGTGTATGTTGCCTCACTTAAGCTTTTGTTTGGATACCTTAAAAACCCATCCTACTGCATTCCGTCCGTTCTTCGGAGACATTTAAAGACCATTGTTATTTCATGCTTTTGGTTCCTTAGGGACATTGACCTTTGCTTTTTCACAAGAAAATTGGACATAGCATTGATTAATTAATTAAATAATTTTTTCCCGGTCCCTGTCGGTAGATATTTTTCTAAAACAAAACAATATCTATTAAAACAAAGCATAAAGATTCAGTTTTCCTAAACCATCTGTAGTCATAATTTGATCAAATAAGCCGCACGTGTATTTAGACACTGTAAGAGCGGTTGATGTATAAAGCAAGCGGCTGCATTGTATTAAGCAACGTTTAGGAGTGCTGTTTGTGGTTTACGCGTGATTCGTTTTTCCAAAATGCAAATCACGTAACATGCAAAATCCTTATTGTAAAAAAACGATGTATTAAATTTGAATGGTTTAACAAATTTATAATATTAAAAATTGTTGGTTTCATGAAATGCAACTAAAATTATCATGTAAGAAAAAATTTAAAATAAAATCCATTTTGTAATACCATGACATATGTTATAATTTCAAAGTGTGTAACTCAATAAAGCACATAAAAACAAAATTTCCGTTCGATGGTTAAAAAAATTTAAATAACAGATAAACAATATTTAAAAAATAAAACAAAACCACTGACTGACAAACTAAGTGTTTCTTTTATAAATTTTAATTATTTTTCCCGCCATTTTGGTTAATGCATTTAAAAGGATATGATACAGGGGATTCCAAAAGTTAGTTAAATTATGCAAGAAACTCACATTGAGAGGGTTTGTTTTCAAAAAGTGATGAAAAGCAACTGTTGTAACCTTACGATAGCATGGTATTGTCTCCTGGTTTACGTCACTATGTCAAACAGTAGACGTTTCCAAGGTGTCTAGAAGTTGTTTAGCGGCGCTAAATTAAAATACGTCATACTGCTTGCATGCATGTTTGGTCTCTTACAGCTGTTATAAACAATCCGACAGTTCTACCAATCTGAAGCTGTGGTTGATAGTATATACGCTAAAGTACACGTATTAGCGTTTTACGACAAATGCTACTTGGCATGTGGTCATTCATTGCCTGTGGTCTACAACAGTGTGTAAGCTTTAAAATGAAAGTAAGGAGTGATTAAGATTCATTTAAGGTGATATTGGCCTCCAGTACCTTTAGTAAGAACTAGATACATTTGAGGTTCTACTAACTTCTAGAACATTAATTCAAAACTGAGCATTTTCGTGCAGCTATAACCAAATATTATCAACTAGATCTCAATGGATTTCCGTTATTGCATATTTCCAGGTTTGCAAACAACAGAATTTTCTAAAGACTCGGCAGTAGTGTCAGTAGCATCGGGAACTTCCACAGTGTCTACATCACGTTCAGTATCAGCATTTGATTTTTCCAGTACCCGTACCCAGGGTAACGGAAACTCTTCCAACACCAAAAAGAGTACAGATAACTCGATGTTACTTCTACAGTCACAGGTAAGTTTGTTATATAGAATAAGTGAATATTGCGTTTATGTCCCAGTAAAGGTTATTTCACTTATATCAAAACGGTACCAGAATTAGATACATGTAAATAGAAATCTATTAATAGTGAACTTAAACCAATGGACAGAGATTCTTTTATGTTTGTAGTAGCACTGCTAGGTCTATACAGTAATAATAGCACTGGTAGCGAGATAATATATATTGCATTTTGAGATATATACTAAACATATACGTGTTTTATAGTAAAACTGATTTTATAAGTTAAAAGATTTGTATTCACTTTAACAAAGAACGTACGAACTCTAATTTTACTCATTAAAAAACTGAGTGGTATCATTAAAAAACATAAGTGGTTTGTCCAAACTAGCACAAACCGAAATTGAAATTTTCCGCTCATCAACTAAACGCATTTCGACTTATTAATTGTATCCTGACAATGTTTAAAAATGGGATGGTGCGGTAATTTCATTATTTTTGTTGAGGTAACAAATTCAAAAATGAAACATATGGTTTATTTGTCTGAATGGTGAGATGACATTTCATTTATCAGGTTTTGCACGTGCATTCAGATTGTGTAATATGTGCTTTAATAGTCAATGGATGAATACCGATTATCATAGATATCATGTACACAATATGGTCAATATGCATAATCAGTCTTAGACCAAAATGTCTGCACGTGAATCCTATTGAGTTTCACAAGTAGGCATATGCATATATTTGTCACTTCTAAATGGATAAAAACACATTTCATTAATTCAATTAAATTAATGCTTTCCGTCAGGAAAAAAAAGAAATCACAATTGAAAGTTTTATTATGATACTTTTGGTGTTATTTTATACAGTTGGCCTTGGTTATTATGCAAAATTTAATACTGAGCGTTGTGCTCTCCACTCAGTCTGTGATAAAACAGTCTATCTGCTAAATGTAGAAACTTCTGTCGTACAGAAATAAACAAATTCATTTTAGAGGTATTTCTCAGAATGTTAACATATATTCTGAAATAAACATGTAGCTTCAAACCATTAACTAACCATCTATTCCATTTAAGGGGATATTTTAGTATCTCTTACAAAAAATATTACACTTTAAAATTTTAAATAATTATACCTACTTATTTCATTGCAATATATCCTTGGACAGTTTAATGAATTTTTATCATTATTCTTTCTAAGCGAGTGATCTGCTGCGCCTTCTAAGAATATTTGAACCTTTATGGCGTTTGTTACCATGCAAAAAACTGTCTTTGAGTATTTTGTAACTCTACTTTGCAAATCCTAATGTTTCTTATGAAATACCCCTTTTCCTTGATGATAAATATTCAACGGTTTGTATTGTTTTATTCATTACAGGCTTCTTATAGCCAGCCATCAGGGTTTTCAACAACAGATTTTGGTACCAGATATACATCTTGTGGTATCCAACCAACAATGACTGCAGAAATTGGTGTGTTTCCATCTGGTGTCGACCTTCCACTACCAGATTATAGTGGAGAAAATCTCTTCCCAGCAGAGGAAATGAGTACAGAATCATTCCAGAGTGGATTTGATACAAGTTGCTATCAAGGAACACCACACACGCAATCCCAGACATTTCCAGAGACGTACAGCTATGAAGGTACCTTTATGTTTGACAAAGATGCTGGGAAGCAACTTGGTATGTTGATGGAACAGACAGAGAAACCACAGTGGAAAGTATGCAACCAAAATACACCGAGGCTACCATGTCCTACGAGGGAACTTTTCAAAGTTTCCATTCTCCAGAATGTGGATTTCTTCCTCAAAGATACAGCAGTAGTACCACCACAAGTACTGCAGCAGCACAAAAATCATTTCAGAGGCCAACAGTATTTACACCACCTCAGGACATCTTTCCACATCCTCATCAACACTCGCCTGTAGGATTTACAGATCTGGATCAAAAACAAGCCTCTTTTCAATCACAAGGTTTGGGCGAGACATCAGGTCTTTACTGTCGAGATATAGCTGGTTTCCAGAGTTTTGATCCAGGTTTCTATGATAACCGATCCTTACCTCATACTGATAGTGGATATAATATTCCAGAAAGATCTCTTGGCGCAGTATACAGAGGTGATCCACAACCACAAAGGCAGCATTTTCCTAGAAGACCATCTTTGACTATCCCAATGCCTCCTAGAACACCAGAAGGGTAGGTACAACGTCTGCTTTTTCTTTTGTTCATTGAAATCATCATCGTCTCTCAAATGTTGAAATTCACAGAAATTGTATACTGAGGTAAATTTTATTTTAACCACTAAAATATACTATGATAGATTGTTAAATGCAAAAATAAACAGATTGTGCCAAAATTAATGCTACTCAAAACAATACAAGCAGTTCTTTTCCATATTTAGACCTACACTGCCTAAGTCAATCATTTTGCTACGTGTCAATTCTTCGAATTATGTTGTTTGAATGCAACATTTTTTCAATCTTTATTTCAATATTCTTATTTTTTTCAAAATTGATATTTTTGGAAAAGGATCTCATTATCTACGTCTTGAATTTTATTTACTTCTTTCTTATGATTATTAATTATTTTTTGTAGCATGGACCTTCCAAAATATCCACTTCAGTCCCCAACTACTCCATCAACTCCTAGTTCAACACGTTCTTCACCAGGCAGAGAACAACCACCAAAAGAAAATCGTTGTTGCAGTATGTGGTGACAGTGCTGCTTGTCAGCACTATGGTGTTCGAACCTGTGAAGGATGTAAAGGATTTTTTAAGGTTTAACTTAGGATAAATATAAAGTATATATAAAAGTTAATGTATAATCTTTACTAGTTTTACAGTACAAGGGAGATAACTCCCAACTTCCATTTGACTAAATGTAAGATGTTCGGTTCACAACACAATTGGAAAGTATTAAATGAATACGTAGTCAATACATCTGCTGTTTTATTGATCAAACATAATGAAAAACTCTTAATGAAACAATTGTAATTAAGTGAAGTATTTTCTATACATGTATTTTTGTAGCGTACAATTCAAAATGCAAAATATATTGTTTGACAGACAAATTGCCCTGTTACTTTAAAACTCTTAATGAAAACAATTTTAATTAAGTGAATTGTTTTCTTTATTTCTGTAGCGCACAGTTCAGAAAAATGCAAAATATGTTTGTTTGGCGGACAAAAAATTGCCCTGTAGATAAGCGACGCAGAAACCGATGTCAATTTTGTAGATTCCAGAAATGTATGGCAGTTGGGATGGTAAAGGAAGGTAAATATTCTTAACAATTATAGAGATTTAGAGATATAGTTTGTTACCCTTAAAATTTTACACCAATCACATATCACAATAACTAGTGCTTGCTGCTAGTTAAAATGTGAAAATCCTCAAAACCTAAGATATACGGCCTCATGCAAAGTTTTTCTTTAACTACATTTGGTGAAAAATATTTTATTTTTTTTATGTTTTTCAACCCTTTTTTGTCTTTTTGGCCAAATCAAGCACTGTTGATGCGGAATTGAATTTCGAATTGGCCGCCTTGTGCTGTGAAAATAAAAAGTATATTGTGCAATATATCAACACATATTCCCTAGATTGGTTTCAAATAGCTCAACAGTCAATAACTATATTTTTACATTTTTTTAAATCTATTTAATAATTAAATACAATGTATTATATTATTTGTAGTTGTGCGAACAGACAGTTTGAAAGGTCGACGTGGTCGTCTGCCATCAAAACCAAAAAGTCCACAAGAATCTCCACCATCCCCTCCAATTAGCCTTATCACCGCCGTTTAGTACGTGCACATGTAGACACATGCCCAGACATTCCAAACTTAGATTACAGAAAGGTAATTATTATAATGATGTTATCAAAATTTAGTTTTCTATTTTGGCATTCTGAATGCTTGTATTTGAAATGTAAATGTAATGTAAACTTAATATAGCTGCTATTCTAATCAAACGTTTCAATTATATGCATCATTGTATTCATATACTTTTCATTGCGACACTTTTCTTCTAGAACATTTTAACAAAGAATTGAAATGTAGTTTAATGTCCTTCACTTTCTTGTTTTAGCCATGATGGTTAAACCTTTATAATGTACATGCATATTTAAAATGTGTTTTCTATAAGGTATGTTAAATTTATAAATCTAACCCGATTTGTTTCCTTTTTTCAGTTCCAAGTGCCTTCGGGAGATCAAAGTCCGAGCTCTAATCAGGAATATTTACAGCTCTTCTATGACCTTCTTATTCAATCTATTGACATCTTAAAAACATGGGCAGAAAGAATTCCAGGATTTACAGATCTGTGTAAAGAAGATCAGGATTTGTTATTTCAATCAGCTACACTGGAATTATTTGTACTCAGAATAGCATTTAGGTAAGCAAAGATGTTTTATATATCTATAAAAACATAACGACATATATTGTACCTTTATATTACGGCATATTATTTATAACTGTGTAACCTCTTAAGTTTTATCGTTAAAATACAATAATTTTAACGTCTCTGTGTGAAGATTCCCTGGATATATTGACATCCCATACTTCCATGTTCCATTCTATTTCATTCATTTCTTTGATTACACACATGGCGGATGTTGCTTGCTAAGCAAGAAGTGTTTACCCTTTCTGAGCCCAGCTGCACTTCCCTGATGGAAGTTCACGTGTTTAACCTAATTTGATAGTTTCAAAGTTTTTACTTTACTTCTGGATTGTGATTCGGACATGGAGTAATATGTTTGTATTTGATATCTTTTAAGAGTAGAGTCATTCAATCCCATGATTAAAAGCCTTCCAATGGAACTTTAATAAAAAAAAGCAGATTTTACTCCTGCGTCCATTTAAAGTTGGTAGATTCATACAAGCAGTCGATTGTCTCTGTATGCGATTTTCTTGTCCTTTTTTGCTGTTTATATTAAGTTATGTCCTTTGGTTGATACCAAGAAATTGTTTTTCAGTCACACGTCTTTCTAATAAAACCAAACTATATTCTTTAAGAACTTCTTTGTCGATAATGATTCTATTGTTTTATCTGTTTTAACTAGTATACTATTTTTGTTTAAACAGAGTACAGCCAAATGATGAGAAGTTGGTATTTGACAATGGTATAGTTTTACATCGACAACAATGCTTGAGTGTATTTGGTGATTGGGTCAACTCTATCATTGAATTCGGATTGTCATTACATCGATCAACGCTTGATATCTCATCCCTGGCTTGTATGGCAGCTCTCTCTATGGTCACATGTAAGTATCTACATAATTTACCATTTTGTTGAAAGATAAGTTTGTTTAACTTGCAAAGATACATTTTCCATTATTTACCTGACATTATATGCTTTTCTTGTGAAGTATGTGCGTGTTGGAATATAGCACTTTTTGTCACAGTTGACATACATTTCTTCATTTTCTAAGCTACAATGGAGTTAGAAATAAAATATCTGAAGGAATTACCAAATTATTAAAAGAAATAAAAATATTTGGTTTCATCGTATGGAGAAACATTGTTATTTGTGCTGATATAATACACAAAAAAATGATTTCAAATGAAAAGAAATGACAAATTAAACAAAAAGAAATGATCAAAGGAAGTTGGAAGTTAAAGTTACATTACAGAAATGTGTGACCTGTCATTAAAGTTTATCCCTCTCTTTTATTTCTTAACATCTGTACATTAAATATATTTTGTCTCTTTTAGTACGACATGGCCTAAAGGAACCTAAAAAGATGGAAGATTTGCAGATGAAAATTATAGACTGTCTCCGGGACCACTGTACTTATAATAGCAGTGCCCAAAAGAAACCCCATTTCTTCTCCTATATTCTCGGAAAAGTAGCAGAATTGAGGACATTAAGCCGAGAAGGCCAACAAAGACTTTATTATCACAAATTAGAGGGAGTGTTCCAGCCACCTGCACTTATAGATACTCTTTTTTATCTAGTGAACTACCTTTTTAAAAACGGATCCTTCATCGATACAATCTATATAATTATTAGTATTGGAGACTTATTTTTGTACCAGATAATTTTTCCTTCAGAGTTGTGTATTTAATACATGTACATTATATGTTAAACGTAATGAAAACTTTTCTTAAACATTTTGTGATGCCATTTGCGTTTACAAGTAATTTGAATAGTGCCATTTATGTGATGTGATGTGATGTGACGTTACCTGGACTAAATTAATTTAACAGAACAATATTGTGAAGTAATAATGTTTTTTTTTCATTTACTTTGAGTGATTTGATGTCATTGTGACAATTGTGATGTGTTTATTATTACAATATAAAATATTAGTAATATTATTAATGTGACTTGGTGGATATTTATTTCAAAACGTTAAACGTGCACATGATTTCAATTGAGAGTTCAGTGAAATGACTTACTGAATATAGTAGTGACTGTTCCGTTTATGTTGTAATGTTTAGTACGATGGCATATAGTAAAACGTTGATGTTTTTTTGAAGTAGTCTTTTTGTAAATTGCAAAGATATTTTATTTATTCTTGTTTTATTGTTGAAGTTGTTGATTAGGATTTTGTTATAAATATAAAGAAAAGGGCAACGGCAATAAGTCATTAACCGGTGAGAATAGGAGCATCGTTTTTTAGCCTCTTTCACAATTTACTTTAACAAAATCTCATATTTTTTCAATTTTCATATTGAGGAAATGCCAATGAACTAGTGAATATCTCACTTTTTTGAATCTCACAACAGAATCTCATAAAGTTCATTATGGTATTATTAAGGACATTTTAAGTAGTGATTTGGAATTTGAAAACACTTCTCCATTTCGAACCGAATGCCTAAGTTTTTTTCAAAATAATTCATTTATTGATACATATGAAATGAAATTCATTGACATTGAATAATTGTCGTGTCATGATCACACATAGTTTATATAAATAATTTCAGTGTTGTAATTTTATTTTCCATTATGTTGTATTTTTTAAATATTTCAGTTTGGTTTAATTTGCATATTGTTTAGATATTCGCTTAATCCATATATAAATATGATACAAACTATGTCTGTCGTATGTTTTATTTCATAGAAGCTCATTTTGATACTGTCTGTTGGTTGTGTAATTCATATGGTACCACAATTTGCGAATTTTATAATGTTGATATGTAACAAGGGAGATAAATATTGTTAAATGTTGATATGTAACAAGGGAGATAATTTTTGTTTGATATTCATTTTTGGTTAGATGCTGTAATACTTGCTTCCAGATATTTTAACAATCATTTTTCAGTATTTATTTGCATTTTTGCCGTAGTGACATGGAGAAATTGGTATCAATTTTTCACTTTTTTCTATTTGTTTCAACTGTATTTTCTGTTTGTCTCGAAAATCTGTAAAAAAAAAAATGATCTAAATACTTATTTTTCTGCACTTTTACCGAATACAAACATTGCTTTTAGATCCAGTGAAAGAAAAATGTCCATAAAAAATTATTTCAATTCCATTTTACTACTTTAAGCAATTCATAGCAACTCAATACTACCAAAAACACTAGGTGTAAGCTACTACTATCCCGGTAACGATTCACATTTTATCATGCATACTACAAAGCCATTTTGCCCTCATCATTTATACCATATTACATTTCATATACATCATTTCATTTTATATTTAATTATTTTCAAAAGATTGAGAACAATAGTGTTTTTAAAAATAACATTTATGTTTATCACCCTTTAGTTTACGCCTTCGTTTAACATCCACATCACAGTAATTTTTCAACCACACGCTAACTACTTTCCTATTTTTATTAGAGAATTGCTGTGCCGTTTTATTTTCGTTTAAGAAAAGAACGTTGTACTTATTTTCTTTAATATTGTTAACCATTGACTAAAACGCACATAAATATAATATCATTAACATTACTCAACTCCACATCAATAACCCACCCACCTATCCTATATTTGATAAGAAGTAACTCGTTCCATTTATTGTTGATATTGTTTGATGCTAGTCATTGTTGTTTCAAATGTTCAAGTTATATTCTTGATTTTAGTATTCTACTGTGATATTTTTATGTTAAGCTTTATAAGTGCTAACACATGTATAGTGCTAAGAATACTTGGTATACTAAAACTTTGTTCATCAAAATGGCTTGTGGCTTTGGTGTCAGGTGTTCGAAGCCCGATTAGTGTAATCAATTGATCAGTCAAAATTTGAATTTTGCATAATTTCAGATATATTTTGAACGTTTGAAATGTCAGACATGAACAAAATTACAATCAAACTAAAGCACATTGTAATAAAAAATATCGATTCGATAATTATATTTTGATTTTTATTCATGTTTTAATTTTTCTGCTAATCACTGATTAAGCTAATCAAGTTTCGAACAACAAGGTCCAGGTATCTACTCATTCTGGACACATTACACTAACATTACAAGCCTGCAAAGGTTAAAGGTTGGGGAACTCTATGAAATATCAGTATTTAAGTTTAGACGGTTTTAGTATACCAATTATCCTATATGTGAAACGTTTTTAATTATTATTTTTGACTATTTTTTCTTATGTTGAGTTCAAATGTGTACCTGTAAAGTGTTATATAAAGATGAACTTACTAATAACTCTTAACAATAAACTAGAAATATTGACTTTATGATTGCAATAAACATCGAACACATATTTAACTTTTTTCTTCTATTCTAGATAATAATATATTTTCTAAATTTAATTTTTGACTAAGTTGTTAAAATCCTAACCTCAAACGCGTTTTGCTTGATTTTACAGTATAGTCGCAACCTAATTTTGCTTGATTATAAGCATATCTTTACTAACATTTGGAAAGTACCTGATTTTTGGGAATTTTTACAATTTTGAAATACTATACCGTATATCTTTATAAACAAAGTTAGAAATAGCTAGGCAGTAATTCGGCAGCTAAATATCAGAGGTTTAAGTACATGCCAAATTCGGGGATTAATAATCTTTGTTTCCTACAATGGTTCTTTCAAAAAGTTGGGTCAATATATTTTCTTCTAAGACAAACCATTCAATCAATTAATTCATACCGTCCGTATATGGGTATGAAGGAGGGAATCGCGCAATGCATTATTTAAAAAAAATGTTTGGGTTGTTTTTTCTACGTAGGATTTATAGGAAGTTCTGAATACCTAATTGATTTGAACAGCACAAGTCAGAAAGGCACATTTGCATTTTTTGTTGAAAAAATTGCTTTATTTTTAATTTTTAATGTAGAATTATGACCAAAGTGTTTTGCACTTTTTGATAGTTGACCAATTTGTACCACACTACTGAAATGTCTAGGTGGGTTGAGCTAAGCTTAAACCCTTATAACACAATCATGTTTCGTAATATTTGATACCTGATAGATATAAACAATAATAAAAGAATGTATATAAACAACGTGTGCTTTGTTGTCTATTTATCTATAACCAATGGTATATGGGCAAATAACATTGGGATATTGCAAGCCTAGCCTTATCAAGACCCTAAAAACGTTCTATGGCCGCCATCACAGTATTGTTGATAGTGTCCAGGATTGCCCTGGATTTATTTGACGTCCCTAATTCCATGTTCCTTTCACACAATTTTGATAACACACGCTAGCTAAACAGGAGGTGCTTAACCTTAACCTTCCGGAGCATCCGGCCTCCTTTCCTTGGTGGAAGTTCACGTGTCTAACCTAACTTGTATGTTCCAAAGTGAGGTATAAACCTTGTTATCGTATAGATATATTCACGCGTTCTTTTTTCCAGACCACCTTTATATATCCATATTAATATTATATAGACTATTCAATGTTTATAAACAGTCTGCCAAAATATCGCTGACGGGCTTTAGATACAGCCAAACCTGTCTATTAAGACCATCCAAGCGAACTAGTAAGTGACCTTTTTGGGCATGTGACCTTTATACACAGGTTCAAATAATATGAATAAAGAACAATTGGTTTACAATTCTACAAGCCTTTTTAACTAGGTCGCCCTTATATAGATGTGACCTTTAAGGCAGGTTGGACATTATACGCAAGAAAAATATTGGGATGGATAATATGTCATCGCGGTTGCTTTAATGCATATTTGATACGCCAATTTAAAGCTGAGAAAGGGTTATTGGCACTATCCACAGATAGTGTTCCGGAAAAAAGACGAGAGAACACGTGATAAGCAGGTGTTTAGATAAACATGTTTTGTAACTGCAATGAAACCAATAAACTGCAAGACACTAATGAGTAACAAACTGTGAAAACATACTGAGGCAACTAGATTAACAAGAGATCATTTCATGTGGTCAAGGAAAACCATGACAAATCGATTTTAAACATTACATATTCATTTGATGACAGAACTAACCAACGAAATTGAAATATAGATATTTGTAGCTGGAAAATTAATGGGTATAGCCAATCGCAAAATCAAACACAAACATATATATCCATGTCCAAATCCTAATAGCAAAATAAAAAAGTTGAAACCTTTGAATTTGGGAAATTATAAATATACCTGAACTTGCACCAGAGAGGTGATACCAGCTGCTCCGAAAGAGTAAGCTCTTCCTGGCTAGCTAGCTACACTTGTCCGCCACAAGAAGCATGAAACTGTCAGTCGTCAAATATATCAAGCATTTTCTCACATGACAAGTCATGTAATATAGAGTTATTCCATTGAAGATACCCATGGGGATATTTCTATCCTGTATGGGTCGCGTGTGGAAATTGGCGCTGGAACTACGAAATTTTGAATGCGTTTTAAATGTTTACTCTGGGAGTTTATAATGAATAACTTTGTTCTGTAGTTTATACATATTGTATACTTGTATACCAAAATCAGGTACATTCTTTCCGATGGTGGTATTTTTTTATATAAAATGTTGAATAACAATGTAAAATTTTACAATCAAGGCGTCGATCTATCTCTATGTTAATCAAATTTAAAGCTAAATATTGTCATTAAAATGAGAGAAAAAGTATGCATTATGAGTTTATCCATGTAGGATAGGGAAATCTCATCCTCAGGGATGAACATTTCTGGTCAGATACTCGACAAGCCTCGTCTCTGACTGAAATGTTCAACCCCTCGTGTGATATTTTCCTACATGGTTACTCATAATGGATTCTTATAATCTTGGATACAAAAACGCCGTACTTTTCATCAACAATGTGTTGACGGCAAAAAAAGTTTTGTAGTAAGCCTGGGATTACAATATTCTTGAGTAATAAAAATAATTACACTATGATAGAACAACTATCGAATAGACATGAGAAGAAATTAAGATCACTTATTATAAAATCCCGCCATAAACGTGAACTATATACACGAGGACTTTGGGTCTTGTATCTAGCATACCGTTGTCCTTTTACAGTCCTTTTACAGTCGCATTTTCTCATCACTACTACCTAAGTCGTGTACGCAAAGACTTGCGTCATTTGGTCAGTTTAAATCGACGAGGTAGCACTCAAGAGTAAACATGGGGAAAAATCGGTTTAAGAGAGGTGATCCAATATTTAAAAAAAGCTTAGAACCTAAGGTTATCTATACTGATGTGGAAGCAACAAAAAGGATAGATGTCCCTTCATAGCCTTGAAGATGACCCCGTCCTGGAGCGCATGTCACTGTTGCATCCCCAGAAATAGCCAATAAAGTACATGATAATTGTTATGACCAACGGACGATTTATAGAGATATATCCCAAGTAAAGTTGATATTCCATTCTCACAGACAAGGCTCCCAACATATCAATCACCCTTCGTGAAACCTTTATAATTGCAAGATGGTATTATATTATGTCGTGTAATTTATTACACACGTAGCGGATGTAGCTAGCTAAACAGGAGGTACTTATCCTTCCGGAGCATTCGACCATCACTTCCCTGGTGAAAGTTCACGTGTCTAACCTGACTTGTCAGTTCCAAAGTTTTTACTTTGCTTCTGGATTGTGATTCGGACGTGGATTAGTATGTTTGTTTTTGATTATTTGGTTACATCATATACAACCAATGTCACACTTAACATTATACTTAGAGCATGCATATCCAAATGTACTACCGTTCATTCTGTGCTACATAAAATAATCAAGTTTTAAGAAAATTATCTTAAAGATATTAATCCATGACTGCCTAAATCATATCATAATTCCAACGCAATTGTAAGAACATTGAAACATGCAAATTCGGTTAGACTTTTACAAGAGAAGTGGGGCCGGATGTTCCGAAAGGATAAGAACCTCCTGTTTAACAAGCTAGACCCGCCACGTGTGTAATCAACATTTAGAATAAAATAACATACAACAATGGAGCTTCAAATTTATCCTGGATTGATTTGTATACAGAGGCATCATACTTATAAACAATATTGTAGTGACGGCGAGAACTACGGCATGAATTCTTGATATAATGAAGAATGAATGTATTTCATAATTATAGAAAGCCAGTCTATAACTAAGGGACACTAAGTCTTATCTTCTGTCACCAGCTCATCAAGCACAGAAACCGAGTCCGAAAAATGAAAATGCCGGATAAGTGTTCTTAAAACCAGCTTGTCCAATTAATGTCACGTAAATCGATGCAAAATCTAAAAATTTGAGACATGGAGATGATTGTCACATGTCCATATTTCAATTGCATTTGTCGCGTGTTTTACAAGTACATTGGCCTTTATACAAACATTCCCATGAAACTACAAGTTCAGTGCCCTATGAAAATGTTCTGTTCATATTGATTGACTTGCATTTTCAGCAAAAACTTACCATGATGTACACAGACGTCTCAATCAGATGTCTCAATGTCATGTTCTTTTCATTCTCATTTTTTGTATTTTACAAGCGACGGGTGTATCTATCTATAAAGAAGGTGCTAGCCAGTCCGGAGCAACCGACCTAACATTTCTCGTGGAAGTTCGCGCGTTTAACTTTATTTGCCAATTTTCAGATTTTACTTTGTTTTAGGATTGTGATTTGGACATGGATTGCACTTTATGGTCCGATATATGTTCCTCCGTTCATGTTGCAATTACATATCATACTGATTTTACAGCACTACAGGGCCTTTTAGGAATAAAATTTCTCATCAGTAGTGCTTGGACCAAAATTTGTTTTGAAGATGTTAAAAAACTGATACCTAAAGGACCGAATATATTTTACCAAATTTAGCTGAGTAAATACTTCGCATGAGGAAGTATACCTTAGTTTTTGAGGAATAACAATTTCATAGCAGCAAATTTAGACAATAGCATATTTTTGAAAATAAAACACACCTATTGCCTACTGAGTTTGTAATATCCTCGGGGAAACATCCACCAGCAGAGGTTTAAATTGAATATTATACCAGTTTTAATTTTACAACACTAGATAGCCGTTTCGAAATGCAATTCCTCACCAGTAGTGCTTCAACTAAAATCGTGAAACTAATTTTTAGGAGGTTGAAAAGATACATATAGGACCAAAATATATTTTACCAAATGTAAAACATTTCAACACAATTGAGTTTTTATTTTGAGGTGTTAATCGAATATTTTAAAATCATTAAATATGCTACCGATTTTTTGTTACGGTCATAGGTTCTTTTGTTTCTAGCAAATATAACTCATAAAAAATTAGAAAAAAAAAAACAAAACGTACCAATCCCAAAGCAAAGTAAAAACTTTGAAAATAAGAAATTAAGTAACACACGTGAACTTCCACCAGGGGGACGTGAAACTGGGTGCTCCATTAGGATAGGCACCTCCAGTTTACTAGCTTCACCCGCCATGTGTAATCAAAATTAAAAAACATGGAATTATGTGTCTAATATATTCACGGTAATTTTGAATACAGAGACACCTTTCTTTTATTATATTGTACATTGGTGACGGCCATAAAACTTTTTAAGGGGGTTTTTAAGCCTGGGCTTGCAAGCTAACTCGTATTAATGATGAGAGCATCCCCTATCGATGATGTTTCGTAAAACAGTGCTTCGTATTTTCCGAGAATTACTCGACAAAAAGTAACAAGACGAATGGAAGTCGAGGCTAATGCCGCTCTTTCTTTGAAAGACGGGGAATTAATACTAAATACAATCTACACGTACTCATATCACAAATTGCCAACCCTGATTATAAAACATCCTATTTCATATATAAAATATTAATAGAAATCTATACTGTATTACAACAATGTCGAATATATGTGTGTGTGTCACAAGGTTTTTTCAGTTTTCAACGAGACAAAAATATTACGATAGGTGCGGCATGAAAAAGAACCCTACTGTATCATGTCATCAGCACAACGCACAGGCAAAAATTTCTGCACCTTCGCCTATAGCTGGTGACGTCTTGATATAAGTAAAATATTCTTAAATGGGACCTTAAACACCATTACTTAAATCAACCAGTTTGTAAAGTTGTTCTCAAATTCGCAAAATGGTGACATGAAAATTTAAGTCTAAACCATTATCAACAAGTACACTTGATGTGAAAGTTAAAGTCTTAACCTCATTCCTACCACAACATGTCATAACACAAAGTGCTTATGAGAAGATAAAAACATTTGTCTGCTTTTAGAGTTCAAATTCAAGTTTAATATAAAATATAAAACAGAATTATAAAATTATAGTTGAAATAATTGTTACAAATGACATAAAAATAAATACTGTTAAAATCAAGAGGCACACACAGTACAAGTCTGTCCAAAATTTAACACTTAGCTAATAAATTGGTGGAGAATCGGTAGTTCACCTCGGCACCACATTATCTATATCTGGATAACGTTTTACAGTTGCTTTCTATCTCTCAGCAGCTTTTCTATATATATCTTGGATACTCGGCAAATGAGCTTCGACACCTTTTTTGTTGTCTAAGTGTTAAACTTTGGACAGTTCTGTACTGTATAAAGAAGGGTATTTTATACAGAAATCAATATTGCATATAGATATATATAAATATAAATATGACTAAAACATTATATGAGACAACGTGATTGAATACCGGGTATTATAAGACAATGGGACTTAATTTAATATTATCACAATAAAAAAAACATCATTCTTCAAAATAAAATAAGTCAAAAATATTGCAATACTGGTACAATCATGTTATACAGTGTGGGCATCTTAAATGTCTTTAAAAACGCATATTTTTTATTTATTTATTTTTTTCAGATTTTAACAGATTTCAAAGGCAGAAATTGGTGTCCGAAATCCTCAAGGCAGTTCGAAAATCATTTTCAAAATAAAATAAGTCAAAAATATTGCAATACTGGTACGATGATGTTATATATTGTGGACGTCTTAAATGCCTTTTCTTCCTGCAAGTCCTCATTCTAAAAAACCATATATTTATTTTAACAGATTTCAAAAATCTATCGAATCAAGAATCACTACCATTTTAAGGTAGGCTAAGAAATGGGGTAAAAGGGCAATAGATAGCCATTTTTTCTCTTGACATTGCAATATGTCCTGGTTCCTTATGCAGAAAAAATAAACTGTAAAGTCATGCTCAGATTTTGGTAACTCAGTATAGCATTTGTTCAAGAATATTCTAAAGATTGCAAATATGAAAGATATGAATTTAGTCTTTTACTTATAAATATGTACCATTATTTAAAAAAATGACATCATAGCAAACATTTCACCTCCAAACAAAAAACATCCAAACTTTGAGAGCATCCCACTATACACAAAACTTGTCCATGAATTAAAAATGGAATCAAAGTCCTGATTGTGTCAATTATGCTATCTGTACCTTCATGTAAAGGGCAACATTTTCTGAATGACTTTCATCAGTAACTTGTGTTTCTTTTAATCATATTATACGAATATGTCATTCTAAACTTCCATATAGAGAACACATACACTGCCATCCATTAATAACTTCACAAATGTGTATTTGCCATAGATTTATACTATAATCATTATATCAAATTTTGTTCATACAATTAAAAATTGAAGTTTTTCCTGTATTTGTAAGTAATACCTTATTTTTTGTCTAAATGTATGTAATAAATTTATTTTTCTTGAAAATTAATTTTCTCGGAATTTTGTGAAATTTTGGGGAAAATTTAAAAATTTAGGAAAATTCTATTTTTCAAGAAAAAAAACACTATTGTAGCTGAAAAACACCCAGCTCTAGCATAATAATTTTGAGTCCATTTTTAAACATGAATGATAATTTATGGAAGACAGTGTATACAAGTGATATGACACTTAACTTGGAGAATATACTCTTAAAACCCCATTTTGTGCTAGGTCTTGTTTGAACATCATTTCATCCACTTCAGATCTTTCAAACACATCATAAACAATTGAAATTAAATACAAAAATTAAAACAACACAGCAAAAAAGAAAAAAAATGTAAAATATTAAAAAAAAGAGTTGTAGAACCAAGAAAAGTGCTCGTGGCAAAGTCAACATTAATACATATATTAATTACATTAATACGTATATAAAAATCTTCATCTTAATAAGATACATTAATAGACGACGGACTATTCTTGACATTGAATGACAGTCATGGTCTGGATAGAAATAAACTTTGTTTTTAAAAAATTATTTAAGTACAAAATGGCACTGTTTGTTTGTACTATCTAAATCTACTAGTATATAGTTAATTGACGGATCGCCAGCCATGCCCACAATGTTTCAACAAAGGCCTGGCATGCTTAAATTACACAAAAAAGAGTGAAAACTGGGTCTGAATTGTGCAATTTAATGATGTAACTGACACTAGTATATCATTAGTTGCCATGACGCAGCTTTGGTACAGTGATGGCAGCCAGTGTCCAAACATAAAAGGCATGGCTGTTGATACATCAATTGTTAATTTGTGACAATGTTAATTTGTGACAATTGTTAATTTGTGACAATTCATAGGTGCACACTTTGTGTTATACATGTGTGCATTTCAATGTGCTAGGACTAAACAACACAACTTAGATATTTCTGTGTTTACTAGTATCTAGTGAGCTCATAATACAAACTTTCTCTAACAAAATAGGCTTCTGGTGGGAGTTTGTATTTACAAACTTATCTAAAGTGTGTGAGTGTGTGTGTGTTCCTAACACTTGTGACACAATGTATTTCATTAAAACTAAACATTTTCATATTCACAAATAATCTCATTAAGTGTTCTTAAACATAAACATACAACAATTTATCGTCTTTATAAAAAATCTCATTGAAATTATATTATGTTCTTAAACATACATGCAACATTTTTTTTAAATTTTCTTGAACTAAAAAAAACAAATTTCTGAAATATTAACAACAAAATTAATTTGTACCGGTACTATAAATACTACATTTCCAAAGTATCACAGTTTAACAAGATGTCCCTGAATTTCAATACACCAATTACTTTTAGTTATCCAAATACTTTTTCAATCAAAGCTTTTTGTATTAATATATCTAGTCTTCCTGAAACATTTCTGCTTATGTTAGCAGGAGGGAAAAGATCCAAGAGGTTCAAAATTATTTTTTGTAATGAAAGGTCCAGGATCTTTTGCGGGTCCCACATAGGTCCAGGATCTTTTGTGGGTCCCACATAGAGTTTTGAAAGTCCAATATCAAAATTGAAAGATCCATGTGCAATGGTTATCATATAGAAGAAGTAGGATTATCCTGTTAAAAATGGCAGGTCCATTAGAGATTTTACAGTTTAAATATCAAGGGTCCCAATTTAAATCAATAGGTCCTAGCTGGACTTTCAACCCAGAAAATTTGTACCCCTGGAACAGTCCGATAAACAGGATAGATATATCTAGTTCATTTAGTTTAAAGAAACTCCTGGAAATTCTAATCAAAAAGAAATATGACTTCTCTGTTATTCCATGTTATATTCTTAATAATAAAAACAAATAACTAATCCATGCCTTAACAGTGTTCCAAATAACAAATAACTGCAAGTAATACATTATTGTGAACAATATAAAAATCGGTCTCTTCATTCCATATATCTCAATAACAAAGAAATAATAATAATAATAATAATAAATATTCAAAATATTCAGATATGAAAAATATTTTATGTCATGAAAAAATATATAACAAGTTAAATTTATGTTTGTGAAATAATATAAAATTTGTTAGTAGTCAGCAGTATCATAGTAGTTCTTAAAATACACTCAGATAAAAACATGAAAAAATATCAAAGTTATGATAACAATCCTTTTCAAAAACAGAAGGAATAAAGTATTTTTCAATGTTGAAAAAATATTATAACGAAAAGTTATGATAACAATCAAGTCCTTTTTTGAAAGCAAAAGAAATAAAGTATTTTTCAATAATGAAAAGAATAATTTAAAATTTGTAAGTATACAAAATAATTTGAATGTCATGAAATTAGTATTCAATTCTTCTATTCTAAACATAAAACAGCAAACAATATAATCTTGTTAAAGTCTATAAGCACTTGTTTAAATGAAAATTTTTTGTTTTTATAATTTTCCAATTAATAAAGTACTTTCTCAAACATTTAAAAGTCAAATATATCTTCATCATCATATTTTTCTAAAGTAATTTTTTTTAAATTAAATTAAAATTTAGTTCATAAGATTCAGTAACATAACATAATACACAATAATCTCCAATCTGTTGTTCCTGAATTATACCAAAAACCATTCCAATCCAATAGATAATCTTAATCGATTTAACTATTAGACTGAAAACATTTATTCATGAATTGCATCATACCAGATTCTACCAGATTTCTTCAAAGACCTGAAAAAGGAAAGTTATATAGTCACAATGTATTCAAATATTGTTTTTACAGATACAGTTTAAACATTAGTCAATATTTATTGCCATGTACATAAAATAAAATTATTTCTTATGTTGGTCAGTCTGTTTCAATCAATTTTAATTGTAAGCCCCCTCTGTAGCAGTTACAGGTGGCCTACCCTTTTGTTTTTTACTCTACAGAGGTGTCTTTAGCCTGCGCTGAGACACGGGACCTCGGTTCTGAGTCTCATCCAAAAGACTATTCCAGTATTGAGCTTTTTTACAGCTCTAGTATGAACAGAAGATTAAAATCATCTAAGAACATTTCCAAGTCCCAAGTGAGGTTTGAACCCACAACCCTTGACTTTGAAAGCCAGTGAAGTACCACTTGACCATGTCCGCCCATTATCTCCCTTTGCATAACAGGGACATGTTCAAAATTGGCAAGCGCATACAACTGCTTGCCAAAATAACTGATACTGAGTGGCATAGTCAAAATTGTCAACTTAATAATGAAAAAAAAAGGTAAAATAACACAAAATTATCATTAGAAAATGTTTAATCCAAAGTCCATTTTTTAAAATAAATCAAATAAAAAACATTGAGTTGAGTAATGGTGTTTAACATTTCACTTATATCGAGACGTCACCAGCTATAGGCGAAGGTGCAGAAATTTTGCCTGTGCATATGGCATTATACAGCAGGGTTCTTTAGCGTGCCAAGCCCACCGTGACACGGGACCTCGTTTATTTTAAGTTCCCATCTGAAAGAACCGTGACTTTCATTTCGTAATGCCGAGTGCTTGGCGAAAGAACAGTCACTATCCACTTTCAAGTCTTGGGTCAGACCCGGCCGGGGTTCGAACCCACGACCTTCCACTTAAGGAGCGAGCACTCTATCAACTGAGCTACCGCAGTGGTTTAAAAACAATAGGTTAGATTCTGAAATTTGCATTTATTCCACAATAAGTACCGCTATGACCGGACAGCACTCAGAAGTAAAATTGTCAATAATTCCAGTAAGTGTACAAGTTTGACCAGAACAAGCCATTAACAAAACACAGTCAACCATTTTTAGTTTACTGGTCATGTTATTGCTCTGATACATAAAATATAATGTTGTAACAGGGTTCGTACAGACATTTGGACTCCAAATTTAAGGACTTTTTAGGGTCTTATTTGCAAATTTAAGGCCTAATCAGAGGGACAATTTTAGCAAAAATATACTGATGCAAAGGTGACTAAATCAATCAAACGTGTCCATAGTACGACACTTGAAGTGGAGGTTGATGTTGGACGTTTTCTTGGGCCAGGTACTTTAAATTCCACATTTCAATGTAACATCAATCAATTATTTATATCAGTCTATTTGCAACCACTTAATATCGAAATACAGACAGCCAACTGGCTAAATTCAAGGGCTTTTTAGGGTCAGACTTGTTTTTAGGGTCTTTTCAGGGCAAACCTCAAAATTTAGGGACTTTTCCAGACCTGTACGAACACTGTGTAATGATCGAGTAAAATGTTAAAATAAATTCAAATAAACTTAATTTTATCATGCTGAAAAGCTTTTTCAGTAATCATTGTTATTTTTATCTTTTTACTTTTAGAGTTCTCAGTATTTAAAACCATTTTAAGATTATTTGCTTAAATTTTCAGAAGCAAATTTTCCACAAAGGGAGATGATCAAGACGATTCATTTTGTCACTTCATTGAGCACATATAAGTTTATAAATTGCATGACAAGTTTTTTTTTCTACTTTCATTTCCCAAAAAGAGCATATTTTCCTTTTTTCAAGCTTTCTATTGCAAAATGAAGAAACATTCTCAATATTCTTTTAACCAAATCACTCCAACAATATAGATTTTATTTTCTAGGGTGCAATATTCTTACCTGACAATGTCTCCAAAAGCTGTCAACAGTGACTGACTTCTATACTCTATTCCATGTTTCTTACACAATGATTTCACCAATGGTGCTATCTTATGATAGTTATGTCGTGGCATTGTAGGAAACAGACTATAAAAAAAGTAAAAATTCAATTAATCACTATAGATTGCATCTGGAGTTGCCAGCGTACAAAATGATCAATACACTTTAACGTTTGTGCTGAACCTTTTGGAAAATGTTTACATGTTAGTTTCCAAAAATAACGTCAAAACAGGAAAAAATTAACTGAAGCGATTCCATATCCAATGGAAATAATAATTCCTCAGAAACATTATGGGGAATCATGTGATACACTGGCGAACCTCATTTTCTTCAACAGAAACATATCAACTTTAAAAATATTTTATTTTTAATCTTTTAACAAATTTTTGTTTAAAGTACATTTTACAGTATTAAAATCTGGAAATTTTCCATTAGTTTGAGCTTAATATCAAATAATAATCTTCCTTTGCTACAAACCAATTGCTGCAGACAAAACCAGTTTTATCACGAGTTGTCTCCCCCTTGACCATACCATAATCAGTTGCTTGAGACTTTATTAGTTTAATCAACTGATTGGGCAATTGTGTCACTTGTATGTGATCAAACTGGTTATGAAATTTCTGTTGAAAAGATTTAAAGTGAACAATATTTCAACGAGACGCACTATTTCCGATGTGTACTATTTCATAGTAAAGCAGCCCGATCTTGGAGAAAGCGATAGCAATGTATGCTTTCACTGTCGTGAACACTGTACAACAATATGAATTATTTTGGTTTAAAGCTATTGAATAAATAATGATAAATTGATTTTTATTCAAGACATAAAAAAAATGGCCTGAAAAAGTCATGTAATTTGGTCACATTTAATCTGCCACAAAACTGTGTTGCTAGCAAAATACAAAAAGGAAATTGCCTTGAAATAACTTACTGGTGCTCTATCTGGAAGTTCAGGTGCCCTGTGAACCAGTCGTTAAACAAACTAGGTTCCACGTTACATGTCGTAGCCAGCTGTAATGAGAACCAATCAGATCGGTCGTCTTTGTCAATTTTCATTGGTATATGACTCATCTGTGTCACCCATGTAAACCAATGACTTTCCAAGAACCTGAAATTAATATAGCCAAGTCAATTAAAATTGTGGACTTTTATTAATGAACATCACAGCAAAAATTATCATTTTTCTTTTCAAAATAGTTTTGATTTTTTGGAGTAAATGTTTTTATTTATTTATTTATTTATTACATTTTATGATGAACAACATAAACATGACTTTTTTTCCTGATTTATTTGCATGTGTTCATTTCATTTAAATTTCATACCATTTTATTCATTTTTCTGTAAACAAAAGAACCTATTTAAAACCAATTTCTACATATACATATGCACATTTCAAATGCATTTCAATTTAGCATTTATTAAGCTGCAATATGTTTTGTTGTTAAACAAATCATTTTAATGGAAAATTAACTACAAACAACAATATATGATGTTTCCTATATGAGGTTTTATTAATGAATTTTAACTCAATTTTGCCTAAATATTTTCAGATAAATTCCAGAAAACTAAGTCAATTTTTTTTTATTCATAAAAATTATATGAATACATTTTTGTTAAAATTACAGGTGAAACAGTTGTCATTTCCGTTACAAGGTAATAGATTGTTTTCTCTATTATTACCCAAAATTAATTACATTTATTATAAAATGATATTTTTCATGCATTCTCATTGGGCTAAAAGTCTTGTTGATTGAAAAAGTTTTATTGACCGGAGATTAATTATCTACCTTGGATTCAAATTTGATTATGTAAGATCTGAAAAGAAGCTGCTTTATTTACTCATGTTAATGGTGCTTCCAAAATAGAAGGAAGGTTTGAAAGGAAACAATTTACTTATTTTATAATAAAACAATTATAGCACCAATTTGAGGTCAATATATGTTTAATTGACCACTGGATAGCAATATTGACCTCGGGCAAGCCCTCAGTCAATATTCCTATCCAGTGGTCAATAAAACATATATTGACCTCAAATTGGTGCCATAATTGTATAGTATAATAAACTCACCTTACAAACATATATAACCAGAATGCACCACCGAAGCCATAGAATGGAGAATACTGGTAGAAAAATCTTACAAAAAATGAAATTGTCATGAGTAAATCCTGAAACAGAGAAAAAAAATTGAAAATTATACATGCCTCATAATCAAGTTGTCAATTCAGGAATTAGACACCTGAATAAGGGGTCACATTTTCAAAAATTGGGTCAACATAGAAACACCATTCAGTAAAACAGAGAATAGAGCAAAATTGAAAATTATACATGCCTCATAATCAATGTGTTCAATCCCGAAATGTAGATGCCCGAGTGAGAGGTCACACTTTCAGAAATTATGTCAATATAGCAACACAATTTCATGAATTTTATTTCAAAAGATTAGTATTAAGTCAAAGAAAAAATATACATGAGAAAGAGGTAAAACTAGAATTATTTAAAACTCAAATACCGGTAAGACTAAAACATGAGTCAACTCGTGGCCAACATAATAGTACAGTATTTTTGTGGGACAAAATTATTATTTTTGGGTTGATTCAGGAGTTCCATCTAGATTAAACAAAGATAATCTCAACTTTAAAGTGAAATGTGTGTGTGTGTGTGTGTATGTGTGTGTGTGCACATGCATGTGTGTGCACCCATGTGTATATGTACATCAATGTTTGTGTGCATGTGTATGCACGTGCATGTGTGCATCCCTGTGTACATCCATGTGTGTGTGCATGCATGCATCCATTAATGTGTGTGTGTGATTATGATGTAAAGTATTGCTTTGTCTTCCAACAGTTGAATAAAACACAAGTTCAATAACTGATTATGCCATACTCCCTTTCTCTCTCTCCAAAATATAAATTTTACAGAATACCAAGTTTTTTAATTTTTGTATACGTACCACCCAATCTCTTCTCTTGAACACAAATAAAAGGTTCTCTATGTGGAAGTATATGGGTAACAAAAGTGGTGGACCAACTATAAAACAAACAAAATATCATAGTTAAATTGATAATTAGGACAATGAAGAAAATTGTTACTCTTACTTTCAACTAACACATTCAAACAATTTGGATTGGAAGGTGGGTTAGATGTCACCACTCTAATTTTTATACAGTGTATTTTACAAAATTCGCTATTACTCAAAATATACAAAGATATATATTACAATTTTGTAAAATATTCTGCATATTATCAAGATTTTCAAAGTTATTTTAATTTAATCAAGATTTTCAAAGTTATTTTTATTTAATCAAGATTTTCAAAGTTATTTTAATTTAATCAAGATTTTCAAAGTTTTTTTTATTTAATCAAGATTTTCAAAGTTATTTTAGGTATTTAGAACATATGTTCGTTAGTTTCTTTATCTACAGGTTCTTAATTATATTATTGCAATTAAGGCTAATTCAGGAAATATAACCTGTCTAATCACGTCAATGCAAGGGATTATCCCCACGACTGTTTTAACTAGGGGCTTAATGATCTTAATTTAACATTTATTTTTGTGATAAACTCTTTGGTGACATAACCTTACAGTGTAAATAATTGTTAATTGTTAAGTAAATAGAGACTTTTTTCCATTAGTGACCATTTATCAGTTGATTGGGTTAAAAACATTTTTCTAAATTATTTCTTTACATAGACCTACCACTGTGTAGCTGAGTTAGTAGAGTGTGGGCTCCGACATTGGGATGTCATGGGTTCAAACCTGACTGGTTCTGACCAAAGACTAGAAAGTGGGTAGTGACTGTATGCATGTTTATTCATCCGTCAGATTTCTAATCTGTTGAACATCAATACCAAATCAAGATGTTCAACATTTCTAAATTAATTACTAATACCTATAATTAATCAATCAATCAATCAATCAATCAATCAAACTTACTAAAGAACCAGTATCTATGTTGGAAGTTATATGGCATAAAACCCCTTTTCCTCTTTCCCCAGGAATAAGGTATTTTGTCACCAAGTAAAAATAAATAGGCCACATCTATATCAG
Organism: Anadara kagoshimensis; assembly: GCA_021292105.1. Classification (NCBI taxonomy): domain Eukaryota; kingdom Metazoa; phylum Mollusca; class Bivalvia; order Arcoida; family Arcidae; genus Anadara; species Anadara kagoshimensis. The sequence goes on along the minus strand of CM037870.1, from coordinate 26,662,871 downwards.
GATCTTTCTTCATTACATTAGGCTTGGCATGATGTTGAAAATGTCTGAAATTCCACCAGTGAGAGGATGCTGCCTATAATGGGGTAAAAAACAACAAAACATTGATAAGTACACAAGTACTGGTGTAGGCAAACAACATTGACCTGTCCTCTTGAGCTTTGATTTAAATATTTATTAAGAACGAGTATATTTATATAAAGGTTATTTTGTCTACAAAATACGAAACACTATACATGAACAATGTTTATGTATAAACAGCAAATCTTAATACTACCCATGTAATGGGTGGATTCTCCTATATGAATATTCCTAATGAAAGGTCAAACGGACAGGTCAATGTTGTTTGCATATATAGTTATATTATCTAATTCAACAACACACTGCTGTCTAGAAATATAACAAAATATATAATTGCTTAAGAATACATGAAAACAAAAATTATCACAGTATCACAATATTCTGGCTGATTGACAATATTTTTTATCACTTTAGGGGCTCAACGCACACCCTTCAACACCAACTTGCCTTGCATAAGAATTTGATATATATTTGATATACATATTGATTTTTATTGATATTATTGATTGTCTTTAAAGAATTTGATCCACTTTTAGACAAAATCAAGATATATCATCAAATTTGGGAAATCACACTGTCAAACTCCAACTAATAAAAGTTTTTGAGTTACTTACCCTGCACCTTTAACTATGCAAGTTAACATGACCAGGGTTGAAACTTAACTATCTTGAACTTGAGGGTCCAGCTCACTACAGAAAAGATGTTGTAGCGGTAATAAATAGACCAAATATGTGAAAATTTAGGGGGCAGGGTCATTTTTAGTATCTATGAAATGAAAGTCACCATTTTTTCGCATGGGAACTTGAATGAAAGAGGTCCTTTGTCACGGTTGACATGGCACAATAAAGAACACTGCTGTATAATACCTTCAGTGCAATATACAGACACAATTTCTGCACCTTCCCCTATAGCTGGCAACATCTTGATATAAGTGAAATATTCTTTATTATGATGTCAAACACTATTAGTCAATTTTTAGTTACACTTACCTTTATGTGGCCAATAACCAAGTGATGAAATATATGATTTATTTTATGACTGTTAAATACTGACATGTGTCCATAGTCGTGTTGAGTCCATCCTGCCTGAGACTGAATCAGAAAATAAAATGAACATCAACAAGGGATTAAACTCAAATCAATCAATTAACAATCAATGGATCAGAATGACAAATAACACAACAGCACATTCAGAAAAGGGGATGGGTATCCCTTGCTTTCAGGGATGAGGAATCCAAGGTACTCCCTATTAAAGCTTCTATCCGGGATTTGCAGCATTAATTCAAGGGGCTCTCAACACTTATCATTTTTAGAGTCTCTATAATTCAATTTGTATCATCTACAATTTGTTTTCAACGGAATGATTAAAATGCATACTAAATTTAAATGTTATAGTATCACTGTTTTGGTTGACCTGTTTAGATGGGTTTTTTTAATTATTAGTAAAAGTGACATGAAATTTTCCCTGCATCCCAGGGGACCTAGGGGTAAATACACCACAGTCTGGAGGAATCCTTGCAACTGAAAAAACATCAAAAGGTTTTCTAACTACTTATTTTACCAAAGACAAATTCATACAAACACTTTTAACATTCAATAAAATCAACTAGAACTTCTCTTAAGAGCTAAATACCCCCAACCCACCCCCCACATCTACAAGGGTTTTGTGCTTTCCCACAACCTAGACCTTTCCAACATGACCTTTCCAAGGTCATGACATACCTTTGGACCAAGAAGTTTTATGACATTGTCCAAAGCAATTATGAGATATGGCCTGGACACAATCTTTCATGGACAAACAGGAGGACAGACAGACAGTTTGCAGGGGGGGGGGGGGGGGTTAAAATAAACACATATTTACCTGTGATACGCACATAACCATTCCATCCAATAGAAAGGCAAGCATTCCACCATCTAAATACCACACAATGCTATAAGCTAAGATTTCCAGTAATATTATATGTGCTAAATGAAAGATGAAAAACCATGGATTCACTTTAAGTAAACCTGTGTCTTCCACATGTTTTCTTAGTTTTCTGAAATCCAGCTTAAGTTCATTCTGAAAAAAAGTATAAAAAATAAGTTAATTAATTAAACTTTTATGGTTTGTAAGAATTTAATTATAACCATTTCACAATGACTATGTAAAAAAAATAGAAAATAAATAAATAAATTAATTAATTAATAAATTTTTATGGTTTGATAAGAATGTAATAATCATTCATTTCAGTTACTTTGAAGACCTGATCAGGTTGACAAGTACATTTCAATCAATTTAAAAAATTCCTACAACCAGCATTTGCATACTACCAATATTTATTTTTAAACATGATATTTTTTTGACTGTTGTTTATTATAGAGATATGTTAAAAAGGTTCAAGACATCCACAAGACATGTCTAACTTACTATACAATGTATGTATGCAGAGAAGATTTCATAGTGACAGACAGACTAGATTGGAATCTCCAATAAAACCTTGGGTGGTAAGTGTATTTGTGTTAACCCAGATTACACTACCTTTATCAGTATTTTACATAAACATGTTTTTTCTTCCATATCTGCTCATGTAAGATAAGTTTTTTTCACCATGTGAGATTATAAGAATATATTAGAACCGGAGGGGTTGAACATTTCAGTCGGAGACGAGGCTTGCCGAGTCTCTGACCAGAAATGTTCAACCCCGAGATTGAGATTTCCCTATCCTACATGGATAAACTCATAATGGATAATTTTTCTTCCATTTTAGTGCCAATATTTGGCTTCAAGTACGATAAACATAGACATCGACGCCATGTTTGTAAAATCTAACTTTGTAATTCGACATTCTACTTTAAAATAAATATGACCATTGGATAGATCGTACCAGAGTTTGGTTTATACAAATGTATAAACTACAAAACAAAGTGGTTCATTAAAAAATTCAATATTTATCATTTGAAACGCACTCAAAGTTTCTAAATTTTGAAGAATTTGATGTTGTTTTCCCGCAAGATGACGTCATGTTCTCCACATGATGACGTCTTGTAATTGTCTTTTGATTGTGACATCACTAAAGGTCACGTGGCCATGTGAGATACGCGTATCTCACATAGGTAAAAACCCCTATCTTACATGAGCAGATATGGAAGAAAATGATATCCAATTCTTCAAATTTAGAAATTTTGAGAGTGTTTCAAAGGTTAATTCTAAAAGTTTAGAATGAATATCTTTGTTTTGTAGATTATACATTTTGCATAAACCAAAATCTTGTATGTTCTTTCCAAGTATTTTCAAATAGAATGTTGAATAACAACGTTAAATTTTAAAAATGACCTCAATATCTATGTTAATAGTACTTGAAGCCAAATAATAATAATTGGCATTAAAATGGAGGAAAAACAATTCATTATGTATTTATTCATGTAGGATAGGGAAATCTCACTTGAGGGGTTGAACATTGCAGTCAGAGACGAGGCTTAAAACTATTTTCAAGCATGTCATTACATATTGTTGTATATGTGTATTTCAGAACTTCAATTTTTTCCCATTTAATAAGCAGGGGGTAGTTTTTAAAACAATATAACAAAATCACTGTTTTTATATTTATTTTTTTATCCTACATGGATAAACTCATAATGGATTCTTATATTCCATACAAACCTCTTCTTTCTCTTTGACATCGCCTATATACAAAGCTTTCATAAACTTCTGAACATATTTCTTATCATTATGAAATGCAGTCCATGCATCCTGCAAAAAAGAAAAAGAAAAATATTTAGGCTTTTAGCATTGTTTATTTCATAATATCCATGTATTGAGAAAAAGAAAGTAAGTGGGATAGGGCTATATAAAAAAGATGTTAAACTTATATCATAACCAAAATGAATAAGTCACACATAAGCAAGGGTTCAAAATTGTGTTTTATAATGGAGTCTGTGACCTGTTGCCCTTATATTATTTTTAAGCAGATCCGTCACTCCTTTGTGAAGTTTTGAAAGTCCCAATATCAACATTGAAAGGTCTATGTACAATTATGTTATCATAAAGAAAGAGCAAGAATAGGCTGCAGGTCTATTGGACTTTTAAATATCAAGGACAAGGGTCCAAATGTAAAATCAATCGGTCCAAGACCTCAGACCTGGCAAATTTTCAACCCTTGATAAGAGTCTATGTTGAGATCCTTTAGTCTTGTGGTAGAACTTTTGACTTTTTAGCTGAGACAGATGAGCACTCAGTGATGAAGTAGCCCCTTCTTCCTGTTACAACCAGACGTAAAACCTATAATACCGCTGTGATCTTGGTGTCCGAAACACCGGCTAACAGATCACTGCCCCTAACACTGCCTATATAGGTTTTAATCTCGTTGAGACAGATACTGCAGTAGGTAGTCTAGACAAGATGTCTAAACATGTCCACCAACACAGACTAGACATTCCTTTTGCCAGCACACAACACCGCAAAAGCTCATTCTTCATCTGGACAGCAAGTGAATGGAACAGACTACCACCTGACATACCAGCAGCAGGATCACTCGAGTCATTCTGAGCTCGAGTGCACAACCATCTCAAATAAAGGTAGCACAAATTGTTGTTTTTATCTTGTTTTTAACCTGTTTATTTTTGTACTACTGTTGCTGACCACACACATTAAATTTAAGTGGCAAAATCTTCGATAAGAAGAAGTTGGCCAGTAAAAGGAAGAAGAAGGTATAAGCTAGTTTAAAAGATAACTTGTCAGCTTGCTTTTTGGTTAATGGTGTTTTTTCCCCAGCCCCAGGGTATTCTGGATTTCTACATCATCCCAGAAATAACCGCCTCGATATAAGTAAAAGAATCTTGGCTGGAGCACCCAACTCCATTACTGCACTTCACCAAAAACGATTAGCCAGATCAGCAATTTAACAAATGCGGATGCAGAAAATTCCACACACTCAAAAGATTGAAGTGTTCATCATCAGCTGATCAGGGCGTTCCCATTTTCGAGTGTATAGGCCTACTATACAAACTTGCAATACCGCCCAAACAAACACAAATCATTATTCTCACCGTGGCATCTTCTCCACCGTAGTGCCCTAAAATTTTAGCCCCTCCAGGGTGCTTCTTCGCCCATCGGCTAATATCATAAACTTTTCCATCTATCATCAACCATCTGTCGTCATTTTTACAATGTTCTTTAACTTCCTCAACAGAGAAATATTTGGGAAACGAAAGCTCGGATGCAGATCCGCCTTTCCCCATTTTTCTTAGTTTTTTCTAATCCTAACGCTAGAATGCTTTGTCGCTCAAGTGGACCGGCGTCACATCCAAGTTGTTGTCAACATGCTTTCATAACCAATTTCCTGATCAATGTTAATTAAGCGCTTGACGTAAAACTATATAAGTGTTAAGCGTCTTGCTGATCAAATGTAATTTATCCTGTTGTATAAGGTACTCGTTGTTAAGCAAAACATCGTATGTTTGAAATCTACCTTGCGTGACAAATGTCATGTAATACCTGCAAGTTTTTTGTGTTCAGTATTTTTTCATATAGGAGGCGTTATTTTTTCTCCTGTTTCTAATACAAATAAACAACTGTAGTAGATTTATCGATTCAAGGTCTAGAACTTGAGGCCACTTAAATAAAAAAAAACTAGCCCATTATAAATAGAAAAAGAGAAAAAATAGGTTCATATTTTTTAAAATACATGTACTAGACCCTATACTAATCATGGTTATACAAGTTGATTTTACATAAGATATTGTTTGAGTTACAGTCAAACCTTCCTTTAAAGGCCGCCTAAGGGAACTAGTAAAATGGCCTTATGAGCAGGTGTCCTTGATACCTTTGGCACTGCACTTACAGTGTTAATGTAATTACCAGTTGATGCTAAATTCAATGTGGATTTCAAAGTTTTATAACAAACAAATTAAATTTGAGCAAAAATTAGAAAAAAATCTGAGGAGAAATCTAGTATTTTTTAATAAAAAGTTATTCGAAGTTTTATATAAAAAAAAAATCAAACTTGAGCGAAAATTAGAAGAAGAAAAATCTGAGAAAAAATCAGTTTTTAGTAGTATAATTTAATAAAAGTTATTATTCCCATTCCATTTTGTCTTATAATTATAAATTAAACGGTATTGAATGATGATAGTGTTGGAAACAAATTTACAACAAATATCTTTAAATCAATAAATCAATAAATAAATAAATAAATAAATAAAGAATAAAAAAACAAGTAGAAATGGAAAATATATTGCAAAACACAACGCATGTAAGGTGTTGTACAGACCTGTCGAAAGTTTAACACTGAAATAACAAAAATGGTTCGAATTTCAGCTGTCGAGTTGCTTAGGTATGGATAGCTTGTGGCCGAAATGCTTCTGAGAGATAGTAACAGTTGAATGCTGTGATATAGCTAGCGAGGAGCCGATATGGACTGTCGAATCGGCACTTATTCGCTAAAGTATAATCAGAAATGGATTACACTCAGTTTTATGGATTTTTCTCAAAAACCAGTTAAAGATGAGAAACAGAAATTTGGCTATGTATATAACATGACTCGGCTTAATGTACCATGAAGGTTTGAGTTTTTCATCGCTTTGGACTTTTCCTCTGTATAGTATATTTTTTTTGTCAAAAATGTTCAACCTGAAAAAATCTAAGTTTTTTACTCCACCTCTTAGGACAACCCCAACCCCTTTTAAAATGGGTTCCATTCAAAGTTTAAAAAGTGTCACAGATGATTGACTTAAAGACTGGAAAACATTTTGATGACAACACAATTAGGCCAAGGGAATATAAACACCTGTGTATATGGTTATAGAGAGATTAAAATAATCCAACAACTGTCAAGTAAATTGCAAAATTACTTGCATTTGAAGTTAATGCAAATTATACATGTTTATTTTTTTAAAATGTTTGAATAGTTAATTTAAGACCACAAGCGTATCACTGACATTTGTTAATCCATTGCTCAATTAAGCTATGAGTAGTATCAATGTTAGGTTTGAGAATACATGTATAATACATCCGCACACATTTCTGAAAATTAATGAAAATGTAAAATCCAGATACATACTTAAAACCATCCACCCAATCTGAATTCTATCACAAATACCTTCAAAAGTCATTGTGGTAGAAGAACATTAAAAAGAACATGATTTGGTTTTGCCTTTACACAGGACACAGCACATGGTTGATTAGCCTTCCTTGCATAATAAACAGGTTATATGAATAAAAAAGCTCATGGCATATCATTGTGCCTTACATAGTAAAAAGGGCGGAGTAAATAGACTTTGTTAATTTTCCATCATTGCAGTTATTGCCAAATTTTTCTTAGTACAGCTGGATTATTGCAAAATATACATTATGGAAACCTAAAGTGCATATAAGGCCGGTTGATTATAAATGCATTTTATCAAGAAAAAATAAAATACTGTATTTTCAGTAATAAATTTTCTACAGACAAATAACTGAGTGTAATCTATTTCTGTTTGTACTTTAGTTAAGTGTTAAACTTTCGACAGGTCTGTACTGTACGTCTAGATCCGGTTGAAAAACTTTATAAAGTTTTGTTGATGGCATATTCACTTGTTATTCTTTTACAAAAACGGTAAACCGATGCGCTGAACAAGAATTCTGGTTATTTTGTCAAGCACCATGGGGATTGCAAAAATACCACTCACAAAATGATATGATTTATTGATGGACAACACGTTGGTTGTATTTGGCAATATAATTTTCCAACAGACAATCGGTATGTATTACCCGAGTGGGCAATCACTGTGCACCATTGCTTGTGGTTTTGTTTCTTTATTCGTATCAAGCAGAATTTATACAGAACTTTGTTAAATCTGGAGACAAGACTCGTCAAATCATTTCACTTCACATACGGATTCCATTTTCTAAGAATCCTGGATTTGAGGTTGTGGCGGACCAGACTCGATAGATGCTCAGGTAGTTTAGTGGGTATAGCATCCCGCTAGTATTGGGAAGGTCCCAAGTTTGAGTCCCGGTTTGGCTGCTGCATTTGTTCCCCTTTCCTGTTACACTGGGGGCTCGTCCTACCCTGAAAAATGACCGTCCAACAGGTTGGCCATAGGGTGGAATGTGTGGGGACCGGACTCGATAGGTGCCCGGTAGCTCAGTGGGTAGAGCATCCCGATAGTATTGAGAAGGTACCGAGTTCGAGTCCCGGTTTGGCTGCTGCATTTGTTCCCCTTCGATCCTGCTACATTGGGGGCTCGTCCTACCTTGAAAAGTGACCGCTAAGGCCATAACACATTTTTCGATCTAAAATGTATTTTTGCTTAATTTTGCAGTGTTTTCATACGCAGACAATCTCATGAAATATTCAAATTCTATAGGCACTAACTATTCTGTAGTTTGAGAATTTCATGAAACTTTGAGAGAAAAGTTAGTTGCGCGTTTTGCGTTAAAAATAAATCGTAACGTAATTTAAGTCGCCATAATTGAATTATCTATGTTTAAATTAAAGATGACATTAGATATTTGTCCTTAACAGGAGGTCAAGATAATTACAAGTAAATTGAATGAATTCGGATCCCCGTCGGCTGGTTTTTTTTTTTTTTTTTTTTTTTTTTTTTTTTTTTTTTTTTTTTTGTAATTTGCACTTAAGTTCAAAGGATAATAACTCTCAGGAGATTTAGGAAAATGAGCAAAACCAATGGGTTAATGATACGCGCATTTCCTATCAATGCTGATGATTTGCGTCAAGTTTCACGAATTAGTGCTCCATAGTTTTGCACAGACAAGAATTTCGGGCGAAAGGAAGGACAGAAGTAGTTAAGAAACTACGCAAACCAGGCCAACTTCCGGTCCATTACTTTAATATGGCCCCTCTTAGCCCCTCTCAATCAATGTGAGGGGCTGATGAGATCATTATCCGTTTGATTTACGCCAATCATCCGTGACCTGATAAGGTCTACCTTTAAAGCAGACGACAAAATTTTAAACCCAACAGTTGAATTATGTACAACCATATTGCCATCGCATCTTGTGGAGTGATACTTAACATGATTTACCAAATGTTCTATTGCTGATACAGTGGATACAAAATATTCTTCCTTTGCAATGTCATCTTCTTCTACATAGTGATATCTGATGGTTTCTTTGATATCATTATCACTTGGATCAGTTTCCATTTGTTCTTCTTGTTGTGTTGGTAAGTTTGACTCAATGAAAAAGTCTAAGACCCTGTGTAAAAGTTCAAAAGTTGACACTCTATTAAATTTTCCTTCACCTAAAAAGAGTTTAATGTGGTCCATTTTGTCAAACAGTTCAACTTTTTCCTGTTCATTTTTGTAATAAAAATCAAGTCTTCCTCTCTTTGATGATTGAACTTGCTTCATTTTCTCATTTCTTGCTTTTCTTGCTTCCGGCATATCTGATGGATAACGTGGTCTCTCAGTTCTCTGTTGCTCTCTCATCCTACTGCCACCTGCTTGATCCATTTTATAGGTTTTCTTTATATTAGGTATGATTATCAGTAAAAATTACAGCTTATATCTTGAATGAAAATTGACTAACTGAAATGGTAAATTATTTACAGGACCATGTGGAAGAAATTATACAACTTTCAGGCTTTGATGTACTGTTATCTGTTACTATTTTGTAAGAGGGGAAGTGTCATTTGTAGTTCAATTTTTTGTCATTTTATATTTATGTTAAAATTATGAACATAAATTTAAATTAACATCTCATCATCCAGATTTGTCAATTCAAGACTAACCCTGACTCTGTCCTTGACCAACAGTAATGACCACTTTCTCCAATGTAAAACACATTACCAGGTATCCATTGGTCATCTTAACATTTTCAAATGTAAATTTATAACATTTAGGAATATCAATGTATTACTCTGTAATCAGAAAAGGAAAATGGCAGACAGCAAGAAAGAGGTTATATCTATAGTTGTTACACTTGAACAAAAAGAAGCAATAAGAGCATTTTTTGCTCATAGCAACTGGGAACTAAATATTATCCAAGAAAGAGAATATGAAGATGATGATATTAAAGAAATAGAATCAGAATCAAATCCAGATCATGTTAATGTTACAGAACTGTCAGATGAAAATCCAGACCAGAACAGAAATGATACGGACAATAGAAATCAAAATGAAGCAGATACTAATCAAGAACAATTTTGTAATTATTGTTTCTGTGATCCATGTGTTACTACAAACAGACAAGGGTGGTTAGGTCAGGGCCAGATACCAAGACCTGGAAACAATCTATTGAGGAAATCACTTTATAAGAAATTTTGGAAAATGTTATATGATCGGAATGTTTGGAGAGATCACCGATACTTAGAAAGAAAACAAGCCCTATTGAATGGAAATGAAAATGTTGTAATTACTAGGAGAGAGATTATACCTTTATGTGTATTAGAACTTGTAAGATCATTATACCCAAACCCAGCTGGTGTTCCTTATATGGGACATAGGTGGGAATAATTATCTCTTACAGACAAATCAAAATAACATTTATGCCAGCATTCCCCTAAACTGTAAATAATATAAAGTTTTTGTCATCAATTATCATTCTATCAAGGTAATAATGGGATATAGAATTCAGGATGTCTTTATTTTGTGAAATTGATTCTTTATTCTGGATAAAAATGTACTTCAAAAAGAGCATCAAACAATTAAAGTAAGGTATGTGTTTACTTTTGTGTTGTATCTTTATTTCCCGCCATGTAGGCGTGGTCAATGGCTATTTCTAGGGTAAACATAACCTTTGACATGTCATTCAATTTCAAATCACTGATGTGTAACATACAACTTTCCCCATAGATTCAAATTTTCAACAGTAAATTTATTGCTTTCTACACCTTGGTTATTGTTGAAATTTAATATATGTGTTCTAGGTAGATAGACGAATAACCATGCCAATTTTTATAACAAATAATGAGGTAGTATTCAACTTTGACAAAAAAAATTGGTTGTTATGACCAATCTGTCAATTTTCAAATCTCCCACCTCCATTATGAGAAGATCTCGTATAATCTCCTTTTTATAGGAGAGTTGCCCCTTTAACGGGCTATGTCCCCGATAAAGAACTCGCAGTCGTTACGGTGCATGGTCACACGCGACCTAAGGTATTCTAGAACATTCTTTAAACACGTCTATACATGAATTTAACATTGGTTATGCAATAAAGGGGATTCCCGAGCGTTGCCTATTTACCGTCAATTTTCGAATATATAACATTTTCTTTTATTGTTATATAGTAGTTTTTTCATATTATCCTGTCCGTATAATGTATGAGTTTGTTAGCTATGTTATTTCTTTTTACAAGTCAATGCGTATATAGATGTGTTCAACTAAAAAGAGCCCTTTTCTTTTATAGAATAGCCCATATACGGTTACAAATCGATATGATTGTACCTTATTTTGGTACGTATATAAAGAGCAGATTTGTAATATTCTTTCATTTGTTGTGATTGCTCGGAAGAAGTAAGACGTGTGAACAATATGAGGTACCAATGTTCTATGTGCGTTAAATCCTATGTCTGGCCGTTTGATTTAAAACGTCACATGAAAAATGTTCATTCCTCGCAACAGCAGCAGCAGCCGCCACCACCACAGCAGCAGCCACCACCACCACAGCAGCAGCCACCACAACAGCAGCAGCCACCACCACAGCAGCAGCAGCCACCACCACAGCAGCAGCAGCAGCAGCCACCACAACAGCAGCAGCCACCATCACAGCAGCAGCAGCATCCACCACCACCGCAGCAGCAGCAGCCACCATCACAGCAGCAGCAGCAGCAAAGTTTTACCTTTCTACATCCATATACCGCTATATGCTCTGGCCCAACATCATGTGGTAAAACGTATCTCATCATGACTTTACTACAGAAAAACCAAGAAAAGATTTACCCACCGCCACAGAGGATCGTATGGCTATACAGGCGATGGCAACCGCTATATGAGGAAATCCAAAAATCGGTTCGACCGGCAGTCGAGTTTATACAGGGCATACCGTTAGATTTGGACAAGGACAGCTTTTTAGATCCTAACGTGAGGAATTTGATTATACTCGATGACCTCATGTCGGTCAAAGATGCCAGATTCAACGATTTATTTACCGAAGGGAGTCACCATAGAAACCTCTCTGTCATTGCCATCAACCAGAATTTATACTTTAATAAAGATCCCACACAGAGAAGGAACTGTCATTATCTAATTTTGTTTAATAACCCTATCGACAAACAACAGATTATGACTTTGGCTAGACAAATGTACCCGCGGAAGAGTTATGTGTTTATGGATAAGTTTGAAGAAGCGACATCTAAGCAGTATGGTTACATGATGGTAGACCTCAAACCGACAACACCTGATTCCCATAGATTACAGAGTAACGTACTGGATCGGCAAATAAGTTCCAATGACAAAGCAGAAAAATCTGATGACAAAGTAGAACCTATAAAGGGGACTGTTGGTGTAGATGTATCTCATTCTTCAGAGGACTATCAAAGTGAACAGACGTGTGACATGGCATCTTGTGACGATTGTGGTACTATGTTTGCAGACCACCACGATTTACAGCGGCATGTTAAACGCTGGTGTCCAGAAAAAAGTGATGCCGAGAAAGGTTATGCCGAGTTGAGAACACTAAATCCACCCGATTATTATCAGTCACGGAAATATGCAGAACTGAAAACACTTCAGCCTCCAGATTATTACCAGCATGAACAATCAGCTATCTCCACCCAACAACACAAAAAGAAAGGCAGATAATTTGCCTGAGAGAAGTTCAAAAAAGATGAAATGGAGAGAAAACAGAGAAAACGAAGCGTTTGAAGATCTAGTGGATGTATCCAAAAGACAAACAAAAACATTGTGGGACGAAAAAATGAGGAAATATACAGAAAATGGTATTTCTGAAAAGGAGGCTAAAGAAAAGACTGAAAGGAAATTAAAGTCAGAAGATTTGAAAGCCCTCGTAGACAATTAAATCGTTATCATCAAGTATATCGTTCGTCTGAAAAATGGCATGTTGCATAGAAAAGTTATGGAGAAAGTACAGCAGTATGCAGAAGAAGGGTACGACTGGTTGAAGGCTATACGCATGGCAGTTGGCAAGTATAAACATCAACTAGAAACATTTTTGGAAAAAGATGAAGAAAATGGAAGCGAGACAGAAACAGAAGGCGAGGAAACCGGTGATGACGAAGACGAGGATGTAGAATAATATATGTTTATTACTGACTATTATGTCAAAATAGTACTGGACACACCGGGAGAGTTATTTTAAAGTATTTTATTCAGAGAGCGAACTACCCTGGAAAGGCCATATTTCGGGCCCTGCATGGAAGGAAAGGAGCGTACGTCAATGCAGATCGCAACGAATACTTCCGTGTAGGTAGTAGACGGTTCTCACGTTAAGGGCTTCAGTACTTGTTGAACATACTAGAGACAGATCAACCAGTACTGGGCACTCGATGTTATCTGTTAGGGCTGTATATGGGGATTATGTACAAACGTTTTGACTTTTGTAAATAAATATTTGTAAATAAAACTGATCGCATTTGTCTTTATTTGAAGCACACATACACACTGAATAAAATGTACTTGACTATACGGCACCGCTGGTTTTAAAGTTTGCCGTCTGCTATAGGTAAACCTATGGATTTATGGATGATTAATTAAAAAGCACCTGCAAACCTATCTCCATCCCTCACACTAGGGAGAGGACTTGTTACGGGTGATAAACTGCAAAAATAAACACCCTTCACCTGCCATGCGAGTTCATTATCTGGGACATACGCCCGTTAATAAAACGTATTGTATATACACCAGGATTAAAATTTGTCGTCTCCTTATCAGGTCACGGATGATTGGCGTAAATCAAACGGATTAATATTTTAGCCCCTCACATTGATTGAGAGGGGCTAAGAGGGGCCATATTAAAGTAATGGACCGGAAGTTGATCCTAACGTGAGGAATTTGATTATACTCGACTGCCGGTCGAACCGATTTTTGGATTTCCTCATATAGCGGTTGCCATCGCCTGTATAGCCATACGATCCTCTGTGGCGGTGGGTAAATCTTTTCTTGGTTTTTCTGTAGTAAAGTCATGATGAGATACGTTTTACCACATGATGTTGGACAAGAGCATATAGCGGTATATGGATGTAGAAAGGTAAAACTTTGCTGCTGCTGCTGTGGTGGTGGTAGCTGCTGCTGCTGCTGCTGTGATAATGGTTGCTGCTGCTGCTGCAGTGGCGACTGCTCCTGCTGAGATGGTGGTTGTTGCTGCTGCTGCTGCGGTGGCGGCTGCTCCTGCTGTGATGGTGGTTGCTGCTGTGGTGGTGGCGACTGCTGCTGCTGCTGTTGCGAGGAATGAACATTTTTCATGTGACGTTTTAAATCAAACGGCCAGACATAGGATTTAACGCACATAGAACATTGATACCTCATATTGTTCACACGTCTTACTTCTTCCGAGCAATCACAACAAATGAAAGAATATTACAAATCTGTTCTTTATATACGTACCAAAATAAGGTACAATCATAGCGATTTGAAATTGTATATGGGCTATTCTATAAAAGAAAAGGGCTCCTTTTAGTTGAACACATCTATATACGCATTGACTTGTCAAAAGAAATAACATAGCTAACAAACGCATACATTATACGGACAGGATAATATGAATCTCTCTTATTGAAAAAACCTACTATATAACAATAAAAGAAATTAAGAAAATGTTATGTATTCGAAAATTTACGGTAAATAGGTAACGCTAGGAAATTCTTAGGGGAATCCCCTTTATTGCACAATCACTTGCAATGTTAAATTCATGTATAGACGTGTTTAAAAAATGTTCTAGAATAGGTCGCATGTGAGCATGTACCGTAACGGATCTTCAAATGTTACTAAATTACCGGGAAAACAATGCAATCTATTAAGGCTGTATATGGGGATTATGAACAAACGTTTTAAATTTTTTAAAAATAAATAGTTGTAAATAGAAGTAAATGCGTTTGTCTTTATTTAACACACACACACACACACACACACACACACACACTAAAATGTACTTGACTCTAACGCATCGTATCGGTATTAAAGTTTGTCGTCTGCTATAGGTAAATCTATGGATTTACGGATGATTAACTACAAATATAAACAAAATGTACCTGTAAACCACACTAGGGAAAAGACTTGTCATGTTATGAATATAAACACCCATCACCTGCCAACCTATCTATGGGACGGCTTCGGTGGGACAAGACTCCCCATATTAAAGTAACGGGGAAATCGACCGGAAGTGGCCCAAAACCCCTACTTTCGTAACTACTGACAGACAGCGGACAGAAACTCGTATTTAATACCCCCTCTTTCTTCGAAAGGCGGAGGGGGGTATTTAAAAGGGTCATGGAGTATCTTTGCTTTTAAATAACAGTGGGTAAAATACGGGGGTGTTTATGGCAAACACTGAAGATCATCTATGATTCAACATATATCACCTTTTGTGTTAATAATACTTTCTACAAAAACAAAAGAAATTAAAGGTGTAAATTTTCGAAAGGTATGGCGATCATTTTTGACATCTAAGGAACGGTGTGACGTTTTTAGAAGATCGTGTAATTTTAAATGTCTGGTAAACAAATTCCTACACACCGATGGGTATGCACGTGGAATGGCACGCAATCTGCCTGTGTGAAACTCTGTTCGTTGATAATTGCACCTGCCATATACTATTTTTTGAATGCATTAAGCTGATAGATATCTCTAACCTTTGTTAAGGCCAAGTGGTACAAATGGGCACTATCCTACAAGTTTCTGATTTTTCTATACCTATAAAACTTTTTGAGGCACATCTGAAAATGCCAAAATTATAGGGGTCCCCTTTTTACTTTTTTAGCTACAAAGCGTAAAAACTGTAACAAATCTTCCGCCGAATTTTAACGTAGGCTAAATAGGAAATCGCTATTTTTCAGGTACTGGAAAATTGAAAAAAGTGTAGAAAAATAACAGTTTGTCCTACTAACATAATGTAGTTTAAAATTTGAATTTTCTGAAAATGTAAACAAAAACATATGTCCCCTTGCTCGATTTTTCGCTAAAAAACTTCAAAGGCGTAATCTGATGCGAAAATATGACCAAAACTAGCAATAAGTTCATGATATTTTACCACTCTTTAAGTACTACTACTTCCACTGATGATGATGATGATGATGATGATGATGATGATGATGATGATGATGATGATGATGATGCCTAGGGTGTACACGCATTTCTAAAAGGAAAACAAATCATAGAAAACCTCAACCGTGAATTGTCGAGTTTTCAAAAAACCTCGTATTTCTTTAACAAACTCTGCCCTCTTTGCACTGCTCTATGATGTTGACTATCTTAATATCTTTTCATTTTTTTAAATTAATTCGTTATACAAGGTGTAAACTATTTTCCCCAACACGTGTATTTTTGCACAATTTCCTTTAAAAATGCAACAAATATTTTAAAAACTGTTAAATTATTAATTCCTACTTTATTTTTATTTATAAATCTTCACACTTGTGTAGGTAATTTCATAATTATACCCCTCTTTCACGCTTTTCAACCAAATGGCTTTCACTTGAATTATCCTACTTAAATGACCCTTAAGTCGCCATAATTGAATTATCTATGTTTAAATATGACATTAGATTTTAGTTGCAACCGCCCTTAACAGGAGGTCAAGATAATTACAAGTAAATTGAATGAATTCGATGAATTCGGATCCCCCCCCCCCCGTCGGCTGTTTTTTTTTTTTTTTTTTTTTTTTTGCACTTAATTTCAAAGGGCAATACTCTCAGGAAAATGAGCAAAACCAATGGGTTAATGATACGCGCATTTCCTATCAATGCTGATGCTTTGCGTCAAGTTTCATGAATTAGTGCTCCATAGTTTTGCACAGACAAGAATTTCGGGCGAAAGGAAGGATGGACGGACGGACGGACGGAAACTCAAGTTTAATATTCCTCTTATTCTTCGAAAGGCGGGGGGGGGGGGTTAAAAGGGTCATGGCGTATCTTTTAAATCAAGTGGGTTTAATACGTGGGTGTTTATAGCATACGCTGAAGATCATCTATGATTCAAATATCACCTTTTGTGTTAATAATACTTTCTACAAAAGAAAGGTGTCAATTTTCGAAAGGTATGGCGATCATTTTTGACATCTAAGGAACGGTGTGAAGTTTTTAGAAGATCGTGCAATTTCAAATGTTAGGTAACAAATCCTACGCACCGATGGGTATGCACGTGGAATGGCATGTGCACTTGCCTGTGACTCTATTCGTTGATAATTGCAACTGCCATATGCTATTTTTTGAATGTACATGTATTAGAAATAGTGTATGACTGCACAGCTGATAGAGATCTGTAACCTGCGTTAAATGCCCTATGATGGATACAGTGCTTTAAGAAATAAGAGGCGTAAGGATGCTTTTCACAACTCTTTAAGTACTACTACATCCACTGATGATGATGGTGACTGGTGATGTTGGTGATGATTATGTTGTTGTTGTTGATGATGATGATGACAGTGGTGGTGATTGTGATGACAGTGGTGGTGATTGTGATGATGATGGTGGTGACGATGGTGACAGTTGTGGTGGTGGTGGTGATGATTATGATGATCATGATGATGTTCAAATTGATCAGTCTCTTTTAGTATGACCAGGAGAGCCAATTGACTAGTGGTCTAGAGCGGGCGCTTAAGAATCGCAGCACTACTCACACCCTAGGTTCGAATCTCACCCAGTGAGACAGTTTGCCAGTGTGCTTGCCGTGAAGCTTGGCCCAGTCAAATACATACATCAGTTTTCATGCCTAGTACCGTAATTTTCAATTACAGAGACGGACACACTTTTTGTTGTTGTTTTAAATATTTTTATTACTCAAACAGGACTAATAGGTAATTAGTAAAGACATTTTACACATATATCTACACCCCAATCTGCCTTAAAGGCCTCCTCTATATAAGGACCATCTGCGTATAAAGGCCAGTAGAATTGTATCCCAATTGTTCTTTGTTCATACTATTTAAACCTGTATATAAAGGCCACCTGCCCATACAGGCCATTTTTACTGGTTCCCTTTGGTGACCTTTATAGACAAGTTTGACTGTATTAATAACACAACATATTAAAACAATAGTCTATTAAAAAATCTCAATTATTTCTCATTTTTGTATCCTTGTCGTGGGATAACGATATGTGGAATACGTAAAGAAGCATCTTTTCTATTGCAATATTATACTGAGGAAATGTATTATACATATGTGTATATAGTATAATTTTAATTATTTATACACTACTTTTTATTTACAGCCAACTCTGTCTATAAAGGTCACGTAAGAGAACTAGTAAAAGTGGCTTTTGTGGACAGATGGTCCTTATATGCAGGCCAAGTTCAAATAATATGCTTACAGAGGAATCGGGGATCAATTTTACTGGCCTTGAAATGCAGGTTGCCCTTATATTCAGGTGGCCTTTATGACGGGTTAGACTACATATTTCATCTTATATATAACACAAAACTTATAAAACGTTTTATAATGGTTCTCATTCACGATATTTTCGTCAGTAGATGACAACACAGTGTTCTAGAGGTGGTTAGAGAAACGCTTTAAAAACGCTTAGTTTATGGGACTACCATTCTTGCATTGTAATCATTTACTATGCATTTACTTTGAATTATAGTCATGTTGCAGACAACGTGATGGAACTGTATGGGTGCGAAAACACCTCCTTATCTCACATTGTAAGGTGCTATTTTATTATTAAACATTTGCAAAATTTAGCCAAATTGTAAAGCCTAATCAACTTTTGCAGCTGTCATATAGATCTACCAGTTTTGAAAATATTTTATGTTTAAATTCAAAAATTGGTATATGACACAGCCATTATGAATTTGTGTCATAAGGACAATTTTAAGAAGCACATTGAAAAGCAATTGAAATTAAATCACACATTCTGTTTAGTTTTTATGGTGATCTTATACTTAAACATCTTAAAATACGAAAAAGTCCAAAACTTTGGAACTGACAAGTAAGGTTAGACTCGTGAACTTCCACCAGGGAAATGAGGCCGGGTGCTCCGGAAGGGTAAGTACCTCTTTTCAGATAGCTACACTCGCCACGTGTGTAATCAAAATTGTGTCAAAGGAACATGGAATTATGGGACGTCATATATATCCTGGGCAATCCTGTATTCCAGGTAAGAACATCTAAAGCATCTAAAATTGCGAACTTTTCTGAAAACTATTTGGAAAAGAAAAGAAAATTGAAAAATGACAACAAATCACAATACTTAAGAAAATGTCAACACATTAAAGTTCTAAAAACAAAAGCAGTGGAGACCTTCATTTATTACTTTCTGTTATAAACCGCAAACTTTAGATACTTTTTAAAAGAACCCAATTGGGTCCAATGGGACCAATTTTGTAGGGTCCTGGTGCATGTCGCGGTATCTAAAAGCCATCAGACGTTCGTTTGAATTACGATATGACTTTGGTTCAATAGTCTATAATAAGAAACAAACATACCAATCGATGTCAAAAATACAATGAGAAAGCAAAGTAAAAACTGGCAAATTAGTGGAACCGCTTGCTCTGGGGGGGGGGGGGAGAGAACCTCCTGTTTAGCTAGCTCACCGACCACGTGTGTTGTTTAAAAATCTGAACTTTTATTTGGTGAAACAAAGATGGAATTTGCTAGATAGACTGCTATGGACAGCCAGTTGTTGTCCGAGAAACGTTTCCTATAGATAGATAGCAATTGCCGAAAAGCTATCAAAATAGAAATAGCTGGAGACGGGCCGAGATTAATCATCTTATTGGCATCAATGAGTTAGCTAAGTGTTAAACTTTCAACAGGACTGTACTGTAACCTCATGCTCTCCCTCTTTCAGAGTGATACCGAAATACTCGAGAACTCCCTTATGGTTTGGAAGCTTTTCATCTTCAATAAAATTAGGCCTGGTATTATACAAGATTCTCAGATACTAGTATTCTATCCAAATCATGCTCCTTAATAAGGTATCTGTTATAAACGAGAATTTTGTTGAAAGCCTTCTCAACTGGGACTGTATGTATGTAATTATAGTAACATGGACCGTAATTAAATATAAGTTTCAAAGCGGTTTGTTGGTTGAAGGTTGCTTAACGTCGCATCGGCAATTTTTCAGCTATTCGCGACGAGAACTTCTTTATTAAGCTCTATGGATTAATCTGTGAACAAATTCATGTATGCATGTGAAGTGCCAGTGTGTTTTATGGTCGGACTTGTACCAGCGCGATCTCGGGGCGACTTTAAGGTGCTAGCTCACCGAGTCAGTACACCGCAGACAAGCGTACCACCCCCAGTCACATTATACTGACACTGGGTAAACCAGTAAAGGCCATTAGCAAGAAAAATTCACTTTCTCACACGTGGTCTGAGTGGAACTTGAACTCACAGCGGTAAGAGACCCTGGAGTTGTAGACTGACGTCTTATCCATTAGCCCACCGCGGCCTACTTTGTTTTTGTATTATGGTAAGGTCTTGGAGGGGGTTGTTTGTTTTTGACAAAACTTGGTGTCACGTGTAATTGTATAAGCCCAGAAAATGTCAAATACAATTAACCACAAGTCCTCCATTCAGTCTACGTTCAATTTGCACCGTAATCTGAATGAAATAAGTACTTTACAATATAATGGTACATCTGTCAGTTTGAATGGACTTGTTCTACTATCACAATACATTTGTTTACAGAATTTGTAAAGGTCATATTTGACGAAAACTTGCTTGTTTTTCTTTTATGAATGTTATAATTTGCGATTTTGACGTAAGGGAATTGACATGTTCAGAAAAACAGATGCAAACATGTAAAACTGTTAATTACATATTGTAATTTTTTCAATTCAAAACGTGTTTTAAACAAATTTTTGTGGAAGAGAGGTATACATTTTTGGTAATTCGCAGTGAAAGTGCTAATTTTTTATCCTTTTGGATTGTGTAATGCGTTTACTTTTCTTTGTTGAGTTTGATGACAAACAGTTAAATACGTGATGCCATTGCACACCGCTCCTTGGGTATACAACCCCCGGTTTCACAAATACAGGTATTCCTTAACTAAGGTTTTCTTTTACTTATATTTAGAGAATTTTGGCAATTCTTTTAAACTTGGAATTAACATTTTTGACAAAACTTTTTACAAATATATTTTATCTGATCTTGAAAATAACACATTGAATTCAAGTATATCTTAAAATTCAACAAAATCATTAGCTTATCAAATTTGCCATATTTACGTTAAGAAAATTTTTTAGTTAATGAATGGTTGTAAAACTGGAGCCAGACACTACGCTTAAGTTTGTCATGTGCTACTTTTGAATTTTTATGAAATAATGCATTCCAAAGTAGCACATGACAAGTTTGTTTTTGAACTTGAGCTTGGCAAGAGCCATCGGAAGCATGAACACGGTACAACATTATTTAAAGAAGAATTATCTAAACAAAAACAAAAAAGAAAACCCAAAAGCTGATTTGGACCACTGTTTATAAAAAAACCCTGACTTTGGACGAACACTAGAATAAATATCTAAATTTACTAATAGTCCCGAGGTCCTTCGGAAATAATGCCCAGTGTCACGGTAGGCGTGGCATGTTAGTTCAATCCTTGCACATTGCCCTAACCGCATTGCAAAGGTAAAAATTTCGGACACAACCTATATTTGGTGTCGTTGAGATATAAGTTTAATATTCTTGAGTGAGACGTAAAACCCTTTTTATTTAACAATTAATGAACCATAACATTTAAATGTATTTGTTATCGATGAAATTTAAAACGACATACCTACCAACTTACATAGTCCTTTTTACGCCCGGGGGCACATAGGGCAAGGACTAGAGTTTTCCACCAGTCTCTGTCTTGTGCCGTCCTCTCCAGTTCTCCCCAAGTTAGTTAATGTATTTTTATTTCTTTCTCTACAGTTCTTCTTCAGGTGATTTTGGGTGACATTACTAATTGTCTTTCTTAGCCCCGAGGATATCACAAACTCAGATGGCAATAACTTCGTATAATTGTCAGAAATATACTATAATTGTTTAAATTTCCTGCAAGTTGAAATTTGAAATTTCTCAAAAAGTAAAGTATACTCCCTCATGCAAAGTATTTTCTTAGCTTAATTTGGTAATTTTAGTTTCATAATTTTGGTCCAAGCACTACTGATGAGGAATTGTATTCCGAAACGGCCGTCTAGTGCTATAAAATTAAAACTGGTATAATATGTAAATTAGTACATGACCTATCAATCGCCACCTTGATCTTGTCAGAATCGTTCTTGTATCATCTGTGTTTGCTTTTTTTATGAAGCTTGACATTAGTGATCTTAGCTGGCCAGTAAATCCTCATGATCTTTCTGAGGCATCCATTGTGAAAGTTGGCAAGTTTTTGGTATCTGTTTCTGTCATTCTCCAGCATTCGGTCCCTTATGATAGAACATCTGTTGTATAGTCTTAGTGGGTTACTTAGTGGATAACTTAGGGGGTTAACTAGTAGAAATATTTTATTTTTGGAATTACCTGTAAAATATTGACACATTTCATTTGTGAAATTAATCTGACCTGTGAATTATAATATTTGTGGAATTAATGTTATAACTTTTGATACTTTGTGGCATTAATGTTGCCAACTTCTCATTTGTAGAATGCTGCCACTGACGTTTTATGTGTGGGGTTTGTGTATTTCATTATTATGGATTTTGTGTTTGCGTGAATTTCCTCAAGAGGATTTTTTTATGAATTAAAATTTATGTTGAAATGATTTTCTGGTTTTGAATTGCTAATTGTTAATTGCTAATAACTACCACAAAAAATACAGTGCTCTATATTCCCATTTTGGAAGTTATTGTACGGTTTTGATGGCATAAAGCTCTGCTTCAGTGTATCACAATTATTAAACATCTCCTATCAAAAAGACAAAGCAAGGTGTGATACAATGCAATTTGTTTTCCAGACGTTGTTTAGCTTTATGGAAGCACCTTTAGCTTTACTAAGTCTAGCTTTTAGTTTAAACAATATTTTATTTAATTCATAAATACATAAGTAAAAAATAACATATACAAATATAGAAAATAGGATTCGGGAACAAGCCATGTGCTTATATTAACCCGTCTCCATATCTGAAGTTACAATTTTTGACCGATGAATATATATATGTGGGGAGAAAAAAATATTATGAATTATAAATAAATAAGATAGTGTACCATTAAACAATAAATAAATTATAAATCAGTGTACCATGAAATAATTAATAAATAAATCGGTGTACCATAAAACAATTAATAAATAAATCAGTGTACCATAAATATGCGAGTTATTTTATCAAAAATGCTTAGTGAGTTCAATATGTCTTTGGACAGTTGAAAAAATTTCATTATTTTGTGCGTCGGAAAGTAAATCTGCGTCACCATATAATAATAAGTCAGTGGTAATATTATAACTCTGTTCAAGTTTGGAGATTGTGCTTTGACGAATAATGTTGTATTTTGAACACTTTAGCAAAAAATGAAAAGTAGACTCTACTTCACCACATGAACACCGAGAACTGTAAATTAAATTTTTATCAAATAGATGTTTATTTAAAGAACTGCATTTCATTCTAAGTCTAGCGTGTTGAATTTGACCTTTGCGTGATCCTGAAGAATAAAAAGAAGGGACTTTAGAACTTATGTCAATAAATTGTTTAAAACCATAAAGCGAACCATTTCTTACATCTTGGGGAATTTCGTTCCAATCTCTGATGGTTTGAGGGAGAAATGAATTGTAATGAAAATATGTTCTACAACGAGCAGTCAGTAAACGATTTTGTCTAGTGCCGTAACGATGGGTATAGTCATTGGGAATTAAGTTTGTTAAATAATCAGGTGTCAGTCCGTGGTACATTTTGTAAAATTGTATCAGTCGGTGTTTCTTCCGTCTGTCGTGTAATGTGTCCCATCCAGTCTCTTTGTATAAACGAAAAATGCTAGTCAGTTTGGTAGCGCCAGTTACAATTCTGGCTGCTTCTAAATTAATTTTTTCAAGTTGTTCTGTCAAGTTTTCAGTTATATTGTCCCATACTATGTCAGCATATTCTAATAAAGGCCTTATAAAAGTTATATATATTTTTTCTAGACTGTGACGGTCGAGTTTATACTTAAGTTTTCTCAGGAGGGAAAGTCTGTTATTAGCTTTTGATAAAATGGCAACTATATGATTTTTCCAGTACCCATCAGAGGAAAACAATATTCCAAGATGTTTGTGGGTTTCTACTTCGGTTATTGGAATGTGGTTCATATAAAGTTGGGGATGAAAGGGCATAGATGTTTTGCGTGAAATAATCATGGATTCTGTTTTGTTGGGGTTAAATGTGACCAGCCACTTTTGAGCCCAGTTATGTATAAGATCAAGATCATTATTCAAAATGACTGCAGCATCAAATGGATCTTCAACAGTTATATATAAAGAAGTATCGTCAGCAAACAGTTTAATTTCACTTTGTATGTTATTTACTATATCATTAATATAAATTATAAAAAGAATAGGACCCAGAATTGAACCTTGTGGAACGCCTGCTCGTATAAATTCCCAGGTTGAAGTTACATTATTGTTAAAAACAACCCTTTGTTGTCTACCTTCCAAATAACTTTTAAACCACAGAAGTAAAGATCCACCTATTCCAATAGACTTTAGTTTTTCTAATAAACCCCGATGCCAAACTCTGTCAAAAGCTTTGCTTATGTCGCAAAATATAATCCTTATTTCTTTCCCACTATCGAGCGCTGTAGAAATGTCATTGCTAATGTCTAAAAGTTGATTTACAGTTGAGTCACCCGGTCTGAAACCAGACTGAAAAGGTGTAATGATAGAGTTGTCCAGTAAATAGTTGTTTAAATATTTATAAACACAACGTTCCATAACCTTGCCAAGAATGTTTAACAATGAAATTGGGCGATAATTACTAACATTACTTGGATCTTCTTTCTTATATACAGGAGTAATATTTGCTTGTTTCCAAATAGTTGGAAATATGGAGTTTTGTAACAGTTTTGTAAAATATTTACTTAGAGGAAAGCATAGTATATCAGAAGCCCGGATTAGTAAGAGGGGTGGATATTGTCTGGACCAGAAGCTTTTGATGCCTTAAGGCAATTTATAATATCTTCAACATCCTTAGGAGTGATTTGTAAGTTTGATAAGGAGTATTCAGGAACGGGGAGGTTTGGGGGTGATTGATCATCATCACAGAAATAAGTTTGTTTTACAAAAAAAACTTGTTGAGTGCGTCAGCTTTATCTTGCTCCTCGCTTATCATTGTATTTCCAATAAGTAACGGTGGGATAGAGGAAGACTTTTTTATACACATAAATGTTTTAGCAATTTGCCACCAGTTTTTCTCGTCAAGCTTACCAGAACACAATTTTTCAGTCATTTTAGTGTAGTATTGTTCTTTGGCTAATCTACAAGCAATAATACACCTATTTCTTATTTTTCTAAAATCAGCCCAGTGAGCAACTTCGTTACTTTTCTTAGCCTTTTTATGAATTCTCTTACGTTTTCTTATTAATTTTCTTATATTATTATGCATCCAAGGCTTGTCGTTATGTCTAACTGTTACTTGTTTATTAGGTATATATTTTGAAGCAGCTTCTTTTATAATGTTTGTAATGCGAAGAGCAGTATTATTCAAATTATCATCATTTATAAAATCCCAATTAGTATCTAAAAGGTTCTCCCTATATAAATCCCAATTAGCTTGGTTGTAATACCAGATAGTTCGTTGGATAGAAATATTCTGTGGTTTCTCAATATTCAAGACAAGAAAAATGGGACAGTGATATCTAACATTGACATCGTAAAAAGATTCACCCACACCACTGTTAATCACTATAGTTTCGTTATTTATGAGGAAAAGATCTAAAAGGGAGGCCGAATTATCCCAGTAATGTGTAGGTTCTTTGATAAGCTGAGTGAGATTAAATGTTTGTGATATGTTACTTATTTTCTTATTAGAATTGGACAATTGGTCTTCATTAAAGTCACCGGTTATGACCATATAGTCGGGGTTAAGATTTGAAGCGAGATCAATGGAATGCATAATTTTGTCCCATACAGAAATGTCCGAATCAGGAGGTCTGTAAAATGCACCTACTAGTAATGTTTTGTTTCTTATGAACATTTCCAACCAAAGACATTCAATTCCATAAACATTGAGTTCTGGTCTAGGTTTACAATAAATAGATTTACTGACATATGCCAACAAACCCCCTCCCCTTTTGTTATTTCTTTCAAAACGTAGTGGTTTATGATATCCGTCAATTGTTATGTCCGAGTCATCAGTGTCAGATGTCAACCATGTTTCTGTAAATAAAAGAATGTCGTAAGAATTAAGCTCTGTTCGTATGCTTTCAAGTTTGGGTAAAATACTTTGTACATTTAGATGAAGGATTGTGAGATATTTTTGAGAGAATAATTCAATAGAGGGGTCTGATAAATCGTCACATGATGTAGAATCGAAGGTTTCTGAATCGGTGCCTGGACCAGGGTTTTTATGTATATCACCACATTTGTGCAAAATATTATAAATACACGCAACAATCAAAATTACTAAGATAGTGTCATGTATAGAAAAAATTATTTTCTTCAGGAAATCAAAAAGCTTGCAACTAGGCATCCTATTTTAATTGTTTGTATTTTATTTGCATAGTTAGTCAAGAAAATATTTATTTTCGGAGGAACGGAGAAAATAAATCAAAAATATATACTTTATCAAGCATGTCATAAGAACAGGACAGAGTTGACCTTGATACAAGGGAAGTAATTACAAATACCACTGTGATGAGTGATGTATCACTCAAGAAAAAACAAGATTATAATAACAATACATAATCTTATACCATAATCAATAAACATTATGCAGATATATAACAAATAAATTGTAAAAGAATTGGGTGACATGTTTTTTATTGTACTAACGCGTAAATGGCGCATATTATAACTTCCAATACGAGCCCGATAAATATTCAGTGATACAGTCATTATTAATTAAGTAATACCGGGGATGTAATGCAGGAAATGTCGGACAGTATTGGATAGTATACTTGAAACACAGTAATAGAAAACATGCATATACATAAAAAGAAGAAACTTCTTGTGGTACACTGATGTAAAAAAACAAAGGTCAAATGAAACACTGTAAAAAGTAACAGAAGAAAAAGATGGAAAGAAAAAAATAAAAGTAATAAATAAATGGAAAATAGAAAACAATAAGAAAAACATTGTATAAATTAGGAAGTAAGCAAAGTGCAGGATAGTGTAGAACTAGCTTTTAAGACGGCATACACGTTTATTATTATTATTTACGTAGTAGAGATTAAACATGGGAAAGGTGCTATTATTTCTTCTTTTTTCAGAGAAAACTTGTTAAAACAACAACCTAGGAATGCCAATGTCTAAATATCATAAATCCATGATTACACCCACTTAGTTGGAAATACAGGTGTTTAAGTTAATTAATTAGCCAGTTTCAGAGTGTTAACTATTATTTTGCTCTTGGATTGTGATTTGGACTAGGATTGATATGTTAATAGCTTTTTTTGATGATTAAATCATAAGTTGGGTACCACTGCGATAGTTCAGTTGGTAGAGTCCTCGCTCCGAGACTTAAAAGTGGGTAGTGACTGTTCTTTCGCCAAGCACTCGGCATTAAGAAATGAAAGTCACGGTTCTTTCGGACCTAAAATAAACGAGGTTCCGTGTCACGGTGGGCTTGGCACGATGAAGAACCCTGCTGTATTACTTTAATGTCAACAGCACAACGCACAAGCAAAATTTTTTCACCTTCGCCTATAGCTGGCGACGTCTTGATATAAGTGAAATATTCTTGACTGGGACGTTAAACACCATTACTCAACTCAAATCAACTCATAAGTCGGGTAATAAGATGCGCTACGCTTCAATTATCCCAAAATTTGAAATTTGATTACAAAAATATTAAAATGCATTCATTAGGGGGAAACCCATATTATAATGTTGTTATTTACTCGTCTGTAAGCTCCAGTGGTATCTTTCCTGTTTACAAAACAGGTTGCTGGTCTAAATGCGTCATAATGTTTCACAATGGCGATTATCTTAAGTTAAACCTGGATTTTGTTTTTTATTTGTAATCGAATGTGTTTTGTTTTTGAAAAAATACCGATCCCATGCGCAGGAACTCCTGTTGGACCACATGCAAAAGGGATTCCGTCGGACCACGTGCATGGGTCTTCACGTTGTACAACTAGTGTAGCAAGAATATACTGGACCAAATAAACCCAATAAGATTCCAGAACATTCATTAAAACATTTGAACCATCGACCATGTATGCATGTGTGTTTAAACCAATGATTCAGAGAATCAAATATTGTTGCAAATTTCAAGACATTCCTTTATAACTATACATGTAATTCTAAAGGAATTTTGCCACACATTGTGGAACGCCTGACAATAATTATATGCGTGGTGGTTTTCCTCAATGTGCCGGTAAGTTTGCAATTTGTTTTTGACTGATTGTGTTTTAAAGATGATATGTTGGTTGATTTTGGAAATGTTATTTGAACATGGATAGGTAGGTTTGTGTTTGACTTTTGGAAATGTTATTTGAACATGGATAGGTATGTTTGTGGTTGACTTTTGGGAATGTTATTTGAACAAAGATCGTTATGTTTGTGGTTGACATTTGGAATTTGATTTGAACATGAATCGGTATGTTTGTTGTTGACATTTAAAACTGGGATATGAACAAAGTTATGTTTGACTTTAGGAACTGTGATTTGAACAAAGATCGATATGTTTATGGTTGACATTTGGAATTTTGATTTGAACATGGATCGGTATGGTTTTGGTTGATATTTAGGAATTTTTATTCGAACATGGATCGGTATGTTTTTTTGATTTTTGGAACTGTGATTTGAACAAAGATCGGTATGTTTCTGGTTATGTTGGAATTTTTTTAGTGCATTAATAGTACAGTTTTAACCCTTAACCCCCCCCCCCCAATATATATATATATATATATATATATATATATATATATATATATATATATATATATATATATATATTATTACGAAAACGTTCTGCGTTTTGGGGATTGTGATTTGAACATGGATAAATTTCCTTTCAAGGATTTATATAACTGTCAGCGATGAGTTGGCAGGTTTATAATTACTGATCTCAGCATGTGTTCCTTTTTGTCTTTTATTGTATTTCATTTATTTGTTGTTTTCCTCATTGCAAGGTAAATGTTTCTCACGTACAACTTATTTGATTTTATTGGTTGTATCTGGGATGGTATAAATGTTTTACATAAACCTGGGTCCTTATACTTATCTTATCTTATCTTATATCTTGCTTGGTCTGTTTCAATCGCTTCTAGTTGTATGAAAGCGTCCTCTGTAACGACCACATGTGGCCTTTTTTTTTTTTTTTGCACTATACAAAGGTGTTTTTAGCGTGCACTGAGACTTGGGACCTCGGCTTTGAGTCTCATTCTAAAGACTATTCTAGTACTTAAAACTTTTTACAGCTCTAGTATGGACAGGAGATGAAAATCATCTCAGAAAATTTACAAGTCCCGAGTGAAGTTCGAATCGACAAACTTTGACTTAGAAAGCCGATGACAGTACCCATGGCCATGACCGCCCATGTAACCAACAATAATTAAAAAATAAATGTTTTCCCTACAAGCTGCTTACAAATAATTTGTTGACCCAGGGATATAGCAAGCCTAGGCTTATCAGGGCCCTCAAAAAGTTTTATGGCCGCCATCGCAGTATTGTTGATAAGTTTGATGTCTCCTTATCCACGATTGCCCTGAATAGATTTGACATACTATATCACTCAATTTTGATTACACACATGACAGGTGTACCTAGCTAAACAGGAGGTGTTTACCCTTCCGGAGCACACGGTCTAGCTCCCCCGGATGGACATTCACGTGTTTAACGCAACTTCTCAGTTTCAAAGTTTTTACTCTGTTTCAGGATTGTTATTCGGGCATGAATTTAATTAACATCATGTAATTACACCCAGTAGTCAGTATATATTGTAGATAAGGGATTTGCGCCGCCGTAAACCCTGTTATATAGTTGTACATTATTGTTATTTTTCATCCTTTGTTTGTTGTTGTTTTTTTACATATTCTCCACCAGGACTTTTTATAGTCAAACAACATTGACCTGTCCGTTTGACCTTTCATTTGGGATATTCATATAGGAGGGTCCACCCAATACATGGGTAGTGTTAGATTTGCAGATAATACATATATATATATATATATATATATATATATATATATATATATATATATATATATATATATATATATATATATTGTCTTCGATTAGATCATCATATAGACGAATATACGCGCGTGATCCTCTTTACTCAAATTTACCTGTCCATAATGAATATTTAAATCAAAGGTCAAACGGGCAGATCAATATTGTTCACCTATACCAGGAATATAAACTTCATTCCCCAGGTCTCGATACCTGCATCGTTCCATATTTAAAAAATGAGAAGGAGATAACCAATCAAAATAGAACGTCTCTTAACTTAATTTAAATTGCAAAGAACAAATGGAACCTCTTCATTAACAAAATGTCATTAAACCTCGTTGCCCTGCATTTTTATATACATTAGCATGGACAAATTTAAAAATCAAATAATACTCTTAATCACGCATGCAAATATGACATACTGGAGTAACTAACCACGCCTAAGATGCCCATAACCAAAGACTCCTGACTTCCGATTCTAAACGCTTCGATCGCCCATCACTTAGTACGCGATCCCGGTACCACTACCTACAGATAAAGTATTCTATTGGCTTTGCTACAATTTTAACCGAATGCAATATTTGACTGGTTCCTCTTAAGCAATCTGATTGTCGGGGTTAAATGTCTACAAATGGCCTGCTCTCTGATGTCCAGCCCTAATTTCTGTGTAAAGGATCAAAGGGTACAGATCGGTTTTGTGAGAATAAAAATGAAATTATCATGTTACTCATTAGACATAATTTACAACAAAGAGACAATTATACAAGTTTAAACTTCCTGAAGAATGAATACACAAGCTGTTAAAGAAGTAAGAATGTGTTGCCATTGACAACATACCACCCACCATTTGTCACCTTTACATTGATTGGACTACTACATCAACCAATTAAAACGCTTGACATAAATGATATTGCAAAATGTAAAACATTTATAAGCACGATGTTTTTAACATTTTCTAACAGTTTTGTCAGAGCTCTCGATGTGTTTACAGCAGTGTACAACGCTCTACAAAGCCTAGATGTTAGATTTATCAGTGTCGAAATTAGACAATCAGAACTAGAATTGTCTCGTTAGACAAACTTTAGTGTACAGAACTTTATTGTTTTACTAGACTTTTGGATTTTTTTTGTTTTTGCTTTTATTAGGCACATTTACAGAATGCCTTACGTAACATCTGCAGAAATGCTGATGACCTCTATCGTCAAAGGTCAGTTACAACTAGTTAAGATTCTACTCAGCGGAGGAACAGATGTAAATAGTTGTCTGTTGGATGGACGAACTGCTCTAATGATTTGTTGTAGCATACACAAGGCAGATAGAAGCAAAAACTATGAAGCAAAACTCATCAAGATCCTGGAAGTTTTGCTCAAATATGGTGCAAATGTCAACATGGTTGATAGAAAGAATAGGTCATGTCTCATGTACGCCTGTAGTAATGGATATTCTCTGGAATTTATAGAAATGTTGCTGAATCATGGGGCTGATACGACTCAAAAGGACAGTGCTGGACTTAACTGTGTTGAGTATGCTAGGCAAGAATGTCACAACTACATCGCCAAATATTTACAAATACGTACGGGTAAAACGCATGATGTTCCTGATTTGCAATTCCAAGAGAACATCGGTAGCAACGAAAATAAGACAATATTTCCTTTCTCTGGAACAATCAAGTACCTAAAAGACAGGTCTTTAGCTTCAAGAGCTCATTTGAAATACAAAATGCCGGATGTTGATGGCCAGTCACTGTCAGATGATAATCGGTCACTCTGCATACCAAGTGATCCACCAACGTCACCGAGCAATGTGTCCTTTGTGTTTGAACCACAATTCGTCTTTGAGAAGAAATTCGACACAATTAAAGAAATTGGAGATATTCACGAAAAAGAAAGCAACGTTTTATCAAATACGAAGTCAGTTCCTGCAACTGAAAAAGAAAATGCGCCACCAAATGCCGATAGTACCAAAGAGGAAGTCAAAAGCCAGAATGTTTTTATTTATCCTACACCACCACAAATTTCTACCACAAACAACAATAACGCCGCAAATATTTACAGAGAAAAAGAATTGTCATCTAATGAAAAAGAACAAAAATTTTGGAATTTCCTGAACAAGAACAATCAATCCGGAAGAACAACTGAAAACTTTAATTCAATGAAACTTTTAAACCGACGAAAAATCGTTACGAACAATCGGTTGAGTCGGCCATTTGGGTTCAAGCATTCTGCTACTATTTATGATTCAACAAACTACCCAGTAGAATGCAGAACTGTTTTTTATAAAGACGCGAAAATTCAAAACGGAAAGGAAAATACAGTGTTTCCAAACCAAAACAGAGCGGATATCTTAACAGAAATTGGTATTCACAGAAACAGTGGCGATATAATATTATATTCCGAGGACGACCACGGTGAGGTCAAACCAAGAAAATCGCAACAAAACAAAAGGTCTGATCATCAAGTAGCGGCTTGTAAGAGATCAGAATCAAAAATTGTGATCGCAAGCTCTGAACATAAAGATGACAACAAACTTGAAAATAGACAAATGGTTTCGCAGAGAGAAAATAAATCAAATGGAAACAAGGAAATAACAAATAAACAAAACAACAGCAGAACACATTTACCATTTCTTGTACATGCAAATCAAAACTTGGAAGTACCAAATGTTTCAGAACAATATTGGAAACAGCGGTATTCTTCCCATTCTATCTATGATGCAGATAATTATCACGGGGATCCAAACAAGAGGAGGGGGACATACCCAACGCTATCTACCTACAACAAAAACGTTCCTAAAAAATCAACACAAGGTATCAAATTGCCACCTATCTGAAACAGTTTTTTTGAAATTTGCAAATATTGTCATGTACAATGAGATATATATATATATATATAGTGTTATGTTCATATTTAAATGTATTTTTCTTTATAAACTTCTGTTAAACATAATATTATGCTATTGTTGTATAAAATGAAATAAAATCAATTTAAAAAAAATATAAAGAAAGTTTGTTTTATATTTAATAATAGAAATGGGCGCCTGCATATTCATGTTGAATATAGAAATAATCCCCTTGATAAACACTTTGACGCCATTGGTAACCTTCCAAATTATTACCCTGTCTCACTTCCCTCGTAGAAGTAAACGTTTTTTACTTAATTTCCAGTTTCAAAGTTTTTACTTTGCTTTGGATTGTGATTTGGACATAGTATGTTTGTTGTTTTTTTTTATAAATTGGCATTAAATAAAACAAAATAATAGTATCCAGTTAGGAGCACCTGGCCTCACTTTCCTGGTGGAAGTTCACGTGTTTAACCTAACTTGTCAGTTTAAAAGTTTATACTTGCTTTTGAATTGTGATTCAGACATGAATTAGTATGTTTATGACATGTTGTGAACACCCGGACCCACTTCCTTGTATTTGTGGAAGTTCAGATGTTTAGCTACATTTGCCAGTTTTCAATTTGCTTTGTGGATTGTACTTTGAACCTGGATCGGTATGTTTGCTTTTGATTATTAAAATTTGGTTCCCAATGATTTACGCTATGGATGAGCCTGTTCCCACTACAGGGACTTTGTACAACGAAGTAGGCTGCTTGTAAATAAATTGTTGACTCAGGGATATTGCAAGCCTGGGTTTATCAAGGCCCTCAAAAAGTCTTAAGGCCGTTATCACGTTATGGTTGATAAGTTTGATGTCTCTGTGTCCAGGATTGCCCTGGATATATTTGACGCTCCATAGTCCCATGTTCCTTTCACACAATTTTGATTACAAACGTGGCGGATGTACTAGCTAAACAGGAGGTGCTTACCCTTCCGGAGCACCAGGCCTCACTTTCCTGGTGGAAGTTCACGTGTCTAACCTTACTTGTCAGTTCTAAAGTGTTTACTTTGCATCTGGATTGTGATTTGGACATGTTTGTTTTTGATTATCTTATTCTTTATTGAATGGAGTGAAGCAAAATAGATCTTCTCCCCTAGTCACTTATATCGAGGAGGTTAGTTCTGCGATGGCGGAGGAAATCGGAGTGTCCAGAGAAAAAACTGGCCTTTTGTAAAACAATGTGCATGATAGCGAAAAAATTAAGGATCTATTAAAATTTATTCATTTTTGCTCTTATTGGTCCTGAAATTAAAAAATTGTATAAAACAAAAATAAAAAAGGAACGCTCAGAAAATAATATACCTGTGTTTCAAAGATATATCACCATGGTAATAACCTGGTATCCTTAAACTGGATCCTTTATACGATATTACATAATTGTGGAGAGCCCACATAGAATTTTGAACAAATGAGGAAACCATATTGAAAAAGAACGGAAACAAGAGGGCAATACTGTAAAATACACGAGACGCCATAAATTGATTGTAATGTTTACGAAACAGGAGTTTGGTGTTGCGCGTGTATTTGCACAACACATAAGAAGGTTACATATTAAAGAATTTATTTTCAGTTTCATATAAGGAAACAATATTGAAAAAGAACAGAAACAAGGGGGAAATACTGTAAAATACATGAGACGCCATAAATTGATTGTAATGTTTATGAAACAGGTGTTTGAATATTGCACGTGTATTTGCACAACACACAAGAAGGTTACATATTAAAGAATTTATTTTCAGTTTCATTTAAAAAAAACAATATTGGAAAAGAACGGAAATAAGAAAAAGGTTACGACAGAATACTCGTTTAAAACGCCATATATTATTTTGTTTATAAAACAGGAGACAGGTCTTTAACGTGTATTTGCGCAACACACAAGAAGGTTACATATTTCAGAATTTATTTTCAGTTTCATATAAGGAAACAACATTGGAAAGAGCGGAAATAAGGAAACGTTACGGCAGAATACATGTTTAAGACCCCATATATTATTTTGTTTATGAAACCAGGGGTCAGGTCTTTCAAGTGTATTTGCACAACACATAAGATGATTACATATAACAGAGTTTATTTTTAGTTGGTTTCTTTGGAGATTATAATGACGCATCACGTAGATGTTTTCTATCAGTTTTATAAATAACAATTGTTCTATTCTTAGATCGGTAATTAAATGTCAATTGACAGTGTGATAATTTTCTTACATTTATTTTATATTATGCAATAAAAGAAAACGTCATTTTGTTCTGAATGATCTTTTGGACGACTATAGAACACTGATCTTTCCGTTATAGTCAAATTGATGGTCGCCAGTCTTTTCAGATAAAATCTATTCTTCTTTAAAAAAATGTGAATAATAAAGAATTACTTATATACATGTATATATATATATATATATATATATATATATATTAAAAAACTTTGATTTTTCGTCACATTATACCATAATCTCTTATCATAAGTTCTAAAACGAAAATCTAAAAAAATATTCACTTTTACTATTGCCATTCTTTTACAAAAAACGGTAAGCCAAGATAAAAAATATCTAGTTTCGGTATACCAATGTACACAAACTGTGGACCATTGCTTGCAGAATTGTTTCTTTAAATTCATGAAGAATCTTGTTGAATCTGAAGAGAAGATTCGACAAATCATTCAACTACAAATACAGATATAAAGATGACATCCTATCTCTTTACAAATTTGGAGATAAAAGGCTACGTTTGAAGCTGTATGACAAACAATATAGTTTCAGTTTTCCTATTGTCAACTTTCCTTTTATATGCAGCAATATTCCTGTTCTATGCTTAATGGTTTATTTGTTTCTCACACTATTAGGGAGCTTGTTCCAATTACGGGAACTTTATACAACACAGCAAGCTGCTTAAAAATACTGGAACCCCTGTATAACTTCCCTGGTGAAGCTCAAACGTTGAACTTCATTTACCAGTTTCAAAGATTTTACGTTGCTTTTCGACTTTAATATGGACATGGATTAGTATGATTGTTTTTAATTATGTACATA
The DNA here is from genome assembly GCA_021292105.1 of Anadara kagoshimensis. Classification (NCBI taxonomy): domain Eukaryota; kingdom Metazoa; phylum Mollusca; class Bivalvia; order Arcoida; family Arcidae; genus Anadara; species Anadara kagoshimensis. Next base: position 26,626,572 of record CM037870.1, on the reverse strand, counting down.
ATTGATTTGCTTTATTAATGAAAATAAATTTTCTCTTAATGATGCATGTAACTCTGGTACACTGTGGGATAGTCACTTGTGGTCAAGGGTAGTTTGTGACATATAGAACTGATAGACATCTCAAATAAGACCTGGGATAAAACCTGTTTTGACAAATGATTTATGGCACGTTGGGCAAAGCTTATCTGACGAAAGTCTTCATTTCCTTTTATCGTACAAAAGGAAATCAAGTTTTAGATAGAATGTCATTTTGCTAATTGCAGTCTTATTGGCTTATTATTTCAAATTATTTATGGTGTTAGCACAAAGTGAGCTATGAGATGAATCAAAAACAAATATACATGTCCATGTTCAAATCACAATCTATTTAACAAAGTATTAATTGGCAGATTTAATTAAACACGTCAACTCGGGAAGTACGCCGGGTGCTTTGGAAGGGTATGCACATCATGCTATATCTGCAACGTGTAGAATTAATTAAATTTGTAATGAAAGGAAAATGGTACTATGCAATGTCATATATATCCATAAAACCTTGGACACAGAGGCATCGTGTTTATCAACAATATTGTGATGACGACCATATCACTTAACTTTTTGAAAGTCCTTTTAACTTTCCTTCGTTGTATAAAGTCCCCGTAGTTGCAACATGCTCTACCATAGCATATTTATTGTATAACATATACACTATAAGCAGGAGAAGCGGGTTTATCACAGAATAGAAGAGAAAGTTTGTAAATAGAAAAATTGAAATCACCACGTTTGTCATTTAGCTTCCAAGGTATAAGACCATGTATGAAGCAATAAACAGTCGTATATTGTGTCTCAGCATGACAGATGGCACTCATTGTCTCCAATTAAGGATTATTAAGAGGCAAAATGTCATTTATATACATATGCACGTGGAGTTGAATAATTTGCCGACAGATTTAAAAAAGTTCTGCACAAATTCTAATTTATCTGAATAATCAAAAACATATTCTAATAATAACGGAATAAGCAAGTGATGTCAACTCCATTTGTGCCCAACAGTAAACCCACTGTTTCTTGGAAAACTATATTGGCAACCACATCACATAATATGTTAATATCAATAGCTTTCGACATTTTGTTGATTATATCTTCAGTGTATTTTTGTTTCCGTATGGTGTTTAACACAATAACAAGAGCCTGTTCGCAACTAGATATTTATATTATGGCTTATTGTTTTGCAAATTTAATAAACCATCACTTTTAGTATTAAATGTTTACAGAATGTTGAAGAAACAATATTGCTCAAAGTCTTTTTTCTAGTAATGTATTACACTTTGCTGGAATGGATTCAAATTGTGATAAAACGCTTTAGAAATATAATTCATTGACATTAAACCTACGTAGATGTTATTTGTATGGAAACATATCTAGTCTAACTAAGTAAATATATATTAAATACATTACATTGGTTTTATGTCAAAATATAATGACATCCTTTGTTTATTTTATTTAAAATGCAACACAATGATTATAAATCGGCCATCTTAAAAATGGCGGCCATATTGAATTTACAACCAATGTTTATTCATGAAAAATTAGTATAAATATTTAATTAATCAAATACCAAATTTCAAGTAAAAAGGTTAAGTGATTGATTTGAAATTGAATTTTTATACTTAAATTATCTTTTTGGTGGCCATTTTGGATTGGCAGCCATATTTTCATTTAACGGAAAAAAGTCAAGATGGAAACATACCTTGCCTCCCTAAGTACATATAGGGCAATAAGATCCACCATGTTTCCTGCTTTTAACAATTAAGAGGCTTCTTTTTTAGATCTGCCCCTGACTATAAATGTTATTTAGTTAATATTATACTCAGAGTCTAAATTATCTAAATCACAAACAAACATACTAATCAATGTGCGAATCACATTCCAGAAGCAAAGTAAAAGCTTTGGAACTGACAAGTTAGGTTAGACACTTGAACTTGGACCAGGGAAGTGAGGCCGGGTGCTCCGGAAGGGTAAGCACCTCCTGTTTAGCTAGCTACACCCACCACGTGTGTAATCAAAATTGTGTGAAAGGGACATGGAACTATGGGGCGTCAAATCAAATCAAATTGCACAAGTCGATTCAAAACTTAAGTATTATAAAGAGAACAGTGCTTCTATTTTGAAGCATAGTTTATATGCATAGAAAAATACCTTTCTTTATTATTACTAAATATTACCTAGTCATTGTCTAAGGTTGCAGAACGCAAACGATTACAGAGTTGTTCTGGAAAGTAGAATAAGTTTTACTTGAATAAGTTAAAGCGACATAGTGGCGACTGAATAATAAGATTGATTTCAGTATGATTTGAATGGTTTAAATCGATTTATTAAACTGAAAAGTTATAAGCCTTTCAGTATAACCAAAATTTGAAGAAAATGAAGTAAATGAAAACTTTTAACCCATCTCGGGCTTTTAATTACCCTCGCTCGTACCCCTCATGCAAATACGTTAATAGTAAAATGTACCGTCATCATTATGTCAAACGAATTTCAAATACAACCAAAATATTTTTGTGTATCAATGTTACTACAGGTAGCTCCAGCGAATTGATGGGTAACATGGATGAATTGGCTCATGAATTACTCCTCAATGTGGAAGGTGGGGATGCTGCATCATCTGATTTAGCTGTAGCAACTGAATCAACTGCATCTTCTGATGTGGTGTATGTCGGCTGGGGGGATTCAACTTTGATACGTTTCCTTTTATGTGACATTACCGAGTTAACAATATCATCATGTGTGTTGATAAGATTTGTGGATAACTCTGGTGGCCCTATGTCTGATGTAACTCAATTAAATGTAAATTAAGTAAATTAATTATGTATCTGTACCCGTTCAAAAATATTTGAATTTTGCTTTCTCTTTCTCTTAACACGCGCAATTATAAAGTAAAAGGATAACGTAAAGAAAGAAGAAACAAATACTCCACATAAACAATCGTTGTGTGAGGTAGGGTAAATATACGCTATTCAGAACAATAACAACAACAACTATGTGTAAAACCTTCACACTGTGCCCACTCTTGAAAGACCTTGGTTAGTGCTAAACAACACGTAAAAGGTGACTACATAAGTAAACAATGTAATAGTTCTTAACAACACGTTTAACATAGAAAACAAACATACTAATCCATGTCTGAATCACAATCCAGAAGCAAAGTAAAGACTTACATGTTATACCAGTTTTAATTTTACAGCACTAGACGGCCGTTTCGGAATACAACTCCTTATCAGTAGTGCTTGGACCAAAATTGTGAAAAGATACCCAAATCAAAAATATATTTTAGCTAAGGGAATACTTTGCAACAGCGGATATACCTTACTTTTAAAGAATTTCACATTTTATCTAGTAGCAAATTAGGTTAAACACGTTAATGTCCACCAAAGAAATGAGACAGGGTGCTCCGGAAGGATAAGCACCCTTTGTTCAGTTAGCTACAGCCGCCACGTGTGTAATCAAAATTCATGTAATAGTTCAAAAACACAACACGTTTAAAATAGTTTCATAAGTAAGCAATGTAACAGAAGATATTTCGCCTGTACTTGGCAGTTGAGGTTAAAGCCTATGTACACAATACAGAACATTAACAACAACAACAACAACAACAACAACAACAACTATGTGTAAAAACTTAACTCTGTGTCCACTCTTGATAGACCTTCGTTAGTGCTAAACATTGTTATACTTAGAGCTTGTTTCCTCGAAGAGCTTTATGTCCGCCATCATGGTGTTTTTAAAAGTATGATGTCTCTGCGTCTCAGGATTGCCGTGGATATATTTGACTTCCCATAGCTCCATGTTCCTTTCACTCAATTTTGATCACACATATGGCGGGTGTAATTGTTGAACAGGAGGTGTTTACCTTCTTGAGCACGTGTTTTACCTAATTTGTCAGTTTCAAAATTTTACTTTGCTTCTGGATTGTGATTGGACATAAATTGGTATGTTTGTTTTGGATACTTAACACGTTAAAGGTAGCTTCATAAGTAAATAATGCAATAGAAAAAAATTCACCTGAATAACATTTCTGTACTTGACAGTTTTGGCAAAAACATAATATTAAACTCAAAATAGTATGAAACAAAAACGTATAATAAAGAATAATTTTTTATTCAGACCACTGATTATACAAAAGGGGTCAGACAGTACACATAAGAGTGTAACAAAACCTTTTGCGCTATTGTTCGAAGAGTTTATGGTTGTATAAAAGGTCCCGATAAAGCAATAATGAAATTAGTAATCGCATCATGAAGCGATTGTTACTATGTATGATGTCTCTGTGTTAAGGAATGTCCTGGATATATTTTACGTCCCATAGTTCCATGTTCTTTCGCTCAATTTCGATAACAGACGTGACTGGTGCAGCTAGCTAAACAGGAGGTGCTTACCTTTCAAGATCACCTGGCCTAACTTCTCTGTTGGAATTTCACATGTTTAACCTAATTTTGAAGTTTTTACTTTGCTCCTGAATTGTGATTCTGACATGAATTAGTAGGATTGTTTTTTTAATTATAAGCCAATCAAATCTGGCTATACATACACCAATGTCATTGGATTGACGTTCATTCCTTGGTAATTCGACGTCGTCACCAGAACCTATTATATAAAATTATAACAATAGAAACGTATGCAATAGTAGATTGAAGGGCGTCGTCTAAAAACTTTTTTCCTAAACGTCGTTATTATACCGGCTATCATCTACCATTTTGGATTGGCAGACATATTTTTATTAAACGGAAAGTCAAGGTGGAAACATACCTTGCCTCCCTAAGTACATATAGGACAATAAGATCCACCATGTTTCCTGCTTTTAACAAAAAAGTTTAGGGGGGGTCAATTAAGAGGCTTCTTTTTTAGATCTGCCCCTGACTATAAATGTTATTTAGTTATTATTATACTCAGAGTCTAAATTATCTAAATCACAAACAAACATACTAATCAATGTGCGAATCACATTCCAGAAGCAAAGTAAAAACTTTGGAACTGACAAGTTAGGTTAGACACGTGAACTTAGACCAGGGAAGTGCGACCGGATGCTCCGGAAGGGTAAGCACCTCCTGTTTAGCTAGCTACACCCATCACGTGTGTAATCAAAATATTGTGAAAGGAACATGTAACTATGGGGTGTCAAATCAAATCAAATTGCACAAGTCGATTCAAAACTTAAATATTATAAGAGAACAGTGCTTCTATTTTGAAGCATAGTTTATATGCATAGAAAAATACCTTTATTAATTATTAATAAATATTACCTAGTCTTTGTCTAAGGTTGCAAAACGAAAACGATCACAGAGTTGTTCTGGAAAGTAGAACAATTTCAATTTATCAAACTGAAAAGTTATAAGCCTTTCAGTATAACCAAAATTTGAAGAAAATGACGTAAATGAAAACTTTTAACCCATCTCGGACTTTTAATTACCCCCCTTCGTACCCCTCATGCAAATACGTTAATAGTAAAATGTACCGTCATCATTAGGTCAAATGAATTTCAAAAACAACCAAAATATGTTTGTGAATCAATGGGGGGGATAATGCATGGATTGTATCGAAATCGGGATTTTTAGCAACCACTTAACTCAATTAAGTACGTAAATTAATTGTTGATCTGTACCCGTTCAAAAATTCTACAAAATATTTATGTTTTGCATTCTCTTTTTCTTAACACACGCAATTATAAAGTACAAATATAAAGTAAAGAAAGAAGAAACAAATATTAGAAGACGTCGTGCTGCGATTTACATGTGTTGTGGTGTCTAAGTGGAATGCATCTTGAGGACAATTGATTATCTTCCCCATAAACAATCGTTGTGTGAGGTAGGGTAAATATACGGAATTCAGAACAATAACAACAACAACTATGTGTAAAAACTCCACACTGTGCCCACTCTTGAAAGACCTTGGTTAGTGCTAAACAACACGTAAAAGGTGAGTACATAAGTAAACAATTAAGTAGTTCTTAAAAACGCGTTTAAGATAACCATAAAAACAAAAATACTAATCCATGTCCGAATCACAATCCATAAGCAAAGTAAAGACCTATATATTATAACAGTTTTAATTTTACAGCACTAGACGGCCATTTCGGAATATTTCTTATCAGTAGTGCTTGGACCTAAATTGTGAACTAAAATTCTGTTTAAGATATTAAAAAGATACCAAAAGGTCTAAAATATTTTTTTCCAAATTTAGCTGAGAAAATACTTTGCATGAACGAGTATACCTTAGTTTTGAAGAATTTCACATTTTATCTAGTAGCAAATTGGGTTAAACACGTTAATGTCCACTACAGAAATGTGACCGGGTGCTCCGGAAGGATAAGCACCCTTTGTTCAGTTACGTTAGCTACAGCCGCCATGTGGGTAATCAAAATTCATGTAATAGTTCTGAAACAACACGTTTAAAGTAGCTTTGTAAGTAAGCAATGTAACAGAAGATATTTCACCTGTACTTGGCAGTGTGAGGTTAAAGTCTATGTACACAATACAGAACAATAGCAACAACAACTATGTGTAAAAACTTAACTCTGTGTCCACTCTTGATAGACCTTGGTTAGTGCTAAACATTGTAATAGTTGGAGCTTGTTTCCTCGTAGAGCTTTATGTCCGCCATCATGGTGTTTTTTATAAGTATGATGTCTCTGTGTCTCAGGATTGCCCTGGATATATTTGACTTCCCATAGCTCCATGTTCCTTTCACTCAACTTTGATCACACATATGGCGGGTGTAATCGCTGGTGAGGAGGTGTTTATCTTCTTGAGCACGTGTTTTACCCAATTTGTCAGTTTCAAAATTTTACTTTGCTTCTGGATTGTGATTGGACATAAATTGGTATGTTTGTTTTGGATACTTAACACGTTAAAGGTAGCTTGATAAGTAAATAATGCAATAGAAGAAATTTCACCTGAATAACATTTCTGTACTCGACAGTTTTGACAAAAACATAATATTAAACTCAAAATAGTATGAAACAAAAACGTATAATAAAGAATTTTTTTTTCATTCAGACTACTAGTTAAACAAAAGGGGTCAGACAGTACACATAAGAGTGTATAAGGATATATTTTACGTCCCATAGTTCCATGTTCTTTCGCTCAATTTCGATTACAGACGTGACGAGTGCAGCTAGCCAAACAGGAGGACCTTTCCAGAGCACCTGGCCTAACTTCCCTGTTGGAAGTTCACATGTTTAACCTAATTTTTAGTTTTTACTTTGCTTCTGAATTGTGATTCTGACATGAATTAGTAAGATTGATAAATTATCTGGCTACACCAATATCTTCGGATTGACGTTCGTTTCTCGATAAATTGCGCCGTCATCAGAACATATATGAAATAATAACAATAGATACTTGTGTAATAGTAGATTGGAGGGCGTTGTCTAAGAAATGGGTTTTTCCAAACGTCGTTATTATGCCGGCTATCATCAGAGATTCAACGGTAAAAATGCCCCCCCCCCCCTTTTCAAGAACTAAAAGAGAACTTCATAAATATGATTTCAGGGAAAGTTTATACAGTACATTTTCGCTCTCTGTAAAATATTTTACGCGATAATTCCAATTCCCTAAATAAATGGTTATAATTGCATATTATTCCAGTTATAATTTTACAGCACTTGACGGCCATTTTGGAATACAATTCCTCATCAGTAGTGCTTAGACAAAAATTATGGAACCAAAAGAGGTTGGAAAAATATCCAAAGGACCAAAATATATTTAACCAAATTTAGCTATGGAAATATTGTCCATGAGGGAGTATATCTTACCTTTGAGGATTTTTAGTTGATGAAAATCAATTCATCGGAAAGCCTGATGTCGGTATTTGACACAGAGATGGTATCGGATTTGGTTTTAGTATCAGACGTTCGTTAATTTGTTTGATTTATATAGTTTGTTCCTTTGGGTATCTTTTCAACATCTTGAAAAAAATTTTTGTTTCACAATTTTGGTACAAGCACTACTGATGAGGAATTATATTCCGAAACGGCCGTCTTAGTGCTGTAAATTTAAAACTGGTATAGTATGCAATTGATTGATTGTAAACCAATGTATCGTGGTCAGTGTTAAATACCTTATCCGTCAATCCACTGCAATTCTCTAGATGGTGCTTAATGTCATTGTAAACTACAGCAGATATATGTACTATAATTCAGTGACATTTCCAAAAGAGCAAAACTAAATATAAAGTTAGATGTGTTATTGCGTTTTTGAATGATGTATATCTGTCTGAGATACATGTGTTATCACATTGAAAATAGCTCACCGGGCGGGAGCGGGAGTTTAGTGCACGTCAATGGTGGAAAACTAACGTCATATTCTTTCACAGCTAAATAAAGGGTAATATTTTAGTTGGCTGTAGTCGGATCATTAAAATAGAGCCCAACCTGCCTTAAATGCCACCTCTATATAACGGTCACCTTCTTATAAAGGCCACTTTAACTGGTTCCCTTGGGTGGCCTTTATAGACAAGTTTGACTGTAATACCATTGTGGTTAAAAAGAGTATGGGTTATTTACAATTAATGTTAATAAACAATGTTTATTTCAATACTTCGAATGCATACAAACAATGTTCTAAAAAATTCATGTCATTTAAACTTTATGACAAACGTGATTAATGCAATTCTTATATATTGTCAACTTTCTTCTCCATGCAGCAAAAAAGCTGTTTCTACTGCTTATCAATATGTTGTTGACACCTGGACACTATAAGCCTGGCCCTTTGTGTAACATTTCGCTGATGGAATTTAAAAAAAAAACCATCTCAAAAAGTCTGAAATGAGGATAACCATGGCCTCTAATGACCATCAGATTGTTATTGCTTTCTTTAATCAATAGATTGGTTGTTCTATATAAAAATAGTATCCAGAAACAGATAGCAAAAATCGGGAATCATAAGAATCATAAATTCATTACATGTACTATATAACAATAACTTAATATTAAGAGAATACGAGTTTTATTGCAAAGTAGTAATTTAGATTAATGTTGTGATACAAATTACATATTATACCAGTTTTAAATTTACATCACTAGACGGCCGTTTCGGAATATAATTCCCCATCAGTAGTGCTTAATTAGACCTAAATTATGAAACCAAAACTTTTATTCAAGAGATTGAAAGAACCAAAAGGACCAAATTATATTTTAACAAAATCAGCTAAGAAAATATCATAATTGACATGTATATGTATTGATTAAGAAAATTATGTGGTGATCATAAATTATCATAATTGTTTTAGCGCCAAAAGCACCGAAATAAGATTACCGCTAAATTAAGAACGTTAAAAATATCAAAATTTGTTAATTTTTGACATTTGTTAGAATTTACATAATACATGTAATTACGTTTTTAAATGATGAATATCTGACTTAGATACATGTGTTATCACATTGAAAATAGCTCACCGGGCGGGAGCGGGAGTTTAGTGCACGTCAATGGTGGAAAACTAACGTCATATTCTTTGGCAGCTGAAAAGTTGTACTTGCTTAGTTAGTTAAAGTTGGTGAATGCTGTTATGGTTTGAAAGATCATAAATTAATCATGAATTACTTAATGTAGTTCAGTAATATTAATTTCAATACTACTAACACATACAAAAAGAATTATTTATCTAAATAATTCAAGTCATTTGGAGCTAGTTCTTAAACTTAAACTGATACGAACGAAGTTATAAGGAATAATGACGACATCGTGACGTCACTCAAGGCTGTAGCTTTAAAAGGGCTTATTTGTACATAATTATGGGAATATACATGACTATATCTTTAGTAGGTTTGCGAAATGAAATTTATGTCATTTGAAGCTAGATCTTAAACTTAACAACTTCACTTTTTTCTATTTTTCAACTTTACGTTCCTATGCCAGCAATATCCTGCTTACGATATTTGTTTTACAATAATTACGCCATTGTAAATTAAAGAAATAATCAACATTTACCCGTGGTATATTGTCGAATAATACACGGGACGGGGTTAACATGCGGCGAATATATCTGTATTTTCTTATATTTCTATACCAATGATAAATTTATTAAAAAGTAAGAAAATTGGTTATTTTACACATGAATATACAGTACAGACCTGTCGAAAGTTTAACACTGATCGCCGATGATACGCTCGGCTGTGCCGGGAAAGGCCGATATGTTGATAAACGTACCGAAACATAGATAGCAGCTGCTGTCTAAATATAGGTAACGAGGGAACGAAATGAGCAATTTATTCGGCACTAAGGATGTCCACGGAAAATATAAGGAAATGACCCATAGGAAAATTCCATGCATGTCAAAGCATCAAAATTAATATATATAACAAGACAAAGCAAAGTGAAAGTCTCGTATAAACATGCCGTCTCAACAACGTGCTTGTTGTTGTATACTGGTATATGTAACAAAAGAGTATTATGGCTGTAGGTTTGTTTGTGGTCTGGAAGAACGAGTTGAAAATGCTGCTGGGGCATTGGTAAATCACAAAAAATAATTTACTTTCGATTTAAAGAACATTTATTCATTGTACAGCCAATTTTTACTACGGATTTAAACTGAAACATTGTCACCGATTAAGTGACAGAAAACAGTATTTTATATAACAGTGGCCTCATACAGGTAAAATCATAAAGCCATACCATGAATATTCCTGTGGGTCGATCGCTCGCAAAAACCGAAGACATCCTTTGTTGACTTAGTACTAGTGTTAAACTTTCGACAGGTCTATACTGAAGTGAGCTTCTGTTGGTGCTGGCCCCGGTTTCACAATCATTCCTTATGGGGCGTTCCCACTATCACGATGCGCGCCACGATTAAAATCGTGGTCTTAATCGTGGAGTAATCGTGATGATCCTATCAGATCTTATCAGATCTTGAGGTCAGTCGTGGCAATCGTGTTAATCGTAGAAAATTTTTGAACGGTTCAAAAATTTTCTACGATCAACACGATCAATTGTCAATCGGGATTATCGTATCAGATCGTATTGCATCGTAACAAAGCGCGACAGATCGCATCTAATCGTGCTTCCAAATCGTGGTGATCGGGATCGATCTTAGACGATACAAAGTGGTAACTCTGTAAAAGTTCAAGAAACAATGAAGCCCATGGTCAGTCGGGCTGTATTTATACCCGTCGTGGTCCAGTCGTAGCTCAAATCGTGATCACCCTCAATCATGATCGTGAAAGACATCGCGACCACAATCGTATTATATCGTAACGGACCGCATTTGTTCTTGATGAACGTATCGGAACGTATCGGAACGTATCTGCACGTATTAGATCGTCCCAATTCGTGGAACTCGATCGTGATGATCGTGTCAGATCGAGACCCAATCGTGGACTCAATCGAAACAGTCCTATCGGAACGTATGTGATCGCATCTGAACGGAAGATCAGATCATGACAGATCGTGACACCTGAAATTGACAAATCGTGAACATATCGCATCCGAGCGCAACAAATCGTATCAGAACGTATCGACTCGCATCGCCTCGTATCCAAACCTGAAATTTCAGAGAAATTCCAAGATCAGCTACGAATGGTCAATCGTGGCGTTCGTAACGGATCGCACGACAGTGGGAACGTAGCATTAGCTAAGATTTACCTTAACTTAAATCTTGCAAAATTTCAAAACTTTATAATTTCGCTAATTTTCAAGATATTCAGGAAATTAAGAAATTAAGGTGTCATATTAAAGGTCATTTCTAGATTAAAACATTTGCATTTCGTTTTTAAAAACATATTCATCACTGTTCCTCCAAAAAAGTGATTACGAAAATTGGCTAAATTTAAGTTTAAGAAAATCTTAGGTAAGGAATGATTGTGAAACATGGGCCAGTTTTCGGTAATAGGTAAGTATATCAAACAGAAAATCTCATATCCTGTATTTATTGATAATCTTTTTCTCAAAATAAATCTCAATAATGATAATAATGAATTAACAGACTTCCTTAAGGAAACGTAATAAAAACTAATATTAATATACAGGAAGTAGGGATCCTATTAATGATTGGTGGAAACTACACATCCTTTAGTTTTAATAATATCCTGTCAGACACAGTGACTAATAATAAAAGTGGAAATCAATGACTAGCCAAAAGAACATTAGCCACACCACTGGGCACTCACAAACGTACCCACCCAAAGTCGGGCTTTATATGATTAGCGATTGCAGCATGTTTTTAATTTTCTTAGCGTTGTAAGCTTTACCTTTTAACCATTTATTTGTGTTGTTTGGTGCTCTTAGTTACGTTGGCTGTTCGTTTGTGTTGTTTGGTGTCTTTTGGTTACGTTGGCTGTTCGTTTGTGTTGTTTGGTGTTTTTGGTTACGTTGGCTGTTCGTTTGTGTTGTTTCGTGCTCTTGGTTACGTTGGCTGTTCGTTTGTGTTTTTTTGGTGCTCTAGATTACGTTGGCTGTTCGTTTTTGTTGTTTGGGGCTCTTTGTTACGTTGGCTGTTCGTTTGTGTTGCTTGGTGCTCTTGGTTACGTTGGCTGTTCGTTTGTGTTGCTTGGTGCTCTAGGTTACGTTGGCTGTTTGTTTGTGTTTTTTGGTGCTCTAGATTACGTTGGCTGTTCGTTTTTGTTGTTTGATGCTCTTGGTTACGTTGGCTGTTCGTTTTTGTTGCTTGGTGCTCTAGGTTACGTTGGCTGTTTGTTTGTGTTTTTTGGTGCTCTAGATTACGTTGGCTGTTCGTTTTTGTTGTTTGATGCTCTTGGTTACGTTGGCTGTTCGTTTGTGTTGCTTGCTGCTCTTGGTTACGTTGGCTGTTCGTTTGTGTTGTTTAGTGTTTTTGGTTACGTTGGCTATTTGTTTGTGTTGTTTGGTGTTTTTGGTTACGTTGGCTGTTCGTTTGTGTTGTTTGGTGCTCTTTGTTACGTTGGCTAATCGTTTGTGTTGTTTAGTGCTCTAGGTTACGTTGGCTGTTCGTTTGTGTTGTTTAGTGCTCTAGGTTACGTTGGCCATTTGTTTGTATTGTTTGGTGCTCTTGGTAACGTTGACTGTTCGTTTGTATTGTCTGGTGCTCTTGGTTACGTTGACTGTTCGTTTGTATTGTCTGGTGCTCTTGGTTACGTTGACTGTTCGTTTGTGTTGTTTGGTGCTCTTGGTTACGTTGGCTGTTCGTTTGTATTGTCTGGTGCTCTTGGTTACGTTGGCTGTTCGTTTGTATTGTCTGGTGCTCTTGGTTACGTTGACTGTTCGTTTGTGTTGTTTGGTGCTCTTGGTTACGTTGGCTGTTCGTTTGTATTGTTTGGTGTTCTTGGTTACGTTGGCTGTTTGTTTGTGTTGTTTGGTGTTCTTGGTTACGATGGCTGTTCGTTTGTGTTGTTTGGTGCTCTTGGTTACGTTTGTCTGTTCGTTTGTATTGTTTGGTGTTTTTGGTTACGTTGGCTGTTTGTTTGTGTTGTTTGGTGCTCTTGGTTACGTTTGTCTGTTCGTTTGTATTGTTTGGTGCTCTTGGTTACGTTGGCTGTTCGTTTGTATTGTTTGTTGCTCTTGGTAACGATGGCTGTTCGTTTGTGTTGTTTGGTGCTCTTGGTTACGTTGGCTGTTCGTTAGTGTTGTGTGGTGCTCTTGGTTACGTTGGCTGTTCATTTGTATTGTTTGGTGCTCTTAGTTACGTTGGCTGTTTTGTTTGTGTTGTTTGGTGCTCTTGGTTACGTTGGCTGTTCGTTTGTATTGTTTGGTGCTCTTGGTTACGTTGGCTGTTTGTTTGTATTGTTTGTTGCTCTTGGTTACGTTGGCTGTTCGTTTGTATTGTTTGTTGCTCTTGGTTACGTTGGCTGTTCGTTTGTATTGTTTGGTGCTCTTGGTTACGTTGGCTGTTCGTTTGGATTGTTCGTTGCTCTTGGTTACGTTGGCTGTTCGTTTGTATTGTTTGGTGCTCTTGGTTACGTTGGCTGTTCGTTTGGATTGTTTGTTGCTCTTGGTTACGTTGGCTGTTCGTTTGTATTGTTTGGTGCTCTTGGTTACGTTGGCTGTTCGTTTGTATTGTTTGGTGCTCTTGGTTACATTGGCTGTTCGTTTGTATTGTTTGGTGCTCTTGGTTACCTTGGCTGCCGCCAGGTATATGGGTTTTCAGTTGTAGGTTTCAACAAACTTTGTTATATCCATAATTTATAACAGATAAAACGAAACATTTATACAAAAATGTCCTGTCATACACACTGACTGATAACGTAGGTGGGAATTAATGACCGGCCCAAAGTACTTTAACCACACCACTGGACATTCACACCAGTACCCGCCCGGTCAAAACTTTTATGACCAAAGATTGCAATGTTTTTTCTTTGCATTGCATGCTTAACCGTTACTTTCTTTTTGCTTTGTACCAGTGAGTGTTCTTAATTAAGTTGGCTGTTGGCAAGTAAAATCAAACCTGTCTGTAAAGGCCATCCATGAGAACCAGTTAAAGTGGTCTTTATGGGTTCAAATAACATTAATAGAGGAATTGGAATAAAAATTGTCTTGCTTGAATTCGCAGGTGGTCCTTATATAGAGGTTCAAATAACATAAGTAAAGAACACTTGTGATAATGGCCTTTATAGTCAGGTTACCCTTTTATAGAGTTGGAATTTAAGACATGTTTGAGTGTACATGTTTATGGTTTTTCACGTGTCATATTAAAAATGTCGTTCGAAGATAATTGGGTTTACTAATTAATTTTATTGTGACATGGTGTCCATTTTTTGTTGTTTATTAAACTTTAGTTTTAAAAGTTAATAGTACTAGCATTTCGAAAAATATAACAATTCAAGCGCTGTATAATTCAAGCACAAACATACTGTTCCATGTTCGAATCACAATTCGAAAGATAAAAACAAGCAAATCATTTCAACTTTACAAGGTAAGTGAGGCCGGATGCTCCGGTAGAGTAAGTACCTCCTGTAACTAACTTGAAATCAACATCCTTTATCTTATGTTGGACTTGTTCTCAAACTTCGTATAGTTGTCAATAGCGATAATTTCTATGCTTCATGAAGGGAAATGATATAGGAATACGGTAAAATATTATATAACATATTCCACTGCTATTTATAGACGTTATGCAACCGTTTATCTCGGTAGCTTCTCTGTATGCACGCCCACTGATAACGATGGAGGAATTACAAAAGCGACTCACCTTAATGTTCTTAGAAGGTGGTTATGTCACCATAACAACCTCTCTGTGAATCATTCAAACTTCTTCAATGAGTGTTCCTGAATCAGCATCCTTGAGAACAACTGTACCGGTATTTTTGTAGTATATTATAATTATTTAACTCGTATATTTTTATGTAGCTCAGTTGGTAGAGTGCCCTTTCTGTACGTCAAATGTCGTGGGTTCGAATCCCGACCGGTTCTGATCCAAGATTTGAAAGTGGATAGTGGCTGTTCTTTCGCTAAGCACTCGGCATTGCGAAATAAAAGTCACGGTTCTTTCGGATGGGAACTTAAAATAAACGAGGCCCCGTATCACGGTAGGCGTTGCAGGATAAAGAACCCTGCTGCTTAATGCCATCAACGCAACGTACAGGCAAAATTTCTGCTACTTCGTCTATAGCTAACGACGTCTCGATATAAGTGAAATATCTTTGACTGAGACGTTAAACACCATAACCCAATTCTATGTTTGTACGTCCACTGATAATGACTAAGGAAGTACAAAAACCACGCACCTTAATGATCTTAGAAGGCGGGTATGCCATCATTATTATGCCCTCCGTGAATCATTCAGACTTTTTCAATCGGTGTTTCGTGAACCAGAATCCTTGAAGAGTAGCGTATCCGTTTTTTGGCTGTATAATATCTAATCAAAAACAAACATACTAATCCATAATCACATGTGAGGAGGTGCTTACATTCTGGAGCACCCGAAATCACTTCCCTGGTGGAAGCCGATTAACACCATGGGTCGCCGGAAAGTTACGAACAGTGTCGGAAATTACCAAGTATGAGCAGGTTCGCTCAGGTAACATTGATAAATTTGGTGACTGCTTCTGAATTGTGATTCGGATATAGAATTATGGAACGTCAAATATATCCAGGGCAATCCTGGACATAGAGACATCATACTTATCAACAATACTGTGATGACGGCCATAAAACGTTTGGGGCCCTGATAAGCCTGGACTTGCTAACTCACTTAATTTTTTAAACATAATAATTAAATGAAGAATAACGTATGCATGTAGAGTTTGGTTTATATTTCTGTAAAATAAGGCATATGTTTTAATTTTTAAATCTGCATGAAATGGACCAGTAGTTGTAAGATATGTTGCATGGTTTGGGGCTCTCCAAGACTGTGCGGTTACTTTCGTAGATGGTGATAATAATTCTGAAGATGACATCCGCCTTGCACTATCAAAACTGGTTGGTTTTTCTTTTTTTCTTTTTTTTTTTTTTGCCTTCATCTAATACATTGACATTTTATGATTTTGTACACATTGACGATGAGTTGGTCACCAAAGAGGTTTTGACTGATGACATGATTTGTGAACAATTAACAACTGAAAATACGGGTGACAATGACGAGGATGATGACATAGACATATTGCAAGATGAAATTGAAACAGTGAGTAAAGCACAACAATGTGTTGATAAACTAAAGTGTTTTGTACTGAGATAGTCTGATTCTGACCAAAAATATTCTTGACTGGGACGTAAAACCCCATTCAATCAATCAATCAACCCCAGGGAGGAGTCTTCATCGTCAGATGTTCAAGGATTCAAACACCAGGATGTCCCAACAACAGAATCATCATAGAAAGCTGGGATGATGAATAGACTGTGCCTATCGCTACGGGAATTTTATACTGAAAACTATTTATTTTCGCGGTGTACTAATTTCGCTTATTTCGCGGCTGTTTATTTTGCGCGAAAATTAAATTATGTTTATTGTGTTACAGTGCATGTTTCAAAAACGCGTAAAAACTGCAAGGATATGTCTAAATTTCCTATACTGCGAAAATAAATACACGCGAAATTAAATACATTTACAGTATGTTTAAAATGGTGTTGTTTGAACCGGAAATGATACCATCGGTGACGTATTACATCATTTGCCCCAAAGAAATTTTGCCATATCTATCAACATGTAAAATTCACAAAACGAGAAATTTTTCACGGTATAGATACTATAGTTGAGTTGAGTGCTGGTTTTTAACTCCCAGTCAAGAAAATTTCACTTATATCGAGACGTCGCCAACTATAGGCGAATGTGCAGAAATTTTGCATGTGCGTTGCGCTGGTGGCATTAAATAGCAGGGTTTTTAATCGTGCCACGCCAACAATGACACGGGGCCTAGTTTATTCTGTTTTCCAATCCAAAAGAATCGTGATTTCTATTTCGCTATGCCGATTGTCCGGTGAAAGAACAATCAATACCTACTTTAAGTCTAGGTTTAGACCCATTCGAGGTTCGAACCCACGGCATCCCACTTTAACTTTAACTTCCAAGTAAAGAATATTTCACTTTTATCGAGACGTCGCCAACTATAGCCAAAGGTGCAGAAATTTTGTCTTGCATTGCGCTGATGACATTATACAGCAGGGTTCTTAATCGTGACACCGTAAAATGTCCTGGCACATGGTGCCAAATGATGTCATCTGTCAAGTGTCATCTGCTATAAGTCACTTCAGTGACATTTCCAAAACAAATAAAAATAAATAAGTGTTATTTCGTCTTAACATATTAAAAGTAGTTCACGCGCGAGAGCATGTGAATTGCTACTCACGTCAATTGTATAAAACTAACGTCAATTGGACCCACAGCTGAGTAAACGGTTTGCCAATGGATCTGTTATTAGATTTACATAAAAACACTTCAAAACCGGGTGAACAAGTACAAAAGATTTGAAGGTTTATTCTTGTTGAAAAATGTCTGTAGTTTTCGAATCATGATTTCCTGCATGTCTACTCGTGTTAGAATAGGGAGCAGTTTTTGTTGAAAGTTTCATGAAAGTAATACAATTGAAAAAAATAAAATCTTCAGATTTTGAGTTAAGTTATGTTGCTTAACGTTCAATTTCACTTATATCGAGACGTCGTCAGCTATAGTCAAAGGTGCAGAAATTTTGCCTGTGCGTTGCGCTGATGGCATGATACAACAGGGTTATTTATCGTGACATGTCTACCGTGACACGGGACCTCGTTTATTTTAAGTTCCCATCCGAAAGAGCCGTGGCTTTCATTTCGTAATGTCGAGTGCTTGGTGAAAGAACAGCCACTACCAACTTTCAAAGTCTTGGGTCAGACCCGGTCGGAGTTTGAACCCAAGCCTCCCACTTACTGAGCGAGCACTCTACCAAGGCTGAGCTACCGCATTGGTGTTTAGATTTTGAAGTATTCTAAAGCAAAAGCACTATAAAGTCGTTATGTTATCTTCAATTGTGGACATAAACATCTTGACAAAATTTAAAAGAGAAACAGCCCATAAAACAATTTTTATCAACTTTACGTCTTTCATGTCTTACCACTACGGTAGCTCAGTTGGTAGAGTGCTCGCTCCGTAAGTGGAAGGTCGTGGGTTCGATCCCCGACCGGGTCTGACCTAAGACTTGAAAGTAGGTAGTGACTGTTCTTTCGCCAAGCACTCGGCATTACGAAATGAAAGTCACGGTTCTTTCGGATGGGAACCTAAATTAAACGAGGTCTCGTGTCACGGTGGGCTTGACACGCTAAAGAATCCTGCTGTATAATGCCATCAGCGCAACGCACAGGCAAAATGTCTGCACCTTCGCCTATAGCTGGCGACGTCTCGATATAAGTGAAATATTCTTGACTGTGACGTTAAACACCATTAGTCAACTCAACTCTTTCATGTCTTATATATTTGTTGTTTATACGACGAATCAACCAAAAACAAGCTGATTTATTTTGAACAAAACCCTTAAATAAAAGTTAAAATCAGTGAGTAAAACGTTTGAGGTGGAATGGGTGCTCCGGTAGTGTAAGTAACCCCTGTCTAGAAAGCTACACCCGTCACGTTTGCCATCAAAAAGATTCAAATTAATTTTGGATACCTAACAAATAAAAGTTCGACTAATATTGCTCCATCAGTATTTTTTTTTCAAAACTTTAAACTCTGATGGTAACAAATCTGGTATAAAACGGTGCCGCGTTTCAACTTTCCGCAAAATTGTAGCTGTTGTTAATTACTCAAATACGCTATCTAGACTTTCGCCAATAATTGACGTTTTCTCCTTTACATTAAAGATGTTATATTGTACCACTTTTTTAATTTAATCATAAAATACATTCTAAAAGTGGTATATGACATAGACATTGACGGGCGTATATTGTTCCGCTCATTGGTGCTCTTGATATTACTTTGTATAAACAGGTCTGTACAATGAAGCAACTGTTCAGACACTCAGGAATAAACAGATATCTATGTCGGATATTTCGCCCTAACACACAACTCCGACTCTGTATTTTGATTTTGACTTACCGCATCCGCAGTTGTTGATTTTACACTGGGAAGTCCGAACGTGTATGATATTTCCGTTTATTCAACAAAACCAATAAGGTAATAAAACACTTACGGTTCATGTAATAAAAACATGGTTTACTTCCTAATTATAAGCTAACATTGTTTTAATTGCATGTTATACCCGTTTTAATTTTACAGCACTAGACGGCAGTTTCGAAATAAAATTCCTTATCACTAGTGCTTGGACCAAAATTGTGAGCCCATTTTTTCTAAGATATTGAAAAAATACCCAAGGTACCTAAATATATTTTACCAGGGATTAGCTAAGGAAGATTTTGCATGAGTGAGTATACCTTAGTTTTTGTGGTTTTTTTATATATACATAATTTCAATTCCCATCTATTTACCAGTTCATCCATTTATATCACGAGAGAATTTGAATTGCTCCTGAATCTTTGTCCGTTTGGAATCACAAGCCCGTGTTTCGAGGGTTTGGTTTGTGTATTATTTCTCCCTGTCTACAATGCACTAGAGCAAATTGATTGCGACAGCCGGGATCTATTAAGTAATTTATGTTTTCTAAAGCACACACACACACACACACGCACCACACACACACACACATCGATGATTTATGCAAGTACATTGAGTCAATAGCCAAGTTAAGTTAAGAGAACTCTTCGCATTCTTTTGTATATAAAAGTTAAGATTAGTAAATAGTTATCTTTCAGACGCGTTGTCATTGACAATACATTACACTGTTCTTTACAATTTTATTACAACGTCAACACAGCTACAGGAAATATCTACAACGCCGCATTACAGCAAATTGGTGGCGTTAGCCGGAATGGAAGTCTTGATGAATAAAGCCTCATATTCAAGGTGCAAACCACTAGGTCACATCTTGAATTAAGAGTCTGTCAGTAAAAACCCACGACATACTATCCTTTCTGACGTGCCATCGAACTAGAAGCAGTGACAAACCACGGGAGTTTGATGCCTAAGGGCCTCTTTTCTACCCTATACTGGATCAATAAGTGCAAACCACTAGTCCTCACATAGAATTAAGAGTGCCAGTAAAGATCCACAACAGAGACCTCTCCCTTCTGACATGTGATCGAACCAGCAGCAGTGACAAACCTCGGAAGGTTAATATAATGCCTAACGACCTCTTTTCTAGTGCGTCAAGTTAGACCTGGCCGTTTGACCTTTAATTGGAATAGTCAACGGTAGACATATCGATTTTGTAAAGTAGGGGTTATATAAATTTGATATATAAGGATACATGATAGTAATACTGGGTACCGGGTGTTTATGGTAATGAAACATGATGTCTTACCTTAATCAGATAGTCTATTATTCCAATCTAATATTCAAACTTGACGCACTCGATCAAATAATAAAACTAGAGTGGTCTCTGAAGTAGACTAAATTATACCTCGTAACTCAGTTCTTTCCCTTGGGTCATTAATAACAAAAATTATCAGAAGTCATTCATGCATTAGTTTACAACAAATTCAAATTCAATTTATTGCTCAACGTATGTACAGGTTATCGCAATTAACATAAATACATATATAATCTAGATCAATACATCTTATCTTAATCTTAATTCTCTCCTCGTCAGAAGGTGCACAAGGCCGTAACGCTATCTTTCCATTTTTCCTGTCTTTCGCTGTTGTTTTTGCTGTGTTCCAGTTGGTTCATCCCGCGGCGTTCCTTTCCTTTTCAGTCGTTCTTCTCCATGTGGACTTAGGTCTTCACCTTTTTCTTTTCCCCTCTGGTTGCCATCCCAGTGTTGTCTTGCAGTCATTTGTTCCCTCTTTCCTCAGTATGTGCCCCAGCCAGTTCCATTTTGTTCTTCTGATCTCACGGCTTATGTTGTTCAGTCTAGCTGTTTCCAATATTTTTCCGTTTGTGACTTTCTGTTGCCATCTTATTCTTATTATCCTGGATAAATACATAAGACATGTCAAATAATAATTCATTCAACAGAAGAAAATGTACATGTATTTAGTACTAGACAACATCTCTAGATTTAAGATGTGGAAATATTGTTTACAACGTTTGGCGATCAAAACATTTATTCATAAAATTAAATGTGTGGCATGTTTTCAACATGGACTTCATTTCAGTAATTTAAAAAGAAAACAACTGGAGAATGTTTGAACCAGGAAACACTTCAGTCGCCATTTTATTTGATTAAATACAAAATTAAACGCACATGTAGCGGTCTGGGTAGCTCAGTGGTAGATCACTCGCCTATAGTGCGGGAGGTCCCAGGTTCGATCCCCGGTCCGACCCTGCATTTTTTCTCTTTCCTGTTACATTTGGGGGCTGCTCCGACCCTGGGAAGTGGCCGACCAACAGGTTGGTCACAGGGTGGAACCTGATGGTTTCGATTCAAGGGTGTTGAATCGAAAAAAGGAAGGAAGGAATGTAGCGGTCTGGGTAGCTCAGTGGTAGAGCACTCGCGAATAGTGCGGGAGGTCCCGGGTTCGATCCCCAGTCGGACCCTGCATTTTTCTCTTTCCCGTAATACATTGAAGACCGAAAAACGTATAATAGCGGTATTCACATCGGCCATCAGGTCACATGTAGATGCTAAACTCTGACATATTTTACGCAGTTTAAAAAAATACAATGAAAACGCGTCACATATTTTTCGAGGAATTTTCCAGAAATACATAAACTACTAGTATATGTTTTTTACATCAAAAGTGTTAAAGATCAAATAAGTTTTTACCTCAAATTTTTCTTTCTAAGACTTGTTTGCGTCCAAGGGAAATAATCCTGTATAAATAAACAGTAGTATCCCGGAAATCGAACTTGTCCTTCATATTCATATGATGAAGCAACACACCAAATACTGTTCAAAATGGTTAAATATTGTTGTCATTATCAGGAATCCAATCCATCTACAAAGCAAAGGATGGGCGGACGGAAAGACAGGCGGTCAGACAAGCTGATTTATATTGACCCCCTAAACACCGTATTCTGGGCCCAGTTGTTCAAAGCTTGATTAGCTTAATTAGTGATTGGCAGAATAAAAATTAAACTATCGATATTTTTATAACAATGTGCTTTAGTTTTATGGTATTTATATTCAATTTTGATATTTCAGCATTAGGTTCACAATTTACCTTAAATAATAAAAAATTCAAATTTTGATGAATTAATTGATAAAACTAATCAGACTTCGAACAAACAGACAACTGACCCCAGGGATTTAAAGAACAACATCGTTTACGGCAGATCCGCCTGTAAACAATCGCTTACGGTAGGTTTCTCGGCCTAGGCCACTGTGTTTACAACCATATGCGTAGTGATGTGGAACCAATTGTTTTCACAATTAAATCAGTTGATCAGTCCCGTGATCGGCGGATACTGAATATTACCTTAAAGGCACCTCAAAAGTAAAACATTTTAAATGTGTTCCGCTTCAATTATCTACGCTACACACGTAAATAGTAATATTAAAATGAGTCAATGGACACGGCGGTGTGAATTCAGGAAAAAATGACAAAAAGCTGTGAAGTATCCTACTTTAATCTAATTGTATAAACAATGTCAACTACATAGTGATTTCTACATGAATTTATTTCTTATATCTTCTATAAGGTAACTGAACGGACTTCTAGAAGGTATGTATTCAATTTTTGATCACGTGAAAGTTTTTATATATTCATATATATCACTATATTTTATTGCTTTTCAATATTTTCTTATATTATTTAAATACAATATTGAAAAGTTAAAAACTCTCTCTCTCTCTCTCTCTGTGTGTGTGTGTGTGTGTGTGTGTGTGTGTGTGTGTGTGTTAATAATTATTTTCACAAAAAAGTGAGACACTTAAAAGTACTAAACTGTGTTATAGGTGTGTGTGTGTTGTGTGTGTGTGTGTGTGTGTGTGTGTGTGTGTGATTTTCTCGATGTTAGATTTGAAATATTGTAGAAAAATTGAGACATTTCATATAAAAAAAGGCGAACTGTAATTTGTTTTCAATTAACACACACACACACACCATGTGGGAAAGTGAATTTTCCTTTCCGTTGGCCTTTACTGATTCACCTGGTATCAGTATAATGGACTGGGGGAGTGGTACGTTTGTCTGCGGCGTACTGACTCTGTGAGCTAGCACGGTAAAGTCGCCCTGAGTGCGCGCTAGTACAAGGCAGACCATACAACACACTCGCACTTCACATGCATACACAAAATTGTTATAGATTAATCCATATAGATTAATTAAATAGTTCTCGTCGCGAATAGCTGAAAAATTGCTGATGCGACGTTAAGCAACATTCAACCAACCAACCAACACACACACACACACACACACACACACCACACACACCGGTATATAATATATATATATATATATATATTATATATATATATATATATATTTACTCAATATATCAATGTATACAGTGCAGACCTGTCGAAAGTCACGATTAAGGGCCGTAAATCAGTTAATCACGTCCCCTCGGTAGCTATATCTCCATGGCTACAGCAATATATTTGGCAGTTGCTATCCGCTATCTGTCGACACAACTTCGGTCACTAGACAGCCACATCCCGACCACTTCAGCTCATTTTTTGTTACCTCAGTGTTAACTTTTCGACAGATCTGTATTGTATCTTATGATTTATGTAAGTACGTTGAGTCAACAGCCAAGTTAATTTTAAAGAGAAAAATTCGCATTCTTCTGGACATATTTATAAAAGTTAACATTAGTTGTAGACAAAACGAAGTTATCTAAATAGTAAATGGTTATCTTTCAGGCGTGTTGTCTTTTACGATACATTACCCTCTTCTTGACAACTGTAACAACTACATTACAACGGCAACACAGCTACAACACATACCTGTCGAAAGTTTAATACTAGTACCGACTCTCGATTAGCTCGTTACTTAGATCGCCATAGCTTTTCGAACCAATGCGGAAGCTCAGTTAGTAGAGTGCTCGCTCCGTAAGTGGAAGGTCGTGGGTTCGAACCCTGACCGGGTCTGACCCAAGACTTGAAAGTGGGTAGTGGCCGTTCTTTCGCCAAAAACTTGGCATTACAAATTAAAGTCACGGTTCTTTCGGATGGGAACTTAAAATAGACGAGGTCCCGTATCACGGTGGCCTTGGCACGATAACGTACCCTGCTGTTTAATGCCATCAGCGCAACACACAGGCAAAATTTCTGCACCTTCGTATATAGATGGCGACGTCTCGATATAAGTGAAATATTCTTGACTGGAACGTAAAACACCATTACTCAACTCAACTTTAGTATCTATACCATGAAAAAAACTCTCGTTTTGGGAATTTTACATGTTGAGAGATACAATGTATGGCCAAGTTTCTTTGATGATGTAATACGTCACCGATGGCATCATTTTTGGTTCAAACAAAACCAATTCAAATATAAAATTCACAAAGCGATAGGTTCAGGTATTCATCATCCGAGCTTTCTCTGATGATTTGGTTCTCAATGATCTGTTGTTGGAACATCTGGTGTTTGAACTCAATTCCACAGCTTTTCGACACCTGCTATCTGTATCTCGGCAGCTTTTCTACCATTAGGTACCTTTATGTAGGCCACCCAGCTACCGAACTTGGGCTCCTTTTAGTTAAATAACCAAGTGTTAAACTTTCGACAGGTCTGTACTGTATATAAAATAATTTTTATTCTAATATATCATTAAAAACTAGAAGTCCCAGGTGGCGAGCTCATTTAAGATTCCCTTTGGACATATCAAATAATGAGTCAGATTCATAAAATATTTTACATTTTTCATAATCTTTTAGTCAATATTTAGAGATTTATAAAAGGGCATCTCTCTCTCTCTCTCTCTCTCTCTCTCTCTCTCTTCTCATCGTAGCTGCAATAGGACAGCAGTAAAATGTACAAGAGTACCTGCAGAAACGAATGCGACACAGAAAAAAATACACTTCCATCCGGCATCTCTCTCTCTCTCTCTCTCTCTCTCTCTCTCTCTCTCTCTCTCAGACTCTCTCCTTTATCGTAGGAGCCACAGGACAGCAGTAAAAAGTACAGCAGTACCTATAGAAACGAACGAGACACAGAAAATAAAAATTGTGCTTCCATTCCTCATCTCTCTTTTTCATTTCCTATCTCCTTTATCGTAGGAGCCACAGGTACACCTGAGTACCTGTAAAAACGAACGGCACGGAACATTACGCTTTCATACGGGATCCGGCTATTACTATATTATATTATTATTTATCACCTGGGAACTTTGCAGGCATTGTTGAGTATGTGTCATGACCGAAATATTTTATTATATCATCATTATTTATGTATTGAACCTTGCAATCATAAAGCATTAGATACTTCAATATGGCTGACTAAAATCCGCAACTTAAATTGCAACTACGGTAGCCCAGTAAGTAAAATGCTCACATGTGGTAAACCAGGGGGTTGAAACCTTACCAGGTCGATCCGAGACATGGTTGTTCTTTCACCAAGCAAGCACTCGGTATGAGTAGAAATGAGAGTCACGGGGTTCTTCGGAAGATACCTTAAGAACCGATGCTCAACGTTACTAAATGCATGACAAGTGCAGGAACCTTCCCTGCACATTGCACTGTGCTCACTACAAAAATAATTTCTGCAACTTCGCCTATAGCTCGCGACTCCCGATATAAGTGAAATATTCTTGACTGGGACGTTAGACAAAATTACTAAATTCAACTCTCTGCCTTGGATTGGCTTATAGTGACTACGGTAATGACTTTTTTATCCTTGTTTCCCTCTTTTAAATGTTTAAAGAAGGAAACTAAACTAAACGACTTCCATTGATGAACGATTAAAAGATAAAGGATATATATTATTACACATAATTGTATTTGCTCTATTCATAATTTATCTAAATTAGTATTTTTACAATCTTGCACAATATAGTTATTATGATAGTAGATGACATCAAAAATTAATATTGCAATTTTAATAACGTTCATGTGTAGAGACCCAATTACTTCTTCTGGCTAATGACTACAATTTTCTATAAAAATATTTGCTACTTAAATTTCCTATCATTCCATTCTTTATTTATTTATTTTATCTATATAGGGGTATAAGAATCTTAAACTTCACATGATATAAATAAGTAACATAAATTATAACATACAAAATAAATAAATAAATAAATAATAACACATTTACAACATACTTAAGCTATATTTGGATATTCTAAGTCTTATATAGTAGACATAAATATACAAATAGTGCTTAAAGGACACTACTACGTACGCTGTTGTGTTAGAAGTAAAAAATAAAATACAAAATAACTTATTTAGAGTTATGATTTACAATGTACTTGGACCCACACTTGAATCATAACCAATACAATAGTAAGCAGTTGTCTGTCCCTTTTTACACTTGTTTTTTAATGAAACTTTAAAAAAAAGATCATATAACAAAATTTGAACCATGCCCAAGGGCCAAGTATGACCTATTAATTAGTCCCATCCTTAAAATTTATAGTATCACCCTTTAAAACACCTTTATATGTTTTTTTTTCTTAAAAAAAATTGTTTAACTTTATTGGTACGAGTTGTTTTTACGTTATCTATTGGAGGGATCGTATTCTACCAAAGCCTGTTTGTTTTATGGCAGTGGCCGGTGGGGAAAATTTGTAATTACATTGTAAAGGTTATACTGTTTTGACATTTTGATCTTTCATGCATGGACGGAGAATACTGGAAAAAAAAAAGAAAGAAAGAAAACGAAGAAAAGGGAAAGAGAATAAGTGACAGCGAATCACAACGGCCTGCACACACAATGCCCCCGAATAATCCAAAACCAACCGTTTTCCTATTTGTCAGAAGGTGTGTGTGTGTGTGTGTGTGTGTGTGTGTGTGTGTGCACATTGAATTCAGTATTTAATATGGTACTAGTATATTTCATTTATGTTCTGTACAGCGGTCCGTAATATATAAATTCGACAAAAAGTGCCCATGGGCTCTAATGCATATCTAGTATATAAAACGACTAACGGCTTGCCTTTAAAACGTTCAGTTGAAGCTCATATGTGAGCATTTCTCAGCAGCTCATGATTATTGGTTCGCTTATATTTTAATGTACGGAAGAGTTGAGTAGTGGTGGTTATCATCCCAGTCAAGAATATTTCATTTATATTGCCCCGGGACGTCGCCAGCTATAGGTGAAGGTGCAGAAATTTTTCCTGTGCGTTGCGCTGATGGCATCACACACACACACACACACACACACACACACACATATATATATATATACAGCAGGATACTGCCACGGGACGTCGTGTATTTTAAGTTCCCATCTGAAATAACCGTGACTTTCACTTCGTAAAGCCGAGTGCTTGGCGACAGAGCAGTCACTAGCCATTTTCAAGTGAAGTGGTTCGAACCCATGGCCTATCACTTACGGAGCTAGCACCCTACCAACTGAGCGCAGTGGGAATGTACGGTAGAGCATAATTCTGTCACCACCACAACTTTAGTGACGGCATCCAGTGTTTTATCATTCTTTGTTCAAATACGACATAGTGGTGACAAATTGGCCTAACCCGAATTATTGAACTCGCAGATGATCAAAAGGTAAAAAAACAATCGACCACGACGAGACTCGAACTCGCAATCTTCCGATTCGAAGTCGGACGCCTTATCCATTAGGCCACGCGGTCTCTTGGATGCAAAACTATTCGTGTAAGAGCCGGTGAAAGTCCGCGTGTTGAACTTGGATCTTGATTTGCCAGTTTTCAAAGGTTTTACATTCCTTTGGGGTTATGATTTGGACATAGATTGGTATGTTTGTTTTAGATTAAAACGTTATTGTTCAGAAGCCATAAAAATAAGTATGTCTGCTTGCAAGTTATACACACCATGTCTTTGTCAATATTTTACAGACATCTTGGATGCTTTCCATATAGTTGCAACACTACCTCCCATACCAGATTTCTCATTCTGTCCTTTAATGCAGTCATATTTCACAAGGTTTCTGATATAGATCCCAAATTGTCATGTCTCTCCAGATTTCTTATATAAACCCCATCCAGTCAGGAGACACGCAAAGTTTACCCAAGTTGTCAAACTCATGGAATTAAGTAACTTCTGCGTTAGGTCTGTTGGTAGAGTGCTCGCTCCTAAAGTGGAAGATTTTTTTTTGTTCGATCCCCGGCCGGGTCTGACCCAAGACTTGAAACTGGGTAGTGAGTGTTCTTGTGCCAAGCGTCTTTCGGATGGGAACTTAAAATAAACGAGGTCCCATGTCACGGTAGGCGTGGGACACCAAAGAACCTTGCTGTATAATGCCATGAACGCAACGCACAGGCAACATTTCTGCACCTTCGCCTAGAGCTGGCGACGACGTCTCGGTATAAGTGAAATATTCTTGACTGGGACGTTAAAAACCATTACCCAACGCATGGAAATGATTAAATTTTAGTAGTTATGATTGTAAAATCCAGACCGGATAACGTGTCTTCACGGAACTGGCAATTTATCTAAACATATTGTCAATGTTCAATAACCTTCTAACTATTCAGCTAATGGATACACTGGGACCACCAAAAGTATGAATTATCATCCCGAAGGTGTTTCCTTTTAGAGGTCCACGATTTATCATTATTACAACTGACACTAATTAGTTTAAGATGTTTTCCATAATGCTCCAACACTGCTTTCCATACCAGATTTATCATTCTGTTCTTTAATGCAATCGTATTTCACAAGGTTTCGGATATGGACCCCCAAATTATCATATCTCTCCAAATTTCTCATATCAACCCCATGCAATCAGGAAACACGCCATTTTTCCTCCATTTATCATACTCATGGAATCAAGTAACTACTGCGTTAGCTTAATTACTAGAGTGCTTGTCGTAAGTGGGAGTTGTTTGGTTCGATAAACGGCCTGGTCTGACCCAAGACTTGAATGTGGGTAGTAAACCGTTCTTTTGCCAAGCACTCGGCATGACGGAATGAAAATCTTGATTATTTCGGATGGGGTCCCGTTCACGGTAGGCGTGGGGCGCTAAAGAACCTTGCAGTATAATGCCATGAGCGCAACACACAGGCAACATTTCTGCACCTTCGACTATAGCTGGCGACGACGTCTCGATATAAGTAAAATATTCTTGACTGGGACGTTAAATACCATTACCCAACGAATGAAAACGATTAAATTTTAGTAGTTATAATTGTAAATCCAGACCGGATAACGTCAACCTTTACGGAACTGGCAATTAATCTAAAGGCCCTCAGCGAACACTATACATTTGTACATATTGTCAATTTACTTTAAGCTAATAGATACGTTGGGACCATCAAAAGTATGAATTATCATCCCGAAGGTGCTTCCTGTAAAGGTCCACGATTTAATGTCTTCGTATCATTATTACTACAGACACTAATTAGTTTTAGATGCTTTCCATAATGCCCCAACACTGCTTTCCATACCAGATTTATCATTCTGTTCTTTAATGCAATCATATTTCACACGGTTTCTGATATGAACCCCCAAATTATCATATCTCTCCAGATTTCTCATATCAACCCCATGCATAAGGAAACACGCAAAATTTCCTGAAGTTAACAAACTCATGGAATTAAGTAACCACTGCGTTTGCTCAGTTGGTAAAGTGCTCGCTCCGTTAGTGGGAGGTTTTTCGTTCGATCCACGACCGGGTCTGACTAATAACTTGAAAGTGGGTAGTGATTGTTGTTGTCCTAGCACTCGGCATTACGAAATGAAAGTCACGGTTATTTCGTGTGGGAACTTGAAACAAACGAGGTCTCGTGTCACATTAGGCATGGCACACTGAAGAACCCTGCTGTATAATGCCATCAATGCGACGCATAGGCAATATTTCTGCACCTTCGCCTATAGCTGGTGACGACGTCTCGATATAAGTGATTGGAACGTTTAACATCATTACTCAACTCATGGAATTAAGTACATTTTAGAAGTTGTGATCGTAAAATCCAGACCGGATAACGCCAGCCTTCACGGAACTGCCAATTAATGTGTACATATTGTCAATATCGAAGAACCTTCTAACTTTCAGCTAATGGATACACTGGGACCACCACAAGTATAAATGATGATCCCGAAGGTGTTTCCTATAAAGGTCCACAATTTAATATCTCCGAATCATTAGTACAACAGACAGTAATTAGTTTTGCATAATTGATGGGGACCTATATGAGATCAAATATAACGCTTCACTTAATAAGTAAATGAAAATCTTATTTAACCATGACAAATGATATACATACATATAAACAGAAGGCCCTAACAGGATTCTTTAAAATGCGTTTTCTTGTATGGGCATTTCATAGCAGCCCGTGCCAGGATTCGTAATGTGTTGTCTTGAATGGGCATTTGAAGGATTCTCAAGGTGTTGCCTTGTGTGGGCATTTAATAGAAGGGCACAACATGGTTCTTAATGTGTTGATTTTTGTAGGCATTTAATATTAATCAGGTTAGTATACCGAAATCAAGAAATGTTGGCTTTAAAAAAACGAGGGCGAAGGAGCGTAGATACGATGACAAAAGTACTATCACTCCTTCGCTTTTTCGACCTGAACGCGAAGGAGCGAAAAGACGAGGGCTAAGGGGTAAAGTTACGACGACAAAGAAGCTAATTTGCGAAGATTAATCAGACTAAATCCGGAATAAACCAAATAAATCCGGAGTATTCAGGTAAAATCCGGAATAATAAGACTAAATCTGAAATAATCGGGCAAAATCCGGAATAATTGGACGGTAACGGTTTTCCGTAATCTAAAAATTCCGGTAAGTGTCTGATTATTCCGGTAAAAGACTGATTATTACGGTAAAAGTCGAATTATTCCGGCAAATGTCCAATTATTACGTGAAATTTTCAAAAAAAAAAAAAATTCAATTTTTTACCGTAATAATTGGACATTTGCCGGAATAATTAAGAGTTTTACCTTAGTAATCAGTTTTTACCGGAATGATCAGCGAGTTACCGGAATAATCAGACACTTAACTGAATTTTTGAAATCCGAAAAATTTACCGTAAAATATTTTAATTATTCCGGATTTTAACCAAATAATCCGGATTTTGCCTGATTATTTCGGATTTGGTCTAAAAATTCCGGATTAGATCTAAATATTTCAGATTTTCGCAAAGATTACGGAAAGTGTCTAACTATTCCGGAATTTCGCATTTATTCCAGTAAAACCCCTTCTAGTAGAAGGAGCGATAACACAAATTTGGCCCTAACGGAACACCATAGTTCTATGTACCCGAGGTAAATTTCTCGGTAAAAACGGAGATAAATATAATATCAATTTAGATGTGTATTAATGTGTGTTATTTTGTAACGATGCGATCCTCGTGTGTATTTAACTTAAACTTTCCATTAATATATTAATAATCCGGATATGAATTGTTTTGTTTATCAAGATGACCATCCGTTTGTAAGCTCGTTAAACTAGTGACAATATATTGACTTATATACAAAAAGTGATTAAATATCTGCATTTTTAATCTCAAGGTAAGTGACTTCAATTTCTACCCTCTTCTTAATTAACTTTTAATTTTGACTGAAAAAATAAAAATGACAGAATTAAGCCATTTTGAATATTTCTTAGATGAAGTTAGTAAATATCCAAAACTTCCATTCTGTAGAAGTGTGAGGGGGATTAAAACTATAGATGTGTGCTTCTAAGGTCATATAAGATTTAAGGCATATGTTCATTTTACATATACACTTTTAAATAGGCATAATGACGGACCACTTTGCCTCTCGTCGCCTAGATTTAAATAAGATCTTATAGTTTGATAATTGAAACGCTATGGTAGAGCTTGTTCACAACACAACGGAAACTTAATACGACGAAGTAAGCTGCATGCAAATAAAATGTTGACCTAGGGATATTGCAGTCAGGGCCCTCAAAAGGTTTAATACCCGTCATCACAGTTTTGTTACTATGTATGATTGTATCTGTGTCCAGGATTGCCTTGGAAATACAAAATGCATTTAACGTCCAATGTTCCTTTCACTCATTTTGATTACACGCATGGCGGGTGTAGCTAACTAAACAGGAGGTGCTTACCCTTCCGGAGCACACGGCCTCACTTCCCTTGTGGAAACTCACGTGTTTAACCTTATTTGTCAGTTTCAAAGTTTTTACTTTGCTTCTGGATTGTGATTCGGACATCGATCAGTATGTTGCTTTTTTTAACCAAGCACTGCTAGTCAGGAGTTGCATTCCGAAAGGGCCGTCTAGAGCAGTAAATTTAACACTGGTATAATATGTAATGGCACATATTGTTCCTGGAGAGTATTATGTTACTAATTTACTCACTCACTTACTTACTTACTTACTTACTTACTTACTTACTTACTTACTTACTTACTTACTTACTTACTTACTTACTTACTTACTTACTTACTTACTTACTTACTTACTTAATAGTAGCAGCAACAGCTGCAGCTGCATCAGAAGTATTAATTGTAGTAGTTTTTTTTTATTATTATTTCAACAAGGCGAACTTATTTATGTTTTTTTAATTGTTTAAACAATTTATTGGAATCATATTTATAATATTTCAGAGTAAAAGCGAAATGAAGACATACTTAAAGATCATCAGCTTACTTCTGATTGCTGTTATGACATCGGCACAATCCTCACTAGGTACTATTTATTTATTTATTTATTTATTTATTTATTTATTTATTTATTTATCACTTTTTTATTTCTCACAAGAACAAAAACGTCTTTAGAACATTAATGATTGTTTATTAATGAGGTTCGCCACTGTACCATGTGTTACCCACAACGTTTCTGTGGAACAAATATTTCATATGGCGATGGAATCGCTTAAGTTCCCTCCAAAAATGACATTACTCCGAGAAATTTCGACGTAAACCTTTCCAAAACGTTCCGCACAAACGTTTAGGGGTTACTGATCACATGGTACGCTGGCAAACTCCATTGAACAATAGTTTTATATGATGAACGTGTGTGTGTGTGTGTGTGTGTGTGTGTGTGTGTGTGATAATTCGAAGCTATTGGCTGTTTGATTTTCTTAAACTGGTACATCTATAGGTGCATTATCTGGATTTCGCAGGTCAATTTAGGCAAAGTATTAGCTAGCCTTTATAACGTCAGCGTCTATTTTTAAGGTTTAATATGCAGACAAGCGACCCAGACTGTTCTCCCGACAATATTGTGAGAGACCAAATACCATACCATATATGGTTTGTCTGAAGGTTTATAATACCGGTGATTCTATGTAGGCGAGGAGAAGTCATCCTTAGTAATGTGGGTCTATTTTTAACATCAAAATCACACGTTTTTACAGTTTGATAATTAGTTTATGAAAGCTGTTAATTGAGATTTCCCATTTTATTCTAAAGTCGTTTTATAATTCCTTTTTTAAACTGCGGGTTATGGTCTAAGATATTTATTCAAACTCACATGAAGGCTAAACAATGATGTTTACTTTTGCTTTTGTTCCTAGGCCTCAAAACATTGTTTAGGACTAATGAGTCATAAAATCCACTATTAAAAGTTAAAGTTAAAGTCTGTCCCGAGCCATTAGGCCCATCAGGCCGGAGCTTATCCCGGTTTCCGTGGCGTTAAGCGACTGAGAGTACAAGACTCTCCCCTGAATGGGACGCCGGTCCATCGCAGGGTTAACCCCCAGCATTTTGCTGGTACTCATTTATTTTTCAGCTGAGTGAACTGGAACAACGTGAAATTAAGTGTCTTGCTCAACTATAGCTTATTCGAAATTGAAAGAACGCATGAAACAAATAATTCATTTGCCGGTTTTTTAACAACAAAAAAAGGATATACCGTAAATACTTAGACCTAACCACGGATTCTACTGTATTTCCATAAATTGAGTACACATAGTTTTATTATTTATTTCTTTTAATTGAAAATGTTTCCATTAAACTATCAATAAAATGCATTTAAAATGCACTGACCTAACCAGATTATACATTATTGTTGAGTTCTCCTTTACATAGAGAAATTTTACAAAATTTTCGGAAATTTGATCAAGTTAATACACCAATTTCGCCTCATTCAAAGTTACATCAGGGCATTTAGGGTCAGGTAGGTCATTGTTGTTCGGGTTTTTTCCAGGTGTGATCATCATGAATATTTCAATTATGACATAACGTTTATAGTTGTTCCAAGTAAGAAAGAAAAATTTTTTTTCCAATTAGGTCAATATATTTTGTATAACGTTTTGGCAAATTTTTGTGAGTTTGTTGGAAAATACGACTTTATTCTTGCATTTTCCATGTGCACTGAATTTGTGGAAATACAGTAGAGCTAAACACGGATTTTAGTTGCATGTACAATGTATTTTGTCAAAGACTATACGTACCACCAGATATGGGGTAATTAAAATGTAATGGTATTGCTGAACACTGATTCTAGTTATTTTGTCAAAGACCATACACGCCACTGCGGTAGTTTAGTTTGTAGATTACTCGCTCTGTAAGTGGAAGGTCGTGGTTTTCTAACCCCGACTGGGTCTGACCCAAGACTTAAGAGTTGATAGTGACTGTTCTTTCCCCAAGCACTAGGCGTTACAAAATGAAAGTCGAGGTCCTTTCGGAAGGAAACTTAAAATAAACGAGGCCCGGTGTAATGGTAGGCTTGGCAGGATAAAAAGACCCTGCTGTATAATGTCATTAGCTCAACGCATAGGCAAAATTTCTGCACTTTCGCCTATAGCCGGCGTCGTCTCGATATAAGTGAGATTTTTATATTCTTGACTTGGACATTAAACACCGTAACTCAATTCAACTAAAAAGACCATACAAAAATACAATCACGATAGCACCATAATCTTATTTGTTATGTTTTACAATATGATTTTCCAACAAACAATCGGTATACAAATGGGCACAAGCTGTGCACCATTGTTTGCTTATTTCTTTATTCGTATGAAGCAGAATTTAAACAGAACTTTGCATACTGTCGCAAAATCATTGAATATAACTCCACATACATATGTATATGATGTTCTCATATCTCTTAATGACTGCCATCTATATCCTAGTGAGCCTGTAATAAAGGATAAGACTGTTTATTCAAATTCTGCTTCATATTTACACTTATATTTAGCGCGGTATTCATATTGCTAAATACACATACCTACCTGAATGCCTAAAAAGTATAGATGGTCATGAAATGAGCAGATCAGATTTGTATCTATTTGCAGGTCCTGTGACCCATTTCTGTAAAGATGGGTGGACACTGGTTGATGCACAGATCCAAGTTTCTTTCAGACGATTCAGTGTGAAACGATGTGTCAAGTTATTTGACACACCTGCAACCTGGCAGGATGCTGTCAATACATGTCGTCAACACCAAAGTCAACTCGTCATGGCGGATGAAAGAATTAACGCCAACCTGTCAACAATCTTCAAGAGTAAATCAGGTGAGATTTTAAGATTGTTGAGCGTTTGATTTATATGTACCGTGTTATCACCATATGTACTTAACCATGTGTTAAAAGGGCCTATATGGACATGCCTTTCGAAAAAGAGATTGGGGGTATCAAATTCAAGTTTCTGTCCGTCCGAAATTCATGTCTGTGCTAATTCTCCAAAACTATGAAGCACTATTTCACAAAACTTGGTGCAAAGCATCTATATTGAAAAGAGGTGCGCATATCGTTAATCCGAGTTGGTTTGCTCATTTTCCTTGGAGTTATTGCCCTTTAAACATAAGTGCAAATCACAAAAAGAACCTGCTGGCAGGGGATCCTCATTCACTGAATTTGCTTATGTTGATTGATTGATTCTATATTGATTGATAGATTGATTGAAAGGGTTTGATGTCTATTGTATTACTGGAATCTTCTTGTTCAGTCTATGTCAGTCGATGTTTGCACAGGTGACTTATTTTAGTATATTAAGCCTTATACAGCTGCGATGGGGGTAAGATCCGAATATCAACGAGTTGGGTTGAAAACTAATGCAAAAGCTTACGTCACTAGCAAGGATACATACACCCTTTTGTCCGCTTCAAACATATTCTTTTCATAATCTTGGTGAAAATATCTAGTTTTGTTTTAGTATGCATGCTTATGCAGAAATGTGTTGCAACGGCCTTTCTACTTCTCATCCCCTTTGAATTGTATTTACATGTATATACTATATCTAAAAATCCTCAAAAACTAAGGTATACTCCCTGATGCAAAGTATTCCCTTAGCTAACTTTGGTTCAATATATTTTGGTCCTTTAGATATTTTTTCAGCCACTGGAAAAAAATTAGTTTACAATTTTAGTCTAAGCACTACTGATGAGGTACTGTGTAGGGTTCGAGCACGCAATGAGACCCAACGCCGTGATGTGTGTCAAACATTGTTGTATTCTACTGTTCATGCAAGTTTTTCAGTTACCATGTACTTTTTAAATTTTCAGATTTTTGGAGTGGGATGCATGTATTACATGGAAGGTTACAGTGGGATGGGACACCCCCTACCGTAGTACAGACATCGTCCAGGTATGTATGAAACTATTGGCGACTATCGAGTCAGCACTGTTGCAATAGAATGATTGCACACGCGACCTCACTTCTCTGATGTAAAGTTCACATGTTTAACTTTATCTGCTTTGGGATTGTAATTTGGGCATGGATCCGTATATTTGTTTTTGATCAATAATCAGTTTTAACCTTGTAATTTAGACTGTGTCTTTTACGATGCTTTTTTACCCCTGTTTTCTTTACAGCAAATGGTTCATTCAACACAGTATTTTAAATTTTTTTGTTTAAATAATATTACGCAGGTTCCAGGGAGCCACCTTGTCTAACCCCAGTCAAAAAACATTGCATCCTGTTATGCTTTTCGAAGAAAGGGGGGATATTAATTCGAATTTCCGTCCATCCGTCCAAAAATCTTGTCTGCTGCGCAAATTCTCAAAAACTATGAAGCACTGTTTCATGAAACTTGGTGAAAATCATCAACATTGGTAGATGGGTGTAACGTTAACCCGAATTAGTTTGCTAACTTTCCTGGGAGTTATTGCGCTTTGAGCATAAGTGCAAATAACAAAAAAAAACTGATAGCGGGTGGGGGGTTCTAATTAACTGAATTTAATTGTTATACCTATATCTGACCATCCTATCTTCACCGTTATTTTGTCATCAGTTTCAGACAGTGGCAGTGGACACCTGAGGGTAATGAACCAAATCCAAATGGAAAATGTGGGGAAATGAGGCTTCATCAAGTTTTGGATTTTCCAAATTTTCCATTTTTTGCGAAACTGGAAAATTGCAGTAAAACCAATCCATTTGTTTGCACAAACGATCCTGTACCGGCAACACTTACCAATGGTAATATATTATAGCATTATGTTATTAGAAAACTCATGTTTCATGCTCATCTCAATTTGTTCAATGATATTCTATGATTTAGTGATTATGTTATGCACATTACGTCACTTCGCATTGTACCCGAATTTCCATTCATAGAAATATTCACCTCACTGGGGGTGGGTGGCTGAAGAAACAGCTGACTGTAACGTCACAAACTACCCGTTTGCAATTTAGTTATTCCCAGTATAGAGTTAGTATCAGTACACCGCCATAAAAATATTATAATGAACATGTTCATACCTGGTCATAATATGTCAGGCTGAATATTTTACAACATTTAATCATTGGAAACATTACTATGCCAAATTTAAAGCTGAGTGGGGTTTTTTTTTTAGCTAAAATAGAGTTTTTGTCTTGAAATTTTCCCCCATGTTTTTTTATTTTTTTTTAAAATTTATATATTTTTTTTTTTTTAGAAAATTGTTTTTTAAGTAAAATAACTGTGTTGCATCATTTATAT
Source organism: Anadara kagoshimensis (assembly GCA_021292105.1). Classification (NCBI taxonomy): domain Eukaryota; kingdom Metazoa; phylum Mollusca; class Bivalvia; order Arcoida; family Arcidae; genus Anadara; species Anadara kagoshimensis. The sequence continues at coordinate 26,588,316 of CM037870.1, read as the reverse complement.
CATCAAATAAAGAAATGAAAGTCACTGTTCTTTCAGATGGGAACTTAAAATAAACGATGCCTCGTGCCCGGTAGGCATGGCGCGATAAAAAAAAACCTGTCGTGTAATGCCATTAGCGCAACGCACAGGCAAAATTTCTGCACGTTCGCCGTCTCGATATAAGTGAAATATTCTTGACTGGGATGTTAAACACCATTACTCCACTCAACTCCCATTCTATTACATTAAGCCTGTGTCCGCAAAAACAACATTTAAAACAAAAAATCCAAGAATATGTCCGCATTTTCCTGTCGGATTTGTAGACTTCCGTTTGAACCTTGATTCTTATTAAACCTTAGGAGACAACAGCTTGGGCTAGGCAACTTCTTATTTCTCATTGACCACAGCTTAAAATTGTTAACGGTAACATACCTTGGGCACAAAATATCTACTTGAAGTGGATGTTTCCCTGAGGATATCACAAACTCTGTAGGCAATAATGTATATTAATATTGTAAGAAATATACTATTGTCTAAATTTGCTGCTAGTTAAAATCTGAAATTCCTTAAAAACTAAAGCATGCACTCCATCATGTAAAGTATTTCCTTAGCTTAATTTGGTAAAATATATTTTGGTCCTTTGGTTATGTTTTCAAAAGTTTGGTTTCACAATGTTGGTCCAAGCACTGCTGTTGGAGGTTGTGTTCCAAGGCGACAGTCTGGTGATCTAGAATTAAAAGTGGTATAATATGTATTTTTATTCATTTTATAGCATCCTATTGTCCAGGCGGTTACTATGGTAACGAAAAAATATCAAAATGTTATAAAGGATATTTCAGACCAGTTGGACAAGAGATTACAAGATTTACCTATTCGGAAGCAGAAAACAAGTGTCAGTTAGATGGCGGGAACATAGCTAGTTTTCGAAACAGATATGAAACCATCGTCCTTGTGTTAGCATTTAATACATTCGCCAGCATGTCATCATTTGGTAAGAATTTAACACACACACACACACACACACACACACACACATACACACACACGTTGTACCATACACGGTTTTAAGTAAATTATAGATATATATGCATTTTCATTATACATTTTTAACTATATGTAACAAGAAGACCCGTACACAATGGTGAAACGTGGTTTCACAAAGAATAAATTAAGTTATGTTTTGAAAAACATTTTCACTTATAATTTTTTTTATAAATAAAATTACCGCGCACAAAGGATAAACTTCATGGACATATTTGGAATTATGTATTTTGCGGATGTAGCTAGCTAAACAGGAGGTTCTTACCCTCCCGAAGCACCCAGCCTCACTTCTTAGGTCAGTTCCAAAGATTTTACTTTGCTTCTGGATTGTTATTCGGAAATGGATTACATGTAGTTTGTTTGTTTTTAAGTTACAATTTAGATAGATAACTTATACATGCCAGATTATTATTTTGTTAAATTCATTCTGAATTACTATGAAGTAACCGTGATGTGGCTTCTTTTTCAAATTTTTAGTAGTTACAATTATATTATCATAATTATTTGCATAACACTAGTCATTATTATTATTATTATTAATTGTGTATTATTATTATTAATATTATTATTATATTGTGTATTATTATTATTATTATTATTATTATTATTATTATTATTATTATTCATTGTGTATTATTATTATTATTATTATTATTATTATTATTATTATTATGAATGTTATTTTTGTTATACTTATTATTATACATGTATATATTATGTACTCCGACTAAGGAGAGGACTTATATAGGCAATGCCTGCTGTCCAATCCTTTTCAGCATTTTTTTTCTGAATAAAATATTGTTTAAATTATGTGGCTTCTGCAGATAGTCTTAAAATTTAATGAAATACGGGTATTGATATTGTAAAAGATTTTACAGATGCAAACAGTGGATTCTGAAGAATTATTGTCCAGGTTTGTGTGGCGGTCCCGGATACTCGTGGTCAATATCAATTGTTCGTAAAATTGTGGAAATTGAATACATCTTCGATAATTATAAGTTATTCCCGTTGCCGTCATTATAATTAATTTTTTCCTCAATACTCTAGAATAAATAACATTCTGTAATGTATGTATATTGATAAGTGGTCATATAGGTGAACATCATTGACCTGTCCGCTTGACCTTAAATTGAAATCTTTATTATGGACAAGTAAATGTAATAGGGACCAAGTGTGTATAGTTCGTCTATATATGATGTGGACACTAATCATGGGCAATGTCTTAAACGCGAATCCTAACGCTACCTATGTACTAGATAGACCAACCTGACGAAAGGTCAATCGAACAGATCATTGTTGCATGCCTATACATACCTTTTTATGAAGTCATCAAGGTATAATAACTATAACGTTTCTTCTATTTACCTCCGTAATCGAACTAATTTTTTCGGGGCATCTCTTAATCACTTTTATTTTCATATTAAAATATAACTTTATATATTTGTAGGTTTTGAAAGTCCTGTGTGGATGAAAAATTCAAGTCTCAATGGAACAAATTCAGATATATGTAATGCATATTTTCCACGGATGTCGCAAGAATTGACTACAATTGACTTAATACAATCAGAAAGAAGTTGTCAGGAGCGAGCACCTCTTCTTTGTGAGGTTGATAAACGTCATCCAGCATACAGTAAGTCACTTCTCTAAGTAATACTGTAACATGGGACCGAGTACCTAGTTTAACTTCATCCTGTACACAGTGCGTCACTTCTCCTAGTAATACGGTAACATAAGAACAAGTGCCTGTTATTTGCGATGTTTATAAAGGCTATTCTGCATCTTGTACAATAAAATAATTGGAACATTTTTTCATTTTGTACTGAGACCATGGTTTATCTTGGAAATCGTTAATATTTCCTGTTAAAACCATTCGCAATTTTTTTTTTTTTTTTTTTTTTATTTGCTAAAACACCAAAATATTGTTTTTGGCTTGTTCTTTTATTGAAGTTTTATAAAAAATGCATTCAAACGTAGCACATGAAAAGTTTTAATGCATTAAATGATGGGGTTCAAAAATTGGTTCATGAGAAACATAATCCTATTGTGTAATTAATTCCTTTCAGGTGTGCCTAAAGTTGAGATATCATACAACCGTGGAAATAACAGAAATCCGGTCGCTAATATCCCGTTGATATGCGACATTCCACGAGACTTGAATACAAATGAGACTATGGTATATGAAAAAGACGGCGAAGTTGTAAAATCGTTTAACTACGACAAATCAAGTAATTCTAATAAGAATTTTAGATATGATGTTCCGGAGGTCATAGAAAGGGAAGGCGGTGGAGACGATCTCTCTTACATTCCAAATTATGTGTCTAGAACCGCCCTCAGATATGTTGGGCGATACATGTGTAAAGTTTATGCTAATAATACGCTAGAAGTCTACAGTTCGAAAGCTATGGATATCAGAATTGACGGTAAGTTTTAAATTGATGGATGAAATTGTATTCATACATGTAAGACACAGTAAGGGTTTTTAAGTCTCCCATCACACTGTGTGTTGCTCTGTATGAGGAACTTATTGTATTCCGTTTCTCCCCTTTTCTTATTATTTTTATTCCACTTTCCAAATGCTTGTCCACCCTTTTTCTCAGATATGCCTCACTCAATCTCAATAAAATTTTATAACAGCAATGTATCACCCATGTACATGTATATGATCTAGCCGCATTTTCAGTTTCCAACATGACTTTGACCATGGAAACGGGAGGTGGCAGACTTTCATCATTGTGGTTGCCACAATTACAATTCTAGATTTCTTTGTATCTAGACGAATAGTACTTGAATGTTGGAAGAGGCAAGAATATCAAGAATATCGAGACAAACCCCCAACATTTGGCAAACAATGTTTATCACTCTAAGATGAGCAATGAGAGTAACTATAATCCGAACAATTTTAACAGATTAGCCACGGAGTTCTTTCCTCTTCCCCATGTGAAGTATATAAACTATAAACCAATGAATCGCTGTTTTGTAGTCTCTCAGAACACCTAGTCTGATGCTACAGAGTGAGCATAGACTTGAAACTTTCTATAAAAATTGATTTTAAAGCTATGTTTATCAAAACAGAAATAAAAGTATATTCTGAGTAACTGTTTTTAATTTTAATAAAAAACAAATATATTTATTCATGTCCGAATCACAATCCAGAAGCAAAGCAAAAACTTTGGAACTGACAAGTCATGTTGGACATGTGAACTTCCATCAGGAAAGTGAGGCCGGGTGTTCTGGAAGGATAAGCACCTCCTGTTTAGCTAAACAAGCATAAATATAAAAGTAATTTAGTTTTCACAGTGGTGACTTAAATTCTATTGCATAATAAAATAAATACATAAATTTCAAGTCAAATCGTTAAATAGTAGTCGTAATGTCCATTTATTTCTCAAAAATACAAAACACTCTTAAAAGAATTGGGAAGAACTGAAACAGCAAGGGAGGATCTACAGAGTAATCTTGTATTCCAGGGAGATAATATTTAATATATATTTATATATAACTTGTAAAATATATATATAGCAAAAAAACTTGAATAATTCTGTTTCAGAATCCGTTCTAATGATATACAGGGCATCAATAGAACTTCACACCGGTCCGACACAAAATGCATATACAATTTACAACCTCTACTCTGGTTTGACTGCCAAAGAAACAACACCAATCACATCCGGGTTAACGAATACGTTTTCACTAATGGAGTCCAAACTTCCTCAATCGGTGTTAGCATCACAATACTTTTCCAGATTCCATTTTTCAGTAGATAATATAAAATTCAGGTTAGTATAATGATGGTTTTTATGTACTTCGAAATTAACCTTTTCTTTTTGGCAATATTTTGGTCAATATATTTCAGTATTAGCTGTGGAACGCAAACATCATTGTTATAATGACGCCATTAGCTTTTTTTGTCTGTAGCAGCTTAAATGACCTTATGTCGATTGATATAAAGCACTAGACGGCCGTTTCGAAAAACAGTTACTCATCAGTAGTTCTTGGATCAAAATTCTTTTTTCCAAGATGTTGAAAAGATACCCAAAGGACCAAAATATATTTTACCAAAAGCTAAAGAAATACTTTGCATGAGGGACTTTAACTTAGTTTTTGAGGAATTTTAAATTTTAACTAGCAGCAAACTTATACAATACTATATTTCTGACAATAACACAATTATTGCCAACTGAATTTGTGATGTCCTTGGGGCACCAACCACCAGCAGAGATACCGGCTCAGTCGTTTAAATTACATATAATACCAGTTTTAATTTTACAGCACTAGACGACTGTTTCGATAAATATGGATCACTAAAGGGCAGGCGACATATCTATGTCCGATGACTTTGTGTTTTGTCCAGTTGTTACTGCTGTTGTAGCCTGGCTATAAGTATTCTATCGACACTTAGTTATTATTCAACAAGATTGACTAGACTTTTGCATAAATTTGTGCATTCAGTGACCAGTGACGCAGATATTTGGTGCTCTTTAACAATTAGGTTAATTATTGCGTAAGTAGTTTTTTTTTAATTTTGAATTGTTTCTTTCAGTGGACCTGGCGGTACCTTTGTAACATTTAATGTTATTGGTCGACCAACGAACGCATCCTGGTACACAAATGATAACGAACGCATCTTAAAGGAAGAAATAAGAAAATTATTTTTACCCTCACTACTGGAAAGCCAAGAACAGCCATTAAAAAGATCCATTTCAAATTTGCAAACCGTTTATGTTCGAGGATCCTTCTCTCTTCAGAGCACAGGTATATTTAATTGATTGATTTAGTTATTAATTGAATGGGGTTCAACGTCCCTGTCAAAAATATTTCGCTTATATCGAGACGCCATAAGCCATAGGTGCAGTTACAGAAGTTTTGACCTTTGCAGCCTGTATGGAGGGTTTTTTATCATGCCACGCCTGCCGTGACATTGAACCTCGGTTTTTAAAGTCTCTTCCGAAATACCCCGTGACTTTCATTTCTAAATGCCGAGCGATTGGCGAAAGAACATTCACTATCTAATTTCAAGTCTTGGTCAGACCCGGTCGGGTTTGAATCCATAAACCGGTATATTTAATTGAGATTTGTTCTCTGCGTCCTGCATTTTCGAAGAGAGACGTTTCTTATTAAGCGAGAGAGAGTGTGTGTGTGTGTCTTTACAAAAAGCTTTTCTTTCATTATTTTCTTGGCAATGATTCAATAATTGCTTTGTTTCTGGTATTTTTGCCTGTCATTTTTGTCAGCGACAAGTTAATTCGGACGACGCACAGAGACATTTTATTCCAATGTTGTTTTTATTATTATTATTATATTATTATTATTATTGCTACCTTAGGTTTTACTTTTTAGAATCATGTCCAAAAGAGTTTGTTTACAACCTAGGTTAAGCCTTATGATGTCTATGCGACTATATAGCTACATGAGTTAGTAAACATCAAAAAGAAACATACTAATCCATGTCCGAATCACAATCCAGAAGCAAAGAAAAAACTTTGGAACTGACAAGTCAGGTTAGACACGTGAACTTCCACCAGGGAAGTGAGGCCGGGTGCTCCGGAAGGGTAAGCACCTCCTGTTTAGCTAGCTACAACCGCCACGTGTGTAATCAAAATTGTGTGAAAGGGACATGGAACTATGGGACATTTAATCAGGGGAATTCCTCTTTTTGTTCTAGTTGCTTGTTCTGGACAAGTGTATCATCTGGAAAGCGAATATCTATTGGATTTTCAGAACACACGGATTGGTGGATACGCAGTGACAAAAGAATTATGTATTACTGGTAAGTGTAGAATTATGTAATTACAGTTTATTGTAGTCACGTGATGGTCCTTCTTGGCTTAAAACCATATAGTCACAGGTCGGGGCAGGAGGATTTCATTCCACATATTACTAATGGACTTATTATAGTACAGTGTTCGTTAATACTGTGCAATTTTTTGTTGTTTTTAAATTGACTAAAATAATTATAAAGAAATATAAAAAATATAATTTGTACACATATTCCAAAGGTCGTCGTCTCGTTGTTTGGGAAAATAAGGATTTTGTACTTCCCATTATGTGTGTTTATGATACATGCAATTGTAAGGTCCCTCCGCGGTTACTTTAATCGCTCTTAAGGTCCCTCCGCTATTACTTTAATCGCTCTTAAGGTCCCTCCGCTATAACTTTAATCATTTATTGTACATTGTTTTGTCATTAAAACGATTGCCCCTCTAAAGTCGGACGTTTTATAACCAATAGTACCTATGAGTTATTCGTTTGTTGATTCTATTGCTTGGTGTTTAATTCATCCCAGTGTTTAAAAACTACTTATGTGATAGACACAGGGCCACTGGAAGGAATGCAGTGCCACTTAACAGCGAATCAGAAATGAGAAATGAAATTGTAATTGTGTACTATTGTCAGGAAAATACTATTGTCTAAATTTGCTGTTAGCTAAATTTTGAAATTCCTCAAAACTAAGGTATACTTCCTCATGCAAATTAGCAAAATTTGGTAAAATTTATTTCGTCCTTTGGGTATCTTTTCAACATTTTGAAAACAATTTTAGTTTCATAATTTTGGCCTAAGCACTACTGATGAGGAATTGTATTCCGAAACGGTCGTTAAGTGCTGTAAAATTAAACTGGTATAATATGTAATATCATAGAACATGTAAGTACTTTTATTTCGTGCTATTACACCTGTCATACAAAAGCATTGGTCTTTTAATTCCTATTTTATATCTTTTGTTTTATATTACAGATAAAAAGCCCCTTGCTACAGCGTTCTGTGCTGGTAATGGTTTCACAGCAGCTGTATTAACGAATATCACCATAAACCCACTTTGTAAATTTCAAGATATATCTGGAACAACAATTACTCCTACTCTGAAAAATTTGTCGGAGGTAAGATAAGATTTAAATACTGTAGATAACTTTAAATTCGCAAGTATCACATTTCGCATGTCAACCCCTAAGCGTCATTACGCGCATTTAAAACTTCGCTACCACCCATGTTAATATTAAAAAGTGCGATCAATAGGCTTGTATCTTCCTTTTCTTAAGACGTTTTTACGTAATAGTCGATTGCCGGATGTATTGCAATTTGGCTGTTAAACTTAATTCGTTTTTCCTTTGTCTTTGAAATTGTGATTTGGACATGGACCAGTATGTTCGTGTTTAAATTACTTCGAAATAACCAATATAACCAAGACACAAGATACTAGACGTGCAATATACACATACAGAGAAAACAATTTTTTACGATGCTGCATTGCGGACGACACGGTCCTCAAAAGTAAACACAGGAACTTGCATTGCGATCTGAAAGGTTAAGGTATGCCACCTTTTTCTGGAGAGAGTTTTGCTTAGATGAAAAACGTAATAGAAATAGTGAAAATGACCTTAGGTACCTGTTGATGTTGATGTGAACAAAGTATAATTATACATGTATATGGATTATATGCATTTTGTCTTCCAAACCATGCCATTATATCATAATAAGGTACGTGCTTTAATTCTATTTTAATGAAACTATCCGTTTTTATTCTATCAGATTGTGGTCACACCGGATAATGTTGAAAATGTGACAGACTATACCGTTAACCTTACAAACCCTAGGAATGTTCTTACGAGCATAGATGTCATCTACACTGCGGAAATCCTGCGAAATATTGCCACTGATGTCGACAATATCACAGAAAAGGTAAGTTTATTTAGTTTTAATAAATACCAAATACCCCATAGCTTGGAACTTCCTGCTTGCTATACAACTATTTTAAAAGTTCACTATACAGTCAAACCTGTCTATAAAGGCCACACAAGGAAACCAGTAAAAGTGACTTTTATCGGCAGGTTAAAAATATAAGTAAAGAACAATTTGGATATAGTTCTACTGGCCTCAAAAAGCAGATGACTCTTATATAGAGGTGGCCTCTAAGGCAAGTTGGACTGTATTAACATTTTCAAAAAGTTGTAGGTGTTTATTTACACTACTGTAGGAACCACTGACTGTGGCAGTGAAATATTCATTAAATCCATAGAAAATCAAATAAATTTGAATAAAGTTTGATATTTTTCACTTAGTTGTACTTAGTCGTAATAGGAAATCCGTATGCGCATCCGCGATTGTCATAAAGTATGTCTGTAAAAATGTTGGCGGTATGGGGATTTTACACATGCGAAAATGACGATGTTTACACCGGAAGTGATGTCCTTGGTGACGTTTAACGTCATATGCGCAACAGAAGCCGCCATTTGCATGGTTTTTCAACATGTTAAATCCCCATAGCACCACGTTTTCCCTATGCAGATATATTTTGGGCTAATCGCGGATGCGCATACAGATTTCCTGTTACGACTTGGTACAAGTAAGTGCAAAATATCGATTTTATTCAAATTTATTTGATTTTCTATGGATTTAAAGAGTATTTCACTGTCACAGTCACAGTGGTTCCTACAGTAGTATGGGCTATACTTGAAAGTTCACTATATTTACATTTTCAAAAACGTTTTAGGTGTTTGGTTTATAATACCCTTTTATCAGGATCCTGGAGTCAGTTGTTCGAAGCTTCATCAGTTTAATTAATTGATTAGTTCAAATTTGCATAAGTTTTGGTATGTTGTGAAATTGAAGTTGAAAATTTGGGAAAATGGATTGAATATTATCAAATTAAATCATATTATTACAAAAACTATTAATTTGATAATGAGATGTTGATAATTGTTGATGTTTAACATTTCTGTTAATCATGGATTAAACTAATAAAGTTTCGAACAACTGGGTTCAGATGTTTATACCAGTATCTATATGTTATGAAAATATCCTACATGAGTCAATTGTTTTCGACATGAAAGACATGTTTTCTCAAATAACGCATTTGTAATGAAGGCTGTTTTTGCAGTAACTTCTTTCTTTGAACACTTGCATAAACCCTTTAAAATCGTAGTTAACAATACGATTGTTGTTTTTTACTTTAGGTTGTTCAAAACGTGATAGATATTGTGAACAACATATTAGATTTAGACAGAGAAACACTTGAGGAATCACAAAATCGAGGAAGTGCTGGAAACAGGTATCATCCAAATTAAACACATATACTGGGAATGAATTTATATACCACACAGATTTTATTATGACTTTAACGTCTCATAGTAATTATCTTCACGGCGTATCGTTCTTAGACGCCTGTTTCACTATCATTTACTGCACATCAGTCAAACAAAAACAAAAAAGGTCACAATTGAAACTGTATGACAAACGTGATGATTTCAATTTTTCTATTTTAAACTTTCCTTTTCTATGCAGCAATATACCTGCTTCTCCTGTTTATGGTGTTTTTGTTCCCCAATTAATACGCTATGGTAGAGCTTGTTCTCACTACGTGAACTTTGTACGACTAAGCGAGCTGCTTACAAATAAATTGTTCACTCAGCGATATTGTAAGCCTAATCAGGGCCTTGAAAAAGTTTATAGCTGTCACCACAGTATTGTTCTCTTTGTCCAGGATTGCCCTTGATATATTTGACATAATATAGTTATATGTTCCTTTCACTCGATTTTGAATCACTATGTGTAATAAAAACTTCATGCAAGGTACTGTGTTAATAAAAACAAACTTACCATTCCATGTCCAAATTACTAAATGTTTTTAAAGAATGATTTGTTCTGTGAGGAGACATGGCCTATTCGATAACGTATGTTTAAATGTTTAAACTTAAATTGACCTTTATCATTTTTTTATTTAAGAATTATCGAGTCGGTGGAACAGATAGCTGCTCGAGTGGACCTCACATCTAACATGTACAGATCATTGAGAAATAATTTGGCTCTAGAAATATGGGATGTAGTTGATTTGAATGATCCAGTAGTTGGAATTAAACTCAATTCCGATGGTTCCATTAATCTACAAAATGATTCACTTATAACACTAAGAGAGACAACGGATTATAACCCAGAAGTAGTAGATGCAGCTATAGTTCTACCAGAATCCATATATGAAAAAAGTAAGCGACGGATTATACATGTATTGGTTTCTATTATTTTGATGTATTATATCCATTATAGCTTCATTTGAGGCAAAACAAGTCTAAATCAATGATGAACTGACTTCTGATAATTGCAAAACATATTGTGAGGAGGGAAATATATATCCAAATAACGGCCCTGTCCTTAAATGAAAAAATGTAAGCGGGAGATCGTTGCTCAAACCCCGACCGGGTCTGACCAAAGACGCGAAGCACTCTGCATTACGAAATGCAAATCATTGTTTTTTCAGATAAGAACTTAAAATAAACGAAGTCATGTTTTATGGAAGACGTGGCGCGACAAAGAATTCTGCTGTATAATGCAATTAGCGCAACACATCGGCAAAATTTCTGCACCATTGCATCTAGCTGACGACGTTTCGAAATGAGTGACCAAAATTGTGAAATATTCCCAAGATATTCAAAAGATACCATAAGGAATAAATTTTACTAAATTCAGCTAAGGAAATACACTGCATGAGGAAATATAACTAAGGTTTTGAGAATTTTATGATTACAAATTTCCTAGTCTCTAAGATTTATGCATTGTTACTATATCGTTACACATAGTTCTACACTGTATTTCAGATAACGGTTCGAAGCGTTTAGTCTTGCAAGTGTATTCAACTTCCAAACTCTTCAATACCCGTAAAGGGAATCGTAGATACTCAGCACAGAGTAGGATAGTGGCTGCGCAGTTGGTTATAGATGGACAGACAGTGCATCAGTTCGAAACCAAACTGGTCACGACAGTCTTTAAACCTATAAATGTGACACAACAGGTATGTATATGTCTCTTCATTATTATGTTGTAAATAAATAATTTGGACCAGTGTGTTTGTTTTGATAACGACTCTATCGCCAATGTCATTTCTATTTGTCATTGAATTTGGACAAGCTGTAATACTTGCTTTCATGTTCTTGACTGGTTTTTTTTATTAAATTTATACAGATTTTCTGTTGGAGCGGATTTATCAAAAAAAAAAATACTAGTTTATTTTTATTACTGATGTTAACACTGGACACGTATTTGAATTTTAATATTTTTGCACTTCTCAAATTTTTAGAATATTCGCAAACGTATAAGTTGTATAACTGAGATATGACGCGTTGTTCTGTAACGCTTATTCAATATTTTCGAAGTGAAATAACATCTATATCATAATCCATTATTGCAAATATTGCAGATATTAATTTACATTGCCAAAGACATTCTATTATACATGGATTGGTTCGTTGTTTTTTATTTTATTTTTTCCTTAGCAGAACCTTATTTTTTCTATTCTTTTTTATTATTATTTTCTGAGCAGAACCTAAATGATTTATGTTTATATACAGGATATGGATAAATTAAGTTGTGGATACTGGAATTATACCATATATGATACTTCAGGGGGCTGGGCGACGGATGGATGTTCCTTGGAAGAAATAAAATCGGGAAGATATATATGTGTCTGTAACCATTTGACGAACTTCGCTATCTTACTGGTAATGTATATTATTTTGTAGGAATATACGAGGTTAATGTTAAGCCAAATGAGTTATATAGCTTGGTAATACAAAGTACATTAATTTTTCATTAATTCATAACCTAAACATGTAAGTGGGAGGTCGTGGGTTCGAAACCCGGCCGCGTCTGACCCAAGATTGAAAAGTGGGTAGTGACTGTTCTTTCGCCAAGCACTCGGCATTACGAAATAAAAGTCACGGTTCTTTCGGATGGGAACTTAAAATAATCGAGGTCCCGTGTCTTGGTAGGCTTGGTACGATAAAGAACCCTGCTGTAAAATGCCGTCAGCGCAATGCACAGGCAAAATTTCTGCACCTTCTCCTATAGCTGGCGACGTCTTGATATAAGTGAAATATTCTTGACTGGGACGTTAAACACCATTACTCACTCACTCATAACCTAAACATAAGCAATAGTGTCCAGTGCTATAGGTAAACAACATTGACCTGTCCAATTTACCTTTAATTTAAATATTTATCATGGAGGGAACTCAGGTGGTCATTGGTTCTACTGCATCAAGTGTGATAACACTCTATAGAGTAAGCATGTGGAATGAGTATGCATGAACTTGAATCTTATCACTGTTTATTTACTGGGTGGATCATCCTATATGAATATTCCTAATAAAAGGTCAAGTGGACAGAGCAATAAAGTTTGTCTTTACCTGTTTGGCAAATTCCTTGTTGACCTTGTGAACGCGTGTCCTGAAACACATGTGTCCTTATCCCATTCAGGACAGGTTTTTAGTACCGATGTATGAAATTTTGTCGGTTTTCCTGCAAAATGTCAGTCGATTTCTCCGACTTTTTCAGAACAGACAAAAATGATATAAGAACTTGCTTTGAGCTTAAAGTCCAGTCGGCCAAACTCAAAAATATAAATTATAATACTTCGCCCCTTTTGTTTATTGTCCACGAAATTGATCTGAGCACTACTGATGAGGAATTTTATTCCGAAACGGCCATAGATTACTGCAAATTTAAATCAGGTATAGTTATAATCACATTAATTAATATTACCATACATATTAATGCATCTAATCAAACTACAATGACACAAGAAAGGAGTATGAAAAATGAGTTTAGGCTAAAGAAGGATATTTTTCTAGAACGAACAAGAAACTGTACTTGTTTTAAACCATATTAAACACACAGGGTTATTTACTTTGTATGATTAATTATCACCCCTACACACAACATTCATCTGACACTTTAAATATCACGTTGTTTATTAAATAATGACTTTGCTTATTTGTGTTCATCCAGAAACAACTGCGGTAGTTCAGGTGGTAGAGTGCTCGCTCCGTAAGTAGGAAGGTCGTGGGTTTGATCCCCGACCGGGTCTGACCCAAGACTTGAAAGTGGGTAGTGACTGTTTTTTTGGCCAAGCACTCGGAATTATGAAATGAGAGTCACGGTTCGTTCTTTTGGATGGGAACTTAAAATAAACGAGGTCCTGTGTCACGGTAGGCTTGGCACGATAAAGAACCCTGCTGTATAATGCCATCAGCGCAACGCACAGGCAAAATTTCTGCACCTACGCTTATAAATGGCTACGTCTCGATATAAGTGAAATATTTTTGACTGGATCATAAAACACCATTACTCATTACTCCAGATACAATGATACAAGATAGGAGTAGTAAAATGAGTTTAAGCTAAGGAAGGATTTGTTCTAGAACAAACTTTACTTGTTTTGAACTCTATCAGACAGACAGGGTTGTTGACTTTGAATAACTTATTATCACCCCTATTTAACATTGATCTGACACTTTAAATATCACGTTGTTTATTCAATACTGACTTTGCTTATTTATGTTCATCCAGATACAATGGCGTGAGACAGGGGTTTAAGCTAAGGAAGGATTTGTTCTAGAACGAACTTACATCTTCACTTGTTTTGAACTATATTAAACCCGCTGGGTTGTTTACTTGTTTTGACTTAATTATCACCCTACACACAACATTTATCTGACACTTTAAATATCACGTTGTTTATTCAATAATGACTTTGCTATATGATATTTATGTTCATCCAGATACAATGGTGTGAGTCAGGGGTTTAAGCTAAGGAAGGATTTGTTCTAGAACGAACTTACAACTTTACTTGTTTTGAACTATATTAAACGCACTGGGTTGTTTACTTTTAATGACTTATTATCACCCCTACACATTACGTTCATCTGACACTTTAAATATCACGTTGTTTATTCAATACTGACTTTGCTTATTTATGTTCATCCAGATACAATGGCGCAAGATAGGGGTTGGAAAACATGAGTTTAAACTAAAGAAGTATTCCTTCTAGAACAAAATAGAAACTAGTTTTGAACTGTGTTAAACGCACAGGGTTGTTTACTTTGAATGACTTATTATCACCCCTACACATTACGTTCATCTGACACTTTAAATATCACGTTGTTTATCCAATAATGACTTTGCTTATTTATGTTTATCCAGATACAATGGCACGAGATAGGGGTTGGAAAAATGATTTTAGACTAAAGGATTTCTTCTAGAACGAACTAGAAGCTCTATTGTTTTGAACTAAGTTGAACCAATGGAGTTGTTTACTTTGAATGACTTATTATCACCCCTACACATTACGTTCATCTGACAATGTAAATGTCACGTTGTTTATTCAATAATGACTTTGCTTATTTATGTTCATCCAGACAATGGCACTAGATAGGGGAAGAAAAATTATTTTAGGCTAAAGAAGGATTTCTTCTAGAACAAACTAGAAACTGTACTTGTTTTAAACTATGTTAAACATACAGGGTTGTTTACTTTAAATGACTAATTATCACCAAGACACTTAATTTATCTGACACTTGTTTACTCAATATTGACTTTTCTTATTTACGGAACATATGCACGGTGTTTGATGGTTATGGCTCTCTAATAGTGCTTTAACTACATGGCATTAGCTTTGTTGTCCGTTCAAAGTCGGGAGATTTATAAGCAGCAGTCACAATGTGTTTATCCTGCCTTTTTGACGGTTTCTTACAATAAACATACTTTTTCATGTTCTTGGTTATGTTTGTTGTTGCCAAGTGCACGTTTTGTATTATGAAATTCTAAATTCTTTATTTTTAATCCCAGCACCTTAAAATTATAGGCATCACAAAATTTTATTGGTCAACGCATATCAGAACCAAAAAAAGATAATATGACGCAACTTTAGCCAAATATATTGTTGCCATAGTATAGGCAAACAACATTGACCTATACGAATGACCTTTGATTTAAATATTTATTATGAACGAGTATATTTATATATAGGGAGCGCATATGTTTATATCGTCTACATAATGAGAAACACTAATCACGAACACAGTTCATGTATTAACTGCGAATCCTAATATTGCCTGTTCAATGGATTCTTCCATTAGAATATTACTAATAAAAGATCAAGCGGACAGGTCAATGGTGTTTGCCTAAACTATTCTTTTTAGTTATATATTGGTTTTTTTTTTCAGGATTTTGAAGGAACTCCATTACCACCTGAACATAAGACTGCTCTTACTATTATAACAATAATTGGATTAAGTCTTTCTATAGCTGGGTTGTTATTTACGGTGCTGACTTTTATATGGTTCAGGCAAGTGTTGGCTTATAATAATTATATCAGGGCCCCCTACTCCTGTGAAACTTTCGGTTGTGTACATGTATTTTCTTTTGTTTTTATGCAAACGCCATTTTCATCGAAATTTCATTGCGGGAAACAAGCATTTACCTTCATACTTTTCAGATGTGTGTGTGTGTGTGTGTGTGTGTGTGTGTGTGTGAAAAGAATATCAACGTAAGATATTTGTAATCGAAAATTTAACTCTGAATTGTAAAAGTTGATGATTATAAAACCATATAGGCAATACTTTAGATTTTAGGTACACATGTTGGCTATATTTAACATAGTAATGCAGGATTCTAAATGTGTTTTTATTCTCATGAAATAAGAAAACAAATTTTCTTTTAAATAAAATATGATCGTAAAACAATGACACATTGATGCCAACAAACTTTTGGCACAATTTATGTTAGTGTATTATGGATTAACAACAAGAACCATATGTTGTTGAATCTATCTAATATTATAACTGGTATATTTGACGTCGCATAGTTCTATGTTTCTTTCATTTTATATTTTGAATTCACAAAATGTAACTTTAGTTATCTAGACAATGTAACTATAGTTATCTAGACAAGTTACTTGCCCTTTAGGAGCATCCCTTCACGTGTTTAACGTAATGTGCCAGTTTCAAAGGCTTTACCTGGATTAGTATTTTTGTATTAGATTTCTTTACTATTGGGATTGGGATTTTAACAGGGATCGATGTTTTTTCTTTCATTAATATTTAATTTAGAAAGTTCATTTGGTACATTTGGAATATGTCACGTAAAAATGCGTTTAATTTTGTTGCCAAGGGAACGATTCCTTTAGTCATATCTGGTGTGATGGAAGGAACGGTACAAACCGAAGAAAATCGTCTCTTGCAAGCAAACTGTCACGTATCTCACAATAAGTTCTGTCTAAAATAGATTCGACGAAAAGCGGTTGGGAGTGTGGTTTGTTACCTAGTGCTTTTGTTAACTGGTTGACTAAAACAAATAAAGCCACTTTAATTGTTTAATGTAAAGAGAATATGAAAATTAATTGCTGTAATTCTCTATTCTTTTTTCAAACAAATTTTTGTTATAATCTTGTGTAAGCTACAACAGATATACAGCACAAATATTAAAGCTGAAGAAATCAAAATTTTCCAAAATGGATGTTCTTCATTGAATATTTTATAGTAATTGATTAAATAAGAAGAATCTGAATGAGACTGGATGTCCAGAATCACGGCTATACATCAAACCATAGCGTACTTTCTCTGTTTCCATCATGTTAGTTTAGTCGATAACTATGAAACCGCAGCGTATTATCTGAATCAATTATGTTGGTTAAGTTGATAACCATGAAGTCTTTATCATGTCAAAGTGTTAAATAGCGAATAACTAGGCGCTCTATAGCCGTTCTTATAAAGCAAGTTAAATATTGAAAAGAACACTAAAGTTTGATAACATTGATATATTTTTTACAAGACTCTTTTTCTGTTCAATTCACTTTTAAACAGCATGAGGTTACATTTTGTTCGATTTTCAACATGTGCTCAGCTCATCATATATTGATAGATACACCATATATTAGATCAAAACATTGATATGTTCTAATAAATAACAAACATACTAATCCATGTCCAAACCACAATCCCAAAGCAAAAAAAAAAAACCCATTGAGACTGCCAAAACAAGTTAATCAGATGTTCCTAATAAATAACAAACATACTAATCCATGTCCAAACCACAATCCCAAAGCAAAAAAACCCATTGAGACTGCCAAAACAAGTTAATCAGACGTTCCTAATAAATAACAAACATACTAATCCATGTCCAAACCACAGTCCCAAAGCAAAAACAACCCCATTGAGACTGCCAAAACAAGTTAATCAGTAAGGCAGGATGCTCCGGAAGGATAGACACCCCATATTCAGATAGGTACATCCGCCTAATCAAAATCCGTGTAATCAAAATTGGGAATGAAAGGAACATTGAATAAGGGGGCGTCATATATAACCTGGTAATTTGGGATACAGAGACTAAACTTTTTATTTAATTACAGACAACTGAGAAAAGGAAGATCACAACAGACATTGTTCAACCTAGCTTTGTCCATGTTATTCTCTTGGATAATCTTCTTAGCAGGAGTTGAACGCACTGAGAGTTATGCAGGGTGCATCGTTGTAGCCGCACTTCTTCATTATTTTATACTGGTGTCGTTTATGTGGATGCTTATTGAAGGAATACTTCAGTACTTACGATTTGTTAAAGTACTTGGGACATACATTCCAAGATTTATATTTAAAGCCGTTCTACCAGCTTGGGGTAAGAAATATTTGACTACCTAATGAAAATAAAAATATTCCGAGGTTAATATAAAAATATAAAAGCATAAAAACAAACCAACCAATACCATTCTCATGAAAGTATTCTGAGTTAAACAAGAAAGATGCATTATATATATAACCCAATGTAAGTTTAGCTTAGCTTAGTGTGTGTATGTGTGTGGGGGGGACCTAATAAAAGTATTGAGCTTAATATAAACGAAATATATGCGACTACAACAACATACAAACACATACCGTACTGATGAAAGTATTTCTGACCTTTTTAAAAATGAGCGAATAAATCTGGCTTCATTCTCAGTTAATCATGGTTTCATTTCACTTATACCGAGTTGTCATTATACATTTTTACTTTGGAATTATTAGATGCTGGCAATGGGCTTTCGTGACATGCCTACCACAACACTGGCATTGGGTTTAAACATCTGAAAATATGAATTGTGGCATAATTGGTAAAGCGATTATCATGAACAACCTTGTAAGCTAGCTACGGGAATATATACTTTATTTACTATACAATCTTTTATTGTTATTCCATAATGCTTTGTTGTGTTATCTGTAGGAATTCCACTGGTACCTGTTATCATTATATTGGCCGTTAATAGACACCTTTATTGGGGAGGAAATGGCTAGTAAGTACACTACAGTTAGATATTCATCCCGTGCCCTCCACATGTTCAATTTCATGTAAAATCTTTTAAAGATCGTTTTTCAAAGAAATTTTTGAAAATGATTTATTCATTCATGTTAAAGATTCATTTGTTCAACCTAAAATATAAAAAGATGTATCACCTTAACACATTTCTATAAAAATTCTATTTATTGAATAATTATCGGAATTTATTATCGCCAGACATTCTAATATTGTAACACAGGAAGATTCAAGACATCACAATGACTTTATACTTTATTAAATCTTGCAGGTAAAAAATAATATTACATATATATATATTGGTTAATTATCGGTAATTATTATCGCCAGACATTCTAATAAAGTAACACAGGAAGATTCAAGATCACAATGACTTTATACTTTATTAAATCTTGCAGTAAAACAATATATGATATAAATAATTCTTTATTTGTTACTTTAAGTTTTCAATTTCTTCTTTTCAGTTGTTGGATGTCCCTTACTGCATTTTACTATGCGTTTGCTATTCCTGTTGGGATGATTATTTTAGCTAATATCATAGTTTTTATAATCGTGTTGTATCACCTTTTGACAAGACCCAAGATACAATCTAATCAGTCAGAAAGGAAAATAGCAATGATGAACTTCAGAGCTGCTTTGTCTGTTTTTGTTCTGCTAGGTAAGAATTCAATTCCTCTTTGTTCTAAACTTTTTCATTTTTTCTATACTTTCGCATGAATGGATTGGCTCTCAGTGACGTCATCTTATGATGGACGGACGCGCAGAGACATTTGAATTCCTACGCCATAGCGATATTATTTTTTACTTGTTACGGCTATATTGTTTGATATGTTGGTTTGTTGTTGAAAAATTTCTAAAAATTGAATTATAAGAAATGAAATTCATTTTTTTTGTTATGGCAGCTACACGAATTGTTCAGTGTGCAAAATATCCAATTTTTTAATACTCCAATACCAAATTTAAAAAAAATTGTTTCTCAATTTTGGTACAAGTACTACTGATGATGAATTGTATTTGGAAACGGCCGTCTAGTGCTATAAAATTAAAACTGGTATAATGTGTAATTACTATTTAGTTGTCGTTTTAGTCTTGTTATATTGATTCAAATATTATAATCACTCAATAAGTATTTGAGGGTCATTGTACTAAAATTTTCTTTTGAAGTGAGACATTTTTAAGCTTATAAGATATAAACGTCAATAAATGCCCGGATATTCTTATGAAAGTTAATTATTATGCTCGGTCTGATTAAAACTGAAACAGAAAATGCAACCAAAACAAACATACCATTCCAAGTCCAAACTGCAATCCCAAAGCATGGTGGATAAACATTAAAGCTGGCATATTGAGTTAACCACGTGAAATTCCACCAAGAAAAAGTGAGACCGAGTGCTCAGGAAATGATTCTCATCTAAGGTAGCAAGGACAGATAAACAACTTTCACAAATTTGACATCATCATGATCATTATCAGTTTATCTCAACAGAAATCTCTAGCTATTGATGGAAAATGTTATTATTCTATAGTTGGGCAAGTTTGACCTGGCCGTTTGACCTTTAATTTGAATACTAGATAGAGCCAATAAACTGTAATTTAGATACGGCAGAATGTTTAACGACTTCTACCCATTATAACTAACATCTACCTTTATATATGAACTTCATATAGCCTTTAATTACACAATGGATATATCCGTTTGAATACTCAAATTAAAGGTCAAACGGCCAGCTCAAACTTGACCAACTATACATTGGATTTCAAATATTTATTGAAGATTGTTAGAATGTAATTGAAAATTGAAGATTGTTAGAATGTAAGGTTTTGCAGATTTTGCACGATTCATTTGTAAACAACCATGTAGATTCTATAACAACTACAGATAGAATTTCAAATAACCCAAATTAATGAGTACGTGTTTTTGTTTTAAGGAATTAACTTCATGACCATAATTGGATAATTGGTCATTGAAATGAATTTTTAGCGCCAAAACTAATGCAACAAATCAGCACTGATTAACTATTTTGTCAAATTATTTTCTGTTTATTCCAGGTTTAACATGGATATTTGGGTATTTTGCGATAGCAGACGCTAGGATAGTGTTTCAGTATATCTTCACTATCTTGAATGTTTTTCAAGGACTACTGATTTTTATATTATTTACTGCTCGTGAAAAGCAAGTGCGACAACAGTGGGCACGTTGTTGTTGTTGTTGCAGAAAATCTTCCAAATCAAAATACTCGGATAAGACACATAGCACCGGCTCAAACCAGCCATTGAAGAATTCAAAAACTGGTACAACTGATACGCACTCACACTCCCTGACGGATTATAACGGGACAAAAAGACTGTGACGTCATAATTACGAATTAGATTTTTATTTTTAAGTATGTTAGTTCTTCTCGGTGAATATGATGCAAACGCTTTAGTAGATACGTGTATATATTTAACATGACCATCAAACTATAGGCAAACACCAGTGACCTTGACCTTTGATTTAAAAATTCATTATGGACGAGTAAATTTAAATAAAAGGGATAAGGCGTGTATAATTTGTCTATATAATATGAACACTAAACATGGGCAATGTGTACATGTTTAACTGTGAATCCTGGCGTTACCTATGTATTATTAGATTATTCCTAATGAAAGGTCAAACGGACAGATCAGTAATGTATACCTATACCAGTCATCTTGTCATGTCTTTTTTATTTCAATTTTTACATTATAAACGATTTACATTATTTTGACATTTACCAGATTTATGTATTTCAACGTTTAATTGTTTTTCAATACTCAAAATTAAGGTTATACTTTACTTTCTATAAAATATAATACATGGTTTATTATATTGTATAATAGTGAAAGTTATCTCTCTTTACTAAATTCTATATGCCTCTAGAAAGGATTTATTATAGATTTTTGCACGAACGGAATATGACAACCAAACTACAAGTCTTCTTGCCATGTTTTTTTTTCAAATTTTGCATTTTTAACAATTTACATTATTTTAACATTTTGCAGATTTATTCATTTCACCGTTACCGTTTTATTGTTTTTCAATACTTAAAATTCAGGTTATACTTTTTTTCTATAGAATATAATACATATTTTATTATAGTGTCAAATAGTGAAAGTTATACCTCCTTACTAATTTCTATATGCCTCTAGAAAAGGGTTTATTATAGATTTTTGTACTACCTGAACATGACCACCAAACTATCATTTATCTTGCCATATTTTTCAATTTTGCATTATAAACGATTTACATTATTTTGACATTTTACAGATTTATGTATTTCATCGTTACCGTTTTATTGTTTCTCAGTACTCAAAATCCAGGTTATACTTTACTTTTTAAAGAATTTAATACACTCTAAATAGTGAAAGTTATCTCTCTTTACTAATTTCTATATGCCTCTACAAACGGGATTATTATAGATTTTTGTACTACCGTTACTTTTTTACATTATTTTACATGTTACTTTGTTCCACATATTGAATAAACTTGAGAATATTTTAACTCCGATTTCAAAACATTTTAATTGAAAAGAAGCAAAGATCCAGACGGCCGTTATTGATTGTGGTTTATCAATTGTCGGTTGATACGTGTTATATTGACATTGAAGCTTGATTTCGTGTCCACCAAACATCTGACAGAACATGTGTGTTTTGTTTTGTCGGAAGATGCCATTGCTTTTACGCTTGGCGGAGGATATAATACACAATTTATTATAGACCTGAAAGTTATCTCTTATTTACAAATTTTCTGATAGATATGTCTGTCTATGTGTCTCTAGAAACGGGTTTATTATAGATTATTTGTACTGTAGTTACTTTTGTACATTATTTTACATGTTGCTTTATTCCACATATTCTACTCATGTTTTTGAATAAATTTTAATAAACCTGAAAATGTTTCGCCGTAGTTTTTATTTTCACTCAACATTGAAATTTACCTTGCTTGAAACGCATGTCTCAATAGGAAACAAGAACAGACCACTACAGTAGCTCTGCGGTCCTGTGTCGCGCATGACACGTTTAAGATCCCTCCCTGCACATTGCCCTGAGTGTACTGCAAAGGTCAAAATTTCTGTCACTTCACCTTAAGATGGTGACGTCTCCATATAATTAAAATATTATTGACTGGGAGGTAAAACCCCATTCAGCCAAGCAACAAACCAAGATCATGTCACATTATAAATAATAATGTATTGATGTTGGATTATTTCACTAGTTATAGGATAATAATTACCATATGTCAATTGTTCAATGCTTATATAGATAATTGCAATTACATTGATCAGATGATTGCAATCTTATAAGTGTCCCATTCTAGACCTATACAACATATCAAAAACAAATATACCAACCCTTGTCAAAATCACAATCCCAAAGCAAAGTAAAAACTTTGAATCCGGCAGATTAAGATAAACACGTGAACTTCCACTAGTGAAATGAAGCCATGTGCAGCGTTATGCGAGACCATGTTGTTTCCAAGCCAATGAACTACGTCGACAACACATGACAATCGTTGCTATCATAGTTGACGTGAGGTAATCTGTTGATTGCGTAATATATTTGCGTATAGTGTATTGCATGACAATTAATGACGGATAATGCAAAAATAATAGATACTAGATACCAAACCTAAATGATGATTACTGACCAATAGATGAACTGCACCTATAAAGATAGACTTTTTGATTTTTTAGAGGTGCCTTAATGGATAATTTTGGCCTAATTTTATTATTAGAAATTAAATAAAATAAAATAATTACTGTAACAACGACGTTAACACTGTAATATTTTTATAATCTGTCAATGGGAAATAACTCCCGGAATACTTGTGAATTAGCGTTTTCTAGTTACATAGCAAATAGTCTTATTTTCTTCATTATAATTGTGTGAATTGCATTTCAAACACGGAAATAATTTAAGTAAGGCCTTTCGGAAATGTTTATCTTTGTATGTGTAGATAATAGGATTCCATATCACTGAAGATTTGGCCATTAGGAGTGGAATATAATGACCAATCCTTGGTAAACAATCGGTGTTTCCAAAATGGGTCCAAAGAACATACAAACTGTAAGGCAACCATGATGCCGTGAAAGCACCTATAATAAAGAAAAGACATTAAACGTATATAAGTGTAGTAACGTATAAAAGTCAATGCAACTTTATTTACTATGCAAACAGCAAAATAATTGAGTAACGGTGTTAAATAACCCAGCCAAGAATTTTTCACATTTTCGAGGCGTCGACAGATATAGGAGAATGTAGAGAAATGTTGCTTGTTTGTTTGCGCTGATGGCATTGTACTCCAGGGCTCTTTATCGTGTCACGCCTACCGTTATTTTAAGTTTCGTAATGTCACTAAAGTCTTTAATCAGACGCGGTGGGATTCCAAGACTTCCCACGCACGGAGTGAGCACTCAACCAACTGAGCTACCACAGTCAACCAGCACACGAATGAAAAGTAACACTAGAACGGGATAAATATATATTCAGAAATTTCATTATCTCTACTGAAATTGAATATATTAAAATGGCAGTGTTGTGTTGTTGTATAGACAGCGAATGAATGAAGTGTTCTGAATATTTCATACTGACGCACTAGATGATAATTTCCACTACAATTGGCGATACTAAGCTACTCGTTAACAGTATTAGTTATGATTTTTATTATCAAACAATTAAAAAACCTTATTTCGTATTTTTTAATCGCAGGTACATGTATCTATATGTCTCGGACATTTAATAAAAACTCAAATCAAACATACTAATTCATGTCCAAATTACTATCAAAAAGCAAAGTAATAACTGTGAAGCTGGCAGAATACGTTAAACGTGTTAACGTCGACCAAAGAAGTGAGGTCAGGTGCTCCGGAAGAGTAACACTCCTATTTAGCTAGCTACACCCGCTACGTGTGTGATCAAAACTAAGAATGAACTGAACATGGAACTATGTAACGTCAAATATTTTCAGGACAATCCTGCACAAAGAGACATAATTCTTATCAACAATATTGTGATGACAGCCATAAAACTTTTTAGGGCCCTAGTAAGCCTAGGCTTGCAATCTCCCTTGGTCAACAATTTAATTGTAGGCAGTTTGAATCGTTTAATAAAATTCTCATATTGGAAACAAGCTCTAACAAAGCGAATTAATTGTGAAACAACTATATCATAAACAGGAGAACCAGGTATATTGCTGCATAGAAAAGAAAAGTTGACAATATAGAACTTGAAGTCATCACGTTTGTCATACAGCTTGAAATATAGCTTTGGTTGGGGTCATAATTGAGGTATACGTCTTAATATGAAGCAAAACTTGAGAAACCAGTCCTTTCTTTTATTTCAAGTTCACTAGGATAGTTAAAATTAAAAATCAAGCGACAGACTGAACAGACACTATGATGCAAACTGATTTATCATAAATAGTCGTAACGTCTATAGAAGCAGACGATGTAGTGGCCTCATTAAGCACTACTAATGAGGAATTGTATTCCGAAACGACCGTCTAGTGCTGTAAAATTAAATCTGGTATAATATGTAATTAACAAGTATGTGTAATCGATTCCAATCTAAGAATTATTTGTAAAATTTGGATTTTAAATATTTTTTTAATTCTTGGTTTTCTTGGTATTATTGCTGTTAAATTAAAACTTGTATAATATGTAATTAACAAGTATGTTTAATCGACTCCAATCTAAGATTTATTTGTAAAATTTGGACTTTAATATTTTAGTAATTCTTGATTTTTTAAACAAGATATTTTCAATACTTTTAAAAAAATACATTTTACCTCTGCTACTGATGTTCTAGGAAGCATGTGGCCTAGTGGTTAAGGCGTTGGACTCATGATTCGAAGGTCGTGGGTTCGATCCCTGGACCGGGCGATGTGTTGTGTCCTTGAGCAAGACACTTAATTTCACGTTGTTCCAGTTCACTCAGCTGAAAAATAAATGAGTACCAGCAAAATGCTGGGGGTTAACCCTGCGATGGACCGGCGTCCCATTCAGGGGAGAGTCTTGTACTCTCAGTCGCTTAACGCCACGGAAACCGGGATAAGCTCCGGCCTGATGGCCTAATGGCTCGGGACAGACTTTAACTTTAACTGATGTTCTAATACTCGTTTAAATGCTTATAAATAAATATGTTATCCATACAAGAAAAATGTTTGGCAGGTTCTTCTAATTATAATCAGTGATTTTAAACAAAACACGGGTTTAACTAAATTTACCAGTTTTCAAAGTTTTTGCCGCTTAGATTGTGATTTAAACATGGACAGGTATGTTTGTTTGGAGATCATAAAATTACCTAAAATTAACAATGTCGTATTCACAATTTTAGCTTCTCGTTGCATTTGAACCTGTTTCCTGCCACGTAAACTGCTTCTTCTGGAGTAATGTTTTATCTAAAACGAAAAATGTTGTATATCAATAAAATAATCCTGAGATAAAATATAATAGAAGAATGAGATTAGCATCTCATTGGCATGTTTATGGGAACTACCAACGCATCTGTTGTGAAAACACAATATAATACAAGTAAATTAAATTTTCTAACATTTGACTAGTTTGTCGACCTTATATTATGAAATACAAATTTTATCGAACACGAGTCATACAGAATCTTGTATCACCATACTGTGGTGATACAACATTGATGGTTAAGTACACGTGCACTTTTAGTCGGATAACTCATTGTGACGTCATTGGGAAATCTCCGATTTGTCAAATGTAACTAATGACTCTATTACTACAAAGCATATGTTATCACATATGTTATATCTAGGATATCAAAAACTTATTAGGCAATAATTGTGTATTATTGTCAGAAATATACTATTGTCTAAATTTGCTGCTGTTTAAAATTTGAAATTTCTCAAAACCTAAGGTATACTCTCTCATGCAAAGTTTGCTTTAGCTGATTTGGGTAAAATATATTTTGGTCTTTTGGGATTTCTTGAAAAAAATTTTGGTTTCATAATTTTTGTTTAAGCACTACTGATTAGGAATTGCATTCCGTAACGGCCGTCTAGTGCTGTAAAATTAAAACTGGTATAATATGCAATTATGAAATAGTGCAGTGTTTTTCGGTGGCAAAATATATTTTTTACATAAAGTTCTGTTTTTATTATTTCAAATAACCCAGCTGTAAATGTTACATAAATGCTACATACAAAATATGTCCTTTTTAGTAGTCGTATCACTACTCTTTGCGCGACTTGTAGTGATGCCCGCTACTAAAAAGACTTGACTAATACGAAGGCTCCTACATACACATTGTGTATATAATATGTATTTACCTGTAAATAGTAAAAAAGACAAACCACTGAATATAAACTCCTGACTTTAGAACTTTGCCGTTGTAGAACTGTTTTAGACCCACAAACATGCCACTTAATCAACAAGCAATAGTCCATAACTACGCTCATTAAAAAATAAAAAATAGACTCATTTGGCTAAAAATATGGACCAACAACCCTTTCATGTTACTAAAATTACTGAAAACTTAAAGACAACATGTAATATGTTTCTTTTATGAATATAAGTTGTTTAATAAAATTCAAATAAGTACTATTCTTTAGTTAAGGAACATTTCTGGATTAGCTCACCACCGAATCAATCTTGCTATACAGTCAAATCTGTCTACAACGATCACCAAAGGAAATCAGTAAAAGGAACCTTTATGGGCAAGTAATCCTTATATACAGGTTCAAATATTATGTATGACGAGCAAAAGGGATAAACTTTTACTGGTCTTTAAAAGATGGTGGTCCTTATTAAGAGGAGGTCTTTAAGCCAGGTTTGACGTATATTGTCAATGTATGTTATACATGTGGCAGTCACAAATGAACCCTTTTTTGTCTATAATCCTCTCTGACGAGTTATGACGCTTGACAGAAAATTTCGACGAAGAACTTCAGGTCTCTCTATGTTACTTACCTTTCCTCACTTCCCTACTGGAAGTTCACGTGTCTAACCTACAATAACTTGCCAGTTCCAAAGTTTTTACTTTGCTTCTGGGTTGTGATTCGGACATAGATAAGTATGCTTGTTTTTGATTACTTACCTTATTCAATATCTTCCAATAAAAATACGTTATAGTAATCAAAGGGACGATGAATCCGATTATAAACAGAGATATACTGTACGAGGCATTCCAAATGTCTTTACTTTTCCAGTCTATTGAACATGAAAAAAAGCTTCTGTCTTCCATATAGGAGTTCCAACCCAATAACGGCGGGATGGCGCAAAGTATTCCACACAAAAGACATGCGACTACGTAACGGTGTCTATTTGTTCTCATGTGTATAGATTGAGATTGTTTTACAATTATATTATACCTATCAAAGGATATAAGTACTAATGTCATTATGGATGATATTCCAAAACCAGTCATGACAAATGCGTGCAATGTACATCCAAAGTACCCAAACAACCACCTATTTAACATAAATGAAACAGCAGTAAACGAAATCGCAATCACTGATATTATAAAATTGCAAAAACATAAAAAAGTTATGAAAATATTTGTTGTTGAATGTATTTTGTTGTTCATATGAAAAACAAATATTACGATACCATTTTCCAAAGCACCTACTATGGCGATAAGGCCCATCACTGCTCCATTAACATAGAACCAAACAATATCATTTGTAGCCGATATTTCTGGAACAGTATCATTTTCTAAATTGTCTGAATTATTTTTCATTAACAACTTTTCCATTTTTTACTCCAGTTGTGCCAATTCATGAAATTATTAAAGTATTCCTGTCATAGAAAATGGTTTTGTTTTCCATTAAAAAATTTTGAAACATCTGTAACATAATGTTTTGGAAATAAAAGTTTGTACATATGAAACCTTTCTAAGCATTTTAAGAAAAGTTAGTTCCATTTGTTACAGACACAATGTAGAAATTAAAATCAGACTTCCTTTGACATTTCAATGATTATTTTCTCCTAAAATATGGGTTTTTAGTCATTGTATTAGACGAAAGACATAGATAGACTTATATAATCGAAACTCAATATAGCACTGGCTTTTAACATTTACCAAACATAAGATGTGTGTTATTGGAAATAAAGCTAAGCCATTAACCTGTCTCATTATGGTAGTGGTTACTCTAATGAGGGTTAAAACCAGTCTACGATGTCCTTGACTGTCTAATATAATCTGTATCAGTAACCGATATAGTCAATAACTGCAACGAAAGACAGACAATGTGATGACCATGTGTACGTCACATTACATTGTTTCGAACAAAAATATACAAATTTCTTCATACAACTAGAATCTGCCATTGATATTTAAGATATACATGTATAATGAGTTGAAGCAGATCTTCATCAATAATTTTTATAGCATGAAAGGTAAATGGAAGAATTGGGTTCACGGTCTTAACTTTTGTTATATTATTCCAAGACAACATCAACTGTTAGTGACCTTGCATACCAATATACCTATATTAATGATAATGGTATTGTGAAATGGAAAGTTATATCGTACCTTGGATTTTTTTATCCAATGATCAAAAATAATGGCCAACGTTCCACCAAAGAATGCAAATGTAAATTACATTAAAATATCAGAATAAAATTGAGTGATTCGCCAACTATTTTCGGAATTCGATATATTTCATATAGACCTAATACGTCAACTCTTCTTTGAAATAGATATATAGATTTCCAATCAATCACATTATGCGTTATTTTAAATAGTTTGACTGTTTTTGACCTTAGGATTCGATAACAGAGTGTTACTTTGCAAAACAATGAGATAAGTACTTATGCATATTAATTACATAGCTTAAGTCTCTTAACCGATAAATGAGCTAAATCCTTAACGAATGTGGTCATTGGGTGCTCCAAGTGCCAGATTGTGTCAACAACGTCTTTGGCTCGATACAGTAAAACGTATAAACAATGGAGAAGATACAAGAATGTTATCAAAGACAGCTGAAATCTGTGATTTATTATTTTTACATCCTTATTTAATTCTCTTGTTTTTATTTTTGTTAATTTTCAGGTCAAACACGTATAAAGATCATTTGTGGACCTTTTTTTAAGTTTCTTTGAGAATATGCTACAAATTATTCACGTATTATCTACTTCGTTTTGAAAAATCTAAGCACTGGTTTATCGTTAAAGTATTGTGTTAGGTGAGGTGAATTTGGTTATAAACAAATTGGTCCTTCAATATGCCATTCTAACATCCTTAAATATTTTGATTTCCACAATTTTGGTGCGAGCACTAAGACCGCAAAAATATGACACCGCAGATACACTAGTCATCGTCAAACCGCGAAAATTTGACACCATGAAAATAAAGCAATATACAGTAATTAGGAAATTTATTCTGAACCGCCGTGTAAAGCTTCAAAATTAAAACAGGTTCAGTTATTTATTACCCTTAAACATCTCAATTTTATTGACCTCTTACTAAATGAACCATTTTTTTTATTTCTACACTTTTCATGGCATAAAATGGATAAAACGACACTATCGAACACACAGTCAAAATAAAACATTGAAATATTAAACCATTAAGTGTCGCAATTGAACAATATTGAATGCACTCTTGAAGAAGAATTGCAATAAATGGTCAAAGACTATCCTTTCATATTTTGAAATATCAACGACTTTCTATAAAACATCACAAATTATGTTGCCATTGATACCATGCGTAATAATTAACATAAATGCAAATTGTGCATGTTAATTCTTTGTAAAAAGGTTGATGAGGTTTGTTGTATGAGTGCTCTTAATGCTTTCACATATTCGCCAATACTCTACTCCAAATTTTAAAAGATGACAGAGATAAGAAGATTTAATATAAATAGAAAATTGTAACTTTAAAGAAAACTCGAAGATCGAGTAGATTATATAAACATAAATGTGAATGAATAAAATATGCTTTGCACACTATAATAATATCTACTGTATCTACATTTTATGGATAATTTTTAGAATGTCTTTTTTATATTATGCTCAGAATAGTTGGAATAATATTATCATAATATTATACTTATATTATACTCAGAATCAGAATACTGCAAATTCATTGCTATTTTTTATTGTTGGTGATTGTTGACACACTTCAATACACGCATATATGTGTGAACATGTGAATACAAGGCGTTAATATGTGTCATTAGAATCAGATTATTAATGCTGATTCATTACAAAAATTTGATATTTGGTGATTGTTGACGCACCCAAATAAATGTATGTATGTGTGAATGTGCGAATGTGTGAATGCAAGGTGTTACTTGTCATTCCTATTTTCATTTGTTTAAATAAGCAACAATAAACATACCAATCCATGTCCAAACAAAAACCCAAAAGAAAAGTAAACCCTTTGGGGCTGGCACATAAGATTCAACATGAACTTCTATCAGGGAAGCGAGACCGGGTGCTCCGGAATGACAAATACTCTTTAACTAGCTACACCGCCACGTTAGTAATAATTATAAAACTTAGGTATGTAAGGAACATGGAACTATGGAACGTCTAATATATCCACCTGTAGAGGAAGAAGCGTGTCTTTTTATGTTACACCTATTGAGAACGATTGAGAATTATGAATATTCCTTGTTATGTTTTAAATATTAATCGATAAATTACTTTATTTAACATCAGTTTTGTATCAATCAATTTCATTGGATAATGAGTGATCATGTGGTACAAACTGTGGAACTGATCGGGAAATACACGACCTGACGTTGGATCGAGCGGGAAATACCCAGAGTAGCGTCCCTTTAACAAATCGCACTATGGTCATAATTGGGTTTGGTTTAATGAAATAAGACCTATTGCTTTAGTATGGGGATCATGTGTTTTCTTACCAGCCCAACAAAATGAAGCAATTGGTTTTATCTGTATAAGATATTTTTCTTAAAATCAAAACTTTTTACTAAATAACTAGTCACATATTATCTAACAAATGCTGGTAGGTTTTGCTTTCTTCTTTTTTCATTTATTTCCCTCGTTATGTATTAGTAACGACATTTTTAATATTTATTCGTTTATTTATTCATTTATTTATTTATTTTGTTTGTTTGTTTGTTTATTTATTTATACACCTCGTTTATATATTGAAGTTATAAATTCATGTCGATTTTTATATTTTATTATTTCCTTTTCAGGAAAACTGGTTGATATATTAGTATCACTCCTGCTTTGAAATCCTTTATTGTATGCATTCGTACTGTTTAAACGCAATTAATATACAATACATACTTAACCAAAACGTACTAGTCTAAATGAATACAACTATTTGTATTCAAGGACCTATTGCAGTTAATTCGTGCACCGGTACTTTTTAACAGAACAATTAGTTACTCATATTCATCAATCAGAAATCTGGAATAATTATAATGAACCCAGTTGTTAAACATTAACATTGACCCTTTTTGACTGCACTTTGATGCAATATAACTTTTTTGTGCGTGTTTATTGTTTAAACAGTAATGCAGTCAATCGACAATTTTCTAGCTATGTATTATTTATAAACATGTTTTGCAGTACGCGCATGTGCTTTCTAAAATTTAACACTAACATATATGTTTGAAAATTACATTAAAGACCTAATTACATTAGCATTTCATTGTAGAGAAACGTGTCAAACTTCCTAATTTAAATTGAATCTTTCTTGATCTCATTTCTAGTTTATATAACCGAACAATTTTACAATACTTGGTTCCAAGCAAAGGGAATCAAACTCCCCCTATATTTCGCTAATGTTAAATACTTTCTAACCTTAGGAACACTGCGGTAGCTCAGTTGGTATATTGCTCGCTCCGTAAGTTGAGGTCGTGGGTTCAAACCCCGACCCAAGACTTGAAAGTGGGTAGTCACTGTCTTTTTGCCAATCCCTAGGCACTACGAAATGAAAGCAACGGTTCTTTCGAATGAGAACTTAGAAAAAAGAGAAAAATTAAGGAGGTCCTTTTTCACGATAGGCGTGACTCGATCAAGATCCCTGCTGTATGACACCATCAGCAGAACGCATAAGCAAAAGTTCTAAAATTTCGGCTATAGCTGGCGGCGTCTCGATTTAGGTTAAAATATTCTTGGCTGGGACGTTAAATCAAGTCAACTTTCCAACCTCAGGGGATTTCTCTATCCATTTCAAAGAGGAAAATCCTTGGCGTTTTTTTTTGTTTGCTAAATTACACAAAGAGCCATCTGAAGAAACAAACTTATATATGGCTTTTCTAAATGCACTACAATATCATTATTAGTAATTCTAACAAATTTTTTTATAGTGACCAAAGACGGTCTTCAGTTTTATTCAAATACATATAGTTAATATCACACCTGTCGTCTTCAAATTCTAAAAAATCAGTAGAATCACTTGAACATCATGATTCTAATACTTTGTCTCGTGTAAAAAAACAAATACATTCGATAAATATATATATATATATATCGAAAAGTAAACAAGTTCACACAAGTAGTAAAATATATAGAAAAACAAAAAGTGAAGATTCATCGAAATTTCGTACTATTTATCTACATGTTCTATTGTAAATACACATTCCCAACCGGTTTCATTGAATTTCTTCAGGGGAATAGAACTGTTTTCTTGACGTAACTATAGTTATTATTATGACGTCATAGAACAATTATTGCCGATTACCGCGCCGTCTACCATTATAACATTGGGGGAGGGGCATATAATCTCCATAATGATAATTATGCATATGAATATTGTCTCTATTACAGTTTACCCCTTTATTACTCCTCCAAGAATGGTATGGCGGGTTAATTGTCTCTTGTTTGTTATCAAGGTTCTTAGTTGCGCGTATGTAGTTCGGATGTTTTGGATACCATGATTTGTTTCTATGCGATTTCATCACATCAGTATTCCCCGAACACTTGTCTACGCTAGATTTTACCACGTCGGCAAATGATTTCATTTTGTCCATGTCGGGACCGTTTTTTATGGCACATAATATCTGCTTCTTTGTGTTTGACTTTGCTGTTCCTTTATCTCTTTTCTCCGGTTTTCCGACTTTTCCGGTGTTATGTGAATTTAGAGATTTGAAAATGGATTTTTACCATGGAATTTATCTTGAAATTCTACCCGGTCTTTTTTCCTTTCTCTTTTCTCTGGTTTTCCTACTTCTCCGGTATTATCGGAAAATAGAGATTTGTTATTTCTCTGTTTGAAAAATGGATTTTTACCATGGAATTTATCTTGAAATTCTACCCGGTATTTTTGCATCCATTTTTCTTTCTTTTTCCAATGTTTTTGAGATATTTTTTCATGTTCCATACATACTTGATTCCACATCATTTTCAGTAAATTGCATACTTTTGGTGTGTTTTGATCCCGAAACATGTTGTGCATATCCATATCTATGTTTTTGTATTCTTCAGTACATTTGGCACTTCTAAGCCTTAAAAGCCATTTTTCAAATCTCTAAATTCACATAACACCGGAAAAGTCGGAAAACCGGAGAAAAGAGATAAAGGAACAGCAAAGTCAAACACAAAGAAGCAGATATTATGTGCCATAAAAAACGGTCCCGACATGGACAAAATGAAATCATTTGCCGACGTGGTAAAATCTAGCGTAGACAAGTGTTCGGGGAATACTGATGTGATGAAATCGCATAGAAACAAATCATGGTATCCAAAACATCCGAACTACATACGCGCAACTAAGAACCTTGATAACAAACAAGAGACAATTAACCCGCCATACCATTCTTGGAGGAGTAATAAAGGGGTAAACTGTAATAGAGACAATATTCATATGCATAATTATCATTATGGAGATTATATGCCCCTCCCCCAATGTTATAATGGTAGACGGCGCGGTAATCGGCAATAATTGTTCTATGACGTCATAATAATAACTATAGTTACGTCAAGAAAACAGTTCTATTCCCCTGAAGAAATTCAATGAAACCGGTTGGGAATGTGTATTTACAATAGAACATGTAGATAAATAGTACGAAATTTCGATGAATCTTCACTTTTTGTTTTTCTATATATATATATATATATATATATATATATGCAGTAAACCCTCGATTCATCGCCACCATTTGTTCAGTCAAATTTTGGCGTTATAAAGGGGTTTGGCGATAAATTGAGGGAGGCAGATAAAGAAAAACATAAACAAAATGGATTTTTGGACTTCAAAATAGTGTGGCAAAGTTATTGAGGGGCATTATAACGATATTTTACTGTATATATAATATATATATATATAATATTATATATATATATATATATTATATTATATATATATATATATATACCTAGTGCTGAACAGGGATTCTGGTCAAACACAAAACAAAAAATGAAATGTCAAAATGAGAGATATGTTTATAGATAACATTAGATAACATGTTTTTTTTGTGTGTTTGACAATATAATCTTCCAACAAACGGTACGCCAATTGGCACAAACTATTCTCCATTCATTTCTGATTTGTTTCTTTCTTCATATGAAATAGAATTTATGTACAACCTTAAAATCTTGAGATAAGACCGACGCAAAAATACTCAAATTTTGTTTTTCATTCTTATGCAGCAATTCACTTGCTTCTCCTGCTTATGTTGTATCAAAAACAAACATACTTACTCATGTCCCAATCACAATCCAGAAGCAAAGTAAAAACTTTGGAACTGAAAAGTTAGGTTAGACACGTGAACTTCCACCAGGAAAGTGAGGCCGAATGCTCCGGAAGGGTACGTACCTCCTGTTTAGCTAGCTACACCGCCACGTGTGTAATCAAAATTATGTGGAAGGAACATGGAACTATGGGACGTCAAATGTATCCAGGGCAATCCTGGACACAGAGGTATCATACTTATCAACCATTACTGTGATGACGGCCATAAAACTTTTTGAGGGCCTTGATAAACCTAGGCTTGCAATATTCCTGAGTATAAAGTTTCATTATGTTAGAGCTTGTTCATATTACAGAAACTTTATAAAAAGAAAGCAAGCTACTTACAAATAAATGGTTGGCTCAGAAATATTACAATCATATATTTATCAAGGTCTTCAAAATGTTTCATAGCCGCCATCACATTTATGGTTATAAGTATAATATCTCTGTATTCTAATTTTTTTTTTTTTTGGTCATTATCGACTATGATTTCATACGTGGCGGGTATGACTCGCTAAACAGTAGGTGCTTTCCCTTCCAGAGCACCAGGTCTCACTTCTTCAATGAATGCTTACTTTTACTTTGCTTTTGGGGTTATGATTTTAACATGGACCGGTATGTTTGTGGCATGGTGAATATGAACTTAATTCCCTACAATATTAAGTGAGTTGTACAATTTGTTGCAGATGTCAAAGGATCAAACATAAAATAGAACGCTTAAAATCAAAACAAAATATGGATTGTGGAACATTGATATTATCCGAATTCTTCATTTAGCTTTACTTTAAAGTTTATAGGCAAAAATATAATAATTATATGAAAAGTATGAACAATAAAGGAATAAAGTAATCATAAATAAACACTAATGATGTTATATTTAGAGGATTTACATAAATAATTACCATATAATAATACTTTAATAGACTTCATGTCGTGATGAATTTTTTTTTAAAATAATTAGCTGGTTTCAGAAAATGTCCAAATTGCAAAACTCAAAAGATAAAACACAATTATATAAAAGCGATTTAAATGATCAATGATGATGATGGCATATAACTAATCAGTCGGTGTTTTTTTTCAATTCTGGACAAGGATTAAACTGTAATTATGATAGAGTAGTGGATATTAATTACCAATTCAGTTAGGTATATAAGCCAGTTATATTCCCCTTGTCTTCATCACATCTTGTGAAATTGTTTGAAGAGTTACATCAGTTAGAAGAAGAATGGCAAACATGTATTTACCTATCTTAGTTATTGCTCTAGTGGCAATGATCAACGGGTCTGCAGTCCTAAAAGGGCATGGCCATCATGGTCGTAAGTGTTTCCTCTTTTATTATGTTACTTTCTACTGGTTTAAATTAGTTGCTTTTAACTATTGTCAAGTTCTTATTTTTCTTTGTAGAGCTGTGTCTAAAATATTCGATGCAGTAAAGCTTAAATAACCTATTTTAATTGGAAATACTTGCTATCACTTTTATATTGAATATTGTCATCAAGTCTTTCATTGCTAAATCTTCAATTTACACATCTTATCAACTATCTTTCCCTTGGAATAACTTTTATTCTCAATTAAATAATAATAATTGTAAATATATCACAGAGAGAACACACATATGGTCGCTTTTCAATTTCGATCGTTGGAAGGCAAAATCTTTATCGATATGTTGTGTATAATATTTTTGGCCAGAGTAAGACTCATTGAATTCGTTTTTCTAATAGATGTCATTTTATAAAGCAACGAAAAGTACCCATTTTTCTGATTTTTTGATCACGTGGATGGTTGGAATCCTCCAATAGGCCCATACCCTTAACACTCGATATACAATGTATTCTTCAGTGCCGCCAAAGTCAGTACTAAAAAATCAGTCGTCCTAATATGTGTCCTCTTGTTGTATCATTTGCTTGTATTGCATGAAATTGCAGCGTATTTGCGTAACGTTTTAAAGAATTCTTTTTTAGTTTAAAAACCCCTTGTATTCATAAAAAAAGTTTTTCGCCATTTAAGTTTGAACTCGACTTATAATGATTCGGCAATACTCGTTTTTTCTAATTAGTTTATCATATTTAATGGGAGAAACTATAACTTTAAAAGATAAACTAACCTGGTCTTCTAACTAGGTTCCTTGTTAATAATAACTACAGACAAACAAGCTATTCCATTTTTATTAAGTATTTAGAAAAACTGTAAAGTCGGATTGGATGAATCCATATGCTTGACTGGCGCGTAAAACAATTATTCCACTTCACTATGACCGTATTTTATGATGTTCTCTTTTTCTTGCAGATCATTATCCTAAGGGATATGACAAGGGTAAGTTATACAGCAATTTTGTTCTCATTAGATTAAAGAGTTTGTAAGATATAAAGACAATGTTGATGATTTAAAAATATTTAAAAAATAGATAGATTTAGCATAACAAGTTTGACAATATTGATTGAACCATTATTTTGTATGATTATCAACATAAATAAGTCGTATGTCGTACAAAGTAGGTTCTTTGGTTATCAATTCGTCATTATTTGTCCTATTCCGTTTGAAAATGTTTAGACATAAATTTTTATGATAATCTCTTTTTGCAATTTTAAATGTCCAACACTACCATGGTAAACTATTGCATATTTATATCTAACTAAACAATAACAGGCTTAGCTTATCTATCTATTTAAATGTGATTTTGAAAATGAAACCCTCAATTACATATATTGTATAATAGGAATATCCATACTGAATTTTTAAATCACGTCTTTTTTCTCTAAATTGCAATATTTACAATCGAAAATTAATTGGACTTCTATGCTCGAGTCAAGTGTCTTATACAATTTATACACCATCAAAATATGTAATATGTAATATTATTTATTATGTAATAATAAATATTAATATAATCAAAATTGAGAGTGAAATGAAAATGAAACCATTAGGCGTGAAATATATCCAGGCAATCCTGGGCACAGAGACACCATACTTGTCAACAATACAGTGATGACGCCTATAAAACTTTTTGAGGAATCTGGTAACTCGGTTTCTAGTAGGCTAATGATTTCAGAGATATTGATACTTGATCAATGAATTATAAACTTAAACGCTCTTTTATGCAGGTTTGTGTTTCTGTAATAATGTAATAAATTTATCTGTTGTATCTTTGTAGATTGGTATAATGCTGTCAATCACGGCGATTGTAAGTCACTCTTTATTTGTCTTCCATTATCTTAACTTATTATAACTTATTATCAAGTTTCAACACATTAATTATTCAACCGTTTGTATTTTACATTGGCGTGAACGAAATCAATCAAATCACAAAATTACGCAATGTGTTAAGGTAACCGATGGTATGGAATTGAAACGCCTATTCCTCTTATCACTTAAAATTGTCTTTTTAGCCAAACGTGTGGGATACGTGGAAATGCAATGGGCGGGTCTTAGTAAAACAAAAACAGGTCCATAAGGAGATTACTCTAGCTTTTAACTAATCACATTGCGAAAAAATGGAAAATTTAAGTATTGAATGAATGTATAATATTGAAAATAAAACAATATTCTCTTATTGTGTATACATTTGTAATTGTTAGTCCCAAGTGGATAATTTGCTTATGCTTTTAATTAAAGAACATCTTTGAAATGTGCTAATCTTTAAATAATTTATTTTATTAGCAAATGTCATACGTTATGATGTGTATACCCTGTCTTTCTATTTTCTAATACTTCGTCGTAATTACACTTAGTAACCAATCGTATTCATAGCAAAGTAACTTACATTATCAGACTCAACATAAAATGTTTATGATTCAAAATTATTATTTCTTGACAATTTCTTTTAATTTCAGATTTTGCATTCAAAGGTAAGATTATCCATAATAAAACATTTGAAAATTCTTGAACTGATAAAGGGAAACAAATCTTTATATATTTCATTTTCTATGCTTGTAAATTTACAACTTATACTTATAATAAAATTTCTCACTCGCATTTCTAGAATCTCATCATCAAAGCAAAATCGTTCAAATTGATCAATCTATAATTGGAAAATATGTATTGGGTTTAATGACAAAATCCAGAACGGTTTCCATTGGTGTACTACTTTTAAGCATTTGAGAGTATGTCAAATGACCAAAAATGGTTCCTAGCCCAGAAAAGTTTCTTTGACCAAAGAAAAGAACAAAACATTTTCCTGTTCATTTTCATTTTTTTTGTTTCCATAGACATTTAGACGTAGTATAATAATAGAAAATGTAAAAAAGGCATTAACAACAAATAAGTTTGCCTGTTAAAAAATAAAACAAAAACAATCATTAATTGCAAACTTAAAGATAAGGAAGCTTTACTATGTTAACACGTTACTTTTATTTAAATTTTAGGTCCACATCATGGTAAGTTATATATTATTTCACATACAGTCCCTTCTTATTTAATTTAGAGTTTTAATTATATGTTGTCGTATTTTGTTTAAAACAATAAATGAATACTAATCCCTGTTAAATATCTTTTGAAGAACACATGTAGAAAAATTCATCACAGTGCCCTACAGCAGTATAATTCAGATGCAAATAGTTCACATCTCAATTTTACCGGCGACACATCTTGTGACAGTGGAATGTAAAGCCATAATTATACGCAAAAAGTTACATATGCTAACATTATCTTTGTACACGTATGATATCAATTAGCTGACATATCTTAGGACATGATTCTATTAAGTCATGGTTTAACTTAGGTACTTTACTTAAGTTTTATCTAATATATATCTCCAATCAAACCGAAGATGAGATGGTATGGTATTTTGTTTACTTTATGAGTAATTGCTCTGGTCTTTCAATCAGTTTTCAGAACTTTTTCATATTTATATGTAGGTGGTCATCATAAAGGACATGTTGGTCATCACACAGGACACGGTGGTCATCATAAGGGACATGTAGGATA
The DNA here is from genome assembly GCA_021292105.1 of Anadara kagoshimensis. Lineage (NCBI taxonomy): Eukaryota > Metazoa > Mollusca > Bivalvia > Arcoida > Arcidae > Anadara > Anadara kagoshimensis. The sequence continues at coordinate 26,547,631 of CM037870.1, read as the reverse complement.
CGGCGATGATTGTAAGTATTTGTTGATACCTGTCATCTGTTTTTAAAAACAAATAGTATGTAAATGATTTGACAATATACGCAGTATAATAAAGAGTATATTGTCTAAATTCGCTGCTAGTTAAAATTTTGAAATTCATCATGGAAAGTATTTCCTTAGCTAAATTTGGTAAAATATATTTTGGTCCTTTAGATTTCTTTTTATCTTCTTGACAACAATTTTGGTTTTCATCTTGGAAAAAATTTTTGGTTTCATAAGTTTGGTCCAAGCACTACTGATGAGGAATTGTATTCCGAAACGGCCGGCTAGTGCTGTAAAATTCAAACTGGTATAATATGTAATTGTGGTATAAAATGATCCTTCGCTCTTCAAACTTTAAAGAAGTTTTTTTCTGATTTCAGACTATGGATATGGTAAATATTTCTATATTTATAATGCACTAGTATTAGTTAGTAATCCTTCGTCAGTGTAAAACATGTCCATCCAGAATGTTTGGACATCCCCTTCTATAACCTTTGTAAAAGAGACATTTTGATGGTTTTAGTACTTGGTGTTTTGTTAAGTTATTTGTCGAAAGACTATTTTTATATACTACCTAGAATGTAAATTAAATGGCATAATTGATACAATTTTCAATTTTAGTTTTTAGTGAACAGTGAGTGATAAAAAAATGAAATTATTTGGGAAAAATCCTACTTCTTCAAATATGGACTTAATAAATAAAAAACACTGGAAACGACTTTAAACACTTAGTTCTAAGTGATTATTAAGCACTTTCTAAGTAAAATATGTCATTTTATCTGTTAAAATTCCTTCTGTATTGAAAATACTATAATATTTAGAAATACGGTAAAATTGGATTTTTGGTTAGTGTATTTAACGGTTATTTATTTTCGCATAACGTCCATTTCCTACTACAAAAAGATGTTTTATAGTATTATTTACTTAGAAAAGACATTTTTACTTATGTTGTGAAACATATGCTTTGTTCTCATTGTTTAAAATCATTTTTGCCAAAAGACACCCGTTTTTAGTCTGGAATTTATAAAGGGAGATAACAGTGTATTTTGCAATTTTATTGTGTCCAAGTTACATCGATTAGATCTAGTGGTATGTCACATGTAACCAACTATTAAACAAATCATTGATAAAGCATGTAAAAAATTGCTATAACAAACAAATTTTGTGGCTAATTATGAATCACTTTTATGGGGTACCAGACTTTCTAGATGGACCTGTAGAACTCTGTATAACTGTGCATTGTTTTTTTTTTTTTTTTTTTTTTTTTTTTTTTTTTTTTTTTTGTTAAGAGAAGTATTTGTAAATTTTGAAATTAATAGTTGGTAAACCACGCCAAACCAACACCTACACCTACACAACTACAAATATGTCCATAAAGTTTATATTTATGTTAGATAAATTCATATATTAAAAATTCAACATTAAAATAAATATTGTACATATAAAATCACAATTATTTAACATTTAAGTTTTATGGAAGGATAAATGAACATATGAAGTCCATAATTGTGAAGTAAATTAGTAAATTATTTTCATTGCGTGCATGGTTTTTTTCACACTTTCTGATACAGTTTTAAGTTATTGTAATATAGATATAATAGCCATTACAATTAGAAGTAGAAAACATAAAACATAAATGTATGTTTTTCATATCTCCATTATTTTTTTATTGTCTAGATGGGTATAAAGGACTTGGACATGGTCATCATGGAAGTGGATACCCAAGTTATGGTCACGGACACGGCCATGACTATACAGGTCATGGACATGGTCATGATTATAAAGGTCTCGGTCACGGTCACGGTCACGGTCATGGTCATGGATACAAAGGGCATGGGCACGGTCATGGTCATGGTCACGGTCACGGATATGACGTTGGATATAAAGGTCCAGTTGTTGGATACAAAGGACATGGAAGTGGACGTAAGGCTATTACCAATCATAAAATTGAAAAGTTAAGCGTGAAAATCAAAAGCAAACATACTAATTAATATCAAAATCACAATCCGAAGGCAAAGAAAAAACTTTAAAACTTCCACAAAGGGAGTAAGTGTAGGTGCTCCGGGAGGGTAAGCACCTCCTGTTTAGCTGCTACCACAACCCAGTGTGTAATATTTATTCGATTTTATATTAGTCAATCGCACCAAGAACGTGGTATAAAAGATGAGCAGAAAAGAGGACACAATGAGATACGAATAGCATTACTTGTGATGAGCAATGGTCATGATGCTATGTTTGATGCTAGTTGTACGCTTTAAATTAACGGATAGGAATATAAGACTCCTTACAAACACGATGAACAAATATAGTGTAACCGAAGCAGACAAAAAGATTTATGTCAGCAATATCAAAATACACTTTGTTCACCTGGATTGTTATTAATGGTACATTTATTTGACTTTTGTCCTTTCTTCTGAACTACAACTTTGTATCTGTTTATTTTTATTGATTAACCGACAACTTACATTTCTTTTTCAGACTATGACTACAAAGGTTACAAAGGTAAGTTATTTAGATTTTTGAAATGCTGAAATTCTGAAATACACATTTCCATCACAGTATTGTTGACAAGTTTAATGTCTCTGTGTCCAGGATTGCCCTGAATATATTTAACGTACCATAGTTCCATGTTCCTTTCACACAATTTTGATTATACACGTGGCGGGTGTAGCTAGCTAAACAGGAGGTGCTTACCCTTCCGGAGCACCCGGCCTCACTTCCCTAGGAAACTTCACATGTCTAACCTAACTTGTCAGTTCCAAAGTTTTTACTTTGCTTCTGGATTGTGATTTGGACATGGATTAGTATGTTTGCTTTTGTTACGATTACAAACACATAATTGCAAATTTTCTAAATGACATAATACTGACATTTGAAGCTGAAACGTGTAATGTCTAAAGTTATCACGATTATGGCATACTCACCGGGCGCGAAACTGAACGGAAATTGGATAAAATAACGAACATATTGTTGGTGGTTTAGGCACATTAAGGGCTCCTACCATCTCAATAATGTTTAATTATATGCCTAATCACAAATTGCTTAATCCAAGAGGCATCTTAAAAAAGAATGGCCCAATGTGATAAGCTTCTGGAAAACGTTCTTCACGTTCTATGTCGTGTCCTGTTACGCTCCAACATTTTAAATTGGATTATTGTAAATTCAATTACCCACTAATTTAGAGACCAAAGGGTCTTGCTTTTTAATTAAAAATAAATATACCAGTCCATGTCCAAATCACAATCCAAGTAAAGATTTTAAAAACTATCAAATGTAGTGAAACACGTGAACTTCCAACAGGGAAGTTAGGCTAGATTTTAAGCAATGACAATGGTAAATACCTCCTGTTTAACTAGTTAAATCTGCCACGTGTTTAATTTGAAATTGAGCTAATTCTTAGTAAGATTTCATGGTTTCTAATAAGATTTTATTATTTTACCAGCTTCAATTCCATCTTGTTTTCCCTTTGATTACTGTATAATTAAAACAAATATTTAAATGCTTATAGTCGCTTTATTTATTTTCCAGGTGCTAGCAAAGGATACGGCAGAAAATGTAAGATAGTCGATATTTATATATCTATAATGTTTTAATAAACAAATTATGACAAAATGACGTCTTTAAAACGTGACGAATACGCTCTCGATTGGTATGTTTTATGAATAATGAAATGGAAATCCATTGAAATACAAGGTTTATGATTTTTATTCTAGATATTATATTGTGAATTACAAAAACTGAACATTGTGTTACAGATAACATTTCTCGTAATCAAAGTAAAGTTACAAGAAGAAAGATAGCACAGCTATGCTGCTATATGTTTGCAAACATTGGGAACAATAGTTTTTACTGCTGCTTCTTTCATTTTCTATTGTTGATTTCATGTTTTTCTATTCCTTGATTGTAGATAAAAATAAAGGATACTAAAGTGGATGTAAGTATTAAATATATTTTAAAAGTCAACCCTGTCTATAAAGGTCACCACAGGGATCCGATAAAAGTGACCTTTATGGGGAGATGGTCTTTATATACAGGTTCAAATAATATGAATAAAGAACAATTGGGATGCAATTTTACAGTCCTTTATAAGCAGGTGACCCTTATATAGATGTGGCCTTTAAGGCAAGTTGGACTGTTTTATATTATGTTCCTTTTGTTGTAGAATTAGTATACATAATCAGGACCACTGCATCAGTACTTGGCCCACTACGATAGATAATCTTTTGTCAGTGTTATTTGTACCCGTCAAAAGTTGATGAGTAAAGATATATATCGTGTCTTGTTTCGTATAATTTACTTTTGGTGATACCCATTTCGTGGTTTTCACTGTTCTTAAGCACATATTATATAGTTATCGTTCATATAGTCTCTACATTGTTTAACAATTAATAGTGATCCCAGCTTCTAGGCTTAGGTAACACCGCTATCAACATTATACAAGTGAAAATGCATAAGGTTTCTGTTACGCATTAATATTTTGATTGGAACTTTTGATAATGAAAATCGTCATTCTGATTGTAAACTGATAGATCATTTCGTAAGCTTTAGCGCTGTTTTGGGACCTATTTCATTATATCGTCAGTGGTAAATGAGTCGCTATTGTGATTTTCATTCAACTTTCCATTAGTTATTAGGTTCGAATTCTTGGTAACCTTTGCTGACTACAAAAAGTTTTCTTTCATCCTAAATGATTTGTGTGCTTCATTAAGAAGATTTCATTGATGGTTTAAGTTTCATTAAAATTATTTTCTTTTAGATCCCAAAGGAACATATTGATTGGTGTTGGGGTCGAAGGTACGTACGATGACTTTTACACTTATTTTCAAGTATCAAATCGTATCTAACACGGTATAGATAATGTTGACATTTTTTGCAATTTAAAATAACAGACTTTTGTTGTTGCAATAATATTTTATATTTAACAATCATTCCCCCTGCTAAATCCATTATTTTATATAAAAACATATATATATAACAATAACAACAAATTAAACATTATAACAATGTAATACATTGATTTAATTGTAAAATTACAATAAGGATAAAAATCGGAAATTTCAACTCTTACAAACCAAAACAAATGAGTTGGTGTGAGTTAAGAACTAGTTCTTCTCCATCAAATTCACCTGACTTATCATTTGTTGCAATTTACATTTAATACCACAAAAAGACACACTAACCTTTTGGTGTTTTTAAATTAATATAATTGATATATTTATTTACAAATGAAATATAAATCATTAGATTGAGTTTAATTTATTTAATTGACGTTAGCGACGTAAACCCTTTTGATGAGTGAAATTTTAAATATAATCATTTAGTCCATGTTCTCTATACATCATCATTATCATCAGAAAATATTTTGACGATTTTTTCTATAGTGTAACAAAGAAAGAAAAAGTAAATCGATATATTACATTGTTTGTATTTTAATCGTTTTAAATTTATTCATTTCAGAAGAGAGAGAAGAATGGTCGACACCAGATAATTTATTATGCTATTTATGATCATTAAAGTTAAATGATATGATATATACGTTTGTGTTCAGTTGTTTTTGTTTTGATTAGTATTATTATAGATAAACAACATTGACCTGTCCGCTTGACCTTTCGTAGGAATATTCAACTTATGGGTAGTATTGTAGTATTAAGATCCCCAGCTAATACATACACATTGCCCATGATAAGCGTTCACATCACTTAGATTAAGTTTACATGCATGATCCCTTTTCTTAAATTAACTCGTCCATAATGAATATTTCCATCAAAAGTCAAGCGGACAGGGCAATGTTGTTTACCTATACATTGTTATAATGTCCTGACCAATTGTATGAAGAGTAAGCGCTTAATCGGAGATAATAGAACTCATTGATATTGTGATCCCTTGCCATATAGTTGAGTGTATAAAGGTCAATAAGTGTAGCGTGTCAAGTTTGACCTGGCTGTTTGACCTTTTACTTAACTATTCAAACGAACATATCCATTTTGTAAATTAGGGGGTACACATAGAAGGATCAATAGTAGTAATACTTGTTACCGGGTGTTTATGGTAAAGAAACATGCTGTCTTGCCTAAATCACACAGTCTGCTAGCCCAATCTAATATTCAAATTAAAAGTCAAACGACCAGGTCAAACTTGACGCACTACATCATTTTGAGTATTTACTCGATGTTGTTTATTTTGTAGTGAACTTGAACTTGTGACAACGATATTTGCAAATGATGACATAGAGCACAAATATATAACATTTCTAGCGAATTATGGGGATTAAACGTAACACTCACTTATTGACATTGAAACGATTGCTGAAGTCTAGTATACATTTAAGATGTTGCGATTATTGTATTATATTTTTGTTAAAATAAAACGTCTACTTAGCACTAGAAGAATAGAAACAAAAACGAGCAAATCGAAGGAAAAACATACTAATCCATGTCCAACTCACAATTCAGAAACAAAGTAAAACCTTTGAAACTAACAAATTAGGTTAAACATGTCAACTTCCATCAGAAAAGTGAGGCCGGGTGCTTCAGAAGGTGAAACAAATAAAAAACAGGCAGTCGATTCTAAAAAGGAACATCGTCTGAAAAAATGTTTAATTGGGCAGAACCATAGCAGTTTGATTGGTATTGTTCGTCTAGTCTATCATGACACCTTCCTCATCAATATTGTTAAGTAACATATCGCTGTATCCAAAACTATCCTGGATATATTTGATATCCCATAGTTCTTTGTTCCTTTCATTCTCAATTTTGATTTTACTGTGGGTGTTAATATCTGGAACATGGGTACTTTTCTGTTTCATTTCCCTGACGGAGGTTCACGTGTTTAACTTAATTTGACAGTTTTCATTTAGATTTTGGATTGTGGTTAGGATATGCATTTGTCTCTGAGAATAGCAGCTTGGAAATTTAACACCTGAATCATTTCATTGTCTATTAAGATTTTTTAAAAGGATTAAAAAGTCTTACGACTGGTTCTGGGAGAACATTTCAAGTATTGATTATGCGTTGTGTGAAGTATTTGTATGTGAATGTTTCGTTTAAATTTTGCTTTTATGACTTCTTGATGTTTTTGTAAATAACGATGGAAATATCGACTGTTCTATTATGCCTTTATTGTTTACGATTTTTACACATGTGACATGTCTGATCGTAGTCTTCTTTACTGTATCGGCGGTAAACCTGATAGTTTTAAACATTGTAAACTCTTCATTTCTAAAGGATGCCAAATTAGGTTAAATACGTGAACTTCCTCCAGGAAAGTGAGGCCAAGTGCTGCGGAAGGATAAGCACCTCCTGTTTAGCTAACTACACCCGCCAAGTGTATAATCAAATTTGATTTGGTGTGAAACTGAACCAGCATATCATTGTCTATTATGTTAATATTTATAATCGTAAATTAACAAAGTATAGAAAAGTTTAAACTGCATAAATATACTTGTTATGAAAGTCTAACCTGTAGAAAACGGCACCCTATGTATATCTTAATCATATCCACTGTAAATCAGTTTGCCGGAAACGTTCACGTGAATGACGTACAAACTGACGGCAGCCATTGTTATTGCGAATATAAGCCGCGGTGCCAAAGTTTTATTCGTATTGTGTGATTTCCACATGTTATTTGGCGTTATTATTAATTTCAAGTTATTCTGAACGACAATATGAGTTTGTATTTTAATATATAATGTATTTTATACACGGGAAGTATGCGTACTCAAAGTTTCACTTTGAGAGGTTATTTTTGTACTTTTACGGGGTATAAAAAGGTCATGACGTCATTGCGTCAGGGAGAGCATTCGAAATTTGCACTGACTGCGGTCGGGTCAGTACTTTTGTTTTCTAATGGTTACTTGATTTTGGGGATTTAGAAGCGAAGGCTTCACTTTTTTTTAGTTTTTCATTGGGAAATATTTAGTTTAAATTGCTCTCCGTTTTATTTTATTATTATTTTGGGAATTTCGATATTTGGGGATTTTAAACACTTTGTCTGAGTGGCGCTTGACCGGGTCATTTTTATATCACGTTGAAAGGCTAGTTTAAGTGTTGTAACGGCTTGTATTGTTATTTAATAATTAATACTATTTTTCATACGGTAAATCGGCATTTTTGTAGGTAATTGTCTTGTCGGTATTTTTAGAATTATTGTACTTGTAAAGTGTAGAGCATAGGCTCACTTATTTAAACGTCTCGGACGCAAGTTGTCCAAGAGCAACTTAGGCTCATTGATCAGCAGAGGGCAAGTGCTCCTTGATCCCCCAGGGCAACTGTTCATTATTCTCCTGCGCTCGAGACACAGGTGATTATAATTTATTGATTCTGAAGCCATATTTTATTTATTATTTAATAAATCTAGTTTTAAACTTATTTCACGTCTATGTTATTCTGAGCTAAACAAACCAACTTATAGTGTCTAGCACTATTATTAAGTACAACATTTTAATGTAGTAACTGCAGCCATTGCACACCCATTACCGACTGGCAGCGGTTGCCAGATTTATTACAATTGGTGGCAACGGTTTCCACATTTATTACAATTGGTGGCAGCGGTTTCTACAATTTATTACAGAGTTAAAGGAACTTGTCAGTTTCAAAGTGTTCTAAACAAACATATTTTCGTCTCGGTATTTAAAAGCTCGTTTTAAAATACTTTTTACTGAGTTGGCTACCATATCAATCTTATTTAGAAACATATCACAATAAAAACATAAATGCCGGACATGGCTCATATTACTTGTACTGTGTTTTTATTACTTTGTTAAAGAAATATGTCTGAATATATTTATGAGTGTAACAAGTGACCAATACAATCGAAAACAGAATAATAATAAAAACAACACGATTATTACAAATCATTTTGACTTATGAGACACTTAAAAGAGACTGCAAGCAGGACCATCTGCGAACTAGATGATTTTTATTTTTACGTCGTTGAGTCCCTCCGGCCCTTTACGTGGTTTTCAATTCAAGGAGAACCGACAGTTGAGAAATCTTCTTCAGAATTAACAATGTTTGTCTAATAACGTATAATTGCATAACATTAAAATAAACAGTAAAAATAAGCGACATGTGCAGGTCCCGGTTTCACAATCATTTCTGTCTTAAGATTTTCATTAACTTAAATCAGTCAAATTAAAATCCTATATAACTTTGTTAAATGTTAAGATAATAAGAAATTTAAGGTATCACTTTAAAGAATATAACAAGCTTATGACATCTGCATTTAGTTTTGACAAAAATATTTGTTCGTAGTTCCAAAAAGAGCTTATCAAAATTTACTGAATTTAAGTTAAGGAAAATCTCAGTTAAGAAATGATTGTGAAACTGGGGCCTGGATTAAGTTAAGATTTTCCTTAACTTAAATTTAACAAATGTTGTTAATCTTTTATTTTTAAAATACATTGTACTTATAAATAGTTTTGACTAAACGTAACACAGATGTTTGAACTTCGAAGTGATCTTAAAAATGACACCTTATAATCCTGAATATATTACATTTGAAAGTTTGCCATATCTAAGATAAGGAAAACCTTACCTAATGAATGACTGTGAAACCGGGGTCTACATATAACCAATTGTACATAAAACAGAAAAGCTTAAAACGGTATATTTTTTATACTTGATCAAGTTGAATAACAACATGAAGAACCATATTATCACAATTCAATATTAAAGTGTTCATCAAATTTTGTTAGTAATAGAATTCATGGACTTAGTGACCACTTGACCTAAGTGCATGAGGTCACCAAGTAGTGTATTTCTTAAGAGCTTAAATCCAATATACGAAAGATTACTGTTTTTATGATTGTAACCGTTTCAAACCAATAGTTATCCTACCGACCAGAACACTGGAGATGGAACTATGATATTGGACACGTGTAACACAGGATTATGAATTTCCATATACTTAGATAGATTATAAGTAAAGAGTAATTGAATATATAAATACTAGTGGCACTAGGTAGGGAAATTCCAACCCGAGTTCTAATATATTTTGTATTTAGCGATATATCTTTCATCGCACTTTTATGGGTTTTTTTAGGGTGCACAAAAGTCACAATATCACCTGAACCACATCATTGGATACCATAAAAGATAATTCATAAAACCCTTTTCATGGAGCATCTTAGTAGTTTTATTTCTTCCACATCGAATATAAACCTTCGTGGATAATTGATAGAAGATAATAACTAGTATATTTAAATAATTGAACTGTTTTGAAATGGCATTCATATTGACTATGAATGCCAAACATTTGCACGACAAACTGAAAAATGCGCGATAGCAGCAGGGCATTTTGCATACTAGATTATACCCGGGAATGTGTATTGCTGATATTAATAGTTAAACGCAGTGATGCGGCCGTTTGGCATTTATAGTCCTATTAATTCCAAAAGTCTGAACCTGGAAATTATAGGAAATACACAAGGCTAATGAAAATATAAGTAATTGATAGAATAATAACAATTAGTTATATAAACTAAAAAGTTTGACGTCTCTAATTTTTGGCAATGAGTATTGATGGAGCGGATAACCGGCAAAATATTTCGCTTCCGGATAAAAGCATCAAATTTGGCATAGAGGCCTCTTATGTATCCAATAATAAGTAGAGATAGTTGGCCATCTCAAATTTTGACATTTTCAAAATGGCCGCCATTAAATTCAAAATGGCGTTATTTTCAAAAATTGGTATTGTAATGTCCTCTTAGCAACTTGCAATTTATTACTTTTAAAGAGGGTTATTGATTTAGTACCCCCAGCCTTACCAAGAAAGGAGATATTAATGGATCACAACAGAATATCAGTGAACAAATTTACTGTAGGAACCACTCTCTTTGTGACAGTGAAATACTCATTATATTCATAGAAAATCATATAGATTTAAATAAAGATTGGTAATTTTTCACCTACTTGTACCTAGCCATAACAGGAAATCTGTATGCGCATCCGCGATTGTCATAAAGTATGTCTGTAGAAAAAAACTGTTGGCGTTATGGGATACATGGCGAAAATGGCTATGTTTACACCGAAAGTGATGTCCTTGGTGACGTTTCACGTCATATGTAAAACAGAATCCGCCATTTTCCTGGTTTTTCATCATATTAAATCCCCATAGCGCCAACATTTCACCCTGTGCAGATATATTCTGGGCTAATCGCGGATGCGCATACAGATTTCCTGTTACGACTAGGGACAAGTTAGTGAAAAATATCAATCTTTATTCAAATTTATTTGATTTTCTATGGATTTTAGGAGTATTTAACTGTCGCAAACAGAGTGGTTTTTACAGTAGTAAACATAAAATTAGGTAAAGCAATTAGACTTCAACTAGACTTACTAATAAGTATTACGGAATTGTAAGTAAAAAACATTCGGAATTTTTTCTGAGCAACTGTAGATAAGACAGAAAATTTTCAAGGCGAAATTATATATCACTTGTGTTAAAGATTGACCACGTGCATAACAAGTACTACGGAAATGTAAGGGGAAAACATTCGGGGTTTTTCTGAGCAACTGTAGACAAGACAGAAAATCTTTCAGGCGAAATTATATATCACTGGTGCAAAAGATCGACCACGTGTATAACAAGTACTACGGAATTGTAACAGAAAAACATTCGGGGTTTTTCTGAGCAACTGTAGATAAGACAGAAAATCTTCAAGGCGAAATTCTATATCACTGGTGTAAAAGATCGACCACGTGTATAACAAATACTACGGAATTGTAAGGGAAAAACATTCGGGGTTTTTCTGAGCAACTGTAGACAAGACAGGAAAATCTTTAAGGCGAAATTCTATATCACTGGTGTGACAGATCAACTTTTTGTACGACAGTAATATAATGCATTAATGTTCTTTCAATTTTGGTGAAGATTAAGTAGAAGGAATAACAATGCATAGATATTCTGATCACTTGCTTTAAAGTGTGTAAATGTTAATAAGTACTATTATTTGTTGTTTTTAGGCCATGTTGTTTATATTGTAGTGAACTTGAACTTGTAGCCACGATGATTACAAATGATAACAAATCGTAAATTACATTTGCTAGCGGATTTATCACATTAATCTTAATATACGGAACATTTTTTTGACTTTTTGACATGGAAATGATTACTGAAGCCCAGTACACATGACCTGTATATCAATCAACATGTATTTTCTTCAACTTTCTAAACTTATTCAATGTAAAACTCAATTTACCAGTTTTTAAAGCTTTTTGGTTTGTTTTATTTTTTAATGTGATTTTAACATAGATTGGTATGTTCTTGATTATATGTATTAGTCTTTTCTCGTGTGTCATATTGTAGCGTAATCTTTGTTGCTCTGGCTATTGTCATTTGCATATGCAGTTGTCTTTGTCTATATCTTACTTTTGGTATCAAATTGATGATCGTTGATACCTTCCTTCATAAGTAAATGTGTTCATAATAGCAGCTTCAAACTGAATCAAAATATAAGTAGTTTTATATCTTTATTAATTTTAACAATCGCAGAATGCTGTTTTTTTTACCTTATAAGTCACCCACTAATACCATGTGACTTCTTACCATAGACGTATACAAAAGATGAACATTAACAAATTGTGAAGCATACATAAGTGGCCAATGGGTAGTTTGCACTAACTCCGTAAAAGGTAGAACATGCCAATAACGAATTTTAGGTGTTACAATATCATTATAATTTTGAATTTGGTTTTAGGGTTAAGAAGTTGGAGATCCATTGATAGCTTACTCTGTTACTGAATTTGGTTATCTGTTTTCTTTATTTCGTTTAAAATGGCCCAAAAAAAATAGAATATTAAAGAATGAATCATAAAACCCTGTAAGTAGTATAGAAAGGTTAACATAGAACATAAAATACAAATATATCACTTTCTAGTGACAACAACAACAATAGACTGTTGGCTCAGAGATATTACAACCATATATTCATCAAGGTCTTCAAAAAGTCTCATGACCGTTATCACAATAATGATAATAAGTATAATATCTCTGTATCCTAAATTATTTCAGTCATTATTAACTATGATTTCATACGTGGCGGGTATGACTCGCTAAACAGTAGGTGCTTTCCCTTCCAGACACCAGGTCTCACTTCTTTAATGAATGTTTACGTGTTTAACTTCACTCGCAAGTTTTAAATTTTTACTTTGCTTTTAGAATTATGATTTTAACATGGACCAGTATATATACGGTATGGTAAATACGAACTAATTCCCTACAATATTAAGCGAGCTGTACAATTTGGTGCAAGGTAAAGATCAAACATAAATAGAACAATTAAAATCAAAACAAAACTTGAATTGTAAAGTATTGATCATTGTTTAATATATTATCCATATTCTTTATTTAGCATTAAGTTAAGTTTATAGGCAAAAATATAATAATTATATGAAAAGTATGAACAATAAATGAATAAGATAATCATAAATAAACACTAATGATTTATATTTGGAAGATTTACATAAATAATTATCATATAATATACTTTAATAGACTTCATGTCGTGTGATATTAGAAACTTTTAAAAAAATAATTAGTTAGTTTCAGAAATGTCCAAAATGCAAAACTCAAAAATAAACACAATTATATAAAAGCGATTTAAATGATCAATGATGATGATGGCATATAACTAATCAGTGTGTTTTTTCAATTCTGTTCAAAGATTAAACTGTAATTATGATAGAGTAGTCAATATTAATTACCAATCCAGTTAGGTATATAAGCCAGCAAAATTTTCCTTATCTTCATCACATCTTGTGAAATTGTTTGAAAAGTTACAACAGTTAGAAAAGAATGGCAAACATGTATTTACCTATCTTAGTTATCGCTCTAGTGGCAATGATCAACGGGTCTGCAGTTTTAAAAGGACATGTCACCATGGTCGTAAGTGTTTCTTTTTATTATTTAACTTTCCATTGTTTGTTATGGTTGTTTTAACTATTTTCAAGTTCTTTATTTTCTGCTCTAATTTCTATTTAAAAGTGTCGCTACAATATTCGATGGAGTAAAGCATAAAGAACACATTTAAGCCATTCATGTAATGGAAATACTTGCTACCAGTTTTATATTGGATATTGTCATTAGTCCGTCATTGTGAAATCTTCAATGTACACATCATTTCAACTATCTTTCCCTTGCAATAACTTTTATTCTCAATTAAATAATAATAATGAAAAAATATATCATAGAGAGCACGCACATATGGTCGCATTTCGAGTTCGATCGTTGGAAGTCAAAATCTTTATCGATATGATGTTGTGTATAATATTTGTGGCTAGGGTAAGAGGAATTTAATTCGTTTTTCTCATACTTTTCATTAAGCAAAAAGTATCCAAATATTTCTGTCAGTTTTATATAAGTGCATGGCATGTTTGGGGTTCTCTAATAGGTCCATACATTAAACACTGCGTATATTCTACAGCACCGTCTAAACCCGGCAACTCCATAATTAGTCGTCCCAATATATATCACCTCTTGTTGTATCATTTGTTTGTATTGCATCGAATTTGCATCGTATTTTAGCTTGACAAATTGTTTAAGTTATAAATCCTTGCTTCCATATAAAATTTTCACTAATTCAGTTTGAAGTTGGCTTGTAATAAATTCATAATAATTGTTTTTTTCTAATTGTTTGGCCATATTATATCGGGGGAACTAGAACTTTAAGATAAATTAAACTTGGCATTCTCATTAGGTTCCTTGTTAATCATTTTACATGACAAACAAGGTATTCCATCTATGTTAAGTATTTAGAAAAACCGTTAAGTTGGGTTGGATAATTACATAAACTTTACTAGAGCGTAAAACAATTATACCACTCCAAAATGACACTATATTTTCTTTTTCTTGCAGATCACTATCCTAAGGGATATGACAGGGGTACACCAGTTTTTGTTTTACTAGATTCGAGAAAAAGTAAAACATAAAGACAATATTGATAATTTTAAAATATTTTAAAGTATCTCAAAATGAGTAGATTAAACATAACAGTATTATATCAAAAACTGACGGTTTGGGGGTTTAGCATCATTGATTTAACCACTAATATTTACATTCATCAACATAATAAGTCGCTTTGATTATCAATTCGACTTTATTTGTCCTATCGCGTTTTTAAATGTTTAAACATACACTTTTATATATTCCCTTTATTCAATTTTTAGTGTCCAGCACTATCATGGCAAATTACTGCATATGTAAATCTAACGAAACAATAACAAAGCTAAAAACCTTACAAAAACCCATTTATTATCTAAATGATTTTTAAAATGAAACCTCAATTACATATACTGTATTAGGAGTACCTATACTGTATTTAAAATCACTCCTTTTCTCTCAATTGCAATATTTACAATCGAATAATAATTGGACTTCTATATTCAGTCAAGTGCCTTATACAATTTATACAACCATCAAAATATTATATGTAATATTATTTTTTATGTGATAATAAATATTATATGTAATCAAAATTGAGAGTGAAATGAACATGAAACCATTAGGCGAAATATATTCAGGCAATCCTGGATACAGAGATATCCACTTGTCAACAGTACAGTGATGACGCCCATAAAACCTTTTTAGGGATCTGGTAATTGGTTTCTAGTAGGCTAGTCGTTTCAGAGATATTGATACTTAATCAATGGATTATAAACTTAAACGATCTTTCTATGTAGCTTTTTGTTGTATTAAGGAAGGAAAACTTTTGGTTTTGCATTCTTGAAATAATGTATTTATTGATTTTTTTATTGTTGTCAATCACGGCGATTGTAAGTAATTCTTTACTTGTCTTCCATTGTCTTAACTATTTATAACTTATTATGAAGTTTCAACACATTAATTATTCAACTGTTTGTATTTTATATTGACCTCAACGAATAAATCACTTGTAAATTAAAAAAATACTCAGTATTTGAAGGTAACCGAGGGTATGAAATTGAAATGTCTATTCTTCTTATCAATCAAAAATTGTCTTTTTAGCCAAACGTGTGGGATGCGTGGAAATGCAATGGGCGGGTCTTAGTAAAAACAGATCTATAAAGAGATTACTCTAACTTTTAACTAATAGGTTTGCGAGAAAATTGTAAAATTAATTATTTAATGAATGATTGAATAGTAGGAGTAAAATACAGAAATAATTCTCTTATTGTTTGTACATTTGTAATTGTAAGTGGATAATGTGCTTGTGTTTTAATTAAAGGACATCTTCGTAATTGCTAATCTAACAATCATTTATTTAAGTGCCGCATGTCATACGTTATGATTTGTATGCCCCTGTCTTTCTATTTTCTAATACTACGTCATTACATTTCATATTTATTTCTTTACAATTTCTTTTCATTTCAGATTTTGCATTCAAAGGTAAGATTATCCATAACTTATAATCAGATTTCATGTTTCTAAAATATCATCGTCGTTGGAAAACAAAAGCAAAATCGTACAATTTGACAGATCTACAGCTGGAAACTGGAAACTTTATAAAACAAAATCCAGAATCGTTTCCACTGGTGTCATAGTTTTAAGCATTTGAGAGTCAAAAACGTATACCAAATGGCTAAAATGGTTTCAAGCACAGAAAACATTAAGTTCTTCTTTGACAAAAAAGGACAAAAACTTTCAATTTTTATTTGCTGTAGCGCTCTCATGATTTCAATAGACATTTAGACATAGTACAAAGATATAAAAAGTTAACGAAAGTAAAAACAAACATGAGCTGGCCTGTTAAAATAAAAACAAAAACAATCATTAATTGCAAACTTAAAGATAAGGAAGCGTTACTATATTAACACGTTACTTTTATTTAAATTTCAGGTCCATATCACGGTAAGTCATATATTATTTTACAAAAGTTTCTCTTATTTAATTTAGAGTTTTGATTATATAGTAAAGTTTTCGTTGAAAACAATGAAAGATACTTATCCCTGTAAAACATCTTTTGAAGAGAACATGTAGAAAAATGCATTACAGTACCTACAACAGTATAACTCAGATTATATGCTTTGTAAAGAGTTTAAATCTCCATTTTACCAGCGACACGTCTTGTGGCAGTGGGATATAATCGTAATTACACACAATAAGTTAGCGATGTTTACGTTATTTTTGTACACGTATAATATCAATTAGCCTTCATATCTTTAAACTTCTTGAAAAATATTTTATATATTTAACCATTGTTTAACTTTAGTACTTTTAATTTTTTATTTTTTTATTTATCTTATATACATCTCATATTAATCAAACTGAAGACGGTATTGTATTTGGTTTATACAATGCGTAGTGGCTCTGGCCTTTCAATCATATTTCACAACCTTTTCATAATCATTTGTAGGTGGTCATCATAAAGGGCATGTTGGTCATCCTAAAGGACATGTTGGTCATCACACAGGACATGGTGGTCATCATAAGGGACATGTAGGATACGGCGATGATTGTAAGTTTTTATTTATACCTGTCATCTGCGGTTAAAAAACAAATAGTTTGTAAATGATTGGCAATATACGCCTTGTAATGAAGAGTATATACATCCTTAACTACAAGAATCGGTAGATTTATTTGTAAATGACAATATAAAGTCAGCTCTTTGTCAATATTTCGGCTATACAGCCTTCATCAAGACTCTGGTAATTTAGAAATCTACTACATTGTTCCTTTCACTCTCATTACATCTTTGCACGTGATGGGTGTAGCTATCAAAACAGGAGGTGGATACCCTTCCGGGGCATCTTGCCTCACATCATCCCTGTTGGTAACTTGCGTGTTTTGTCAGTTTAAAAGTATTTGCCTTGTCTTCAATGTGTAAGTGAAAAATATTCATGCATGATGTACTCTCTCTTGTACTGTAACATAATTTTCATTCGGTCGTCGCTATGTTCGTTTTCCTCGACCATTTTAAGTTGTACTATATCTAAATTTGCTGCTTGTTAAAAATTGAAATTCCTATGGTATACTCCCTCATGCAAATTATTTTCTTACATGATTTTGGTAAAATATTTTGGTCCCTTGTGTTTCTTTTCAACAAAACAAAATTTGGTTTAATAATTTTGGAGTTGTATTCCGAAACGGTCATCTAGTGCTGTAAAATTCAAACTGGTATAATATGTAATTGTGGTATAAAAAATCTTTTGCTCTTCTAACTTTAAAAAAGTTTTTTATCTAATTTCAGACTATGGATATGGTAAATATTTCTATTTTTATGATGCACTAGTATTAGTTAGTAATCTTTCGTCATTGTAAAATAGAACTCTGTATATCTGTACATTGTTTGGGTTTTTTTATGTTAAGAGAAATATTTGTAAATTTTGAAATTAATAGTTGTTAAACCACGCCAACCAAACCTACACATGTATGTTATTTCAAATATGTCGATAAAGTTTATATTTGTATTAGATAAATTCATACATTAAAAATTCAACATTAAAATAAATATTGTACATATAAAATCACAATTATTTAACATTAAAGTTTTATGGAAGGATAAGTGAACATATGAAGTCCATAATTGTGAAGTAAATTTGTAAATTATTTTCATTGCGTGCATGTTTTTCACACTTTCTGATACAGTTTAAAGTTATTGTAATATAGATATAATGACCCTTACAACTAGAAGTAGAAAACATTAAACATAAATTACGTTTTTCCATATGTCCATTGTTTTTATTGTCTAGATGGGTATAAAGGACTTGGGCATGGTCATCATGGTAGTGGATACCCAAGTTATGATCACGGACACGGCCATGACTATACAGGTCACGGACATGGTCATGACTATAAAGGTATCGGTCACGGTCACGGTCATGATCATGGATACAAAGGGCTCGGACACGGTCATGGTCATGGTCACGGTCACGGATATGACGTTGGATATAAAGGTCCAGTTGTTGGATACAAAGGACACGGAAGTGGACGTAAGACTATTTATCAATAACCAAGATCATAAAATTGAAAAGTTAAGAGTGAAAATTAAAAAAAACAAACATGCTAATCAACGCCAATTCACAATCCGAAAGCAAAGAAAAAACTTTGAAACTTCCACCAGGGAAGTGAGCCTAGGTGATCCTGGAGGGTAAGCACCTCCGATCCTGTTTAGCTGCTACCCCAGCTCAGTGTGGAATATTTACTGGATTTTATATTACTCATTCGCACCAAGAACGTGGTATAAAAGATGAGCAGAAAAGAGGACACAATAAGATAAGAATAGCATTACTTGTGATGAGCAATGGTCTTGATGATATGTTTGATGCTAGTGTTACGCTTCAAAGTAACGGATAGGAACATAAGACTTCTTACAAACACGATAAACAAATATAGTGTAACCAAGGCAGACAAAAAGATTTATGTCTACAGCAATAATAAAATACACTTTGTTCATCTGGCTTGTTATTAATTGTACATTTATTTGTTTTTTGTCTTTTCTTCTGAACTACAACTTTGTATCTGTTTATTTTAATTGATTAACCAACAACATACATTTGTTTTTCAGATTATGATTACAAAGGATACAAAGGTTACAAAGGTGAGATGTTTAGGCTTTTGAAATGATGAAATTCTGAAATACAAATTTACAAACACATAATTACAAATATTCTGAATGGCTAGTAATGACATTTCAAGCTCAAGCCTGTAATGCCTAAAGTTATCATGATTACGGCATATTCACCGCGCGCAAAATTTAACATATTGTTGGTGGTTGAGGCACATTAAGGGCTCCTACCACCACAATAATGTTTAATTATATGCCTAATCACAAATTGCTTAATCCAACAGACATCTTAAAAGAATGGTCCAATGTGTTAAGCTTCTGAAAAAGTTCTTCACGTTCTATGTCGTGTCCAACATTTTAAACTAGAGTATTGTAAATTCAATTACTCACTAATTTAGAGACCAATGGGTCTCGCTTGTTAATTAAAAATAAATATACCAGTCCATGTCCAAATCACAATCCAAATGAAGTGAAACAGTGAACTTTCATCCGAGAAGTTAGGCCAGATTTTTTTTACTATTTTTTAACATTGCACACGTAACATAAATCGCTACGCGAATTATTCAGTGTGCAAAATGTCCAATTCATTCATACTTCTATAACAAAAAGAAAAATGAACTTCATTCCTATATTGGCTGTAAATCTACACGTGCATTTGTTTATTTTCCAGGTGCCAGCAAAGGATACGGCAGAAAATGTAAGTGTTAATTATATATCATATATCCATGTTTTAAATAAAAATTGAAATAAAAAACTTTTAAAACTTGACGAATAAGCACCCGTTTAGTCTGTAAATGTGAATAATGAAATGAAAATCTATTGAAATACAGGGTTATGATTTTCACTTTAGATATTTGTGAATTACAATAGCTGAACATTGTGTTCCAGATAACATTTCTCATAATCAAAAGTATAATGCCATCAGCTGCTGCTACTTTAATTTTTCTCTCTTTATTTCATTTTTGTACTATTACTTTCTTGTAGACAAAAATATAGGATACTAAAGTGGATGTAAGTATTGAATATATTTAAAAATATCATAGTATGTGTTAATGTCCCTTTTGTTGTAGCAATAGTATAGATAATAAGAATCCCTGCATAAGTACTTGTCCGTCCGATATTCTATAACATTGAGTGGTCTATATATTAAACGTGTCCTGTTTTCTTGTTTCGTTAATTTACTTCTACTTATTAAGCACATATTATATAGTTACCTTTCATTGTCTATACATTTATCAATATACTTGTCCTATTGTCTAAAGTTGTTGCTAGTTAAAATATGAAAATCTTCAAAACTAAGGTATACACTTCCACATGCATTTTCTTAGCTAAATTTGGTTTATTATATTTTGGTTCTTTGGATATTTTTCAACCCCTTGGTAAAATATTGGTTTCACAATTTTGGTCCGTCCAAGCACTGATAAGCAGTCGTCTTGTGCTGTAAACGGGTACAATATGTAATTTATAATGATGCCTGCATTCTGGCCTTAGGTAACACCGATACCAACATTGTACAAGTAAATATGCATAAGAATGTTGTATATGCTTTTTTATGATTTAAATAAAACGCATAAATATTTCAATTAGAAATCGTCATTACCATTGTAAGCCGGTAGATCATTCATTAAGCTATATCACTGTACAATGTTTTTTTTATTATCATATGTATCATTGGTGGTATATCAATGGCTATTGTAATTTTATTCATGTTTTCATAAGTTATTAGGTTCGAATTCTTGGTAACCTTTGTTGACTTCTTTCATCCCAAATGATTTGTGTGCTGTGTTCATTTAAAAATTTAATTAATGGTTTAAAGTTTATTGAAATTATTTTCTTGTAGACCATGTAGGAAAGTATTGATTGGTGTTGGGTTAAAGGTATGTCCAAGGACTTTTACACTTATTTTTCAACCATGTCCTAGTATTGCGATGACATCCAATAAATCGTATCTAACAATGTAAAAAATGTTGACATTTTGCAATTTAAAATAACACGATTTTTTTTGTTATGATAATACTTTATATTTAACAAAGAATAAATTCATTATTTTATATAACAAAACAATATATTAATAACAACTTAAACAATATTACGATGAAAAAAATTATTTTTCATTTGATTTAAAATTAGAATTATTATGAGAAACTTCACCTCAAATGTGGAGTTTAAAATAGGTTCTCAATCAATTCAAACTGACAAAATCATTTGTTATTGCAATTTACATTAAATATCATAAAAATAACACGCTATTTTTTGTTTTTAAATTGTCATGATTTATTATTATGTTTATGGACAAAATATAAAGCATTATTACATTTATTGAGTTCAACACATATATTTTATTACGGCATGAAATCACTTTAGCGATGACTATTTTGATGAGTGAAATTTTAATTGATGCTCATTATCAGAGAATAATTTGACAATTTTATATATAACAAAAAAGAAAAAGTTAATTGATATATTATGTAGTTTGAATTTTAATCGTTTTAATTCATACATTTCAGAAGAAAGAGAAGAATGGTTTACATCAGATAATTTATTGTACTATTTATGATCATTAAAGTTAGATGATATAATATATACCTTTGTGTTAAGTTGTTTTTGTTTTAATTGTTATCATATAGACAAACAACATTGACTTGCCCGCTTGACCTTTCGTTAGGAACATTCATATAAGAGAGTCCACCCAATACATAGGTAGCGTTAGGATTCGCAGTTAATACATATACGCATTGCCCATGATTAGTGTTTACATCATATAAACTTAGTTTACACTCGCATTATATCTAGACGAAATAATCACTTGTGATTCTTTTTATTAAAATTCACCTGTCCATAATGAATATTTCAATGAAAGGTCAAGCGGACAGGTCAACGTTGTTTACCTTTACACTGTTATAATGTCCTGGCCAGTTGTATGAAGAGTAAGCATTTAATCGAAGGTGATAGATCTAACCCCTTGCCTTATATAGTTGAGTATGTAAAGATCAATGCCTATAGTGTGTCAAGTTTAAACTGGCCTTTTGACCTTTTTCTTAACTATTCAAACGAACATATCCATTTTGTAAATTAGGGGCTACACATATAAGGATAGATAATAGTAATACTGAGTACCGGGTGTTTATGGTAAAGAAACATGCTGTCTTGCCTAAATCACACGGTCTGCTAGCTCAATCTAATATTCAAATTAAAAGTCAAACGACCAGGTCAAACTTGATCACTACATCATTTTGAGTATTTACTCGATGTTGTTTATTTTGTAGTGAACTTGAACTTGTGACAACGATATTTGCAAATGATGGCATAGGGCACAAATATATAACATTTCTAGCGAATTATGGGGATTAAACGTAACACTCACTTATTGACATTGAAACGATTGCTGAAGCCTAGTCTACATTTAAGATATTGCGATTACTATATTATATTTTTGTTAAAATAAAACGTCTACTTGGCACTAGAAGAATAAAAAACAAAAGCAAACAAGGCGTAGGAAATAAGTCCAAATATAAAAAACAAACATACTAATCCATGTCCGACTCACAATTCAGAAGCAAAGTAAAAACTTTGGAACTGAAATATTTGGTTAATATTGCGAACTTCCACCAGAAAAGTGAGGTGGGGTGCTCAAGAGTGTGAAACAAATAAAAAACAGGCAGTCGATACTAAAAAGGAACAATGTCTTGACCTGAGCAGAACCATAGCTGATAAAAAATTATAAGTAGCTTTCTATATCAGTTTGATAGGTAATGTTCATTTAATCTATCATGATATCTTCTTCGCCAATATAGTTAAGTATGATGTCGTTTTATCCATAATTATCCTGGATATATTAGATATCCCATAGTTCTATGTTCTTTTCATTTTCAATTTTTATTTTAATTTGGGTGTTTATAACTAGAACAGGGGTACTAACTCTGTTTCATTTCCCTGACAGAAGTTCGCATGTTTAACTTAATTTGTCAGTTTCCAAAGTGTTTAATTAGATTGTAGTTTAGACTTACTTTGTTATGTTTGTGTCTATCTCTGTAAATAGCAGCTTTGAAGACATTTAACGTCCTAATTGTTTCGTTGTTTATTAAGTTTTTTATAAAAGGATTCAAAAGCCTTACAGCTTTTTCTGGTAGAACATTTCAGGTATTGATTATGCGTTGTAAAATTTACCATTCCAATATTTGCATGTGAATGTTTTTTTTTAATTTTGCTTTTTCATGACCTCGTGGTGTATTTGCAAGAGAAGGTGGAAATATTGACTGTTCTACTATACAGCTTTACAGCTATTCGCGACGATAACTGTTTTATTAATCTCTATGGATTAGTCTATGAACAAGTTCTGTATGCATGTGAAGTGCGAGTGTGTTGTATGGTCTACCTTTTACTAGTGCGCACTCGTGCTAGCTCACAGAGTCAGTACGCCGCAGACAAGCGTTCCACTCCCCTATTGACATTACACTGATACCAATTTAAGATAAGGAAACCCTTAGGTAAGGAATGACTGTGAAACCGGGGACCTGTAGATAAAACAGAAAAGCTTAAAGATGGTAACGTTTTATATAGGATCAAGTTAAATAACAACATGAAGAACAATATTATCATAATTTAATGTTTAAGTGTTCATCTAATTTTGTTAGTAATAGAATTCATGGACTTAGTGACCACTTGACCTAAGTGTGTGAGTTCAGCAAGTAGTGTATGTCTTAAGAGCTTAAATCCAATATACGAAAGATTTACTGTTTTGCATGGTATTGCCTGGTTACTGCGTCATTGCTATTATCTCTGCTAAAATCCATTAGCTATCCTACGGACTAGAACACTAGAGATGGAACTATGAAATTGGACACGTGTAATACAGGATTATGAATTTCCATATATATAGGTTATGAGTTATATATAAATACTTGTCGCACTAGAAAGGGAAATTTCGATCCGAGTTCTAATATATTTTGTATTTAGCGAGATATTTGATGAGGTAATTTTTGGATGCACGAAAAATCAAAAGTCACAATAACACCTGAACCACATCACTGGATACCATTAACGATGCTTCATAAAAATCTTTTTATGGACCATAGTTTTTTTTCATTCATACCCAATAAAAACAGCCTGTGTGGAATGTATGTTGGCAGTTGAAGTTAAAGCAATCATAATCCAAAAAAGCTTACAGTCCCTTGTTTTGGTAGTTTTTTATCTAGTGGATCACTACAGAATCGTCGGGGAACACATTTTGTAATTATCATATTAGGTAAAGCAATTAGACTATTGTCAGAAACATACTATTGTCTTAATTTGCTCTAATTAAAATTTGAAATTCCTCAAAAACTAAGGTATACTCCTCATGCAAAGTATTTCTTTAGCTAAATTTGGTAAAAAAAACCATTTTGGTCCTTTGTGTATCTTTTTAACATCTTGAAAACAATTTTTGTTTCACAATGCTGGTAAAAGCACTACTGATGAGGAATTGTATTACTGCTGTAAAATTAAAACTGGTAAAATATGTAACTTAACTTCACCTGGACTTGCTAATATGTAATACGGACTTGTAAGTGAAAAACATTCGGAATTTTTTTTCTGGGCAACTTTAGGCAAGAATAAAAATCTTCAAGGCGAAATGATATATCACTGGTGTAAAAGATCGACCATGTGTATAGCAGTAATATCATAATGCATGAATGTTCTTTTCATTTTTGTGAAGATTACGTTATAGAATGCATAGTTTTGATCCCTTGTCTTAACTGTATAAAGGTGAAGAAGTACTATTTTTTGTTTTACTCCATGTTGTTTACTTTGTAGTGAACTTGAACTTGTAACCACGATGATTGCAAATAATAACAGAGCGTAAATTACATTTCCTAGCGGATTAAGGGGCTTAATCTCAATATACGGAACATTCTTTTGACTTTTTTGACATGGAAATGATTATTGAAGCCCAGTACACATGCCCTGTATATATATCAACAAGCTAAACTGATTCAAGTGTAAAACTGAATTTACCAGTTTTCAATGTTTTGGTTTTTTTTTTTTTTTTTTTTTGTACTTTTAAACATAGACTGATATGTTCTGATTATATGTATGTGTTATATTTTGACGTAGTCTTTGTTGTTCTGATTATTGCCAGTTACATATTCAGCTGTATTTGTCTATATCTAATTTTTAATTCCAAATTGATCGTTGATACCTTCCTTCTTAAGTAAATATGTTCATAATAGTTTGATTAAATTTGATGCAGACACATACTAAATCAAATGATAATCAGTTTTATTTTTTATTTTTTTTTTTTTTTTTTTTTTTGTTAATTTTGTCACACAGATCAGCTGAGCTGTAACGTCTTACATTTGACTTATACGATGGATGAACAGTTGCAAATTATTAAGCATACATAAGTAAACAGTGGACAGTGGCACTTTCGTCTTTATTCAAATATCATTCTTTTTAAAAAACGGTATGCAAACATTTAAATATCTAGTGGTGAACAGGGATTCTGGTTAATTTGTCAAGCAGCATACTGATTCCAACAAAAATATACTGACAACATGAACATTTTCCAGACAACAATCGATAAATCAATGACCACAAACTGCGCATCATTGTTTACTGATTTGTTTCTTTATTTGTATGAAGTATAATTTATGCAGAACCTTGTTAAATCAGGAGAGAAGACGAATAATTCAACTCCATATACAGTTATATAGATGACGTTCTTTCACTTAAACATCTTTTATTTGAAATTATATCCTAGTGAGTTTGAAATAAAAATACAACTGATTCTTCAAGTTCTGCTTTATATCTAGACTTATACCTCAATTATGACGCCCAGGAAAGGTTACTTTTAAAGGTGTATGACAAACGTGCTGACTTCAATTTTTCATTGTCAACTTCCCTTTCCTTTGCAGTAATAAACCTGTATCTCCTGCTTATGGTGTATTTGTTTCACAATTAATACGCTTGGTATAGCATGGAACTTTTTATAAATAAAATAAATAAATTGCTGACATATGGGGTATTATCATGACCCTAAAAAGTTGTATTGCTGTCAGCACAATATTGTTCAAAATGACGTCTCTATGTCCAGGATTACTTTGGCATCCTATAGTTCCATGTTCCTTTCATTCTAAAGTTTGATTACACACGTGGCGGATGTAGCTTTCTAAACAGGAAGTGTTTATATTTCCGGATCACCTAGCCTCAATTCATGGTGGGTGTTCACTTTTATAACCTAATTTGTCGGTTTCAAGGTTTTACTCTGGCTTGTGAATATGGTTAGGACATGGATTAATATGTTTATGTTTTATTTGAATCAAGATGAAACGGGTTAATACCATATTTGATTAACCATCATCATTAACATCATATTTTAATAGAATGTTATAAACTGCACGGGTTCGGCTAGAGACATTTCTGGCCTAAATAATTCATAACTAACAAATGTACAAAATTATACATGTTCTATGTAATTTGTCAACTGTGTATAGGCAAACAACATTGACCTGTCCGCTTGACCTTTAATTTAAATATTCACTATGGATGAGTAATTTAAAAATAAGGGATCAAGCATGTATATTTCGTCTATATGATGTGAACACTAATCATGGGCAATGTGTATATCTGGTAACCTTAAAACTACCCATGTATTGAATGGGTCCTTTTATATGAATATTCCTAATGAAATGTCAAGCGGACAGATCAATGGTGTTTACCTATATATTTATATGTTTTCACGTGACTTGTATATATAAAAATAATTTAAAAGAGCCAATAAAAACAACAAAGGTAATTCATTATAAAATAAAGTTTACTTATTATAAGTAATATAAATGTACAATAAATTAGTCATCATTAAAAAAAGTTTGGAGATTTCTTCTTTCCTGAAATAAACAAAAAGATAATTAACAGTGGTGAAATATACTAGAATTTTATATTAAATTTATTATATATTTATATTATTTATTAAAATTTAAACGTTGCGAGTGTAGTTAAACAGGGGGTACTTGCCCTTCCGGAACTCCCGGCCTCATTTCCCTGGTAGAAGTTAACATGTTTAATCTAATTTGTCAGTTTCAAAGTTAAAACTTTGGATTATGGTTTGGACAAGATTAGTATGTTTGTTTTTAATTTAACATTTCAATCTAAAATAGTAATTAAAAGTACCTGTATCACACTACCTTATACCACTTTGACCAGTTATTATGGATACAACTTTTTGACAATATCTATAAATAACTAGTACCCATCTTAAGTCGAGAGCTTTATCATAAGTCTCGGTCTCAATATGTTTGATAAAAGTACTTTTTGAGGATCCTAACAAACTAACTTATTTCACAAAATCTGACAAGAAAAATAAAAATATTTGATTTTGTTTTTGTACATTTTTTGTGTTTTTTTCTAGGGATAATTACTTGGAAAGAACTGAGCATGACAAATAGCTTTTGTCTCTATCAATCTGTAAATTATTGTTTTGTATAACAAAATGCATACATTAATGTTTGTTGCCTAGAAGCATGTTTAGAAAAAAACGTGTGCTTGATATTTGTAACAAACGCCACCAAAGTTTGCATAAAGAATAATACAAACTCAGTAGACAATACATTTGTACTGTAAGAAATATACATGTACTACTGTCTAAATTTGTTGCTAGTTAAAATCTGAAAATCTTCAAAACTAAAGTATACTACTCCATGCAAAGTATTTCCTTAGCTTTATTTGGTTAAATATATTTTGATTCCTTTCAACCCCTTGAAGAAATTTTTGTTTCGCGTATTTTGTCCAAGCATTACTGACGAGGAGTTATATTCTGGAATAGATGTTTAGTGTTGTAAAAGTAACACTGGTATAATATGTACTATTTATCCATTATCATAAAACACAAATATAATGATAGACAGAAGTAAGGTAAGAAATTACATGAGTTCATTTGCGGTGAGAGCAATTGAACAACTTCAATAACTACCTTCTACATACTAAACACTTTTACTTTGCTGAAATCGTAAAAAGAATTACAATTACCTTCTTCGCGCTTAACACTTCGACAGCTATCAGTAGTTAAAATCGTACAAAGAATATATATCGGCTGTAATGAGAAAAATATATTAAATAAATTTAAAATTGCGTCATTGTTAAATCATTTTTATTTAAAATATTTAAACAACATTTAAAGGTTTCTACAATGACGATACTTTCAATTTCTAACAAGACATACAAATTTCTAATTAAAATCTAAGAAGTTTCGTGTTTGCCGCTTTTCGAATCTCTAATACCAAAATTAATTTCTTGAATTTTTTTTTCAAAAATAACAAAAATGAAAATCGATTATTCAACATGTTTCTGTAAAGCATATAGTTTGCTGTTTACTGTGCAATAAAACTAATAGGATATCCATGATATAAGATTAGCTTAGTTTAATTTGTCAGACTCAGTAATGGTTAAATCTTCAATTTTATATTTCAAAAGAAATATAAAATTCAGTTTTATATTCAAAAGAAATTTATTCCATCCGTTACTAATGAGATTCCTGAAGTACTACCAGTATATATCAGTAGTAAGAAATTTAAAATAAAGTGACTAGTGGTCACTTAAAAATGAAAAAAACTTACATTCGTAGCCTTTATATCCTGTACCATATCCTTTATATCCCGTATCGTATCTTTTGTATCCGGTGCCGTATCCTTTGTGTCCAGTGTTGTGACCTTTGTATCCAGTGACATAACCAGAATCGTATCCTATATATTCGGAATCATATCCTTTATATCCGGTGTCGTATCCTCTATACCCGGTACCGTATCCTTTGATTCCACTGTCATATCCTTTATATCCAGTACCATATCCTTTCATTCCACTGGCGTATCCTTTATTTGTCGTACCATACCCTTTGATTCCACTGTCATATCCTTTATTTCCCGTACCATACCCTTTGATTCCACTGGCGTATCCTTTATTTCCCGTACCATACCCTTTGATTCCACTGGCGTATCCTTTATTTCCCGTACCATACCCTTTGATTCCACTGGCGTATCCTTTATTTCCCGTACCATACCCTTTGATTCCACTGCCATGTCCTTTATTTCCCGTACCATACCCTTTGATTCCACTGTCGTATCCTTTATTTCCCGTGCCATACCCTTTGATTCCACTGTCGTATCCTTTCTTTCCCGTGCCATACCCTTTGATTCCACTGTCGTATCCTTTCTTTCCCGTGCCATACCCTTTGATTCCACTGCCGTATCCTTTCTTTCCCGTACCATGCCCTTTGATTCCACTGTCGTATCCTTTCTTTCCCGTACCATATCCTTTGATTTCACTGTCGTATCCTTTATTTCCTGTGCCATACCCTTTATTTGTGCTGCCATATCCTTTATCTCCTTTGTCACCTTTGTATCCATTGACATAACCAGTATCGTATCCCTTATATCCGGTGCCGTATCCTTTATAGCCAGTGTCATACCCATTTAAGTCACTAGTGTATATTTTAGTTTTTAGTCCACCATCTAGAGGTTTGTGTCCACCAACCTGTCCTTTGTATCCAATTTCATGACTTTCGTATCCAACTACGACAAAATCAGAGAAAATATACATGTATAGTCAAACCTGTCCATGAAAGAACCAGTAAAAGTGGTCTTTATGGGCAGGTGGCCCTTATATACAGGTTCAAATTACATTAATAAAAAGCAATTGGGCAAAATTTTACAGGCCCTTAAAAGCAGGTGGCCCTTATATGGAGGTGGCCTTTAAGGTAGGTTTGATTGCATGTTTAAAGCCATCACCGTACAGTACTCAGCTTTATACAATTATCTTAGTTATTTCTTTAATCAATCAAAGACAAACATTCTAATCCCTGTCCAAATCACAATCCCAAAGCAACGTAAAAATATTGAAACTGACAAATTAGAATAAACAAGTAAGGTCGGGTGCCCCGGAATGGTACACACCTCCTGTTTAACTAGCTACGTCCGTCATCTTTTAAGAAAGTACAATTATAAAATTTTTAATCATAAACGGGAATTTTCCTTACATAAAGAATTATCGATGGAACAAAAAGGATCTGGTCCTTTGTTGGCCAGTCAAAAAGGTACAATGACAATGTTGCAATAAGAGCCTTGGGTCTTCATTGCGCATCATCTTTCATGCATTCTACTTCAATTTGGTGGTAAGACTGCTTCAAAACTTTACTTTTGATCAAGGCGTTTTGTCACATGTATGTTATTGTCCATACATCATGATATTAGTAATATATACTGTATTAAGCTGGTACATGTATAACGTAATATATATATAACAACTTACAGTCCGGGTGGAAATAACCTTTATATCCATCTAAAACATACAAACATAATGTAATTAAGTTATTGCTTGATATATAATAAGTACAAGTTGTACACATACACTTAAGTTTAATTCGAAAGACTATGGAAAAAGTTAAATGGGCATCATCACACTTTTGACATAGAATAATATGTAAAAAACCTAGTTCTGTTGTATTTTCCCACTTTTAATGGTACATGTATGTTTAGTTGATGCCATGTTCTTTTGCTTGAAGAAAATCTCGAATAACTTACAAACTTTATGACAAACGTGATGACTTCAATTTTTGTATTGTCAACTTTACTTTTTTATGCAGCAATATACCTGCTTCTCCTGCTTATGGTGTATTTGTTTTTCAATTAATACGCTATGGAAGAGCTTGTTCCGACTATGGGGACTTTGTACAACGAAGTAGGCTGCTTGCAAATAAATTGTTGACTCAGGGATATTGCAAGCCTAGGCTTATCAAGGCCCTAAAAAGTTTTATGGTCGTCATAACAGTATTGTTGATAAGTTTGATGTCGCTGTGTCCAGAATTGCCCTGGATTTATTTGACGTTCATAATTTCATGGTCCTTTCACACAATTTTGATTACACACGTGGCGAGTGTAGCTAGCTAAACAGGAGTTGCTTACCCTTCTGGAGCACCCGGCCTCACTTCGCGTGGAAGTTCACGTGTCTAACCTAACTTGTCAGTTCTAAAGTTTTTACTTTGCTTCTGGATTGTGATTCGGACATGGATTAGTATGTTTGTTTTTTATTACAATTTTTGGGAAACATTCACTCTTCCGTAGAACATATATGAGTGAAATAACCTTGGCCGCCTGGGGCGTAAAACAAAACCAATTTCAGCCATCCAACAACACAACCAAGTATAACTAGAAATGCTTACCTTGCTCGTAACGATATGCTTTTGGGTAATAGTCTGAAAAATAAAACATAATATTTAAGGATATACCGTTTATAATTAATTTTAAAAGCCGTAAACGAAGCCTTGTCGTTAAGAGAATACATGTATGTTTCATGTAAAAGTTTGTTGTTTGAAGTTGAACCATATCTACTTGCAATTGCCAATGCAATTAACAACGAATACGAAATAATAAATGAAATGCCAGAAACAAGCGAACAAAACAAATAATATAATCTGAAAAAATATGACAATATTTACAATTCATAAAATAAGCTTTGATTCATTTCAAATTGGTTGAATGGAAAACAAGCACAATTAGACAATGCATTAACCACATCGTTGAAAAACACACCATTCTTTTGAACATTCCAATTCAGCGTGATCGATATGTTGCGTTTGTCTTACTCTCCATCCTTCGGTTTTGTTGAAGCATATTCTTGGGTTGCAATTTTCTGTATTTCGAGTTGCCTCAGGACGAAATGGTCTAATTCGCTACCAAGGTTCGATTCAACTCGGACAATATCCTAATGTGAGACGAGGTTGTTCAGTTGATTTTTCCGGGCACCTTTGTCTGTGTCCAGGATTGCCCTGGACATATTTGACGTCCCAAAGGTTCATATTCCTTTCATTTAATTTTGATTAAACACGTTAGCAGGCAAAGCTAGATAAACAGGGCGTGCTTACCGGTCCCACTTCCCTGGTGGAAGTTCACGTGTTTAACCTAACTCGTCATTTTCAAAGAGTTTACTTTGCTTTTGGATTGTGATTCAGACATGTTTGTTTTTGATTGCCTTCGTCATCTCGAACTGGTCGCTTTAATATAAGTGAAACAATACTGACTGGTACGAAAAACACTGTTGCTCTACTTCACACTGCAATTTTATGCGGGTTACGTTTTAGCGTCTCCATATACACACGCGCGCGCGCACGAAATCATAACAAAAAACATAGCCTTACAATCAACGCCGTTCTTTTTGGTTTGTTTTTGACATATTTCTCTTTAACGGTATTATAATCATCTGTAAAAAATAAAAAAAAATATTATAATATATGTTACTATAAAAATGTGTTAAAATCTGATTAACGGATATACTATTTAGTTAAAATATATGAAATATAGAAGGTGAAAACAAAGTAAAATGAAATGAATGAGTTCCTACAAAAATAACATTTCATGTGCAAAAACAAACTTTTTGAAGAGTGCTCGACATGAATAAGTGTAGATATTTATTTAATTTTTCATCAAAAATCAAATTGATAGTATTTGTTTTAAATAAAAATTGATTTATTTATAGTGAATCTGCATTATGCCCAATTTATATACATATGTCAGGTTTTGAAAATATGACATGTTAATTTCAAAATTTAAAACTGCAAGTAATATATCAACGCATTTCATGGGCTCATAATTAAGATTGAAGTAACAAATAACTTGCGATCAGCGTTGCATTAAATATAGTTCATATGTCTATTTAAATATGTACTACATCTAAATATTTATGATGATAAATTCATTAAACTGGATGTTATTTAAAATGCATCGATTTAGAAGAGGTGCATAGGTAAATTAGCAGAAATCAAAAAACCTACATGTAAGCAATACACCTAATACAAAAAGTAAAGGAAGTCTATGTTTCCATTCCTTGTAGCCTAAATCGTCATTGGCTACTAATGTCTGGAATTTTTTTTTCAAGAGTAACCTATTTTAAAACGTTAGTGAAAAATACTTCTAAAAACCATTCAGTACAGGCCTGTCGAAAGTTAAACACAAAAACAGTAGTAAATTCGTGCCGAATGGGCAGCTAGTCTCTCTCGGTCCGTCGTCAGCGCCAGCTTTTAAGCAGCTCCTGTTTATCTCTCGGGAGTTTTAGGTCACCAGTTCTCCATATCTCGGCCACTCGGAAGCCAAGCTTTGGCTCCTTTTCGTTTGCTCTGTGTTAAACTTTCGACAGTAGTTGCACACATTTGGAAAACTTGGTTACAAATGATTTTAAAATTGTTGAAACTTAGAGGAAGTCCTGACATCCGAAGGATCGACTTGTGCATGTTTTTTTTTTTTTTTCTGTTTTTTTTTTTTTTTGGTTTTGTTTTTTTTTTTTTTGTGAGTAAAAAATCCTTATTTTTAAGTCTGGTCTACAGATCGAGTCCAAGACAACTACCTTTGAACAATAAAATACACTGCTCTCTATAAATTATCATACATGTTTAAAACTCAAAAACCTTCACAACATTAAATAGTATGCTCAAGTTGAGTGTTTTTCAGCTAAAATAGTGTTTTTATCTTGAAAAATACAATTTTCCAAAGTTGTTATATTTCCCCAAAATTTTCAGAAAATTCGAAGAAAATTGATTTTCAAGAAAAACAACTTTGTTGCACACATTTAGTTCAGTATAGTAAAGTTAAGATATCGCTTTCAAATACAGGAAAACTTAAATATTTCAGTTGTATAAACAAAATTTGATATGATGATTAGGAATAAAACCCTATGGAAAATATAAGTTATGGATGGCAGAGATTAAAAACTTACGGTCATAGTACTGACTCCCTTGTACCAGGACTAAAAGTACTGTCAACAAGATACTCGTCAGGGGTAACCACATATTTATCATACTTCCTATAACTGTGTAAGAAATTGAAATGTTTCACCTTTTGTGATAAAGAACCAGGAACTTTGCCATCTTTATATATCTTTCTGAAAACTAACGAGAATAAAACACGTAAAAAATAAACACTGGAATCGTTGATCAGAAGTTTTTTATTTAAATCATACCGATTATTTCAATTGTCTTTATTCTTTGTTTAATTCCAAACTCTGACGTATAACTAATAACCGAAAAAAATTATCATAACGGTATGATTGGATAATGAGAAAGAAAATTCTGAAATGCACTAAATTTTATTGTAATTATTAAAATTAAATTTCGATTTAATCGTTTAATTTCAAATTTTCACTTAAGATGTATAGGGGTTTATATCAGAAGTTTTAAAGAGCTTCTGTCTATTGTTATCTGTTAAAACACAATTATCTAATCACCGTACATCAAATGTTATATATGTAAAACAAGCTTCCATTCATTAAAGTAATTTGAAGAAGAATGCAAGATTACCTAAAAAGTGTAATTGATATAAAACAACCAAACAGAATTTCAGAATACTTCTAGATAAAACTCAGTGGGGATGTTGTTTTGTTTCGAACATGCATGGGGGGGGGGGGGTCTAAAAACTGATGATAAATTTGTAATTGCCTGAAAATTACTTCTTTGAATGACTTTTAAAAAAAATTGAAATTTATTTATTGAAATATTTTAAATGAAATGTTATATTTAATACAAAAACTATATTTTTGTCAATTGTATTACTTTCACACATGTATTTTGAAATAATTTATCTTAAATATTTTTTATATTGTGGTGTTGTCTTGCCCTCTTCAATTTTTGGTTGTTTCTCCATGTATTATATAGAGGACCTTACATTCGTGTTTATACGTAATATTGAATTTATTAAACTCGTCGAATAATTTATTTATGCAACTCGCCAAAGTCGTTGCATAATTACTAAATTATTCGACGAGTTTAATAATTTCGATATTACATAAACACGAATGTAAGATTCTATCTATTACATAATCAAGAGAAATTTTTTCGCGAACTTGAAAATACAACCCGTCTTCACTATAAGAAAAGAGCTGATGGGCACAGAAGTCCTTCGTTACCAGCGCGCGACATTCCAATGTGCGCGCGCTATGACGTCGACTGTTGATTCTTCATTTAGCTATTTTAATTTCATTAAACAAGAACTCGTGTAAGTTGGAAAAATGTTGTCTTTTATTTGTTCTATGGAAACGTCAGTTTTATATTGTTGTCATAATTATACCCATAGAAATTTAGTAATACTCGTTGGGCGCTGTACCGTCGTTTAATTAACAAACAGTCGACGTCATAGCGCGTGCACATTGGAATGTCGCGCGCTGGTTTCCAAGGTAAAAAACTATGTTGTTGTATGGTTACTGCAATAAAATTAAAAATATAGAATTGTAATAGAACGACGGTGTGGAAAGGTCAAATAAAAAGAACGGATTAACTATTCGTTCGGACTAGTTACTGATTCGTTTGAAACCTTTTGTTCATTTTGGTCCTTTCACGTCGCCGTAGTAAAGGTTATTTAAAATGGACATGTTTATTATTCTTTTCTCTTAACGAACGCCCAGTAAGTGGGAGGCCGTGGGTTTGAACCCTGGTCGGGTCTGATCCAAGACTTGAAAGTGGGTAGTGACTGTGAGTGTAATTTTGCCAAGCACTCAAGTGGCATTGCGAATTAAAAATCACAGTATTTCAGATGAAAACTTAAATAACCAGTGCAAGCAATGGCACGAAATAACATAGATGAAACAATCAAAATCAGACAAACCGGTCCATGTCGAAATCACAATAAAAAGACCAAAGAAAATATTTGAAAACTGGCCAATTTAGTTAGGTGAACTTAAACCAGAGAGTAAATTGAACCGAATCACATCCAGAAGGGTAAGTACCTTCTGTTTAGCTAGCGATATCCGCCATGTGTATAATCAAAAATAATTGAAAATAAAAGGAACGGTGTAACGTCAAAATCCAGCAAAATTTTGAACACGGAGACAACATACTATTATCACTAATATTGTGATGACGGTAATAAAACTTTTTGAGTTCCCTGATAAGGCTAGGCTTGCAATATCTCTGGGTCAACAATTTATTGGTAATCAGTTTGCTTCTTTGTAGAAAGTTCCCGTGGTGGAAACAAGCTATGTCCTAGCGTATTAATCAATCAAAAAGGTAGGTCCGTGTTACAACCACAAAGTTATTATTTTTGAAACTTTGTTTTGACCTATGAAATAAACTCTTCAAATGTAGCCTTTCGTGGGTGTCCGATACTTGAGGTGTTGTTCCAAATATATAAAGTAGAGCTTGAAGGATCAGTCGTATATCCTATTGCAAGTCCTGTGTTCATGATCTAAAGGCCGTGGTTCAGGTCCGTAAGACATTTATTTTGAAATTTTTCAAGTTTATCCAGATACCACATACTAGATACACAGATATACAGGCACTTAACCTGACCATCGACCGATCCGAATCTGGCCATCGACCTATTCTGGGGTTGAGGAATGAATACCCCCAGTCTCTCTACACCACCGACACCTGATTAGTACTGGACCGATGAATTTTTAACTTTGTAACATTAAAAGAAAGATAACTCTAGGCACCATGTATGAATAGACGACCTGTTGCTTTAATCTGGGACTTTTTCTTATTCAATAATTAGAGGTGACACTCCCACAGTTGTCTTACTTAGTCGGGAATCAAATCCCCCTCACCGCATTTACGGTGCTACTGTAGTGATATGTTTAGTATATCTACAATTATTTTATAGAGATGAATAATTTTTGGGGAAAATCAGCATGTTAAATTTTGCTCATTTGAATTTTCCATTTTCCACTGTTCTAAACGGGTCACCTTTTAAGGTCGTTCTAGGCACTGGGACCAGTTTTATAATAGAATTTAAAAAATACCCATAAGTATATATATAAGAAAAAGAATATAGTTATGGGTATTTTTTTAAATTTTATTATTAAACTGACCCATGTGGTATAAGGCTTTTCAATGAATATGTTTAACTTGTAAAAAATGAAAAATCTGAGCCAAGTTTAAACACCTGTAGTTTCTCTGAAAACAAAAAATAAAAAGTCAGGACAAAGTCACTTTATTCATCAGTCAAATGTGTCCAGAGAATCTTTACCAACTTTGAGGTTTTGCATTAAATGTATTGCATATAAAGTTTGGTGTTGAGCGAATGAATAATTGATTTAAAAGTAAAAATCCGACCAAAGATCCAGTCGGATTGAACCCGTAAACTCTAAGAGTTTACGGGTTCAATCCGACTGGATCTTTGGTGGCACTGACGGATCGAACACGCCACCTACTGAACTACCGAACTGGTTAGCCCTGATATATGTTTGTACATGGATCAATATATATAAAATCAATGAATGAATCCGTATGTAAAAAACAAAAATATATTTTTGTTAGATCCGCAGAAACATTTTGCAGCGTTTTGAGGCTGGTATATGTAATACTACAAATTATGTATGACAAGAGAGTTCGTTTATTGGTAATTTATTACTTCAAGTTAATTTCCACTGACGCCGTCGCCAATCCTAAACTTATTAATTTCCAGCCAAACTGATTATATATGATTTTTGAAAATACATGTACATTTGCTGTTTTAATCTTGATATAACCCGAATTATAAAACGAATATCATAAGAATTGATATATAAAGTAAAGAGAAAGATGTGATCTGACAATATTGAATTAAACATAAGGACAACAAGTCGGTGTTTAAATGGCATCTTTGATGCCATGTCACGGCGTGTGTGGGAGATTATTATTAGAACAGTTTCATTTAGTTCACAATACAAACTTAATAGCATCATCCTGTGTTGAAAATACAATCGTCAGCGCTATGCAGAAAATGCAGTTGGGTCGATAAAATTCGAATTAAATACAACTCACATTGAAGTCGGAATGGATTTTTGAGACATTCATCACGGTAGCGTTGTCATCTCAATGTGCGTGCTCCTCACCATATAGTTTGGTCAACCGTTTCGTTTCGGAAAAATATATTTGCTAATTTACATTAACTAAAACTACTTCCGGTAAGTGTTGATAAATTTCCAATTTTTGTACGAAGCACGTAAAGTGACGCAAGGTTAAACTGTAAAGAAGGAAATAATTTGTGATTTGTGCAAACGGTAAGTATTTTTGAAACTTAATTTTCACAGCGGTGCAATATGATTTTGACGATTTATGGATAGGGTTAGTGAAACTGCTGCATTTGTTCGACGGTTGCTACATGGTGACAAAAGCTCACTCTCGCAGATTTTTTGTTTTCAACATGTGCCAGCTGGTTATACAACTAACTAAACAAATGATTATGTCGAGGAAGTCGATTAACGCCAGATGGCAGACAACAATACCCTTTATACACAATGCACAGAGATGACTTGCAGCATAATCTTCTAAGGGAACTTTGCATGCACGCAACTTGTTTGGCCACTGTCAAAAATAATTTATATAGCTAACCAAGTTTAGTCAAATCATATCACAGGAACTTGTAATTAATGTTTAAACTATACTATCCAGACTTTCTATACTATCCAGCACTAAGAAAAATAACAAGGACAGACACTCGACCTACCCCCCGCCCGCTTCAGACGAGTTTTTAATGTAGTTTGGCCTCCCTCCCCAACTAAATCTGGTTTTCCTCAACTCAGGACATATTTTCTTTCATTTCGTGTCCAAAAATATTTCCATCAACTGCTTTAATCGACGATATTTGAGCCAAATTGCTGTACGAGGCGAGCATGGCAATCTACCTTGGACACTTGACCCGGAAGTGATTTCGGAAGTTCTCGGATGTTTACCATCAGTGATTGCATAAAATTCGAGACTTCTCTATCAGAGACGTTACTCGTGGCAATTTTGAAAACGTCTCGCGGCAATTTTGAAAACGAAAGTATCAAGAAACAAACTATGGATAATGTACGAAATCAGACCATTTTTAGCGCCAAGGAGGGATTTATTGTTTGTTTGTGTTTTATGAAATAATTTCTTGCATTTGAAAAGTTTTGCTCAATTTAATCTAATGTCAAGGAATCACTTCCGGGTCAAGTGTCCAAGGTAGATTGCCATGCTCGCCTCGTATGGCAATTTGGCTCAAATATCGTCGATTAAAGCAGTTGATGGAAATATTTTTGGACACGAAATGAAAGAAAAATATGTCCTGAGTTGAGGAAAACCAGATTTAGTTGGGGAGGGAGGCCAAACTACATTAAAAACTCGTCTGAAGCGGGCGGGGGGTAGGTCGAGTGTCTGTCCTTGTTATTTTTCTTAGTGCTGGATAGTATAGAAAGTCTGGATAGTATAGTTTAAACATTAATTACAAGTTCCTGTGATCATATCCAGATCATTATAATGCCATTTTAAAGAGACAAAATAAATTAGAAATATTAACCTAATGTTTACTTAACAAACATATGTTTTACGTCAGTAAACAATGTCACAATCTTTGATTTATATGAATGTTAAAATTATGTCATATTTTCTTCATAATTCATATTTTTCATGCCTTGCCTGCTGTGACACAGGACATCAGTTTTTAAGGTCTCTTCTGATGGATCCTGTGACTTTCATTTGTAAGTACTGAGTGCTTAGCTAAAGAATGATCACTGCCTATTGTCAAGTCCTTGGTCAGAACAGGCCATGGTTCGAAGCCATGACCTTACACATACAGAGCAAACACTCTACTAACTGAGCTACAATAGTTGTCAAAAAGAATTTTACTTCCTTAAGTTTCACCCTTTAATCTCTGAAAATAGTGAATAATAATAGTGATTGTTCCTAAACTTGGCATTTAGCCTTTGTTTAAATGAAATTATGGGTGTTGTCAGTTGAGATATTAAAAAGGACACCTGTCAAAAAATAGAAGATAATTTTATTTTAAAATGCCAGTGTTACTGCTCATTGCTAAATAAGCCACAATGTGTAGATATTACAAATGTCTTAAAATGTCACTCATTGTCGGTGAGCAAATATGGTAGCTCAGATGGTAGAATGCTCATTTTATATGTTGGGGGTCATGAGTTGAGATCAGGATCTAATCAAGACTTGAAAATAGGTAGTGGCTGTTTTTTCGTCAAGCGCTCAGCATTTAGAAATGATTGTTGTGTGGTCCTTTGGAAGAGACCTTAAAGACTGATGCCCCATGTCAAAGCAGTTGTGACACTAGAAAAAATGCCTTGAGCTCACTGCAAAGGTAAATCCACCTTTAGCTAGTGACATCTCCATATAATGAAATCTTGACTGGGAAGTAAAACCTCATTCAATCAGTCAAGTTATTGTTGGTGAGATGTATCATTAAAAGAAACATATATAATGGATGCTTAAATCAAATTTCTGCAAGTTAAAGTGGCTTTGAATACACCATGTACACAACAATAAGTTACCATTTTACATTCTGTCCACCTGTGACCTAAATCGTGATTAGTTCTTTTTTATTTGACACCACATGCATGGACGGCTCTTCCAGCTAGTGCTGTTATGATATATGGTCATCACAATTAACCCTCATCAAGGATTTGCCACTGGCAATATCGTGGAACAAAGCTTACATCACAATATCGCATAGCCCTATTACTTACAAAAATTCTTTGAAATCATGGCATCACTTGTTAATTAACCAGGATTAAGCAGATTAAACATGTGGTTTTGCTGTGAACCACAAACAAATTACTGCTGACAGGTGACGTAATAAATATACAATGTATCAATGCATACCATGTTCAATGTAATTTTATTATGTATATATTACAAAACACCCAGCACATTTTTTGAGCATATATTTTAGAGATATAACAATATTATCGTGACGATATTGTCAAAAATTTGGTGATATCGCAATGCTTTTTTGTCTCACGATTACAGCTCTACTTCTAGCCATCCATAATTTTTATCAGTCTTGAAAACTAGCAGGGTTGCCAAAATGTTGACTTCCCTTTTTTAATCTGGGCTGGGCAATACTCTCTTAATATGGACAATATAGGTGAAATTATTTTGCTAAAGCCAATTTTTATGTGTTTAAATCTATAGGACAAAAATTATTATGGAAAAATATGCTTTTAGATCCCATTATTGATATGCCAATACAGTCAAACATGTCTATAAATGCCATAGCCTCAAGGGAACCTGTTAAAGTGTCCTTTATAGACAAATGACCCTTTCTATAGAGGTTTAAATATATCATGAAAACAATCACTTGGGATACAATTATACTTGTTGTTATAAGCAGGTGACCCTTATATAAAGGTGAACTTTAAGACAGGTTTGACTGTACATAAAATTAATTTACTATAACAGTTCCTGTTGAATTGTCACCTGTACTGCTCTAGACAGTTATTTCCATTGTTTAGGTGTTAGCATTGTATTAAGTGTTACATGATTTAAAAGTTAATGAGATAAGTTTTTGACACGGTAATTATTGATTTTCATACATATGTACATGGTCAATGATGCTGTGTAACTGCTGACAGCTGTGTATCTCCACATCCGTCATCCCCCCAGGACCAGTATTTGTAGTGATGTATTTAGATACATGTTAATGCATGCATTTTGGAAATAAAATACTGTAATCACTCCGATTTGATCTACCAGTATTATACAAGTCATTTATAATTTATTATAAAAACATTTTATTATATGTACATGTTATACATGTTCATCATAGAAGTTGCTATAAATAATTAATGAAAATCTCTATAAAACTGCATGTTATTTGAGGCTATTTCACCATACTGTCAATGTAAGTATTGGTAAATATGCTGGCTGAGGGTCTCCCAAGTTTTGTAGAATCTGGCCAATTATTCAAGTTCGCTGACTGGATTGTTGAGGTTATACTGGTCCACCATACTGGATGAGGTACTGGTAAATACGCTAAGGGTTTCCCAAGTTTTGTAGTATCTGGCCAATTATTCAAGTTCACTGACTGGATTGTTGGCATCAATATAAGTACACATGTACTAATTAGTGATACTATTGTTATTTTATTATCTATTGAGGTAATCTTGTTGTATGATTTATGTTTTGTTTTTCTTTCTATTCTTTGTTGGTGCCTTTACAGGGTTTCAAAATTATGTTTTGTAATAGAAGGTCTAGGCCAAAACTGTATGCGAGAGTTGCCAAAAATAAAGGCAAAAAGTCCTGGCCTCAGTTTCACAATCATTCCTTAACTT
This sequence comes from Anadara kagoshimensis, assembly GCA_021292105.1. Lineage (NCBI taxonomy): Eukaryota > Metazoa > Mollusca > Bivalvia > Arcoida > Arcidae > Anadara > Anadara kagoshimensis. The sequence continues at coordinate 26,505,105 of CM037870.1, read as the reverse complement.
AAATTTAACAAATTTTGGCAAGCTGTTTTTGGAACTACTGATAAATATTTTTGTCAAAACTAAATACAGATGTCATATTCTTGACACCTTAAATTTCCCACTATCGTAACAATTAATAAAATTATAAAGGTTTTTAATTTGCCAGATTAAAGTTAAGTAAAATCTTGAGTTAAGAAATGATTGTGAAACTGGGGTCGGGACCTTTGGCCTTTATGGCATATAGTTTTAAAAGTCCAATAACATTTTTGAAAAGTGAGTACAATTATTTTGAAATGTTGAAAAAGTGGTACATGTACATGCATTATCCTGGTAAAAATGGCAGGTCCATCAGACTTTTACCGTTTCAATATCAAGGGTCCCAATGTTATTTCAATAAGCCCTTGACCTCAAATATTGAACCCCTGCATTATTCTGTTTTCTTTTACAATACTAGACATGATTGTTGTACAAAAAATAGAAAAATCAAATTGTCTGTAATAGCTGTTTAATTTTTTGCATAACATCTTTTTCCCTTTCAGAATGCAGATGCCTAACAGCGTGATCAAACGACAGATTTTGTAATATTCGTGTAACTTTAAAAGGTAAGCATGATTCACAATTTTAGCACATTTTACCAACAACGCCTTATAATCTTACATAACTCTCCAACATGACATGCATGTGTGGGTCATAATGATACAAGTTACAGGAAGTGTTTGTCTTGGTCCTTTGGCATTGCAGATTTTAAATATTTTCTAGAACCCCGACCCCCACCCCCTCTCCCTTTCCCTCCTCGCATCTGCAGTGCTGAGTGTGTCTTTGGCACTCTTTTAAATTCTTAGATTTTTTCACTAAATCCCATTCTTATGTCTGTATATAAGTATGATTATGTCTACTATATAGATGTCATTACGGTAGCTCTGTGGTAGAGTGGTCGCTTTGTATGTGGGAGGTTTTGGGTTTGAACCCTGACCTGGTCTGACCAAGACTTGAAAATAGGTAGTGACTGTTCTTTCACTAAGCACTCAGCATTTAGAAAGGAAAGTTACTAGGTCCTTCGTAAGAGACCCTACCAATGCCTCGTATCATGACAGGTGTGGCAAGTAAAAGGACCCTCCCTCCCTGCATATTACCCTGAGCACATTGCAAAGGTAAAAATTTCTGTCACTTCACCTATAGCTGGTGATGTCTTGATATGAGTGAAATATTCTTAACTCTGATGTAAAACCCCAATCAATCAATCAATCATCAATCAATCAATACTATATAAACATCTGATTGCCATGGGAGAAAAATATAAATGTTTGTTTGAAAATGTGTTCAAACCACCATGTATGTCTGTAATAGTGATTTGGTCTCAGTATGTCAGTTATTTAAAGATTTGATCATTACTGGTAGTGGTAAAATAAAAAAAAACTGTTATAGAATATCAAATGATGTGGATTCTTGCTTCAATTACATGATTTTAATGGCATTGATGTTATCTACAAAATGACATTTCAAACATATTGGTTATTTTACAGTGTCAAATATTGGTTAAAACCAAGGCCATCCTGTTATAGAATATCAAATGATGTGGATTCTTGCTTCAATTACATTTGTGTCTCTGTAGATTTTAATGGCATTGATGTTATCAAACATATACCAGTGCATTTAATTACATTTACTTGTAATTTAGAGGAAGATTTTAATAACTCAAATGTCATTTTATCAAATACAGGGATGAAGCTTAACTATTTTGAGTTAGGGGCCCAGCTCACTTCAGAAAAGAAGTTGTAATAGTAATAAATAGCTAAAATGTGTAAACATTAAGGGGCCCAGACTGATTTTAGTAGTCATGTTGTTAATTTTTATCCCTGAAATATCCCAGGCAGGGCTTCAAAATTCTCAAGGTCTGTGGTCCAGGACCTATTGATTTTACATTGGGACCCTTGATGTTTAAACTGGTTTTTTTTTAATATTAATTATAACATAATTGCACATGGTCCTTTCAGTGTTGATATTGGACTTTCAAAATTTTTATTTGGGACCTTCCAGAAATAAGACAAAAGGTTTCTGGACCTTCCATTACAAAACATAATAATGAACCCCTGATACCAAGTCTTTGTTAGGTCTCAACAGGCTTTCTTTGACATCTCTTCCAATTTCAGTTTGATAACTTTAAAATTTCTAAATTTAAAGTACCACTATTGTAGCTCAGTTGGTAGAGTGCTTGCTCCATAAGTAGGAGGTTGTGCGTTTGAACCCAGACCAGTCTGGCCCAAGACTTGAAATTGATAGTGACTGTTCCTTTGCCAAGCACTCGGAAAGTCACGGTTCTTTCGGATGGGAACTTGAAATAAACAAGATCCTGTGTCTCAGTAGGCATAACACAATACAGAAGCCTGATGTATATTTCCATCAGTGCAAGACTTGCAAAATTTCTGCATCCCTCACCTACAGTTGGCAACATCTTGATATAAGCGAAATATTCTTGACTTGGACGTTAAACACAATAACTCAACTCTGAACTTCAAGTTCATAACTTGAACAAGTTAATGATGTTTGACTAATTCAGCAGACAGCTCTTTATTACAACTACTTAGATGAACCATATCATAATTTGTTTAGACATTAAAAATGTTTACAAATGGACAAGTATTTTCTTCCTGGAGACTTATATATAAATATACTTAAATACTCACTTAGTATTAATCATCATCATATTACTTATATGTCATATTTAAATATTATCTATATATAATATATAGTAGCATTTATGGTAGTAGCATGGTCGTAGTAAAATGTCTTCTATAAGATGGACAGACAGTTTGGCAAAGTTTGAAAGTTACAGTAACTATAGTTTGTGTAAAATTTAAAGGCACCATAAAGGTTTAAGGAACCATATTTCCAGTAAGTTTTAGTCAATGTTATGATAACTTAGTTTGATTCTAGCTGGTTGTACAGAATGAAGAAGAACCCATGTCATAGCTTCAGTTTGTCCTTGTGGTTATAGGTTTGATAAACTACTTGTAAATTATTTACAAGTTTGATTTGAATTTGACATGCATCAGTTATAGTAAGGTCACCATTATGGTGGCTCAGTTGGTAGAGTGCTTGTTCGGTATTTGAGAGGTCATGGGTTAGAAACCTGGTGGAAGTCTAACCAAGACTTGAAAATAAGTACTGACAGTTATTACGCCAACCATGTAGCTTTAGAAATGAAAGTTATGGGGTCCTTTGGAAGAGACCTTAAAAACCGTTGCCCCTTGTGATGTCAGACATGGCATGTTAAAGAACACTCCCTTTACATTGCCCGGAGAAATGTCAAAATTTCTGCACCTTCACCTATAGCTAGCAACGTTTTGATATAAGTGCAATATTATCGACTGGGATGTTAAACATCATTACTAAAAGTGTTACTAAAAGTAACGGAAAGTGTTACATTTTATAATTCCATATTTAATGTAAATAATATTTTTAACAGCTGCACAAACCATGGGGGGGGGGGGGGGGAGGGGGCATCACATAGTACATTGCACATAGAAAAAATCCATTCTGAAGAGCAAATGAGTTTTAATTAGTACATGTATTACTGTTATACACTGCCCTGTATAAATTCTCATACATGTTTAAGACTGGTCCTGTCATAACAGACAAAATCTTCACATAATTAAAATATTGAAAATATCATTATGCAAAAGCTGAGTGTTTTTATTTTGAAAATTTGGGGGGGAAAATCCAATTTTTTTTAAAAATTTTTCTCAAAAATTCCAAGATAATTGATTTTCAAGAAAAACAACTTTATTACTTACATTTACATCATAAAGTTAAGAGATCACTATAGGAAAAACTTGGAAGTTTTCAATATTTCAATTGTATGAACAAAATTTGATATATGATTATAATTTAAACCTATGGCAAATATAAATTTGTAAAGTTATTTATGGATGGCAGCCTAGGTACAGGCCATGGTCAGTCAGTAAATATATGACATTATGATACAGTATTAGCAAACTGGGTGTAACTGCATTGATGCTGGTGCCAATGTTAACACAATAGTTCACATAGTACAGCATAATTTGATCTTAAAATAATTACAACTAATTTGTCCCACAAACCAAAAAGAAAATGCAAAAACATAAATTTTAGGGACAGTCTCGCTGTCTTCATTTTACATGAATGACATGAATTTTTGTCTATTTATGGTAACAATATCTAACAAAAAACAATGTTTTGAAAGTGCATGTAGTTATGCATTTGTTTAAAACTTGTTACACAGACTACATCAATCATAGACAAGTTTTATTGTGTCACAAGGTTTACATAATCCCGCCTTATAACATAGTGTAGGGGTCGGTGTAACGGTCTAGTCACACCTTAGTTTTGTAATCACAGGTGTCTATCACCTTTCAATGTAATTGATAATTGATACATATTGGTTACCTGCTGTTTTTACATTGGACAATTTCCTGTTACATGTACATTTCATAAGGATATGAATTTTCATGAAATGGAATTTGGATCTATACAATTGCTGGTGAATGGAACATGGAAATAAGCAGTGAGTATTGTTAATCACATTTTTATAAGACACATTCGATAAATCAGACCAGAAATTCAGCAAAAAGTTGCAAAAGACTTTCAAGTTCACAAACTAGCATTGTACATGTTTTTTTGATACATGAACAAATGTATTAGAATTTAGAAATCCTTTAGGAGTCGATAATTCACAGTAAATTTTAACTGTAACTCAGAAACTGTCTGTAAATAGTACTTTGACTGGTATAACTGGTTGTAGCTGGTAATGTCCTGATGTAATTTGTTACAGCTGGTAATGTCCTGATGTAATTTGTTATAGCTGGTAATGTCGTGATATAATTGGTAATGTCCTGATATAATTCATTATAGCTGGTAATGTCCTAATATAATTCATTATAGCTGGTAATGTCCTAATGTAATTCTGTATTGCTGGTAATATCCTGATGTAACTGGTGATGCCCTGATGTAATTTGTTATAGCTGGTAATGTCCTGATGTAACTGGTAATGCCCTGATGTAATTCGTTATAGATTGTAATTCGTTATAGATTGTAATGTCCTGATATAACTGGTAATGCCCTGATGTAACTATCAATGCCCTGATGTAATTTGTTATAGCTGGTAATGTCCTGATATAACTGGTAATGCCCTGATGTAACTATCGATGCCCTGATGTAATTTGTTATAGCTGGTAATGTCCTGATATAACTGGTAATGCCTTGATGTAATTGTAACAGGTACATGTAAAGTTATCACAACAATCAAGTGTCTTCCTTACAGATGTAGCACAATAATTGTGTAGTAGTTAATTTGATAATAATATACAAGTGTAGACATAAGTTATACAAAATCTAGTTAGAGTCTATTATTAAATCAACTCCTCCTAGTATAACTGGTAATGGTATGATATAATCAGTAATGAAACATCGTTTACAATGAAGTGATGCAGTGTGTCTTATATATACCAGGAAACAATAAAAAACTATTAACACACAGTAGTGCTGCAGTATAGTCTGTCAAGTTTGACCTGGCCATTTGACCTTCAATTTGAATATTCAAGCAGACATATCCATTGTGTAATTAGGGGCAAGTTACAGTTGATATATATATAAGAATAGATAATAGTAATACTGGGTACCAGGTGTTTATACTAATGATACATGCTGTCTTACCTAAAGCACAAAGTCTATTGGTCTAATCTAATATTCAAATTGAAGGTCAAACAGCCAGATCAAACTTGGTGCACAGTAACTCCAGATGGTGTGAACTTTCTTCATTAATAAATATCAGTTATTTTTTATAAGTCTTAATTGACTATGTAATCATCCTTCTTCATATGTTTGTAACATATGTGTGGTCTGGTGTACATGAAGTATCTCAGTTTTTCTGCATATTTTACACAGAACTGTATCTCAGTAGAGTTGGTTATATTTTTTGGTACCTCATTTCTGTATATATTATACAGAACAGTATCAAATTTTGCAATAAGGATGGCCATGATTGATCTATATGTTGTTAAGTTTATTTAATGTGGCATATGGAATGAAGTTTTAGCTTCAGCACTTGAGATCTAAAAGTTTACAAGTACTGTGGTATCAGTAAAAACCTACATATCATCATGACCACAATGAAACCCTAATTTGCTTGATTTGTCAGTTCACTTGCCCAAGGTTGGTGGTTTTGGTTTCCTGCACCATCCATGAACTAACCACCAGGATGTAAGTGAAACAAATCTTGTCTGGAGCATAAAACACCATTTCTACACTCCACTGTAGTTGTACTTGCTCTAAACGTGGTATGTCAGGTTCAATATCTAGTCATTTCAGACTCAGAGCTTGAGATTAGGTAGTCTGTGGCTGTCAAGTATTATAAGTCCTGGGGTCCTTTGAAAGTGTGGATGACAATTTTAAAACTAAGGCTATGTATGTGTCATGAAAAAGAACAAGACAAATAATATTAGATTAGTTTGCATTGTTATACAGTCTAACCTGCCTTAAAGACCACCTGCTTATAAAGGCCAGTATAATTATATCCCAATTGTTCTTTATTCATATCATTTGGACCTGTATACAAAGTCCAGCTGCCCATAAAGGCCACTTTTACCGGTTCCATTTGGTGGCCTGTATAGACAGGTTTGACTGTAGTTTCCCATGTGGGAATAGACCATTTCTGTTGTGAATCATACACTGTAAACTTAAGCAATGGCCCCAAATAATTCTGCAAAACTAAAAGATGCACATGGAAACTTATGTTTGTCAGATTTCATGTATAAGAGTACACCTATTATTCTTACTAGGCTAATCAATTTTACAAGAAGTATTGTTTCAAGACCAGCAGAGCTATATTTAGCAAAGTTACATCGTAAAATAGAATTTGTGTCACAGATGATGAGATTCTTAATCAAATATATGTTTGATTTGTGTGAAAAGATCCAGTAAAAAGTTTAAAATCAATAAACTTGTAATGTGATGACATATGTTCTGTTGAAAAAATAATCTGTCTGAGATACTGAAATGTGTCTGAGAAACTTCTTCAAATAATGACTTCAAAACAACAGATAATTTACTTCAAATTTGTCACAGACATATGTCTGAGGAACTTCAAAGTACTCCTTCAATACTGACTTCAAAAAATGGATGAATTGCATGAGATTCGTCACAGGCTTGTTCTCTATTTGAATTACACGAGTTTTGTCACGAAGCATGCAGTAATATTGTCTGCATGAATCACAAAAGTGTTGTCATGAAAGCATGCAGTAATCTTAGTTACATGTCGTGTTTTGTTATTCCCAGTGGAGGTCGGTCATGCTGCTTGTAATCTATTTGTATCAGAGACTTCTGAAGTGTTATTTTTATCATTGTAAAAGATGTAATTCTAATGTTGTAACACTAAAGTAAAGACTAACATGTCTGTCTGGAACCTTATTGGAGGTCATCCTGTCTGTGATTGTCCCACTGTCTGGAACCTTATTGGAGGTCATCCTGCCTGTGATTGTCCCACTGTCTGGAACCTTATTGGAGGTCATCCTGCCTGTCATTGTCCCACTGTCTGGAACCTTATTGGAGGTCATCCTGCCTGTCATTGTCCCACTGTCTGGAACCTTATTGGAGGTCATCCTGCCTGTCATTGTCCCACTGTCTGGAACCTTATTGGAGGTCATCCTGCCTGTCATTGTCCCACTGTCTGAAACCTTATTGGAGGTCATCCTGCCTGTGATTGTACCACTGTCTGGAACCTTATTGGAGGTCATCCTGCCTGTGATTGTCCCAGGTTCATTGACACCAAATGACTACTAGCAGCTTGTATGAAATTTAACGTTACTCAATGTCTAAGTGGAGCTGGAATCTTTGACTATAGAATCACGAGTCTATGATGTTGACCACTCTTGCCATGTTTCCACAATACGATAGATAGAGCTATTTGTTTACTTTGAAGACAAATAAAGCAATAGAGCTATTTGTTTACTTTGAAGACAAATTCAGCAAGTAATTTTTGATGCTGAAATGCATAACAAGTTTTATCCTTAGTCTTAGAAAATAAAACTGTACACTCAGATGAAATATAACAAGTAAATTTAGTGAACTAGGATCCCCTGCCAGCAGGTTCTTTTGTGATTTACATGTATGTTCAAAGGGCAATAACTCCTAGGAAAATAAACAAACCAACTCGGGTTAAAGGTATGCACATTTTCTATCAATGTTGATGCTTTGCACCAAATTTCATGAAAAAGTGCTTCATAGTTTTAGAGAAATTGCGCAGACAAAGACAAAAACTTAAATTAAATATCCCCCTCTTTCTTCGAAAGGCCGGGGATAAAAAATTCAAACATAACACCAAAAACAGTTCAATAATTATTTCTCACTAAGCTTTCACACTATTAGTAGCATATAGCCTTCTATATTTGTGATATCACTGTAGGCATGTAGAAGATTGCTACCAAAAGTGCAAAATATAATTTTTGAATGGTTTCTGCCATTATGTTAAAACTAAGTGTATATTATACACACACACAGTGATAGGTTAATTCCCTACATAACTGTAATAGATGTTAATGATTGTGAAGAATCTTGAGGCCAGAAGCCAGAAATGCCATGTACTGATACTGGTACCTTATAGGCCTGTCTAAAGTTTAACACTGCGCCAGTGAAATAGTGTCGAATTGGCAGCTCACTTCAGTCCCTCGTTAACTATTTCTGGACATTAGCTGTCCATCTATCATTTGACAGCTTTTCGGTCACTAGCTATCCGTATCTCACCATAATCTCGGACACTTGACATCTGAGCTTCGACTCTTTTTCCATTAACTCAGTGTTAAACTTACGACAGGTCTGTACTGTATTTATACATACTTATTACAACCTTCTACTATAACTGCTGTAGAAATTAATGTGATGAATGAGGATCAAAGACACTATACAAAACAAACTTATAACACATTATGTATAGACACACACATGTTTTTGTGACTGTTGTTATTAATTTCACCCTAAGTTTAGGTCATTTGTACAAGGTACAAAAAAGTTAAAGTCATACTTTGGCATAACCATCTGTGTCCGAGTTTTTGATTTAAATTTATAGGTGGACAAAAAATGACTTACTTTGAAGCTCAATTCTAGAAATAGGACATATTATGTTAAGGTTTTTTTGTCACCATTGATTGGGGGCATTGAAGATATTTTTACTAAGTTTCAGGCGTTGATATTCCCCAGGTCTGAGGTCCTGGACCTATTGATTTAACATTTGGACCCTTGATATTTAAACTGTATCTGATGGACCTAAGATAATAATGCTCTTTTTCTTTATGATTACATAATTGTATATCAACCTTTCATTATGTTGATATTGGACTTTCAAATTCAAAACTTCATGTGGGACATATATAGGTCCCAGACCTTCCATTACAAAACATAATTTTGAACCTTAATTTGCTGATTTCATGATTACCTGGATATGACAAATTACTCAGATGACCATTGCTTAAACTATAAATATTTTTGAATAACAAGTGTTTGAGTACCGGTATATGTTCTCAGGTGACCATTTAGGTGTTTACCGGTATGTATCTTGTCGTCTTTGAGAAAATATAGAAAAAGAACAGTGGTTCAAAATTATGTTTTGTAATGGAAGGTCCAGGACCTTTTGCTTTCATTTTTGGCAGGTGCCACTTAAAGTTTTTAAAGTCCAATATCGACACTGAACCCATATAAAGTGTATCAATATTGAAATTAGGTCCAATAGTAGGAAAATGATTTTACATGTACTGTTCAATAATATACGGTCCATCTGACATCTGACTTAAACATTTTAAATATCAAGGATCCCAATGTAAAATCAGTAGACCCGGACTTCAGATTCAAGGAATTTTGAAACGCTAAGAAGATTACTGGTAATTTTTATCGTATCTTCAGTATAGTAGGATTTATAATACAGAAAATTTAAGAGTGTCTATGTTTTGTTGAGGAAACATAAATGTCAGTTTGGAAATAAAATTCAAATTAAACTTTCAATAACTTGTGTTGAAAAGTCAGAAAAATACATTAAAAACGAAGTGTAGATCATAATAAAAGTCAAACTAGCTGAATCAGCAAATCTGTATTTAATTAAATTATACAAAGTAATAACAGCTGTAATGATTTTAAATGTTTTAAACTCATTGGACTCAGTAAACTTCCTTGTATGTCATATATTTAGTATTTAAATATTATCATTGTTTTCAACACTAACACAAATAATGATAGTCAAAATGCTTACTTTAACCATTTTGCAACAATTTATAATTTTTTAATTTCAACCCAGCAAATTATCTAAGTTCAATAAAATTCATTATTATAATTATTATTACTATTATAAATGGTTTTAACACAAATGATGGTAATCCAACCATTTTGTAACGATTTATAATTTTGATTTCAACCCAGCAAATTAGCAGAGTGATAAAATTCATTATCATTATTATTATTATTATTATTAAAGAATAAGGCAGAGTTGTGCCTGAAGTTTTTGGCAATGCGCATAATTGCAATTTTTGTACAGCGTGAACAAAGTGAACGCGTACATTGCTGTCACTTTCTTCCAAGATATCGAGCTTCTTTGCTATGAAATTATAAGATATGAGTGCGCCTGGTAAATGAGCGTGAAAGAAGTATATCTGTTTTATCGTGAGATATGTATTGTGAGACGGGTAATGCATTTGGTTACATATGCACATTTGGAATAAATTTTCGGAATACATTTCGGAATCTAGTAAATTATTGCGACGGGATGCACCTAATAATTTCTGCAATTTGGCGAACTGATCTCATGTTTACAATAAAAAGTAGTTCGAAAAGTTTGCGTCCTACGATGTAAAATCATAACTTTTTATGAAATGAACAGCAACGGCAGGTTGTTTAATTAATTCTTCGCGAAATCTACGGAAATTTAAATTTATTTTGAAGGTTATGATAACGTATTTTGATGTTGAGGCAATTGTGTCATATTTTAAAATGTTTATCGATTAGATTTTACTTTCGTGAAAGGGAGATAATTCGTACAGTGTTGTGTACAGTCGTTTTACCAGTTCCGAACAGGGTTTCATATAAGCGCTGCTGCAGACGTCATCCACAAGCAGAAGAAATAAAATTTATGTGGTGTAATAATACAAATGCGTTTACTGATTCCAAAATATCGACACCTGTCCTCAAAAACACGCGGTAGTATGTTTTCTTGAAAAAAAGCATTTCCGTGATCACGATTTGTTTACATCGTTAAACTAGGTCACCAACAATCTGTCGACCTTTTAGGAAGTGGTTGAAGTTTAATATTATTTAAACAATTAAATAATGCCTATACATTCGAGTAGAAGCAAATTTAGAAAGTTATATTGAGATTCCTTTAATTGAACGGGATTGAAATTTTAGATTATTCGGTAGTAAAAATTCGGGACTGGTAAAACAACTGTACTTCACCATTAACATGAAACGGGAATATTGTGAGTGATAATCAGCAGTTAATTAAAACCCAGATTAACAGCAAATGATCCAGTTACATACAACCGCTAGAATGTACCCCCTCATAGCGACGGTAGGATCTGCAAAACTCTTTCTCTCTATCCGAAATGACAAAACGATCGGGTACAACTTTTTTAAATTTTATTTACCGATTGTCTTTTTCATATATTTATGAAATTATTGTTTTCTACCATTTAATTCAGCAATACATGGTTTGGTACATTGTTTCTTTTTCCAAAAAACAACACAATTTTCCCAACTACGCTGTACAACAGCACGACAGTGCTATGTTTTTAAATCATAAAATGAAATAGAGGAAAATGAGAAAACTATCCTGTATGTTTAATACAAAAGAAAAAGCAGCCAAGGTTCTTCATTTCAGAAAATTCAAATAGAGACATTCATTTTTAAAGGATTTTTTCAGACCCCTGGGCCCATTTGGAAGCTTGGTTAATTTAATCTGTGATTACATGTAGCATTAATTTAAAACACCAAGAAAACTTAACAAAACATTACTGAATCAATAGTTGTAAAACATTTTGTTTCAATTTAATGAAATTCCATTCACTTTTCACGTTTTAAACAAAAAGTTCACACAATATTTGATACAGTCAAACCTGTCTATAGAGACCATGCAAGGAAACCATTAAAGTGGCCTTTATGGGCAAGTGACCTTTATATACAGGTTCAAATAATATGAATAAAAAATAATTGGGATATAATTCTACTGGGATTTATAAGCAGGTGACCCTTATAGAGGTGGCCTTTAAGGCAGATTTGACTGTATAATGCAAAAAAAAACCAACAAATTTTGACTAATCAATTGATTAAACAAATCAAGCTTCAAACAACTGGGCCCTGCAGGTGAACTTTAAATACAAATATAACAAATGCACAACAAATAAAGCTATAAATATACAATGTACCGGTAATGTTGTAGAATTTAATTTCTTCAAGGTGTTATATTTCCTCAATTAATTTAATTTTACAGGGAAAATGATAGAGCAAATACACTTTACAGTGCCATTATGTAATAATGAAAATTTTATTTTAATGTGGGTTTTTAATTATGTCCTATATTAAATAAAGGAAAAAAAACAAGGCAGAATTATCTCATGCATACCGGTAATAATAAGCTAAAGGCAATAAACGAATGTGTGAAAAGCATGCTAAAGCAGGTGAGAGTGTCTTGGGGCGGGGACATACAAAGATTAGGGACAATTTATAGTGAAGTACCATTGTAAGAAATTACTAAGAATGTGCATGATGGAATATTACATCACTATAATTGGGGTTTAATAAGAGGATAGTGGATAGTGTAGGAGATAGCCATACTTACCTGAAAAGAGAATTTATTGACTTAATTTGTCCCTGTTTTTTGTAAGTGGAAACATTTTTACAGTTATGAGTTTTAATTAGTGTGGTGACCAAATATTACGTAACTCTGATAGGGATATAGTACCTCAAACATGTACAAGTCTGATAATAGGCTGTTTATTGACTTTATTGGTCTCGTTTAAAGTACATAAGTATTGGTCAGAATAATGAAATTAATTTGTATAGTGACCACAGGTTATGTCATTTTGATTGGACCTCTATTTGTGTTACAAGGATAGTGTTAGGGCCCTCTATTTATTCTATTAGGAAAAATGTTAGACCTCATTTCAATTTATTAGGATAGTGTTGGACCTCAATTTAATTTATTTGGAAAAAAATGTTGGAGCTCAATTTATTTTATTAGGAAAAGTGTTGGACATGTACTAGCCTTGAACCTCAATTAATTTTATTAGGAAAAAAAATGTTGGTCCTCAAATTGTTTTATGAGTAAAAGTGTTGGACCTCAATTTATTTATTAGGATCGTGTTGGACCTCTTTTTATTTTATTAGGAAAAAATGTTGGACCTCAAATTGTTTTATTAGGATAGATGTTGGACCTCAATTTATTTTATTAGGAAAAGTGTTGGACATGTATTTACTTTATTAGGATAGTGTTGGACCTAAATTTAATTTATTAGGAAAAAAGTGTTGGACCTCAATTTAATTTATTAGGAAAAATGTTGGTCCTCAAATTATCTTATTTGGAAAGTGTTTGACCTCAAATTGTTTTATTAGGGAAAAAAATTTTGGTCCTCAAATTTTTTTTATTAAGATAGTGTTGGTCTGTTGGACCTCAATTGTTTAGAAAAATGTTGGACCTCAATTTATTTTATTAGGGGTAGTGTAGATAGTAGGAATACTTACCATATTTTACCTGGGAAAGAAAATTGATTTGTTATTTGTGCCTCTGGTCACCTGTGAAATACAAAACAGATATTGACAATTTATTTATCTATTTATTGTTCATGTTTTCAGTTACATGTCAGAAAGTTTGATGTATACAAATATTAAATTGGACAGAGCAACCCATTGTGAACAAGAAATATCTCCAGGATAAACAGCACAAGAAGACAAACAGATCATAGAGACACATTACCTCGTCTGTCCTTACCTGTCCTCACCTGAGACTTCAAATCTACAGAAAAAACAAGCAACAAACAGATTACATACAAGAGTTGTTAAGGTAAGTACCATCCTACAAAAATAAAAGAAATGAATTTTTGCCTCTTTTTTTTTTTTTTAGAATTTTAATGTTAATATGTTTTGCACATCATTCTCAAATTTAAAATCCTAAATGCATTTAAACTTGATGATGTTTTTAGTTATTACAATAACAACAAAAATTGTCATTTTTTTAAATAGAATTTTAATGTTAAATGTCAAATTTAAATGTGTTTAAATTTAATGTCACTGTTTTTGCTTATTTTCTGGATATAATGGAATTTAAGGTACTTGTGGTGCGTATTTTGGATTTCAGATTCTTTTGGCCATTTTCTAGATATTTTGGAATTTAAGGCACATGTGTGTATTTTGGATTTCAGATTGTTTTGGTCATTTTCTAGATATTTTGAAATTTAAGGTGCATGTGTATATTTTAGATTTCAAATTGTTTTGATCATTTTCTAGATATTTTGGAATTTAAGGTCCATGTGTGTATTTGAGATTTCAGATCATTATTATTTACAATAAAACTTATAAACAAAGTTAAATAAGTTTTGAAACTTTGTTTTTGTGTACTTAGTGGTTGTCGGTGAGACATTTATCAAATATTTGTCAAATTTGTGTTATTTTGAATTTAAGATATAAAGATTAAAATTAGCATTTTATTATTTTACCAAATTTATGTGTTGAAATGCTGGTAGCTCGTTCAGTTTGAGGAATGTCAATTTTGTAGCATATTTTGACATAAAAGAACAAAGATACCTTCCATTAATTTTGAAGCTTATTTTGACAAAGTAAAACAAAGATGCCATTCGTTAATTCTGTAGCTTATTTTGAGAAATTAAAACAAAGATGCCACTTGTTAATTTTGTAACATATTTTAACTAATTAAAACAAAAATATTGCACTCACTGACACTTTTATGTACAGTGGGTTTGGATTTAGAATGAACTTTTTGGGTAACAATCTAATTTTAAGGTATTTATTATTGCATGGAAAGGTATCATAAGTTTTAGTGGGAAGGTCGTCTTATATGTGATTTATATTGGTATTATTGCATAAAAGATCAAAAAGTCGTATCGTTTCATTTCCAACCTTTATTTGCTAATCCGGGTTGAACAATTTCAATCTTGATAGGTGTGTTTGACACATGAAATTGAAATATCGAAAATTTTCGTATCATTTCATTTCCAACCTTTATTTGCTAATCCGGTTTGAACAATTTCAATCTTGATAGGTGTATTTGACACATGAAATTGAAATATTGAAAAATTGAAAACTTTGATTGGTATTAATACATGTTGTAGACTCTAATCACAACTTTGTAGTTAATGCATGTGTAAAAGGTTACATATCAAAATTGGAATAAAACTGGGTAAATTTACTGGATCAAATGATAACATAAAATCTACCTTCTCCATGGATGGAATTGTTCAAAAGACGGTGGTTATAAAATTGAGTTTTAAAGAATTTTCAGGGTTAACCTAGCTTCTCCATGGATGGAAATTGTTAAAAAGATGATGGTATGAAATTGAATTTTAAAGAATTTTCAGGGTTGTCATAACAAAAACCTAGCTTCTCCATGGATGCAATTTCTTAAAAAGACAATTAAAAGTTAAGAATTTTCAGGGTTAAGTTTACTTTTCACTAAGAATTTATAACTGTAATCTTATTACATATCAATATAGTCACTTTACCTAACAGGCTACAGTGATTTTTATTTGTTTGCTTAAAATTACGACCCAATAAAAGTATAAATTCCCCCTAGGGAAAAATGACTAAAATTTCCCGATTTGTCCACTAAAATGCCCCAAAACAATAGTGATACACTGAAAAAGTAAATGTAGTTTTCCTAACACACAAACTATCAGATAGTACCACTGTATTGTGTTTTTGCAATGAAGATACTACCTTTTGCCAGCATATCATAATGCAGTTTGCTAGATCTCAAAATTTCAATTTTTCCAATCTTAAAGGCAGAATGTAGCATCTAAAACATGTATCAAAATCACTAGGCTAGTCTTTCCATTGGATTGAATTAGGTTACTCAATAAACACCTTATGCTAAATTGCTTTAACTATTTAAGTGGCCATAACAAAGACATAATGTTACATAATATTTTGTTACTAAACAGTCTTGTTTACTCAGGTTAAGTTGTCAGTCTGCCCTATTTTGGAAAATTTTCATAAGGTGACACCCTCATCCTCCCATTGTTTACTAAGATGTCAGTCTCTCTTATTTTGAGAGAGTTTCATAAGGTGAACTCCCCTCCCATTGTTTACTAAGGTGTGAGTGTCACATTTTGGAAAAGTTTTCATAAGGTGATACCCCCCCCCCCCCTTCACCTCCTATTGTTTACTAAGTTGTCAGTCTCTCACATTTTGGGAAAGTTCCATAAGGTGACCCCCCTCCCCTTTCCATTGTTTACTAAGGTGTCAGGGGGGGGGGGGGGTTCATAAGGTTACCCCCTTCCTGATTGTTTGTCTGTCACTTAGGTAATCAATTTGTTATTTTACCACATACAATATACAGCAATATACATATTTCTAGAGGACATGGAATAGGGTAATACACATGGCTCAGAATGATTTTTAGATGAATGGTCTCTACCATATTTGAAATACTGACAGGACACAAAAGGGGCCAGTAAGGTGTTAAGTAGAATATAACTACATTTGTATTTAACTGTTGTGTAATGCAGATATTATTATGTTATCTCATTATCATTGTTGAAAAACCTGCAGTTAGATAGAGTTGGTTAATGGTGTTTTTAATGTCACAGTCAAGAATTTTTCACTTATATTGAGACACGAAAGAGCCAGTAAGGTGTTAATTAGAAGTTAACTACATTTGTATACCTGTTGTGTAATAGAGATATAGTTATGTTATCTCATTATCATTTTTAGCTCACCTGACCAAAGGTCATGTGAGCTTATGGCATAGCGCAGCGTGTGTATGTGCGTGTGTGCGTGCGTGCGTGTGTGCGTGCGTGCGTGCGTGCGTGCGTCGTTAACACCTATTTTCGACTTCTCCTCTGAAACTACTGGACAGTTTTTAATGAAACTTTGTCAGAAGTATATATGGGCCGGTGCAATTCAGATTTGTTCGTGGCGTTGTCATGGCTACCATAACTAGGTCAAGGTGACCTAGGGGTGCAAAAATCTTAAAAAATCTTCTTCTCCAAAAGTACTGATTGGAGAAAAAAACTGATGTGATATTTAGCTTCTCTAGGGTCTTAAGCCTATAGTTTGTTCATTTTGTAAAATTCGGATAAAAAATAGGTTACGCGTTTTTGCGTTTAATTTTGAAAAAATCGTAAAATAGCTTCAAATTGTTATAACTTGACTATTTGACCAGATAATGACATGGGGTTTGCGGTTTTGACATCTTCTTGTTAGTATCTTCAAAATGAGGTCAAGGTCAATTGTGAAGGTCGTGACCTAATTTTTTTTACCTCTGATTCTAATTATTATCTCGAAAACTATAAACTTTTTGTATAGTCATGTAAATTAGAATGTTGTAGGTATTGATACAACGATCATTTTGATGTATAGAAAAAGGTCATGGGTTCAAAGGTCAAGGTCACAGATGCGAAACAATATCGAAATGGTTAATTATCTCGAAAACTATAAACATTTTGTGTAGGCATGTATATTAGAATGTTGTAGGTATTGATACAACGATCATTTTGATGTATAAAAAAAGGTCATGGGTTCAAAGGTCAAGGTCACAGATGCGAAACAATACCGAAATGGTTAATTATCTCGAAAACTATCAACATTTTGTATAGGCATGTATATTAGAATGTTGTAGGTATTGATACAACGATCATTTTGATGTATAGAAAAAGGTCATGGGTTCAAAGGTCAAGGTCACAGATGCGAAACAATACCGAAATGGTTAATTATCTCGAAAACTATAAACTTTTTGTATAGGCATGTATATTAGAATGTTGTAGGTATTGATACAACGATCATTTTGATGTATAGAAAAAGGTCATGGGTTCAAAGGTCAAGGTCACAGATGCGAAACAATACCGAAATTTTTAATTATCTTGAAAACTATAAACTTTTTGTATAGGCATGTATATTAGAATGTTGTAGGTATTGATACAACGATCATTTTGATGTATAGAAAAAGGTCATGGGTTCAAAGGTCAAGGTCAAAGAGCGAAACAATACCGAAATGGTTAATTATCTTGAAAACTATAAACTTTTTGTATAGGCATGTATATTAGAATGTTGTAGGTATTGATACAACGATCATTTTGATGTATAGAAAAAGGTCATGGGTTCAAAGGTCAAGGTCACAGATGCGAAACAATACCGAAATGGTTAATTATCTTGAAAACTATAAACTTTTTGTATAGGCATGTATATTAGAATGTTGTAGGTATTGATACAACGATCATTTTGATGTATAGAAAAAGGTCATGGGTTCAAAGGTCAAGGTCACAGATGCGAAACAATACCGAAATTTTTAATTATCTTGAAAACTATAAACTTTTTGTATAGGCATGTATATTAGAATGTTGTAGGTATTGATACAACGATCATTTTGATGTATAAAAAAAGATCATGGGTTCAAAGGTCAAGGTCACAGATGCGAAACAATACCGAAATGGTTAATTATCTCGAAAACTATAAACTTTTTGTATAGGCATGTATATTAGAATGTTGTAGGTATTGATACAACAATCATTTTGATGTATAGAAAAAGGTCATGGGTTCAAAGGTCAAGGTCACAGATGAGAAACAATATCGAAATGGTTAATTATCTCGAAAACTATAAACATTTTGTAAAGGCATGTATATTAGTATGTTGTAGGTATTGATACAACGATCATTTTGATGTATAGAAAAAGGTCATGGGTTCAGAGGTCAAGGTCACAAATATGAAACAATACTGAAATGGTTAATTATCTTGAAAACTATTAACTTTTTGTATAGGCATGTATACTAGAATGTTGTAGGTATTGATACAACGGTTATCATGATGTAAAAAAAGTTGTTGGGGTTTAGTATTTATGTTTTCTTTAAATCTATCAGCTAGCCATTAGTTATCAGGTGAGCGTATCAGGCCTATGGGCCTCTTGTTGAAAAAACCTGCAGTTAGATAGAGTTGAGTAATGGTGCTTAACATCCCAGTCAAGAATATTTCACTTATATTGAGACGCGAAAGAGCCAGTAAGGTGTTAATTAGAAGTTACAAGTAACTACATTTGTATACCTGTTGTGTAATAGAGATATGTTATCTCATTATCATTTTTGAAAAAAACCTGCATTTAGATAGAGTTGAGTAATGGTGTTTAACATCCCAGTCAAGAATATTTCACTTATATTGAGATGTTGCCAGCTATAGGCCATATGACCAGCATTGATTGATTCTTTTTTTTTCTCACCTTATTCCTTTAAAAATCAATAAAAAGCTTCTATGGTCATAGAAAACAGCTGTTTATATTCAGATGTAACATGTAGCGTGTCTCAACCCTAAGGCGAGACAAGGAAATCCCACATGGGTAAAAACTTAGGATTTCCATGTTACAGGTGTGAGAATATAAGAAATATAAGAGTTGTTATTACAGCATTCTTGTATAATTGAGTTTTTTGGGGTGGGGGGGGGGGGGGGGGTATAAGGCAAGACTTATGATTTAAACAGAATTTTCAAGCCCTCTCATTACTATAGTAACAAAGTATTTAAAAAATCCAAACACCAACCACAAACAAAACAAACAACAACAACACAATAATAATAGTAATCAAATCATACAATTTTTAATAAAGATCTTGACTTTAATGGAATAATTTTCATGCCCTGCATATATTATTTATTTTGCCTGAAACCATCTTTTTTATCTTCCCACTTAGGAGATGATTGACATGTCAAATTTAGGAAGTGATCTCATGAAGTGGGTTGTTATTAATTAATTCATGGCTATTAATCAGATGTTAAGGAGTGTGTATAGTCTTAATATATACTAGATATTATAATGCATGTAATGTTTAATTATGAATGATGAAATGTACATTTCTGAAATATGAAAACGTGATTACCTAAGCAGTGTATCACAAGTGATTAAAGGTATCTTATAAGACGATTGGAGGTAAAATTGTGTCATTAATTATATTTATAAATTTCATAATTTAGAATTGATAATTGAACCATGTATAATGTATTTGTTGTGTGATTAATGATGAAATGTGCATTTCTGAAAAATGAAAGCGTGATTACCTGAGCAGGGAATCACAACTGATTAAAGTTGGAGGTAAAATCATGTCATTAATTATATTTTATAAATTTTATATAAATTTAGAAATTGATAATTAAATTTTCTAATTGAAGAGAAAAATAATGAATTATACAAGTGTTCACAAAAATTTTACAGATATTAATATAACATTTTTTTTATATAAATAGGAAAGTATATGTAATTATATCTTGTAATGAAGATGGTCAAGGATAATGACACCGCCGAGGTGCTGAAGTTGTGTTAATGACTTGATCAATATATCTGTGAGGGTGATGACCTGAGGAGGGTATTATAATTACTGTACCAGTAATCACATTATTGTCACAAGATACAAGAAGTTTTATTTATAGTCGAATGTAATTACAAATAACATAAGCTCTGTAGAGCTTGTATTTCGACAAACATATAAAATATAGCACAAACAAAAGTAACTAGAACTGTCACTTGAGAGCCAAATATCCCTCCACCCCCACCCCCCCCCCCCCTCCAACATTTAATGTTTTCCCGCGACCTTGACCTTTAAGATATGACCTTGGTTCAAGGTCCTGACACATCTTTGGACCATGGAGATTGTTCAAGTGAAGTTTTATGACAATCATCCAAAGCAACTATGAGAAATGGCTCGGACACAATTTTACACGGACACACAGACAAGCATGGTGATTCTTACATACCCCCCCCCCCCCTCAAACTAGAGGGGCATAAAAAAACATAATATCACAGTATGGGCATAAACTACTACATACACAAATCTAAAATTTAATTATAAGCTGCTAAGTAATGGTTTAGTAAATGATTAAAATTATAGAGATATGCAAAATAAAAAACAAAACAAAAAACAAACTAAAAGCAATATACACAATGAAGCAATTAAAGAAAACAGAACACATCTAAATCAAAGCATGCAAAAACAGAGGTAATTGTACATAAAGGACATGAAAGCAAATAAAACTAGAACTGTCTCTTGAGACCCAAATTACCCCCCCCCTCCCCCAAATTTAATGTTTTCCCGCCACCTTGACCTTTATAATATGACCTTGGTTTAAGGTCAAGACACACCTACGGACCATGTAGTTTATTCATGTGAAATT
The DNA here is from genome assembly GCA_021292105.1 of Anadara kagoshimensis. Classification (NCBI taxonomy): domain Eukaryota; kingdom Metazoa; phylum Mollusca; class Bivalvia; order Arcoida; family Arcidae; genus Anadara; species Anadara kagoshimensis. The sequence goes on along the minus strand of CM037870.1, from coordinate 26,483,738 downwards.
TTATGACAGCCATCCAAAGCTGCTATGAGATATGACCCGGACACAATTTTACACAGACAGACGGACAGACAGACTTAGTGATTCCTATATATATATATATATATATATATATATATATATGGTAAAGAATCATCAGTTGACTATTTGTTCATTACATTGATTATTTGATTAAGAAATCACCCATTAGTTAATCATCTTCTCCTTTTTATGCCCTACTAGTGATGCATGTAGGTCTGTTAGTTTGAGATTTTTTTGATAAAATAATTTGAGTGATAGACATATACCTCCAGCATGTGTCAACAATACTTTGATCATATGATTTCCTGGTCATCATGTACAAAAACAATTTATTTATGATAGAAGGATTATCAGTAACCATTAATGACAAAAAAATTTACGGTACTTTCAATTCTGAAATCTGCTTAAAGGGAAATAAGGAAATTTCTACCATAATCTAATAAGTATTTTAGTAGATATTTACACACACATTGTCATACAAAGCTTTTTCAGTGACACAAACTCTTTCAAGGTAAGAACCACTGTGGTAGCTCAGTTGGTAGAGTGCTTGCTCAGTAAGTTGGAGGTCGTGGGTTCGAACTCCAACCTGGTCTCGCCCAAGACTTGAAAGTGACTGTTTTTTTCGCCAAATCATTCTTTCAGATAGGAACTTAAAACTTAGTAAACAAGGTCTTGTGTCATGGTAGGCTTGGCACAATTAAGAACCCTGCTGTATAATGCCATCAGCGTGATGCACGGACTTCTTCACCTTTGCCTATAGCTGGCAATGTCTCGATATAAGTGAAATATTCTTGACTCAGACTTTAAACACCATAACTCAACTCATCTCTTTCCAGGTATGCAAAAAAAATGCAGGTTTTGCATTCCCTAGACTATTTGTGACATTCATCAAAATATTTTGCATTTCACTTTGTAGACATTTATTAGAACAGAAATATAAATTATCTACACACAATGAATCATAAACCATTCAATATGTCAATTATTAGGAATTTTTTGACAAAAATATAAGAAAAAACAATACAGCTTAAAGCAGAGTATATTTGATATACTGTAAGAATAAGTCACCACAGTGAACTTATCACTGACTGATTAATCAATTAATCATTAAAACCTGACAACAGTTAACCAATGATGATTAAATGACATAGATCTCTTATTTTCACTTTTTTTTCAGGCATGTTGATCGTAAAATTTACAAGCCTGCAAATACCTAACACAAAACAAATTTTAGAAGGGAAGGGACCTTGAGTGAGTGAGTAATGGTGTTAAGCATCCTAGTCAAGAATATTTAATGTAATGTTTAACATCCCAGTCAAAAATATTTCACTGATATCGAGACGTTGCCAGCTATAGGTGAAGGTGCAGAAATTCTGCCTGTGTGTTACGCTTATGGCATTATATAGCATGGTTCTTTATCATGCCAAGCCAAACAGTCACTACCTACTTTCAAGTCTTGGGTCAGACCCGGTCGGGGTTCAAACCCACGTAGTGACTGTTCTTTCGCCAAGCAATGAAAGTCACAGTTTTTTCAAATAGGAACTTAAAATAAACAAGGCCCCGTATCTTGGTAGGCTTGGCATGATAAAAAACCCTGCTGTATAATGCCATCAGTGCAACACACTAGCAAAATTTCTGCACCTTCACCTATAGCTGGTAACATCTTGATATAAGTGAAATATTCTTGACTGGGACCTCAAACACCATTACTTAACCCTTAATTTGAATTTGAGTTTATTATTGATGTAGAAAACTGCAAAAGTCCTATAGGCAAGTTGGTTTTATGACATAAATGATAAAGTAGTGTATACAAAATATTCAATGTTGTTTAGACATTACACATTTAAAAATTTCAGATTTTTGGAAAGAAGAGTTTTATTTTGTTTGAAAAATTATGATATGTAAACTGAAAAAAAAACAAACAAAACCTCAAAAGTTTATTTCTTAATTCTATATCATTCACAGTGATTTCCCGAAAATTTGTAGCAAGAGGTGTTAGATTGACTAAACCAACAGGCCAGGGGTCAAGATGGCTGCCTAGGCAGAAAACAATTTTCAGTCTTCTGAATGCAATTAGTTTAAGGCAGTCAAATCTACCTGTTGCAGGCTCTTAAAGAAAACACTGCATTCAGGAACATTTTCCAATATTGAACACCTTGGAACTGTTGATCTTAATCATCAGATTAAGGATTACTAAATTTTAATCCATCAAGATGTATTGATTAATATTCTGTGTTTTTGACATCCCATCAGTTATTAGTACATGTACTATTACAAGATGTTGATAAAAGACTAGAAATAGTAACTGTCAATCATGGTACATTGTTTTTTAAGTTGCATCACACTGGAATAAATGTTCTCGTCGCGCAATCATCAAATCCTTGGTTCTTTGTATTCTCTTCACAATGCCTTTGGTATCAAAAGAAATAATAGCCTCATTTAATGCAATATAGATTCTTTTATCTTTTAATGAGTTTCCTAAAAATAATTTCCTATTTCTTTATTTTTCTAAAGATTTTTTTTCTAGTCCCATTCAATAATACTGTGAGTAAAAGTACAATCTTGACCGATTTTATTTATTGTCAATGAATCCACAAATATCCCCTTATATTGCATGATGTTTGAAATTTAATCTAAAATTTTGATTTCATAATTTTGGTCCGAGCACTACTGATGAGGATTTGTATTCCAAAACTGCCATCTGGTGCTATAAAATTAAAGCTAGTACAGTTCAACCTGTCTTAAAGGTCACCTCTATATAAGGGCCACCTGCTTATAAAGGTCAGTAGAATTATATCCCAACTGTTCTTTATTCATATTATTTGAACTTGTATATAAAGGCCACCTGTCCATAAAGGCCACTTTTACTGATTCACTTGGGTGGCCTTTATAGACAGGTTTGACTGTATAATATGTTCAAATTTATTGCTAATCAGGAGCTTGAAAATGTGGATGAAGCTGGTTTCAATTGCATTGCTTGCAAAAAATTAAACTAATGGCCAAATAGAAATTACTTCTTGCAAAAAATATCTTATCTGTACATTTTCCAACCACTGCGGTAAATCAGTAGAGTGCTTGCTCTGTAAGCGGGAGGTCGTGGGTTAAAACCATGACCAGGTTTGACCCAAGACTTGAAAGCATGTAATGACTCAGTTCTTTCGCCAAGCACTCTGCATTATGAAATGAAAGTCATGGTTCTTTTGGATGGGAACTTAAAATAAACGAGGACCTGTGCCACGGTAGGCGTGGTACGATAAAGACCCCTGCTGTATAATGCCATCGGTGCAACACACAGGCAGAATTTTTTGTCACTTCAAATATAGCTGGTGACATCTCTATAGAAGTGAAATCATCTTGACTTAGACATTAAACACCATTACTCAACTCAACTGTACATTTCCAATTTATGATATTTTTACTTGAAATCTTAATATTGAGATTTACACATCTTTACCATATTATGTTGCCAAATACAATTTATATCGGCAACAATTTTTATATTTAATCAATATTTCTTTTATGTTGTTGGTTCTTCTGAAGAATATGGTAAATCGATCTTCTGGTATAAGTGAATATTGACGATGTAAAGATTGCTTTTGTATGTTTGTCAAGTCCGTTAAATGCCAATATTGTCTATTAATAAAGTAGAACTTCTCAAGATAGGCTTAAAATAGCTTTTGTTGTAATCATTTGCTAATTTTGTCTAAATGTAACATAATTGTGGGATATTCAATTAAAGGGTGTATTGTTTACTGCGCGACTGCAATAGCGCAGTTGGTAGAGTGCTAGCTTACTAAGTGGGAGGTCGTGGGTTCGATCCTCGACTGGGATTCTTCTGAAGAATATGGAAATCTTCTGGTATAAGTGATTATTGATGATGTTAAGATTGCTTTTGTATGTTTTTGAAGTCCATTGAAATGTCAATAAATAATATTAATAAAGCATAACTTCTCAAGATAGGCTTAAAATAGCTTTTGTGGTAATTATTTGCTAATTTTGTCTAAATATAACATAATTGTGGGATATTCAATTAGAAGCTCTATTGTTTCCTTTTATTTATTGGTTTACATGTGATGTGGAGTGGATTGGAGTCCAGTAATTGAATTTTACGCCCAGTTAAAATTATCTCACTTATATCGAGGCGGTCAGATCAGGAAACTGATCATTAGTACATGTATGTGTCTGAGCAGTTAAGGCTACAGACTAATGATTTAAGGGCTATGGGCTTGAGTCTCAGTCAGTATGTTCTTCAAGACAATATTTTCACATCATTCAACTAGGAAATGATTGGGCACAAGCATATAGACTCGGGGTGGGTGGGTTGACCTTTTGATAAAGATTGGGGTGTCTGGTACTCTTGAGTTTCTTCATACCACTGAAATGAGAGTAAGCTTCAGACCCTGATGATTCTTATAGGCTAGGGACAGACTATACGTAAACACATCTTTGTTTGTAGCTAATTATGAGTTGACAAGTCTGTGGTAGACATTGTAATTGGGTATGAACAGAAACAAAGGCAGTGTTGGTATTTAGTATTGATCTTATATCAGAGCCTAAAGAGGGGACCTGATACTCTAAGTTTTTTCATGCCACTGAAATCATGCTAAGATAAGCTACAGACCCTAATGATCATATAGACTAGGGACAAACTTTATTAAATTCTCCAAAACTATGAAGCACTATTTCATGAAATTTGGTGCAAAGCATCAAGGTTTATATAAGATGTGCATATTGTTAACCCGATTTGGTTTGCTCATTTTCCTGGGAGTTATAGCCCTTCTAATATAAGTGCAAATCACAAAAAGAAACCTGCTGGTGGTGGATCATAATTCACTGAATTTGCTTTTTTTAACTTTATTTTAACACAATTGTATTTGTTGGCAAGCCTGTGGTAGACATTGTAATTTTACATTTTAGTTATATATTGATTATTGAAAAGTTAATTAAAATTATTAAAAAACAAATTATCAAAATTGCGCTAGCACTTTAAAAAATTGATTTTATTTCATGATTGAAAATGTTACTCTGTAGGGAAAACACTTTGATAAATTTAATTAAAACTAGTGTTACTGGTATGTAGTTAAAATATATGTCTGTCAATTAAAACTCGGCAGAATAAATGAAATGCACACTCAGTGAGAATTTCTGATATGCACATGCAGTAAATACAGATGTGCAAGAAGTATTCGGACGCATTGTAAAATCCTTCTTTGTTTCATATTAAACCATATATTTTTTCAAGAATTTTCAAAAATTTACTTCTTGGTCAATTTTCATGAATTTTTCACTCTTAAATGTCAAATTTGTTGTAGTTTCTTCCAATAATTTTCAATATACTGTCTGTCTTAAAACAGTCAAGAAAACATAAGAACAGCATGGTAAATTCTTAACAGCCATGTGAAGCATGATTATATAGTAGATTTCAATTTTTAGAAATTTTCCGTTGAATTTGAAATGTTTCTTTAAAAAACAGAAAAACAAAAAATAATCCCTTTTTCTAATTATTTTTAGAATATACTTTTAACAAGTTTTATATTCAACAGTAAAAAATTCTTGGGAAATTGACCAAGAAATAATTTTTTTTTAATTTTTTAAAAAAATATATGGTTTTATATGAAACAAAGAAGGATTTTACTTAGTGTTCGAATACTTGCACGTCTCTTTATATACACATGGAAGTTAGTTTTTGTTGAACATGTGTTCTAAACAGGAAAAAGTGAAGGGTGATGTCATACTATTTCCTTAATTATTAAATTATCTTAAATACACATGGACTATCCACCTGCATGTACATCAAGGTAAAATCTGAAAATATTATAAATACTGTCATGTCTTTTAAACAACACTAACACAAGTAGTAGTGGAAGTGCGTGGCCTAGTGGTTAAGGCGTTGGACTCATGATTCGAAGGTCGTGGGTTCGATCCCTGGACCGGGCGATGTGTTGTGTCCTTGAGCAAGACACTTAATTCCACGTTGTTCCAGTTCACTTAGCTGAAAAATAAATGAGTACCAGCAAAATGCTGGGGGTTAACCCTGCGATGGACCGGCGTCCCATTCAGGGGAGAGTCTTGTACTCTCAGTCGCTTAACACCACCAAAACCGGGATAAGCTCCAGCCTGATGGGCCTAATGGCTCGGGACAGACTTTTTAACACAAGTAGTAAAATCTTAAAGTCTTTGTTTGCTACATTTTAGTAATGTTTTCGTGGTTATAGGCTTGTGTAGTGCGTGGTACTTAGTCACTGTTGCCTAGCTTCTGTTACCATGGTTATAGAAAATGTCTTCATTGCATTTACATCTCTCAATTGCATGGGACTGTATAAACAGTCAAACCTGCCTTAATGTCCTATGTGATATCAGATGTCTTTTGTGCAGAATTATTGAACATTGGCTCATATATTTTGACCTTTCTGGTAAAGACTATGTAATTTAGCTAGCTTTCTCAGCAGAGCAGAACATGTTCCTCAACAACAAAAAAATAGTTCTTGGTGATAAATTGTGGATATCACATGAATCTTATTTCATGCAGGCCAATTCAAGCAGTGAAGAGCTAAGCTAACGCCATAATACACCACCATCTCCACCACTACCAACCCCACATTAGAGATGTCATGTTATGTATAACATTAAGGTTTTCATTAGTGATGGGAATCGGTTGCATTTTCATAATCGATTAATCAGTTATAATCTGAAGATGATTTCGATCGATTTTCTGATTATAATCGGATAATAAATTGAAGCGGAAATTACAAAGTAAGTTAGATTAAATTCTAATTTTTTGTCTTGATAATATCTGCAAGATATTTGTATCTCTGTTAAGACTTAAAATATCCTCCATTTTTCTGATCATTTACTCTTCCTTACATTTGTGTTAGTTTTCTTTTCTAAGTACACTTATTTCAGCTACAATTTAATACTTCAGACAACAGACCGTGCAAATATTACACACAAGCTCCAAGCGAACCGTTCCGTTTTTCCGTAAATGAACTTCAGTAAATAATCGAAATTGATCGATTATTAGATTTTAGAATCAATTATCGCTAATCTGACGCTCAAACGATTAGATATCGATTAAATCAATTAATTGGTCCAACACTAGTTTTCATTAAATATAGATGTGTAATAAGAAACACTTTCCCAGACTAGCACTCACACTATCATGAACTTTGCATGTCATGCATGTCAGGGAATTTTAAAAAAATGTTAGGGAATTGTATATTTGTTTCCTCCTTTGAAATTTTAATCAGGTTTTTTATGACTGACCTACTCCTTCCACCATATTGTAGGAAACAGGACATATTATAAAATAGAGCATTACTGGTAGTTTTTGTTTCCCTTTCATATTACCCTTCTTAAATATTTTATGTCTCTTTGTACTTTGCCATCGTTACTTACAGTTTAATGGCAAAAATATCAATGGGAGTATCTTGCTTCCCCTGACAAATTCTGGTTTTGAAGTGTGCTAGAATGTCTGACAAATTCTGGTTTTGAAGTGTGCTAGAATGTCTGACAAATTCTGGTTTTGAAGTGTACACGAATGTCTGACAAATTCTGGTTTTGAAGTGTGCTAGAATGTCTGACAAATTCTGGTTTTGAAGAGTGCTAGAGTGTCTGACAAATTCTGGTTTTGAAGTGTACTCGAATGTCTGACAAATTCTGGTTTTGAAGTGTGCTAGAATGTCTGACAAATTCTGGTTTTGAAGTGTGCTAGAATGTCAGGAGAAAATGGAATTATATCAATGAAATATCAGAGAATTTTGAATGTAGTCAACTGTGGGAACTATGAATACTGATGTAACAATGTTTACAGAGTGATGGAATGTATGTCATATGTAAATTATGTAATAATGGATACTCTATAGTCTTGTTTACTTGTAGGTACAAAAAACAAACAAATTATATTGTATTTATTTATGGTAAAATTAAAATAAATCAGAGGTACCACTTAGGATTTTTATTAAACTCAAGGTTCCAGTTTCACAATCATTTCTTAACTAAGATTTTCCTTAAATTAAGCAAATTTTGGCAATCTTTTTTGAAACAATGAATAAATATTTTTGAGAAAACAAAGTACAAATGTTGTCAGCTTTAAAGAATCTTCGAAATGACACCCTAAATTCCGGAATATCTTTAAAATTAACAATATTATAACAATTTGAAGATTTGTCAGATTTAAGTGAAAGCTTAAGAATGATTGTGAAACTGGGGACCAGTAGTATTAAACTCAAAAGAGTTTGATGACTTTTCCCTAAAGTCTCATCAAGTTGGTGCAAAAATACAGTGAGGTCCAATGGACTGTAGCAGTATATTCATAAAACATTCTACAAGTAGTCTGTAATGTAACCAGCCATGTTGCCTTGACTGGGTTCTAACCTATAATCCCTAAACTCTAGCTTGCTGTCTTAATAACTGTACCAAGTATGAATTAGGATAACCACATTTGAAATTATACATTTACTTTTTTCAGTCTATTTTAATCGCTCTGTAGTTTAAGTGTCGTTTGTAGTGGCCAAAAACTCTAATATAGGCAGAAGATAAAAATCATTTCAGGAAATTTCCAAGTCTCAAATTGGTTTGAACCCACAACCATTGACTTTGAAAGCTAGTGACAGTACCATTCGGCCATGTCTGCCCATCAAGATGACCTTAATGCTGCTTTGAACAACTAGACTTTGCAGTGACATATTACCGGTAGTCTATCCGCTGAAGTTCGTAGTTGGTTGAGACAACCCAATGAATGGAATTGATGAATAGTATTTTAAGTTCCAGTCAAGATTAAATTTAATGGGATTTTGATGTCCAAATCCAGATTATTTTTCTTGTATCAAAGCATCACCAATTATAAGTGAATATGCATGGTAATATAAATTACACCAACTTTAAAAACTGTAAGAAAACACAAACTTTAAAACTGTTAGTAAACAATGGGTTCTATCAGCACCTTTATTCTGCCTCTTACAGCTCCATTTATTTATTTAACGGCTGATAATTGTAAAACTGATTAAATATATTAAGTATTTATTATGAGTATAAAGCATATTAAATATTCAAGTGCTGTTCAAGTATTTGTTTACATTAATTGATATTCATTTAGTCAAGGACATGCAATTATTAATTAAGGCGCCCAAACGAAGTTTGGCGACTTATTGTTTTTGCACCGTTTCTTATTATTATTATTATTATTATTATTATTTTTATTATTCTTCCTCTTCTTCTTCTTCTTCCGGCCATGAACTTGTCCAACCAATTTCTCGAAGACCGTTGGTCCAATCTTAACCAAACTTCACAGGAAGGTTGATCCCCATCTCCTTCCCTGGAGGCCGAGGTAAAATGCCCATGGGGTCATTAGGGGAGGGGCAGGAGGGCGGGGTCTTAAAAACAATAATGCTCAATTTTGCTATTTATACTATATTTTGTACTATAAAACCATATATATTCATGATCAGTGTCTCAAGATGTACAAGTCTGTATCAGTAGATTTTCCCGGGGGTATCAGGGAGGGTGGGGATGGGCGGGGCAGTGTGCTAACTTTTAAACGGTTAAGATCCCCACCCATAAACTATATATATTCTGGTTCTGCATGAAAAGTTGAATTAAGTGATACTATAGAAAGTCCTATGGGGTCATTCCTGATGGAGGGTGGGGACGGGCGGGGCTTGGTACTAACTTTTAAATGGTTGATATCCCCATCCTGAAACTATATATTTTCCAGTTCTGTTTTAAAAGTTGAATAGAGTGATACTGAAGAAATGCCCATGGCGTTTTCCAGAGGAGGGCGGGGACAGGCGGGGCTGGGTACTAACTTTTGATCAGTTGAGATCCCCACCCCTAACATATATATACTCTTATTCTTTATGAAAAGTTGAATAGATTGATACTTAAGTAAACCCATATGATCATTCAATAGGAGGGTGGGGGCAGGTAGATCTAGGTACTAACTTTGAGATCCCCACCCTCAAACTATAGTTTTCTTCGTGGGATGGTTGCTATCATTTTGTTTAAAAATTAAAACCATAAGCATGAATTTTCATTGTCAAGGATACTTAAGTAATCACTGATCCATGTCTAAAAGCTCTCAAGCTAAATCTGTTTTTATAAGCAGCACCAATGGTCAGTTATCCTTGGGGCATGCTTTATGATTCAATTCGATAGAGTAACTGCATTTAGTTATCAATATGACATTACATAGGTAAATGCTTGGATTAATTTAAAATCAACACATCATTAGCTCATCAAAACAACAGGTTGTGATATTGGGTATAGGCGATGTCAATCAACTTTGCCTATTGTTTGAATTTCAACCAATTGGATTCATGTACTACTTCTATATATAAAATCATATCTTAAAATGAAAAGAATAATGCAAGTTTAAAATTTCTAATAATGCATGTTAGGATTAAAATAAGTGTTACTATTTGATTAGGGATTTTTAAGTTTGGAAACCTGGTATTTGATAAAAAAAGTTCACTAGGTACATGTTTACAATAATGTAATACCATGTAAATGAAAAGATGATATATTTTGTAATTATGCAAAGTGATCATATTTTTGTTGTCCTTTTAAAAATGGCAAAAAGTAATTTGGTTTCCCTGCAGTTTTTTAGTGATGTAGATCGTAATTAAAGGTTTAAAATTTTCAAAATGGCAGCCGTTGCCATGGACATAGAAAAAAGCGGCAAAAGTACAAGTCCTCCTAATATGAGTTCTAAGTAGAGGGTTTGATTTTTATTCGTTTGGGCGCCTTATTTGTAATGGTGCATCCATCATTACATTAATACTCGTTTGTTTTGAATTTTTTTTATTTATACCACAATATGAACACATTAATTTACCCCTGTCTGTCTGTTTGTCTGTCTGTCTGTCTGCCTATTTCTGTTTGTCGGTACATGGAGTATCTTTCACTTTTGGAGCCACAGAATTTATTATTGGTAGGATGTTTGAACATGTAATAGAAGAGTGCAGGGTCAAAGGTTTTTGACTTTTATAAAATATTCTTAAAATAGGAGATAGTTGACTTACAGTAGTAAGTTTGTTAACATGCCTTATTGGGGTACATGGTTTGTCCAGTACAGGACTTATAGTGCTATGTCCTAGGTTTCCACAAATTTGAAATAATCAGTAGCCAAATTTCTAAAATTTGTGAAAATATAGTCCTTTTTAAAGTATTTTTCCACAAATTTGCTAAAATATGTTACTTTTTGAAAGAATTCCTCAAAAATTAGTAGCCAATGGCGATTTTGGCTACCAGGAATGAAAACATAGGCTATGTCAAAGAGTCGATTTGAGTAAATGTGTTTAACATCCCATTCAAGAATATTTTACTTATATTGAGATGTTGCCAGCTATAGGCAAAGGTGCAGAAATTTTGTCTGTGTGTTGCGCTTATGGTATTATACAGCATACCATTACATATCACACTGCACCTACTGTGACATTAGACCTCATTTATTTTAAGTTCCCATCCGAAAGAACCATGACTTTCATTTTGTAATGGCAAGTGCTTGGCGAAAAAACAGTCACTGCCCACTTTCAAGTCTTGGGTCAGACCCGGTCGGGGTTCAACCTCCCACTTACGGAGCTAGCACTCTACCAACTGAGCTACCGCAGCAGTTCTCTTCAGCTAAAGAGCTACGAAATTAATATTTGGTAGGGTTTTCAACACATGATGGAGTGTGCAGTCCCAAAGGAATTTAATTTTTGTGAAATTTTTTTATGAAATAGTTGGACTTAGTCAATCTTGACTGGAATGTATAACTTCTCAACATTCTATTTTAAAAATTAGACTGCATGTTTGTTTTTGTTCTTAAAACATACTGCCTTTCAACACATTTCAGACAAATTCTCATTTTTCAATAGGAGAAACAAGTGGTTTGTTTTAAGATAAGCCTTATTTAGCAATTCTTCATACCATACAGTAACCTATTAACTATAAACTTGTTTTGTTTTAGTGTTATTATGTCAAAAGTAACCAGTTCAATTCCACAATTAAAATATCCTTCAATATACACTTAATTTAAGAACCTTGAATCAATGAAAGATCTAATCAGTTATTTAAGACTTTGGGGCTTTAACATGTTGTTTACCGGTTGATTTACGAGGTATAGTGCATTAAGTTTGACCTGGTCATTTGACCTTTAATTTGAATAGTAGAGTGGGCTAATAGACTGTGATTTAGAGAAGACAGCATGTTTCATTATCATAAACACCCAGTACCAAGTATTGCTATCATCTTTCCTTATATATCAACATTATTGAGTCCTTAACATACACAAGAACATGTCTGTTTGAATATTCAAATTAAAGGTCAAACGTCCAGGTTAATTTTGATGCACTATATAGTCTTATAGTCAAACAACTTAAACCTGTCTGCTTGACCTTTAATGAAAGTATTTATTATCGATGAATGCATTAATGTACAGGTATAAAATTAGTTTATTTTGTCTACATAATGGGAACACTAATTATGTATCTTGTGTACACATTATTGCATATGAATCATTTATTGAGTGGTTCTTCTGTATGAATAATCCTAATGAGAGGTCAAGCAGACAGGTCAATGTTGTTTGCCTGTTATATACTTACCTGTAGATTTGTATGTAGATATATAGGTATTAAGTTGACACATATTGGTCAATAGATTACACTGATTTATATTTAATTACCTCAAACTTATTTATTTGTTTATTTCAAGGGTACAACTCTACTTAATTATGTTTGTTTGTTTTGACTTACGGCAAACAGTGTTTAGGGATGTTGTGAGCGACTTACGCGGTATACAGTGTTTAGGGATGTTGCAAGCGACTTACGCGGTATACAGTGTATAGGGATGTTGTGAGCAAGTTGTTTAAAGCTCTATAGTATATTGATCATTGTGTCCCTCAATGCCCTGGGTTTTATTTTGACTCCAGACTTCATCAATGGAACAAAAGTTTTCAACTTGTTTGCTAAATGTTATGGTTTTCTTTGGGTACTCTGGTTTCCTCTACCATTGCAGAACTGGCCAGCATTATATAAGTGTAGAATATACATGTAAAACATCATTCTATCTATATACCACCGATATGTCTCCGATTCTGATTATTTTATTGAATCATTAAAGCTGGTTCTTACTGGTATTATCTGACTGTGTTGAACTACTGGTACACTGCCAACTTTGTCTGCGTAGACTGGGTAGTGCTATCCTTAGAGGGGTGTGACATAAACATGAAAACCTTTTAAGCAGACCATCCTTACCGGTATTTTACCATCATGGTTCCTGTCCAGTTGATAACTTTTAAAATCTTCATTGCATGTTAGTGGATTTCATATAAGTACAGAGCCGCCTTAAAATAATTGTAAGTTTTTTTTAAAAAGAAACAGTTTTATTTACATTATTTTTAAAACGCCTGTCAAAGACGGGACATTTTATGGTATGGTGTTGTCCGTCCTTCTGTCCATCTCGCTTGTGAGTTCACCTAGTCCAACAGTTTTCCACAAAATGTTTTTAAATTTGGCATGTGTGATCAGTATCATATGAAGATGTGCATATCATGGTGTGAAGATGCTGAGTGAAATATTATAGGAGTTATTGCCCTTTGAGTGCCAAATAACAATGTTTAACATACAAGACTTGAAAGTGGGTAGTGACTTTTCTTTTGGCATTATGAAGTGAAAGTCACTATTCTTTCGGATGGGAACTTAGAATAAACAAGGTTCCATGTCATGGTAGGCCTGGTATGATAAAGAATCTTGCTATATAATGCCATCAGCGCAAAACACGGGCAAAATTTCTGCACCTTTACCTATAGCTTATGACGTCTTGATATAAGTATAATATTCTTTACTGGGACAGGACATTAAACACCATTACTCAACTCCTACTCAGGAAGATCTTTGCCTGAAAAAGTTTGTTTGCCAAAGGTCATGGTTTTTATCCTGCCCTCAAGTTAATCTTCCACCATCCCTGAACTTGGACCAACTCTATATAGGTGAAAGAATGTTGACTTGGACATAAAATGCTATTGAACCACTCAAGAACTGACTGGCTTTGATATAAGTAAAAGAACATTGACTTGGACATCACCATATACTCCAATCCAGAATTGACTGGCAGTGAAAATATCTTTCACTTGAATATTGTTTTCGGGTCAGTGTTAGCACTGGTTAGGCAAACATGTCTCTGAAGTTTTAGTAATAAAAATCTTTGAAAACACAGTTACATGAAGGACCAGTGTACTCTTCACTTAATTAAATAACAGAGGTGGAATTTTTCAAATAAAAAACTGATGAAAATATATAAAATTAGTGAAGTGTTTTTGAATTATTCAAATTAAATCTAATAAAGTTTTATATTATCCACTACATTAAATCACACTTCAAATTACTTTTATACTTTATGGCACATATTCCAAGGTCTTCCATCAATAGGATGGCGAACTTCAATAAATTAAATCATTACAATTTATTCAGGTACAGGCCTGGCAACAGTTTAACAGTTTGGCTGGTGAAGTAGAGTGTGTTATCCCCACTGTCAACTTTTATATTTTATGACACATATTCAAGGTCTTCCATGTATCAATAAGATGGTGAACTTGAATCAATCAAATCATTACAATTTATACAGGTACAGGCCTGGCAAAACACTTGGCTGAGCGCACTATAAAGGTAAAAATTCCTGCCACTTCACCTACAGCTGGTGATGTCTCGATATGAGTGAATGAAATATTCATATAAATATTGACTTGGACTTAAAACTGCATTCAATAAATTATCAATCATTCCATCTGGCTGAGCGCACAACATTGGTCAAAATTTCTGCCACTTCATCTATAGCTGGTGACGTCCCGATATGAGTAAAATATTCATATTAATATTGACTTGAACTTAAAACCCCATTCAGTCAATCATCAATCAGTCTATTTCTGCATATCGTTTTGGTTTGTGGTTACCAGTATTTGTTTTGTGGTATATTTGTGTCCTCTATTTCCGTAATACCTGTTTGTTTTTACCTCTATTTCTGCATTTTGTTTTTCTGGTTTTGTGGTTTATTTGCAGATTTATCAGTGTGTGACATTTTACTTATTTTTGCAGCACTTTGTTATTGATTGATATTCATACTCTTAATAGTAGTAGTAGTAAAAGTTTTTATTATTTTTTTTTGCTGTCAGTAGTCACTTACCTGTGTACCTGATTGTAGCCGTGGTCACTCAGGTGTGTTAATTGTTTTATTGAGATAACAGTAAATTACAGTGAATTCTATACAAATTGATCACAGAGTTATTTGTATTACTTGGTGCAGTAAGTCATTTGCTTCACACATCAAATACTTTCTGTCTCTGTTTACAGATTTTTTGTAGTCTCTATCGTATTTACACTTCAAAAATTTGTTCTTCTTTTTTACAGTTCTGTCCAACCTGGATTTGCTTAGCTAAAGCTTCGGACATTTAAAAAAAGGTAGGTGGGTGTATATTTGTTTTGTCTGTGGATTATTGATTAGGAAATATGTGAAAGTTCATTGCACATGTTTGCTATTAATACTACTCAAATTTGCTTAGATATTAATTATAATTTATGCATTTGATTAAGGAAATATATGGAAATTCATCGTGTATATCACAATAATATCACATGATGTTATATTTTTTTAATTGTGGTTACCGTAATTTTTTTAATATTTAAGAGTTTATGCATAATAAATAAGGTTAATTCTTGCTTCATGTAGCATTTAAAATGTTACCTATATAGCCAGTCACATGAAACTTCTCTCTCTCTCTCTTTCTCTCTCTCGTTCTCTATGTTGGTTCCTCACTTCAAATATAACTGGTGACATCTCAATTTTATAGTAAATAAAAATCTTAATTGGGACAGAAGATGTAAATGTGCAGGGTTAAAAATCAGAACTTTGTTCAGTTTTTCCAGCATTTTCTAGAATAATTTTCTAATTCATCATAAAGATTTTAAAATTTTTATTGAAATTTTTTATCGGCAATTAAGGGATTTAGTGTGTTGATTTTAAGTATTTACATTTGTAATTAAACGACTCCCAGGTAACTTATCCCCCTCTGTATACCCTACCCCTGACTGACTCTATATCTCTCAAGGTAAATGCTATCTGGAGATTTAAATGTACAATCAATATAAGATGTTAAATTAAATTCAAGTGGTCTAACCTTGATTTGTGAAATAACACCATTAAGTGTCAGATATCGGTTATTAGAGAGTTTTAATTTTACGCACATTGGAAAAGGTTTTGCCGTTTGTCGTTTGTATTGTTTATACATAGGAAGTAAGTGATTGGTTCGTTATTAGTAATCTCTTATTCAGTGATTTCGTTACATTTTTTAAAAACTACTTTCTGTCTTTTAAACTGGGAAATTTTGAAGTTCTGAAATACAGCAAACTGTTTTATGACAAGCTTATAATAGCTTAGTATCCTCATTGCAAAGATGTTATATTGTTATGACTTGTTACAAAAAAAGACAACTTGATTTAATTTGCTAGAATACCATTGTTGTTTTGGGAATTTTAATGGTGAAATTGGGAAATTTTAGTCATTTTTCACCAGGGGAAACTACTTTTATTCGGTATTAATTTTAGACAAACAAAATCACTGTTATTTCTCAATTAATATTTGCATAATTATTGATGTTAGTTCAATAATAATTTCTTATTTAATATTTGATTATTGGGTAGATTGATTATTTATTGATATAGTTAACCACTGCGGTGGCTCAGTTGGTAGAGTGCTTGCTCTACAAGTGGAATGTTGTGGGTTCAAACTCTGATCAGGTCTGACCCAAGACTTAAAAGTGGGTAGTGACTGTTCTTTTGCAAAGCACTTGGCATTGCGAAATGAAATTCATGGTTCTTTTGGATGAGAACTTTAATTAAATGAGGTCCCATGTTATGTGCCATCAGCACAACACACTGGCAAAGTTTCTGCATCTTCCTTTATACCCAGCAACATCTCGATATAAGTGAAGTATTCTTGACTAGAAGTTAAAACACCATTACTCAACTCAACTCATTGATATAGTTAAAGATTGTTTAGTCATACTATGACCAATACTTATTAAACTGTCTTTTTCATACTTGAATGAACACTTCAACAGATAACTAAAGTTCGTCTGATCATGATGGAGATAAGTTGTCCATCCTTAATTTATTTTGATTTATTTTTTTCCCAACTATGAACATAAATGGAAATAAATGTCTAGCATAGTGTTTCTAACTGATATTTTGGGTCCTCGTGGGGCGCCAACTTAAAAATCATAGTGCATCTCACCGTTTAGGTTCAAATCCCACTCGGGCAGATCCTAATCTAAGAAAAGTTTGTAAGTTTACTTGCCAAAAGGTGGCAGTTTTTCCTATGTACTCCAATTCCCTCCACCATCCCAAAACTGACTGCCTCAATATAAGTGAAAGTATAAATATATGGGCAGAAATGGCTGAGTGGTACTCTCATTGACTTTCTAAGTCAAGGGTTGTGGGTTTGAACCTCACTTTGGATTTGGATATTTTCATAGGTGATTTTCATCTCCTCTCCATACTAGAGCTGTAAAAACCTAAAAGTACTAGAATAGTCTTTAGAATGAGTGCATCCTAAAGACACCTCTGTAGAGTTAGAAAAATAGTAGGCCACCTGTGGCAGTTACAGAGGAGGCTTAATACTAGAAGCAATTGAAACAGATTGAGCAAGACAGAATTTTGAATGAGGCATTAAACATCATTTTGCTACTACATTTTACTCAACTCCAACTGATATTTTATACTAATGAAGATGAACCAACTTTGTGAGCTCTGAAAAGTGGGAACAAATATTATTATGAAAACTATCCCTTATTAGAACATATTCCATGGTTGAAAATTAACTGTTATACATGTAATTGATAAATTGTAAAAATTTAACATTTAGTAAGGAACCTCAAAATTTAATTCTTTTGTTTAGAGTTGGCAATAATATAATAGCATAATGTGTTCTGTCCTTGTATCAAAGTTGTCATTTAATACAGTTTTACTATTCTACCGTAATCACAATAGTATCTGTAGTGGATATCAATCCCATTTCGTAACTCAAAATAGTTTTAAGACCTTTTCTGAAGGACCCTATGAGTTTCATTTCTAAATGGCGAGTACTCTGTAAACAAAAGGTGGTTTCTACCTAATGTACTTTATTTTGAAGTCTTTGTTAGACCCCACCGGGAGTTCGAACTCCAACCTTTCACATATGGAGCAAGCACTCTACCAACTGGCCTGCGATCAGTACATTGTATATATACAGATTTGAGTGTGTAGTGAAAATAATTCCATTCTATTTAATTATAAACCCCCCCCCCCCCAAACTAGTTTGAGGGGGATATATAGGAATCATCATGTCTTTCTGTCCGTCTGTCTGCACCATCTCTCATAATTGCTTTGGGATGATTAATCTTCATGATCCAAAGGTGTTTTGACCTTGAACCAAGGCCATATCAGAAAGGTCAAGGTTGCAGAAAAACTTTAAATGTTCGGGACAGGGGTATGTGGCTCTCAAGAGACAGTTCTAGTTTTAATTTAGCCCCAGAGCCTCGCAACACATTGATCTATAGTATAGTTTGATGACCTGTTAGAGCACATGCCTTATGTGTAATAGCGTCATCTCTTGTCAAACCGTAGTTTGTGTTAATCCTCTGGAGTGATTGACCCTGCATTAATCGGGTAGACAGACCCTGTACAGTGTTTCCTGTAAGGGTTATTCAATGAACCACTTTTACAAATTTTCATTCTTTTCTTTAAAGATTTCCTTGGACATTATAAGTATGCAGCTATTTTTTTTTTTTTTTTTTTTTTTGTGTTTTTGTTTTTGTTATTTTAAATCATAACAACCTTATATCAGTCATTAACCGAGGATATTTATCTTGCTGATAAATTTACTAAGTTATCTGGACACTCTGATAATCAATTTGTTTAAAAATAATAATAAATGTGTGTAATTAAAAACAAATATTGGCTAACACATAATGGCTAGTTAGGTAAATATTATTCTTATTATTATTGTTATTATTGTGTATTATTATTATTATTTTTTTTTTTTTTTTGTTATTAATGTAATAATTATCATTATTTTTATTATTATTATTAATATTATCACAGGATAATAAAATAAATGATAAAAAAGGAGCCTCGGTGGCCAAGTGGTCTAAAGCATGCACTTACAGATCAGACCGCCTCTCACCCCCTAAGTTCAAATCCTACTCTGGTAGACCTAGTGTGAGAAAGTTTGTTAGTTCGCTTGCCAAAGGTTGATGGTTGTTTCTAGGCACTCTGGTTTCCTCCACAATCCATGAACTGCCTGCCTCGATATAAGTGAAAGAATCTTCACTTTATTGTTAGATCACTTGCCAAAGGTTGGTGGTTTTTTTCCTGGGCACTCTGGTTTCCTCCACTATCCATGAACTGTCTGCCTCAATATAAGTGAAAGAATCTTGACTGGGGCTTACAACAACATTATTTCACTCCACTTTCATCTATCTTGATGTATGCAATAAATTATAACAATAAAATATTTTCTAAAGTAATAAGTATGTGTATGTGTTTATGCATTAATCTCTGTTTCTCAAATTTTGATAACAAACACTATTGGTCGACAAATATGTCAAGTTAAAACTGTCCATGTTGACCGAAGAGATGGCTTAAAAGGTCACCAAGGTCAGTCTCTGTCTTAAAAGTTAAAATCTATGATCTGTGGAGATTATATTTTCACTGGCCACAGATGTATGGTATCTTGTTTTTATTGATGGATATCTGAAAGTATAAAACTTGGAATAAATTATCCATAGGTGAGTCTTATAAATACACTTCCGTCCAGAAATAACTTTACAAATAGATTTTTGCCATAGGTTTACATTTTAATCAGCATATCAAATTTGTTCATAGAATTGAAATATTGACGTTTTTTCCTGTATTTGAAGTTATATTTTAGCTAAATTTTAATCTAAATGTATTTTTATAAAGTTGTTTTTCTTGAAAATCAATATTCTTGGAATTTTCCGAAATTTTGGGGTAAAATATAAAAATTTGGGAAAATTACATGATATATTTCTTTGCCTATGGATTACGTGGATGTCCATCTAAATTATATCAATATTGCATAAGCACATACGAAAGAAATAGCTAAAATTTTCTTTTTTATTAGTAGAAAATATTTTAACAATGTATCATAAAACAAAAAAGCCCCTCCTTCTATCACTTCTATCACCTTCTATCCCAATCCCCACCATAACCCTCCTTCTATCAGGTACCCTCATCCCCAAACACACCCCTCCATCTATCAGATAAACCAATTCTCCGCCACATTCCTCATATTAGATATCCCCATCCCCCACCACACCCCTCCTTCTATTACTTATAAGATTCCCCAATCCCTACCAAACCCCTCCTTCTTTCAGATATCCCAATCCCCATCCATATCTCTCATATTAGATATTCCCATTCCAACCACACCCTCTTTCTTCCTTCTATCCCCATCCTCCATGAAATCCCTCCTTCTTTCAGATATCCCCATCCCCCACCACATCCCTTCTTCTATCAGTTATCCCCACCTATTACCCACCATATCCCTTCTTCTATCAGATATCCCCATCCCCCACCACATCCCTCCTTCTATCAGATATCCCCACCTATCTCCCACCATACCTCCTTCTATCAGATATCCCCAACCCCCCACCACATCCCTCCTTCTATCAGTTATCCCCACCTATCCCCCACCACACCCCTCCTTCTATCAGATACTTCCATCCCCCACCATACCCCTCCTTCTATCAGATATCCCCATCCCCACCACACCCCTCCTTCTATCAGAAGCACCTATCCCCCACCACACCATTCCTTCTATCAGATACATCTATCCCCCACAACACTTTTTCTTCTGTCAGGTAACTAAATCCCCAACCACACCCTTCCTTGTATCAAAACTCCCATCCCCAATAACAAAAACTGAAACAAAAAAAAAAACACAAAAAAAACTTTTATCCTCACTTTGTAAAAAACTGTATAAGCTAACATGAAAAAAGAGAAACTGTAATAAAAGCCATGCACAATTATTTTATTTTATAATCATTTAGAGTTGTGCCATATATAATGCTGGTCCGTTAAAATAGTTATAATATTGTTATGTAATGTTACAATTATTAGATCGTCCTTAATACATACTAGTATGATCTATTTTTAAAATGCTCTACATATGCAGATGTAAATCCACAGTTGAAATAAATGTTTTATTTTTATTTTTATTTAATACATTTTATATGTGCACAAGGAAGATGATCTTTAAAAATTCGACAGCTGAAACTAAATTAGATTTTATTCTATATTTTATTTGTTAGATCCTCGTTCACAAAAATAAATTATTCCGGTAATCAATATAAAAATATACAAGAGTGAATTTACCTGTAACGGTAAATAAAATCTGAAGTAGCAATAAAAATTAATATGGTTGAATTGAAAGATGATTCAGGCAAATGGTTAATCAGGATATACATGTATGTACAGTCTATCCTGTCTATAAAGGCCACCCCAAGGAACCAATAAAAGTGGTTTTATGGGCAGGTGGTCTTTATATACAGGTTCAAATAATATGAATAAAGAACTATCAGAATACAATTCTACTGGCCTTTACAAGCAGGTGGCCCTTATATAGAGGTGGCTTTTAAGGCAGGTTGGACTGTATATGGAATATTTTATGTATGCATGTGGCACATGCAAGTAAAGTTTCATGCATGTTTGTATAATTAATTTTTGCTCAAATCCAGTTTTCTGATCAGTTGAAACATGGTTCCCACACGTCAGGAATTGTCAGGGAATGTTCATTGAAGTCAAGTGTGGGATCTATATATCTGCATTGCTGTCAGTGGGGCTGTTTTGTTTCAATATTTGGCCTAAGTCTTGATTTAAAAAAAAAAAAACAGAGTTTTCGTTCATTTTGCATAGCTGGAGTCTAGACTTGCTTTGAACCCTTTTAAATTTTTTTTTTTTCATGTATTTTTATGAATTTTAAGTATGTTATCTATCAGCACTTCATGAATATATTTTGATAAACTTTCCATCTTTGCAGTATATTCTTTTTTTTAATTTTACAAATGCTTTAAAATTGCCCTTATTTAACAAATTTAAGGGACTCAGTCCTAATAATGGGTTCAAATTGGCCCTTGTAGTGTGTGATACAAACTTAAACTTTCCATCTTTGTAATATAATTATTTTTTCAATTTTACAAATGCTTTAAAATTGCCTGTATATACATGTATCATTTTTAGGGATCCAGTCTCAAGAATGGGTTCAAATTGGCCCATGTAGTGTGTGCTATAAAAGTTGAGCAATAATTAAGTCATGACCTTGACATAAGCCTAACGGGGACCATATTTTGTTGATACATTATTGTGTATCTCGGTAGAAATTAGACTCCTTTTATCAGTCTAACGCTTTAAGATATAACTAACTTTACATTATCTAAGTGTGGTCCTTATCAATACTGATCAGGTCATGATGTTACGAAATTTAATTTAAAATGAATGTGATAAATTTAAAGAGATCATATAACACCCGAGTCATTATGTAATTCAGAGATAGAGATTTTAGCCTAACTAGGGACACCTATTTGTAAAATTTTCATGCAGGCTTCTGAGGTATGCATAAACATTAAATTGATTTTTAAGAGCACTTTGTGCATACCTGTGATTAAAACTGTCTTTATGTTGATTGATTTTTCGGAGGGGGATGTTTAAATATAGTTCTGTAAATACAACTTAAAAAGTGTTGAAGCAAATATCTTGACGACTAAAATTTGCTTAGGCATTATAGTGTTCAAAACTACTTAAATATGCCAACTGTTTTGTACGAAGATACTTGTCATTTGTAAAGTTGATGGATGTACTTGTACAAAAATGGACCATTTTTCAAAGATATTTACAGTGGTTTCAATAAATCCAGCAAGACGACAAAAGCGTTCTGCTACTTGTTTGGATTTGGTTCAAGTTTGTCGCCGACTTCCACTAAGTTAACATTTTGTGAATATCTTTTTGCAATTCACGTGAATCCATTCTGGCTGCCTACTTTAAAAAAATGGTCTTCTACTTCAAAATTTACTGAGAGGGCTGTATTTGTGTGCTTAGATTATTTTGGCTTCTGTTTTAGGATTTATCTGGTAGTCTTCAATTTTTTCTTCTTTGTTTAGCAAATATCTTGACGACTTAAATTTGCTTAGGCATTGTAGTGTTCAAAACTACTTAAATATGCCAACTGTTTCATAAGAGACCTGTCATTTTTAAATTGATGTAGTTGTACAAAAACCAGACCATTTTTCAAAGATATTTGTGTACTTAGATTATTTTAACTTATGTTTTAGGATTTTAATCTTCAAATTTTTCTTCTTTGTTTAACTTTTAGTTATTTAAACAACAGGTGTACTTATGATGAATTAATTCAGGGTTTTAATTAATGACTGTTAATCTACACACACCTGTATAATAAATTATAATTATTAAAAAATTAACTTGCATCATAATAGGCGTCATAATTATGTCCTGAAAATGATGTTTTATCCTGTTTTGAAAGGAAATTATGACAAGTATGCCATTATGATGCACTTGTTGTCACAGAAAACATTGTGCAACCAGGCAACATCTAGACAGATATTTTGGTCTGAGACAGTTTCTGTAGAAGTACCTAGTTGGTGTGATTGTCGACAAAGTACATATTTCTAGTGACAAACATTGCATAACAGTGGCATATCTTTTGCCTTTTTCTTTGTTGTTGTGAATGCTGGCACAGTATTTCTAGTGACAAAAACTGAATAACAGTAGCATATCCTTTGCCATTTTCTTTTATAACTGCAAGGACCACTTTTATGATGTCATGATTGCATCGTAAATGATGCAAACTGATATTACAGGTTTTTTTCAAGCAAACTGATTATAGTCTCTTTATATCTGTCATATCTAGCTGAATATACACATATATCCTAATATGCCTGAACTTTTAAGTTTTATGAGTGTCAAAGGTACATTATGATTTCAATTCCTTTCAGGTAATAATTTAAGAGATAGCATCATCTTAAATGCAATTGATTCATATTGTTTCATATTTATTTAATTTCTTACTTGTTTTTGTTTTTTTCTAGACAATAGCCAGCAATAAATGAGTTAAAAGATGGCTTTACTTGGAAGAGACAACCATGAAGATCTTGTAAGTCTTAATTATTCTGCTTAATGTTTCATGTTGCCTGAAGGAGACCAAGGTTCTGCTTAATGTGTCATGCCCTGAAGGAGACCAAGGTTCTGCTTAATGTGTCATGCCCTTAAAGAGACCAAGGTTCTGCTTAATGTGTCATGCCCTGAAAGAGACCAAGGTTCTGCTTAATGTGTCATGCCCTGAAGGAGACCAAGGTTCTGCTTAATGTGTCATGCCCTGAAGGAGACCAAGGTTCTGCTCAATGTGTCATGCCCTGAAGGAGACCAAGGTTCTGCTTAATGTGTCATGCCCTGAAGGAGACCAAGGTTCTGCTTAATGTGTCATGCCCTGAAAGAGACCAAGGTTCTGCTCAATGTGTCATGCCCTGAAGGAGACCAAGGTTCTGCTCAATGTGTCATGCCCTGAAGGAGACCAAGGTTCTGCTCAATGTGTCATGCCCTGAAGGAGACCAAGGTTCTGCTTAATGTGTCATGTCCTGAAGAAGACCAAGGTTCTGCTTAATGTGTCATGCCCTGAAAGAGACCAAGGTTCTGCTCAATGTGTCATGCCCTGAAGAAGACCAAGGTTCTGCTTAATATGTCATGCCCTGAAGGAGACCAAGGTTCTGCTCAATGTGTCATGCCCTGAAAGAGACCAAGGTTCTGCTTAATGTGTCATGCCCTGAAGTAGACCAAGGTTCTGCTTAATGTGTCATGCCCTGAAAGAGACCAAGGTTCTGCTTAATGTGTCATGCCCTGAAGGAGACCAAGGTTCTGCTTAATGTGTCATGCCCTGAAGGAGATCAAGGTTCTGCTTAATGTGTCATGCCCTGAAGGAGACCAAGGTTCTGCTTAATGTGTCATGCCCTGAAGGAGACCAAGGTTCTGCTCAATGTGTCATGCCCTGAAGGAGACCAAGGTTCTGCTTAATGTGTCATGCCCTGAAGGAGATCAAGGTTCTGCTTAATGTGTCATGCCCTGAAGGAGATCAAGGTTCTGCTTAATGTGTCATGCCCTGAAGGAGACCAAGGTTCTGCTTAATGTGTCATGCCCTGAAGGAGACCAAGGTTCTGCTTAATGTGTCATGCCCTGAAGGAGATCAAGATTCTGCTTAATGTGTCATGCCCTGAAGGAGATCAAGGTTCTGCTTAATGTGTCATGCCCTGAAGGAGACCAAGGTTCTGCTCAATGTGTCATGCCCTGGGTCTTAGTGTTTAAGACTTGTGGTCATGGATAACAAACTTTCTCTCACTCTGACAGATCCTATGTAAGAAAGATTGTTAGTATATTTGCTGAAGTTCAGTTGCTTGCTCTAGGTATTCTGGATTGCTCAGCCATTCCTGAATTAACCACCTCGGTATAAGTTAAATTCTCTTGACAAGAGTTTAAAGCATCATTACTACCAATATATTCTAATTATCTCCACTGTGATTTGCATCCATGTGAGAACACAACATAAACATTGGACTTTTTTTATCCCCTCACCATGAATATGGCCAGGGCATATAGCTTTAGCCATGTCCATATGTACGTACATCTCAATATCCGTTTCCGCTCCATAACATTTGTATAAAAATAGGTATCTAAGTTATATTAACAACAGATATATATGTGCCACCTCTAAATTGAGGTCATCAAGGTCAAGGTCACAGGATCATAAAAACTTTGGAAAAATTGAGTGTGAAAGTAAACCACATTCAATCAATCTATCATAAATGAAGCAGGGGCATATGTATCATTTTGACACTTTACTCTTGTTTAAGTATTATCCAGTGGATTTTAAGCAGACTTCATACATATATGTGCAACAGGTCACTAAGAAAAGTTATAAAACTGCAGAGGCTATAAATAAAATTTAAGGTCATATTAATAACTTGATGGGCTCGATTTTTTAGTGAGATATGCTGTCTTTTAACAGTTGTTGTTATTTTCCATAGAAAATCATTAAGAAACCTGATCTATCTTATAATTATCTTTTTTGTAGAATTACACAGCAGAAGACACAGAGTTAACTCCCCTAACCTCTGGTAGCAAAGATGAAGATGATGAAACCAATAAACTTATACATTCACAAAGTGAAATTACTGTTACTACCTCCAAAAAGCCTGGGATTAGAAAACCGGAGAGGAAACATCCTGAGCCATCGACCTCAATTACCCAGATGGATAGAGGAGAATGCCTGGATCGTATTGGAAAGCTATGTGATGATGTGGATAAACTGTTTGACATGCCCAAGAAGTTTGATATAGCCGCTCTCTGCTCGGATACTAACATTGTTATGTCTGAGGCCGGAATACGAGAGGAAGTACCCCAGATAGTAATCCATGGTGATAAATACCCATTTAGTGAAGAAGATTATAGGAGTAAGTACTGTGTTAAAGTGGTTCATACTGCTGAAAAGAGATCTATTTATTTTTCGTAAAAAGTTTGAAAATGGCAAACTTTATAAAAGTATGTAGGCAAAACCAGTTGAATTTATAAGAGAAGAAATCAATAAAATACGCTTTAATTGTGTCATTGTAACGCTCAAATTTAAGCATATGTAAATACATTTAATTTTCTGTCTCAAAAATGGTAAAGTAAGATAAACAAAAGAAATAACTATTTTGGTCAAGATTAATTGTTCCCTTGCCAAACTAGTTTGAGTAATCACAATGTATGTCTGTCCATCTGTCTGTCTATGTAAAATTGTGTCCAGACCATATAACATAATTGCTTTAGAAGACTTCACATGGTCCAAAGGTGTATCATTGACCTTGAACCAAGATCATATCAGAAAGGTTAAGGATGCGGAAAAACATTTAACCCTTGTAGATGTTGGGGCGGGGGTATTTGGCTCTCAAGAGACTGTCCTAGTTAAACTTTGTTTGAAAATTTAGAAAATTTTCAATGATACCATGTTTTACTGTATTTTGTTAATTTTGATGCTGGCTCAGCCGATTATTACTGGCCAGTGGCCATAATAAATAATACAGATAAATTTCTATACTAAAGTAACTTAAAAGTGCTTTAGACTTCAATTATGACTTCCAAGATTTCAGAATCAAAGCAAAATATATGACAAAAAAAAAGAAAAACTAATATCGTGAAATAATGACTTGGAATTAATTATATTTGGTATGTGAGAAAGAGAAGTATGTTTGAGATACGACACTAACTTTATTTTCATGTCCAGAATGTTGAGATCAAGGGTTTCACTTTATGATAGATCAGAGAAAAGAAACTTTGCTAAAATCTATTTTATTTTCAAAGGTCACAGAAGAGATTCATTCCCACATATACACCATCCTTTAAAAGCAATACACAGCAGATCATTAAAATCCATGGCTCAACTGGCACCACCTGAACCACCTAAGAAAAAGAAAAAGAAGAAGAAGAAGAAGAAAAAGAAGGAAAAACTTCCTATTGAGAAGAGATTTCCATCCAGATCTGCTTTAATGTCCCCCACCATTCCAGAAGTAGACATTGAGGAGTATGAGGTATATATATTATACAATTAATTTGTTACAAAAATGTAGAGACATTTGTCAGTGATCTCCTCCTGATAGACCTCTAGATGGCGCTGCACTCAAACTTGTCTTAATCTTGAATGTAATTCCTTTTCTAATATCACATTTCCTATATGTCCAAGATTTACCATAAAAAATCTTACAAACTACATAACAAAACAAATTGTTAATCTAGAATTTATGATGGAATAGAAGGTTGGGACAAACTTTGATGTAGCGCCGTCTGTAGGTGTAAAGGGAGACAACTGACAACTGACAAATATTACCTCACAGCAGCATGATTTTTGGATGGATTTTGATGTTGTTTTAATTCCTGTTGTTTAGCTGACAACATTTTACTTACATTGGTACTTATTCTTTACTTATCAAAACACCATAGTTTATAATTTATCTTTTAGATTTTTTTTCTCTCCAAAATTGGATATTTATTCTCAGTGAAATTCAATATAAAGGATGTCTGTTTTTTAATTGAAAAAGTTGTTGATATGTGAAAATTGAATAAATTTGGGCTATTTAGCCAGTTGTGTTTATGGCATGGGGAAGCGTCTGTATGTGCAAGTGTCTGAAAACCTTAATTTTCTCTGAAAACGTAGGGGTGAATAATAGTAAATTTGTTGAGGAAATTACTGTAAATAGAAAAAAATGATGTATAGAATATATAAAATTATTTTTAGTGAATGAGTTAGTTAAAATTTGAATATAGAAAGTTGAATCAAAAACTGATCAGAAAAACTGGTTACATATGCTAAATGTCACCCAGTTTTCAAAGAGGATGCAGTTTTTTCTTATATCCTACATAACTGTCTGAAATTCAAATAAATAAATTCCAGTTGAGCATACAGTTGTAAACATTCACTTCTCTTGTTATGAAATAAACCACTGCAGTAGCTCAGTTGGTAGAGTGCTCGCTCAGTATGTGGGAGGTCGTGGGTTCAAACTCTGACTGGTTCTGGCCCAAATCTTGAAAATAGGAAGTGATTGTTCTTTTCCCAAGCACTTGGCATTAAAAATGAAAGTCACTGGGTCCTTTGGAAGAGACCTTAAAAATTGATGCCCTGTGTCAGGAGGTGTGTCATGTTAAAGAACCTTTTCTGCCACATTGCCCTGAGCGACTTCACCTGTAAATAAGGACGACTGATTAGATGAACAATTTCAATAAAACAATGAAGTACAGAATGCACTTATAGATCATTCTGCAAGCCAAAGAAATTCAACTACTTGTCCCATTAGTTGGATTAAATTTACTGGATCAAAGGTTAAAATCATTTACCTTCTTTTTATCTCCGCCTTGAAGAAAGAGGGGATATTACATTCGAATTTCCATCAGTCCGAAACTATTGTCTATGAAGCACTATTTCAGGAAAATTGGTGCAAAGCATCAACATTGATAAGAGATGTGCATATCGTTAACCCCAGTTGGTGCATATCGTTAACCCAAGTTGGTTTGCTCCTTTTCCTGGAAGTTATGTCCCTTTGACTGAAACCTGGTGGCGGGGGATCCTAAATCACTGAATTTGCTTGTTATATTGCTACCATTTTCTTCTGTTAAACTAAAATCCCTACTGTCACCATTCTAGAGAATACAAAGGCTTTTAAAGGTATGTTTGATTTTTCTCTATCTATATCATACTGTGTATCTTTGGTTTCCAATGTTTTAATTTTCAGCTCAGCTCACATTTAATTTTATGTCTTTGTGTTTTGGTTTTTATTTTAATATTTATTTACTCTTTGTTTTATTTTATTTAATTTTCACCTGCTGATATCAAGTATTATATTCAATTCTTTGCTACTCTGTAAAAATTAAAACTCAAAAAGCATTGGCATGAAAAGTATATTTTGTGTATTGGCAGAATGTGTGTTTTTTACTTAACACAATTGAATAGGGGTTATCTCATGTACCATGCCAGATATTTCGTAATGTTTGTGCCAAATTATTATGGTAGTTCCATTGAATATTGAATCATAATGTTATGTTTTCTGGCAAAAATGACATTCTGGGAATTTGTAGTGGATAATTTTACATATGTTTGGCACAAAAATGTTTATGTTTTCTGGCAAAAAATGACATTCTGAGAATTTGAAGTGGATATTTTGCCATATTTTTGACACAAAAATTATGGTGTATCAAGTGATACATTGATGAAGCCCATCAATTATGTTTTGTTTATTTTTTGTCACAAAATTCGAGAACAAAAGTTTTTTTTAGAAATATATTGTACTGGAAATAGTTTCATAACTTTACAAAAACGAGATACCTTTTAAGCCTGAAAGTTTGAAATAAAATTAACATCTAGATTTTAAAAAAGAAGAAAAGAAGAAAAAAAGAGAAAAAAGAGTTATATAGAGACATTTTATAGCTTGAGAATATATAATACTTACTGTAAACGTATTTAATTTCGCATGTATTTATTTACGCAGTCTAGAATATTTAGACATATCCATGTAGTTAATTTTTTGCATTGTGAAATATGCACCATAACACAATAAGCATAATATAATTTTGGCTTGGTATTAATTTTCGAGTGGAACAAATGACCACGAAATAGGCGAAAATTAGTACACTGCGAAAATAAATACGTTTACAGTATATAGATTTTGTAGCTACTTATGTAGATTGTTGAAAGTAATTCAAAACCTGATGAATGAATGGTGTGTTCAAATATAGCTTACAGGTTCTCTCTGTGGTCCAAAAACATGCTCCAGTCTCACTTAGCATACATAAAAATCTTATCTTTTTACCTTGAAATTCCAAATGTATGCTAAGTGAGAATCCAGGGGTTCAAATATATCTTATCAGTAGGGCTTGTACATTACCTTCAGGGGATCAAAATTCCCCAGGTCCAAGGTCCGGGACCTATTGTATTAACATTTGTACCCTTGATATTTAAAAAGTAAAGTTTGGTCACCTGCAGTATTTTTACCAAGATAATACTTCTTTTTCTTTATGATAGGTTAACATAATTGTATATAGACCTTTTAATGTTGATATTGAACTTTCAAAACTTCTTTTGAGACCTGCTTAAAATAAAGGCAAAAGGTTCTAGACCTTCCATTACAAAACATAATTTTGAACCCCTGACCTTATTATCAAAATATTATGTTTTTCATTAATCTTATTTGGTTCAATTAAAAGAATCTTACAACAGTTTGAAATTTTGCTATCAAACATGTTTGTATTATGTTAAAACTCAAAATCTTTCTTTTTTTATAAAAAGTAATGTCCAAAAAATTCAGTTATACAGAATACCTTGAGAGTATATATATATGTGCATGTCATTATCACGCTTCCAAAAATACCTCAACATAAAACATTATTCAAAGTACATGCATATTGCATGAAGAAAACAAAGCACCAGGAATTGTTTAATTGAATAAAACTTATTGTATTCATCCATTTACAATATCCCACCCACCCCATCTTGAGTTCTTCAAATGAGATCTAAACCCAGTAACCTCTTTGGTAGTCATGGCTAAAAAAATTTCTCACTAGATCTAAAACTCAGTAACCTCCATACTATTTAAGGCCCCAAAGAACCCATGGGATCTAAAACTCAGTAACCTCCATGGTAGTCAGGACCAAAAAAAGAATCCATGGGGTCTATCATAGTATTTAAAGCCCAAAAAGTATCTCACTAGGTCTAAAATCCAATAACCTCCATACTATTTAAGACCCAAAAAACAATCAACAAGATCCATGGTAGCCAGGACCCAAAAACAATGTACACAGACACTGCTCTGAGGCTCAGTAAGTCTTGTCTAAAATATTTAATTTTGTACTTAAGACTGGATTTCTTTACAGTATTTTAATATTTTCTTTTGGTAATACTATTGTTATGCTTTGACATTTTATATATAGCATGTCATTTTACCTTTATTTATGGTTTAGCATCCTAAAAATAACTATAACCTAAATCTGGAATTTCCCAAAATTGATGTTTGAATATTGAGACCAAAAATGACCGTCAAATTAGTTTGATAACAGTAAAAATTTGAAAGTCTTGAGTGTAAAGTCTGTGCATGCATTTTGTGTAAATGAATTTATGTGCATTATTTACATATGATGTATGTGGTGTGTGCACAGACATAGCATGCACTTACAATATTTTTTATATAGTGTGTCAAGTTTGACCTAGCTGTTTGACCTTTAATTTGAATATTAAAACAAATATATCTGTTGTGTAATTAAGGGGCTATATAGTAATCATAGTAACATGATATAAAGTTGATATATAAGGATACTGGGTACCAGGTGTTTATGGTAATGAAACATGCTGTCTTCCCGAAATCACATGGTCTGTTTTGCCAATCTAATATTCAAATTAAAGGTCAAACGATCAGGTCAAACTTGACATACTATACATTCTATTTTATATATAAACAATTTGATGGTTTTATTTGAATGCTATAAGAGAACACACCATTTTATAGATCAGGTTTGATATTTGGCCAGATTGCATGTAAACCAGATGTATCAAAAAATGAAATAAACACCGGCCTATCATGTGTCTGTTTCTCTTTGCGATTTTGGCCAACCATATTGACATTGTTGGTTTCCATAACAATATGTGTAAACAAAATATCATTA
The DNA here is from genome assembly GCA_021292105.1 of Anadara kagoshimensis. Lineage (NCBI taxonomy): Eukaryota > Metazoa > Mollusca > Bivalvia > Arcoida > Arcidae > Anadara > Anadara kagoshimensis. The sequence goes on along the minus strand of CM037870.1, from coordinate 26,451,447 downwards.
TTCACAGTAGATTTGCAGTGTTGGTTCACATTTACATGTTGTTACATTTCTCTTTAAAATCAAATATTTCACTTATGTAATGTTACATTTCTAAAATAATAATAATATTGTTGATATGTAGTATATGTAGTGAGTGACAAATTTTAGTATTTGTGTAGTGTAATATCCCCTCCTGTTGATAACACTACGTACCATTAATAAATATTTACAATATGACATATCTCTCTTTGATGAAACATGCAGAAGCAATTGTATTGCAATTCTCGTTGAACATGTTGAAAGACAATAGGGGTCATGACCCTTGATGCGTATGAATTTTCCCTGCAAGATGACATGAACAGGTATGGAAGAAATAGTGCCAAGAGTTGAAAAAAATATGGGTACAAAATATTTATTGAAAAAAAAAGAATTGTAAATATAAGAAATGACATTTCTGCTCATGGTATTTCAACAGGTAATGCAAGATAGTGTGGCACATGCACAAGATTCAATTTGCAATTTTTAAAAAATTGCAAATTTCCATGAAAGGGAATTACTTAAACCCCAATCAAAAGTATTAAATATCAAAAATATCTTTTTTTTTCTATCAATTTTACACACTTTGTGATTTTTAAAAAGTTTGAAAAAATTCTGGAAATTTACAATAACTGATGTTAGTAAGTTATGGATACGCAATAGCTTTTTTAGAGAAATCTTGAAAAGGAATTTTAAAATTTGATATTAAAAGTTAAAAAAAGATTTTGGCAGAATGGATTGATAAAAAGTTTCACATGAAACAATGAAAGGTATAACACACAAAAAAGAAGAAAAAGTAAATGTGTTTTTTTTTATGATGGGTAGTGTATTTTACAAATTCAGTTTTGTTCAGTCAGCCATTTTAACTAGTTTACATGTACTTGTTTTTATTTTACTACGTTTCAATTTTTTGTGTGTTGTTTGTTTTGCTCCAGAACTTAATTTCATATTGTTTGATCTAAATTGAGATATAAATGTACAAAAATAAATTTAATGTTAGACATTAATTGTGATATATCTGATCTTCGTGGTTGGTCGAAGTTGCTGACCAAATGTATGACGAAAATGCATGACGATATTTAAAAATAGATAAAACTTCCCGTAAGCATGAAAGACTAATCCCACAAAAGTTTTATGACGGGTGCAAAACAACAAAAATGTCTTCCAGCAAAAAGTCATATGTCAGCAATTTTTAATAACTGATACAGTTATACGTCAGCGGTTTGTTTCAAGGTTGATAAGTTAAATACGTCAGTGGGGTTTTTATTCAAGGCCGAGACAGTTATACGTCAGTGATTTTTCATGGCTGATTGAACGACCTTGAATTTGTCTAATTGACTCACAATCCTTTTGATTTTATAACCATAGTACCTATAGGTACTAATAGTTTCTTTAGTTGACTATCATAAACCTTTGATATTTTATAACCTCTGTACCTATATATTTGGTACCTTTAAATACGTCAGTGGTTTTTCCAAGGGTGATACAGTTATACATCAGCGATTTTTCATGGCTGATTGAACGACCTTGAATTTGTCTAATTGACTCACAATCCTTTTGATTTTATAACCATAGTACCTATAGGTACTAATAGTTTCTCTGATTGACTATCATAAACTTATAACTACAGTGTCTATTGGGTACCTTTAATGTCTCTAAACATGATTGTTATCTGGCTGTCTTTATTATCATGATAACGTTTACTTCGTACGTTGTTGCTAACGTCAAATCATAGATCTGTAAAAATGAATAATTTCTCAATAATGATTTATATTTATTAATATTTGATTATTATTTACGTTGTTTTATTATTTGTGTAGTGCAGCCTCTGTAAACTGGACACCTGTACTTGGGCAGGGTACATCTATGCTGGACATAGTACACAAGTATACTTAAGAGAATACATCTGTTTACTGGAGTACACAAATATATTAAACAGAAAATTTCTAAGAACACTGGACAAAATGCACTCATATACTGAGTTGAGTAATGGTTTTGAATGTCCTGGTCAAGAATATTTCACTTAAATCAAGACATTGCCAGCTAAAGGCTAGACTATGGAATATACTTGTATACTGTGCAGAGTACCCCTTTTTACTTGGCAGAGGCTTGTGGTAAAATGTTCTCATTTATTTACAAACAAGTCACATTTGTAAAATCAAGAAAATATATTTCACTCCAACTTACAGAGGTTTCGCTACAGTATGAAGTGACTATGTGCAATAATAACAAGAAACATATATGTGTCCCAAAACAAGTCCTCAGTTTACAGAGGTTTCACTATACTGTACTATGAAGTTCATATGTTCAGTAATAAATTTTGTTTTTGTTTTTATGTACATGCACATACAGGATTTGAATTTGGAATATTATTCTCTTAGTTGTCTTGCAGGTTATCTTGAATGTAACTCAGAAATAACTGTTTTATAAATTTGATAAAACACACATGAATATTCTTAACTATGTGTACAAATTATTGAAGGCATACAAACAACACATGAAGTCTTGAGACATGCCTTCACACACACACACACACACACACACACACATATATATATATTTATGGTATACACAGCCAAATTTTTTTCACATGAAAAATAATCAATGTGACACGAGCATATATGTGAATTCACGTGAACAAAATTTGGCTATGTATATGGAAATTTTTCTTAATTCATTTGAGAATTATAACTTCGGGTTAGAAGTAGTAGCTAAAATTTATCATTTGCATTATATCATGTTTTTTATAGCAGAATAAAAAGAATTGTTTGGCTTGAATTAAAATATTAAACAAAAAAAATTAACTACTTTTTTCTATAGCAACATGCGGACTCATCAGATGAGAGTGAGTATGACACTGAAGATGTTTTAGATGGGAAAGCTGAAAGAGAGGAAGACGAAGATGAAGACAGTAGCGACGACAATGATGACGATGATGGCAATGATGATGAAAAAGTGGGATTTTACATCGGAGGTAGTAAAAGACCCAGTGTTGACAGTGAAGCAGGCTTCATTATCAGTACTGATGGTCAAAAACAAAATGTTGGTAACAGACCAGGAAGCAAAAAGAACATTGATGCTGATGTAGGCTTTTATATTGGAGATGACAGAGAAGGTTCTCCACAGCAGCTGAAGAAACTCCACCAACAGAGACAAGACAGTTTGAGTACTGATGAAGATATTTTAGATGTATTGTCTGTAGCTTCAGAAGCTAATACTGTATCAGAGTTTGGTGACGACCAAGCGTTGTTATCGCCCAGTGCCGCACTTCCTCATGGCAGTAGTTCAAGGTCGGTGTTATCCGATGATGTCAGCAGAGCCAAAGTTAAATTCTCTGTAGGTGAGTACATCATATATAATAACTCAGCAAACACATATTTTCATTTACTTTGTGACAAAGAAGTGGCACAGTCGAGCACAGATGTTAGACATTAGATTTGTGTCATTCATGGGGTCCAATTGGTGAAGTTTTGTCATGATACCCCCTGCAAAGTAGTTTGAGGGGGGTTTTTAGGATCCACCGCGTCTGTTTGTTTGTCCGTCCATCTGTCTATCCCTCCTTCTGTCTGTCTGTGTTAAATTATGTCCAGGCCACATCTCATAATTGCTTTTGACAACTGTCATAAAACTTCACATCAATAAAATTCATGGTCCAAAGGTTTGGTATGACCTTGAACCAAGGTTATATCAGAATGGTCAAGGTCACAGGAAAACATTCAACCCTTGGTAGATGTTGAGTGGGGAGGGGGTTATTTGGCTCTCAAGAGACAGTTCTAGTTTTTACCAGACTTCATAACTACCAATCAGGGTAACATCTTTAAATATTATTTATTTAACATATGGTTAAACATTTCAGAACCCAAAAAAACATGGCCCTCTCCTCCCACTCACACGATGAAAGTCAACATCCTTATATTTTGTTTCAACAGAAAATACAATGGATAGGATCCCAACATTAGATTATTCTAATCACACCACTGTACATGTATATTTTTTTTTTACCATACCCCATGCCTGTCCAAAGTTATGGATTTTATAATCTGTGATCACAATATGTCTCTTGTGGGTTTTTTTAACCACTATGGTAGCTCATTTGGTAGAGTGCTCGCTGTGTAAGTGGGAGGTTGTGGGTTTGAATTCTGGCTGGGTCCGACCCAAGACTTGAAAGTGGGTATTGCATGTTCTTTAGCCAAGCACTTGGCATTACGAAATGAAACTCACGGTTCTTTCAAATTGGAACTTAAAATAAACAAGGTCCTGTGTCATGATGGGCTTGGCATGCTAAAGAACCCTGCCATATATTGTCATCTACACAACACACAGGCACAATTTCTGCACTCTCTCCTTTAGCTGGCAACATCTCAATATAATTGACATATTCTTGACTGGAATGTTAAACACAATTACTCTACTCACTCTTGTGTTTTGTTCTTATATCTTTGTTTTATGTTGAGGCCTATTCCTCAAGGCTTCCATTGTTATGTCATATAAAAAATTCATGTTTAAAATTGATGTTATGTTCCAGGAGAGGACATGAGTGAGAGATCACAGAGTGAAGCTAACAACAGGCCTCTTGTAGAGACTAATAGTACTAATACAGTGACAGAAACAGGTAGTGATGTCCCACATTCCAGGTAAAATATACTTATATCTCAGTACATATATGTGGACATATCAGTCGGTTGGTTGGTTGGTTTAACGTTGCTTAACGTCATATCAGCAATTTTTCATCTATTCGCAACAAGAACTATTTTATTAATCTGTATGGATTAATCTATGAACAAGTTCATGTATGCATGTGAAGTGTGAGTGTGTTGTATGGTCTGCCTTGTACCAGTGCGCACTCAGAACGACTTTAAGGTGCTAGCTCACTGAGTAAGTAAGCTGCAGACAAGCGTACCACTCCCCCCAGTAACATTATTCCGACAACGGATGAACCAGTAAAGGCCAATGGCAAGGAAAATTCTGAGGTCTGAGCGGGACTTGACCTGACAGTGGTGAGAGACCCTGGGTTTGAAGACTGACATCTTATCCATTAGGTGTGGACATATCAGGTCACAACTTACTAATATATGGCTATTTATTCATTAGGTCCTATAAGTACTGTAAATTTGGAAATTTTCGTGAGAATCATAATTTCAAGGTTATAGCATAATTTTATTTTAAGGTTCTCAGATGGTCTGGATAAAAAGCAAGTGAATTGTATCAAAATTAAAGTATTGGCAATTTTTTTATTTTCACATTTTGTTACTCCCACAAATACGCACAAAAATTAAATGAATGTGAAATTTTCCTGATTTACAGTAATAATCCAGTGTTGTATTAAGTTTATTTTTCTCTTTTCTTCCTGGTATCGGTCAAGGCAAGGTGTGTTCATGTGTGTCTCTGTTAACTTTTATCTTGTAAGAAAATAGAGCCTCAATAGCCATGTGATCTAAAGTTTGCGCTTACAGATTACATTGCATCTCAACACTTAAGTTCAGATTCCACTTGAGACAGATTTGAAACAGATTCTAGTATGAGGAAATTTGTTAGTTCACTTGACGAAGGTTTGTGGTTTTCTCCAGGCACTTGGGTATCAACCACCATTCCAGAAATGTCTTGAAATAATTCAAAGAATCTTGACTGGGGCATAAAACTCCATTATTCTATTCCACTCCACTCCTCTTGGAAAATGTTGGAAACATTTTGGTATGCAAGATCCCTTAAAGACATGGATTATAGTTGTTTATATGATCATTTCTAGTACAAGATGTTTATTGTTACTATAAATAGAAAAAATTGATTAAGCCTGAGACAGACCGGAATTTTCATATCTGATACACTGTTGAGGCATTTATTTTTATGGTGAAGCTAGTTTTGTCTGGCCTAGGAAAAGACACAGAAGGACAAAGTTTCAACATTTGTAGCAAGTATTTTAATTTTTTAGCAAATGTCAAGATTAATATGTTTTTCATCAAACCTGATTTTAATTTGCAAATTTTAATTTCTCTTACAGATCTGAACCTAAGATACATAAGCATAAGCATCATCACCACCATCATCGACATCATCACCATCATCACGACCATTATAAACAGGAAGACCTAACACTGCGGAGAAAACGAGGAAGTGACGTTAACCTCAGGGATCATCTGAAGAGAGTACCAACAGAAGTTGATGAAGCCAGAATGTTACACAAGGCTGATTTAGATGAGATGGCCAGTAAGTGAAAATCAATTTGTTGCCTTTCACCTTCTATGATCGGACCTGATAGCTCTTGTTCTATTTACTGTATAAGAAGAAATATTTGGGATAAAAAATATATTTGCGATTTTCACTGTGTTGCTTGTACTGCAAATATATCTTCTCAATGAAGAAATTTTTGTTTATCTTGGTTCACTTTCCCTACAGTCATAACCGTGAATATTTCTTAGCATGAAATAGTTTACGAGACCATAACCACAAAAGTTTCCCTACCGCTAGTAATTCTTCTTATACAGTATGCGAAAATAGTCCTGTTTCATTTTACATGCTATTTAACTTGATTTTCCTTAACTTATCATTTGGCACCTTAAGGCATAAGATTGCAAAGCATAGTGCTAAGAGTTCACAGTTCTTTAGATTTACTAGAGGACCAGTTGGGTTCATCTTGAGATGTTTCCAACACCCAACAAATTTGAAAGTAAATTCTGAAATGGTTACAGTCAATATTCAGTTTTTTTTTTTTTTTGAAGGTAAAAAGTTTATGCCTGCTGGCATGGTCATGAGCATGAGTGTTGACATTCATTGTGAAGGTCTTGATTTAATCTTTTCTAGACAATTAAAAAAAGAAGATAAAATGGATCCAATATCCCTGTTTTTACAATGAGAATTTTTTTCCTAAATTTCATTTCTATACTTGTATTCTGTTTAACCTACTGCTATAATTTTCTTCAGGCCATCGTTTTGAGGATGTCCGTGGTATCAGAAGACATAAGATTGCGAAGCATAGTGCTATGGCGTCCATTGTCCACATAAGTAAAACTGAAAAGAAGAGAAAAGTTGAAAAAGTCAAGAAAAAGATTGACCACAAACCACATGATGTAAGTTTATGATACCTTTCATTTAATTTTCCTTATGTTTGTTTCTCTAATTTATTTTTTCACATTTTGCACATTATCCAGATGTAAACTAGAGAAAAAAATTGGAATTTTTTTTTATCATTTTTGAATTTGAACCCATAAATCTTGAAGTCAATAATCATTAAAGTAACATTACCACTATGTTGGTTGGTTGAATGTGGCTTTATGTCGCATCCACAATTTTTCAGTTATTCGCAATGAAAACTATTTATTAACCTTCATGTATGCATGTGAAGTGTGAGTATGTTGTATGGTCTGCCTTGTACCAGCCCACACTCATGGTGACTTTAAGGTGCTAGCTCACCGAGTAAGTATGCCAAAGACAAGCATATAACTCCCCAAGTCACATTATACTGACACCGGGTGAACCAGTAAAGGCCAACAGCAAGGAAAATTAACTTTCCCACATGTGGTCTGAGTGGGACTCGAACTCACAGCGCAGAGAGACCCTGGATTTGTAGACTGATGTCTAATCCATTAGGCCAGCGTGGCCTCTGATTACCACTAGGCCATGCCTGTCAATTATTGATTATTTAGATTAAGGTTCAATAAAGAACTTTACTAGGTACCATACTGTCACTGAATTTCCAAGGCAAGGATCTATGCAACTTACCTATTAGTGATGGCATCACGATATAAGTAAAACCTTTTTTTGACATGCAAGTTGTACTAATTTTACTCATACACTCACCTAAATAAGAGACTTGATATATTTACAGGTATTTGTTGAGTTAGATGAGTTGTACGTTGGAGATTCACAGGATATAGAATGGCGAGAGAAAGCTCGTTGGATCAAATTTGAAGAAGACGTAGAAGAAGGAGCAGAGAGGTGGGGTAAACCTCACGTAGCCTCACTCTCATTCCATAGTCTGCTGGAATTGAGGAGAGGACTAGAAAATGGTTTGTAAAATTTGAGGAAAAATAATTATGTTGCACATTTTTACTCAATTTGAAACTACAGGAATCCTTTTTAAAAAATTGCTAGTTTTCATTTACACATAATTTGTTTTTGATAAAAAGGTTGGTTAATAGTGAGGATGAGTAGTGCTTCTATTTGATATTATTTTAACATTTTTGATTCATTCTAATCCATACACAATTACATTAACAACGATCGAAAATTGGTGGGAGTTTTAAGGTCCGGTCAGTAGCTTCAATTACCAGTACGGGTACTGAAAACTATGGTCGTCTTACAGGTGTAGGATAGCCTGAAATCATCAAAAAATGACTTGAAAATCACTCCCCATAGGCGGAGTAGCCTTATAGTCAGGGATTTACAGTACATATTGTGTTAAGTCACAAAAGCAGTTTTCAAATTGTTTGCAACAAGATAATTTTCATGGGTTTATATTGGTAGTGATGTTATGTTATTGTTTAATTGCATTTATTTCCTTTGAATTTATGATGGCATACGTTGATTTAAGTTAAATAATCTTAAGTGGGACTTAAACACCATTCTAAGTAACCATAGAGCCATGTCATTGTTAACTATTTTACACTCACTTATCTTGTTGTATTGCATGTAGATAAGCAGACTTGAAGTTTAGGGATACTGTAAAGTTAACATGTTTATTTTTGCGGTGTATAAATTTTCACTTATTTCACTGTTGTTTGTTTTGCGCGAAAATTAAAAACAAGTGAAAATTAAATTATGTTTATTATGTTATAGTGCATTTTTAAAAAATTTAATTACTGTGAAATCATTAATTTTCGTTGGGGATCAATTTTCGTGGTTTTAGTGGACAGTCTGAACCACGAATTTACGACCACCACGAAATATTAACCTCAAGTAAAAAGACAAGATATATGATAACTAATGGACATGCATATATGTACCATATTTTATTGCTCTAGTGTAACTCACACTTAAACACAAACTTTTCACAAGGTAAAGATGCGTGGATGTTTGATTTAATTATGAAAATTATTTAAGTACATATATTATGTTTAATAAATTCTTCATTAATTTTTTTAAATGTTTGTTTTCAATTAGGAGTTGGTCGGGACGATAGGGACAGACAGGTTTCTAACCGTAACTTTCATCATCAATTATGGCCCGTCTCATTTAAATTCCAATCCGATTACATATTAATTAAATAAACATTTTAACAATCTCTATAAACTTGTTTTATATTTATTATTACTAAGTCAGCTGTTTGATTTCTAAAAAACGAAACTTCATTCGAATCGGTAAGAGCCGCCATTGTTACTCTCGTAAACAGCTGATTAGGTCATCAGAGGTCAATAATTAGAATTTTTATAAAGTTGCCGATGTCACAGAAAAACATTCAGTTTCGTGTAGAGTGATTATAAAACACGTTGTGATTGATGTTCTATGCATAAACTTTTAAATCTAAATTAATTACTGCTTATATGTATAACGTAACAGGTAGATCTACTCAGGCCAGGTGTCACATCGCTTGTGTAGTTAATTGTTACTGATATAATGATTACAGGTAATTAGCGCCTACCCGATACTTAGTCATTAATCCGCGTCTCTGTCACGGTTTATTGCTTTCTTATTTCAACAAATAACTTTTTCTATAGGTGCCGATAAACAAACAAAGTATGACTTCCTACCCGTTATCAAGGCTCAAAGGACAAACTACATTTTTGACATAACAGTAAAACCACGATTTTACGTCCCAACAAAATGTTATTTTTTACCGATTCCACGAAAATTGGACCCAACGAAAATTAATGATTTCACAGTATGTAGATATGTCTTAATTTCATATACCTCGAAAATAAATACACGCAAAATTAAATACATTTAAAGTAACTAACAATTTTGTGGATTTTTCAGGTACCATGTTGTTAGATTTAGATGCCACTGATCTACCATCTATCATTAATCACATCATAGACAGTATGGTAATACACGACCAGATCAAACCAGAACATAAAGGCAATGTTCTCCGAACTTTACTTCTGAAACATAGGTAAGTTATCTCCCCATTACAATGTACTGATGATTTCTTCATGTAGATGTTACTTATTATTACAAAATCAATGTTATGTTAAGTTTTCACATTTTGTTCATTCGTTATCACCAAGATGAGAGAGAGGATTATGATACATATATATGTTTGAAATAAGATACTTAATAAGAAGAAACATTAGCAGTAAAAAAACTTTCGCTGCGTTTTGATCTTCTAAACTATTTAACGCTAAGAAATTTTCACAGTTAGGACTGCAGGGAAAGTGATCCAAGGAAATAAAAAATCTTCCCTGAGAAGATATATATATTTTTTTTTTTTTTGATAAAGAGAGAAGATTTCTGAGAAGATATATTCACGGTACAAGAGCCACCGTGAAAATTGCAAATATTTTTTCCTCGCGAATGTTTCTTCTTATACAATACATCTTCATTATGTTTTCTCAGAAGATCATCTTCACATACAGAGATTCCAGAACTTGGTTATGTTTAAAATCTTAAATATCCACAAGATGTGTGTGGTGGGGGGGGGGGTGTCGATATGCAGGTTTTATCTGTTGGATGTTGTCATAGAAACACATTTCAAGTGCAGACAAAATGAGCTAGTGTCATATTTTGAACATGTTTACTATCATCGGTGTTAGCATAGGGTAATGCAAAAACAATTCTGTTTCTTGGTTTGTTAAACAAATGGTTTTTCAATAAATTTAGAATTTATATGTGAGCGTTTTTATGCATAACAAAATAAAATATGCTGTTTTGCAATTGTCCAGTTCTTGCAAAATTTGAATTATTTGTTTCCTTGCAATGTAGTGTGTGCTCATGTGTCTCAACATGTCACTCAATGTTTGGTTGACTTTTATGTCCATTTGTTTAACATCACAATCTTTTTTCACAGCATTCTAAAACATAACTTCGAATTCCACAACAGTTTATTTTTTAACCATGTCAAAGGAACTAAAACAATTCAAAAGATCATGCATATTGTCGTTATCATCTTTGTTGGTGTGTCCAGTGCTATGCTAAGTTTTACAACAAGTTTTCACATTCCATCAAGGTTTTAAGGACATTGAGACAACTGATCAGAGGAATGAGCCTTTGTTAAACATCAGCACTGGCATCATCAGTGCAAATATCAAGTTTTAACTCTAGTGTTTGCATGTCATCAAGGTCATCAGTACAAATATTTATTTTAGTTTAACATTAAGTTTTCACATGCCATCAAGGGCCCAGGATGAAATGAATTTATATTTGGCATTATCATATTTTTCATGCTTGAACATTCACATACAGTGGAACCTGCAAAAACCAAACCAAAGTAAACCTAAAACCAAACCCTTAGTAAACCACATCCTGAGTAACTCGGGGCATGAGAAAACCAAACCTTTAGTAAACCAAAAGCCAAACCCTTAGTAAAACAAATCCTGAGAAAACCAAAAGTCAAACCCTTAGTAAACCACATCTCGAGTAATCCAAACACAAGAGAAAACCAAAAGCTAAACACTGGGTAAACCAAATCCTTAGAAAACCAAAAGTCCAACTCTGGGTAAACCGAAAACCAAACCCTTACCAAATCATATTCAGAGTAAACCAAAAATAAAACCCTGCTTAAAATAATTCTAAGTAGCCCAAAGCCCTGGGTAAACCTTATCCTGCATAACCCAAACTCTGCAAAAATCAAACCTTTGGTAAACCACATCCTGTGAAACCCAAACTCTGCAAAAATCAAACCTTGGGTAAACCCCATCCTGCATTACCCAAACTTTGCAAAAAACAATCCTTGGGTAAACCTTATCCTGCATAAGCCAAACTCTGCAAAAATCAAATCTTTGGTAAACCACATCCTGTGAAACCCAAACTCTGCAAAAATCAAACCTTGGGTAAACCCCATCCTGCATTACCCAAACTTTGCAAAAAATCAATCCTTGGGTAAACTTCATCCTGCATAACCCAAACTGCAAAAATCAAACATTGGGTAAACCACATCCTGAGTAACCCAAACTCTGCAAAAATCATACCTTGGGTAAACCACATCCTGTGTAAACCAAACTCTGCATAAATCAAACCTTGGGTAAACCACATCCTGAGTAAGCCAAACTCTGCAAATATTACACCCTTGGTAAACCACATCCTGTGTAACCAAAACTCTGCATAAATCAAACCTTGGGAAAACCACATCTTGAGTAACCCAAACTCTGCAAAAATCAAACCTTGGGTAAACCACATCCTGTGTAAACTAAACTCTGCAAAAATCAAACCTTGGGTAAACCACATCCTGTGTAAACCAAACTCTGCATAAATCAAACCTTGGGTAAACCACATCCTGTGTAAACCAAACTCTGCAAAAATCAAACCTTGGGTAAACCACATCCTGTGAAACCCAAACTCTGCAAAAATCAAACCTTGGGTAAACCACATCCTGTGAAACCCAAACTCTGCAAAAATCAAACCTTGGGTAAACCACATCCTGTGTAAACCAAACTCTGCATAAATCAAACCTTGGGTAAACCAAACTCTGCAAAAATCAAACCCTGTGTAACCCAAACTCTGCATAAATGAAACCCTGTGTAGACCACATCCTGTATAACCCAAACTCTGCAAAAATCTAACCTTTGGTAAACCAAATCCTGTATAACCCAAACTCTGCAAAAATCAAACTTTTGGTAAACCACATTCTTAGTAAACCAAACTCTGCAAAAATCAAACTTTTGGTAAACCACATTCTGAGTAAACCAAACTCTGCAAAAATCAAACCTTGGGTAAACCACATCCTGCGTAACCCAAACTCTGCAAATATCAAACTTTGGGTAAACCACATCCTGCGTAACCCATACTATGCAAATATCAAAGTTTGGGTAAACCACATCCTGCATAACCCAAGCTCTGCAAAAATTAAACCTTGGGTTAACCACATCCTGAATAAACCAAAAACCTGTCTTAAAAGAACATATATTCAAACATTGATTGTTGTGTTTAAACAGGTTCCACTGTACATATTAATTAAAATTAATTTTATGAAAAAAATCTGAAATTTTTATGTTGAGAGATTGTATGCCTAATTTTCAGAAATCCGTCAAATAGGTAAAACTTTATATCAACAGAATGTTTCTTTTCTGTATGGTGGCTCTGTGATGATTTCATTATTAATTTTTTATATATTTTTATTTTCTTATCAAAATATATTCAAATATTTATTTAAAACATAGATTTTAGTCATGATGAAAAGAACAGTGATTAATGAATTAACAATGCATGGGTTTGTTTTTAATTTTTGATTTTTAAAGGTCTGGCTATACTTTTTGAATTTGCTCTCTCTGTTAAATTTAAATTACTAGTATGAGAGAGGGACTTTTGCCATAATACAGTCAAGCTGCCCTTCATACAGAGGAATATCATTTGGTCTTGAATTGGGATTGAAATGTCATTGGTATCATTTTCATCATTGCAGATTTAGAAGAATTCTTGTAATGAAAATATAAGGTCATCTTTTTGAAGACCGCAAAGATTACGGTAGATCACTTTTATTTTGCAAGAAATTTATTTTCGCGTAAATTTGCAACTAATCCCATTCGCGAATTCAAATATTACGCGACTATTTCCAGCACTCAATTATTTCTATGTTGACATACATATGTTGTATTTATTGAGATTCCAAACACGATTTTAAATATTCACGGATTAGGCCAAGATGGTCTTGACGCGAAATTGTATACTCGTGAAAAACAAGTAATCTACAGTATACCCAACCTTACCGCGAATGTCTAAGTCCAATGTTAAGGTTTTAAGTGCAGTCAAGTGTTTCTAAAGTTATCCACAACTGTATTGTGGTAAATGTCTCTGATGAAATGCTTCTCAAAACATGTTAGGAATATACCAGTAATGAATTCTTAATTTATTATAGCATATAGTGCTTAGCAATTAAAAGTATCGCCCCACTCTTCATCAAGGGTCTTGTTTGTTAGGGTCCTCAAAATTTGTGTTAACATGTAATTAAGTGAAATTTGGTCTTTGCTTGGGTTTAAAAAGGATAAAAGGATTAAAACATGTATTACAATGGAAGATGTCTGCAATGCACTGGTACTGACTGAATCTGAAAAAAACCAATGTGTACTTATTCACAAAAGTATTTTGAAACTGATGTGAATTCAAAAATTAGGTTTTTTTTCCAGAGTTAAGTATTTCACCCCTGTTAGTTAGTACTTTATATAGTATTACCGAACAGAATAAATTAAATAATTTACATTATTAAGTAAAACATGGTGTAAATGTGTGGTTTTTATGATAGTACTATAATAAATAACTTGATGTTAAGTATTATCAGAAGTCTATTATACTAGAAGTGAGTAACAAAATATAGGTCTGTACTCAGTACAGGGAATCTAGGTAAAAACAAACATTTTTATATCACAAAATGTACTGAGACACCTATAAAAAATTGGTCCATTGCATTCAGGGTAAATTTTTGGACACAAGGCCACTAGCAGACAAATTTATGTCTAAAACATTCACATAGCTATCTTGACAGAAGGCTAGAAATTTATTTGCTGAAAATATTGAAAAAAAGTTCTAAAGATATTAAAATAGAAATAATGTGAATTTGATTTGATGTTGGATGTTTCATGCAATGAAATACTGTAAAATACTTATGAGTCCAGAGGAAAGACCCACTTACCCAGATTTTAGGAACATGTTTAACTGTTTTAGTTTATATGTTTTTATGTAGAAGGACACCATTCAGAAATCATTGATGACCTATTATTCTTTACATAACAGTAAAAAAAATTCTCTTTGCTGAGTAAAAGACCATATAAAAACATATTAAATGCTCACAGAGTTATATATGGACTTCTGGACTAATATTTTGTGACGGGACAGTGATTTACAGTTTGGCTATAGCACCAATTAATGCTAAAAATATAATCTTACTGTCAGAATTGTATTTATATATAACATGATCTCTATATAGTTTAATTTAAATTACCGTACCGAAATTCTTTTATTCCCCTACTTTTGAAGTAAGAGGGGGGTATTAAATTCAAGTTTCTGTCTGTCCGTTCTTCCGTCTGTAATTCTTCTCTGTGCTAATTCTCCAAAATTATGAATCACTATTTTACAAAACTTGGTCTAAAGTATCAACAATGATAGGAGATGTGCATATTACGGTACTAACCAAAGTTGGTTTACTCATTTTCCTGAGAGTTAAGACCCTTTGACAGAAAAACCTAAAGTTCAGATCAAAAAAAAAAAACTATGTTGGCGGGGGATCCTAATTCACTGAATTTGCTTATTATTTTTGTTTTTCATTTTGTATGAAGTGCTGAAGAGCTTATGTCATACCTTCAGCATGAAGGGTATAAGCATCAAGCTTTTATGAACATGTGTTAAGGATTTTTGGTTTTGTATTTTGATGGATTAAATTTGAGCTGTGCTACTCGGTCTTCTGACAACTTAAATTTGAATGGTTGATAGAAAAATAACTTTGCTGTGAATTTTAAATATTAATTTTAAACATTTTTATTATTTTTTTTTACAATTTTATTATTCTTCATTTTCACTTTTACAATAAATGGTGTTATTATTTTTTTACTCTATGATTAATGTAGTCTGCAAGTCTTATTGTGCAAGTAGCAAAAGTGACTATGTGGCTTTATATAAAGCTGATGATGAATCGAATCTATTGATAACACCATCAAAGACTGTCTTTAGAAAATTAAAAAATTTATGCAGTGGCTAATATCTGATGTTATGTTGTTATGTATAATGAGAAATATTTGTGGTGTTCACGGTCAAGCCTCGATCACAAAAATAAGTACACTCGTCTGTTAAATCCTCTAAATATTAAAAAATATTAATGGACTTACCTACCAGCTGGTCAACCACGAAAGTAAGTACGTATACACCAGATCATGTTTCTGATTGTTAAACTGTGAAAGTTTCTACCTGCGAATATTTCTTGTCATACAGTCATTTAAATATGAGTTCCAAATCAACATCTTGTACGAGACTTGCAGACCATGCTTTGATTGAACATGCACAGGTCACAGGGTTATTTTTCACTTTGACTAAACTACTAGTAATATGTATGTCCTTAAAATCGTTCCCAGATTAGGAGAACATTAATGATTATCAGTAATTTTGAAGAAAACATAATACTAGAATTATTTTCTGCCGTTTTCTGCCTGTCTGAAGTTTTGTTTCAGATTGTATATTTTTGGTCTCTTCAGAATTGCCCCCCTTGATCACTCCTTGTTGACTCCCGTTGCCAAGCACTATCTTTTTTTTCTTTTTTTTTTTTTTTTTCATGCAGCATATTATTTATGTCAATTTGTGACTGGATATTCAAACTTATAATGTGCTTAGTTAGGTAGTAAATTGTGAACAGGGTTCACCATTATATACACATGATATCCCATAGCATTTGTGGAGAACATGTATTATTATTTCCAGTGGATGCCATGTTTATATCATGTATCCCTGGGATATATTACCATTTTTACAGGAAAATGGAAAACATGGAATTATGGGATTCTAAAATGTTCCACACAAATGTTATGAGTTTCGAATTATGTGATATCAGGGATTAAGATAAGCAGGGGCCCAGTTGCCCATGGCTCCTAAAACCGGGTTTTGGCCCCTAAAATTTATACATTTAAACTATTTATTACTAGTTATTTTACGAATTGAGCTGGGCCCCAAACTCCAAATAGTTAAACTTAATCTCTGTGATATTCTTGTGAACCAGGTTTATATGATAATATGTAATCTTGACTATAACTGGATCTTATGGAGTAAGGTCTCAAATTAATTAGTGCGACCGAAAGTAGTAAGGTCATCTAAGTTACCCATCTAGTGTAGGAATTGTTACTATGGCAACAGCAGTCACCAGGCAAGATATCTGGGTCTGCTGAACTCTTGTTTTACAATTTATAAAGCTGCTTTTGTTAAGCATCTAGATGTTATTTTTTTTAATATGATTAGTATATTCTTCACTGCATAAATTATTTCAGACATGTTGGAGATCGCTTGAATGGATTTATTCGACGAAATATGTCCTATATGAACCTTATGGGACTGGAAAAAAACAGGTTGGCCTTAAAATCACATAAAAATAGCATATATATGTACTACCAATTTTTCTGAAATTAATTTAAACATGACTTCTAAAATCTCTTTATATATATATATAATGTATATTTCTCCCCTAAATTCTTTATATATGTTGTGATCTTTCACTTTCAAAACTTCCAAGTAACTTGCTTTAAGTTTCTGTAATGAAAATGTCGAGAGTATTTTAACGAAATATTTATACAGTAACATACCATATCTCCTTTATACACAATATATACAATCATAAATCGTTTCCTCGTTTAAAATTTTAATAAGTGCCATGCAGGGATATTCAACACTTGTGGGGGGAAAAAAGCAATATCTTAAGTTTAATTTCAATGAAGATTATTTATTGCATGAGGTTATGAAATATTTTGGTGTCACTTTCACGGCTATTTCACATCATGCTTTGTGTTTTGCTTTTTATTTCTGCAACTTTATTCATAAATTTTTCATAATTGTTACAAATATATGGAAAAAAACAAAAGTTTTCTATAATAAATATGGTGAACAGAAAAATCTGAAGTTTTCAAATGTGAAATCGAAAAAGGCAAGTTGTGCTGTAAAAACTTTAAAATTAATGATGAACAGAGAAGTTTTCTTATGTGAAAATGAAGTTGTGCTGTAAAAAAAAATATGGATCCAAGAATGAAAAAAAAAAATAAAAACAATGTTTCTAGAAAGTCATGTTCTAAGTTACTTTACAGAAGAAATAAAAATCCTGTAAAATGTATTGTATGTAATTGTCACTTACATCATGTCCTTATCAGTTCTTATTTTGTTTTTGTTTTTTGGGGATTTTGGTTTTTTTGGTGGCAGTATAGTTAAGTTTCACACAACTAATTTTAAATTTTACTTTCATATGTGGAGTTTTATTTATTTATTTTTAAAATGTGGTACACTGCACTTTTATTTAACAGTCTTCATATTTCAAAACCAAAAATTGTCCATAATGATGGTAGTTGTTGATTGATTGCTGTCCTTTGGAAGGAATGTTTTGTCATATTTAATGACCACAAAAGTTACAGTATAAATTTACATGACATTAAATGTTCATGTTTTGGGGGTTTTTTTTTAGTTTTTTTTTTTTTTTCATATAAAGAAAAATATCTTGATTAAAAAAGTGGTGTAATGCTAATTTTGCTAAATTTAGTAAAAAGTCAATTTTAAAGCAATTTTACTATGTCATACGTTTAAAAAAAAACAAATTAGATATTCAGGTATATTAGTTCTGACAAAACATAATTGTCTTTTCTTTTCTTTATTAGACAACTTTAGTAAGCTTTAGGCTTGTATGGGTGTATTTTAATCTTTGCACTGTGGTGCAGTGTCAGCCAGATTAAAATAGGCTACCCCAGTGTAAGCATGGTTAACAGTGTGTATTATGCTTAGGTCTGCTTTGTACTAGTGTGCTATCTGGGCCACTTTTAGGTGCTAGCTTACCAAGACAGCGGTTTCAGAAGTCGCTGCCCCATCGGTCTGTTATCCTTACATGGGGTAAATTAGCAGCAATGTAAACTTATTTAACTTGTCTAAGGTTACAACATGCCCCGATCCGGATTCAAACTTATGACCCTTCTTTCATTCTTTGCATAATTTTATGGTTTTGAAATTTGAAGATTTTTTTTCACGTTACTAACTTGGGTTAAAATGTTAACTTACATGTCTGTATCAGTGTGTCCTGTTTTTAATTGGTAGTGGTATTTAATTACTTGTTGATGGTTAATTAGTTTAAGTCCACCTTCCTTTAGTTGCAGATTAAGTATGCATTTTAATTAGGAAATTTTGTTGCATAATTATGTCCCATGCTTACTCTTCATACATACCTGCATCTTGAGTTGAAAACCTGTAGATTACATAAATTATGGATTTATGTAAGCATTTTAGTTTTATTATTTTACTTCAACATTGAGGAGATATTTTATTATTATCCCCTTTCAAAAGAATTTTCAAGGGGATATAGAATATGTCCCTTCCTTTGTGAGGGAATATAGGATTTGTCCCTTCGTATGCAAAGGGGATATAGGATCTGTCCCTTTGTTTGCGAGGGGATGTAGGATTTGTTCCTTTGTTTGCGAGGGGATATAGGATTTGTCTCGTATGTACATATATTATGCTTTCCTTGCCAGTGCTCTAATAACTTTATTTCTCAACAGAATTTAATAAAACTTGATGCAGTATTTTGTCATGATAATATCTCAAACTTTCAAGTTGTGTGTTATAACAGACAAACCTGATTTGACAGAGTTATTGTCCTTTATTACACAAAACTTCGTTGCCAGGTTATTAGTTTCACTTGTGAATTAAGAATTGTCTTAACATAATGAGGAAGTAGAGGTGAAACATACATGTATCCGTTACCATGGCTACATCAACATTTACAATAAAGTCTACATCTTAAACAACTGGTGACATTGGAACAATAGTATACTGAATTGATATGAGTCTACCATCTGGTTCACTTATGTATCACATGATTATCCAATAGTTCAGTATTCATTCTAGAAGGGGCCAAGGAACCATTGACCCCTTTATTTTGTCAAATGACCTAATTGTTAACGTCTAAGTGGGTCATATTAAGCAAAAATATTTATCATGCTTGTGTTGTGGTGTTTTATGGGAAAGGTTTTGAAATTGGTCCCTTCTGAAAAAATCTTAGATTGAACACTGCAATATGTTTGTGCTTAAGTTTTATTTTCATAAGATTTGAAATTACAAACAATTTGATGGTTTGATACCTTTAAATTGTGTAAATTGCATTAGTTCAGGAACTTGCTGTGAAAATTATAAAACTAAACCAATAGAAACATCAGTAATTCACAGATTTAAGGGGGTACAATGTGATACATATGTAAATCAAAATTTTTACTTATAGGTTAATTTTCTCGATTAGTTTTAAAACAAAATCCCAATTTACAGTAGATTAATTAAATGTTAGATAGATGTAAGTTGAGTATACATTATTATAATACCAGTCTGGTACCAGCCAAATTTTTAACAACAGGAAATATAGTTACAGGTGATATTAAAAGCACCAGGTGTCAAATCCTGAGTGATAAGAACTTAGTCCACCTGAGCTAGAAGCTCAAATGAACGATTGCTATAGTTCTCTGTCTGTTGTGCATCGTTCTCCATATCTTTATATAGAAAAATTTTAAAATTGCCCATAGTAATCCAATTTTGCAGACAGTATGGCTTTGGTATGTTCCACGTAACTGGTAGTATTGAATGAAAATTTTAGAAAATTTAATATTATACTGAACTGATTTGATGTTTCCTTGGCAAAAGTGTTTCATTCATGTCAAGCAACTGACAAAGGGGGATAACTCATGTATACCAACTAATATGTCTTTCATTTGTTTCATTCACATCAAGGAAGTGACCAAAGGGCGATAACCTATGTATAGGGGAAATAACCCATGTATACCAAATAATATTTCTGAATATTATATTTTATACTTACTAACAAAGTTTGTATTCTTATCTTAATTTTCCCTGTAACCTTTAACATGCATGTTGTTATAATTAGTGTTAGTACCTCTATATTTGCCTTTCAGCATGTTGTTTGATTTGCATGGATCTAGGTAAACAACTTTGACCTGTCTGTTTGACCTTTCATTTAAATATTATAAAGGACCAACTACATCTATGTATAAGAAGCACAGGTCTTTATTTTGTATACATCATGAGATATACTCACCTCATAGAGTAAACCTGTGCACTGTGTATGTATTAACTTGAATCTTAACACTACCCATGTATTAGGTGGACCCCTATTTGAATATTCCTAATAAAAGGTCAAAGGGGACAGGTCAATGTTGTTTGCCTATACCTGTTTTTTTTTTTATAAATAACTTATTTGATTATGATATGTAGTTTTAATTTGCAGTTATATATGATAAAACCAAATGATTATAACAGTACTGCTGATAATTAAATAGTGGTTCACTATGTACCACCACATGATACAGGCACCACACGACACAGGATATTGTTGGTGTACAATTACTGTCTCAATTTATTTGAAAAAAAATGTCTTCCGAAATTTCAGATTTTTTAAAGGAAAAGTCAAAATTACTTGCTTGGTTTCATTTCCCTTCCTAACAAGTGTTATGATAATATGTTGTGCTTGGATGAAACAGACTTTGATGATTATAATATTCTGTTGCTGTTTTATATGCATTAGTAGTAAAATTTGTTTCCATAAATGTTTCCATCGCATGTTTGTCTATGCCTTGATAAACTGCTAATATTAAGTGCATTTAGCATTTATCTTACTTTGCATAATGATTTAATATAGTGAGTATGTTTATAAATGTTCATTTGCATGTTAATATAATGATTATTAACAAAATCAAACTAAATGTTTTAAAGCATGGAATTTGATCACTGTTTCTAATTCTGTATATATTTTATATTTAAACTATATTGTTCTTATAGATAAAGCATTCAAATAGAGTTTTTTCTTTAAGATGAAAGATGGTTTATATATATTGTATGTTACTAGAAATATATTATAATGTTTAAAGTTAAGATACTGACACCAAAATAATAATGGTCCAATTTTGATAGTGGCACTATGAATATATGTCTCAGTGAGTTTGTTTGCCTAAAATTACTACTGAATAAAGGTAGTTTCCCCTGGCCAAAAAATGACAATTTTCCCAATTTGTCCACTAAAATTCTCACTACAACAGTGACATACTAGCAAATTAAATCCAGTTGTCCTTAACCATGAAATGACAGATATTGTCTCAATATAACATCTTTGCCATGAGGATCCTAAGCTATTGCAATCATGTCATTATACAATTTGCTGTATTTCAGAACTTTTAATTTTTCCCAATTTAAAAGGCAGATGGTAGTTTTTTCAAATTTTTCCCAATTTAAGAGGTAGTTTGTTTTTTTTAAAGAAGAACAAAACCACTGATCTAGCAGTAAGGAAGAGGGTTGGAACCCAGTATTGTATCTGAGAGGGTACAAAAAAATAATACAGTAAAGAAAAAATACTAATCAGATTTTCATGCTTACTAAATATCAGAAGCTCATGTCACATCTACATGATCAGGAACAATTTTAGTTCTTATCTTCTTGCTCAGTCTATTTCATTCGTTTCTAGTTGTAAGCGTCCCCTGTAGCGGCTACAGGTGGCCTACTCTTCCAATTCTACGGAGGTGTCTTTAGCATGCACTGAGACTCAGGACCTTGGTTTTGAGTTTCATCCGAAAGACTATTCTGGTAATGAGCTTCCTTTGACTTCGGAAGCCAGTGACAGTACTAATCGGCCATGTCCACCCATGTTGATGAACATGGAACATGTAATAATTATGAAAATATCACTGCTAACAATGGTCCTGTTCCACCAGATTGTAGGGAACCTCATATCTAGGTAAAATTAAAAGATTCTAGACCAGCCGTTTAGCCCATATTAAAATGAAACTAATATTTTAATGTCAGTATCTAACTTACTACTGTAGGTCTCAATCGGTATAAATAACTAAACACCTTATTATGCTTCCATTACAGGCATCAGAGAGACAAAATGTCCCTGGCAAAGTCGTTTTCATCATCCAGTTTCCGAACGGTTCCATCACAGGCCTCGGTCATGAACATGGAAAGAAAGTTATCCGAGCCATTTGAGAAAGCAAAGTCCAACCATTCAATGGAAAACAGCAAAAACAATGTCAACTCAAAATCGGCCAAACTGGAATTTGTAAAAGTCGATGTTGACAACAATATGGTATGAGCAACAGTCGGTCATATGACTGGTCACATGATACATTCTGGTACATACCACCCTGTTCTTTAATTTGTATATTGTGCTATAGTTATGTGCATTTATGTGTAAAGAAATAAGAGTTTATGTCAGACCCCCTAGCTTATCAATCAGTGTTAGCATTCTGTTTTATATATATCAGTGTTAGCATTCAGTGTTAAGTCCTTTGATAGACAAATTTTAAACTTTTTGGTTAAGGTTCTTCATTAAATTAATGGGTTTTTTTTTTGAAGAAATTTGACATCTGTCATCACATCAGCGCGAGGAGCAATGTCTCTGTGAAGTTGCAAAGTATAGTCGATGTCAAATACTTTATTGAAGCAAAGATATTGCAGTTGTAAATATTTCTTTAAAGTTTGAAATGCTTATAAATAAATATCATTTCTTCTTAATTTGTACTTTTTAGACCTGTATGTACCATATATACCAATTGACATATTGCCGGCCACAGACACAATTTTCCAACAAAGGTTCAGCATGCTTGAATTACACACAAAAAGAATGAAAAGTTAACTCAGCCAGAATTGTGCCATTTAATGGCGTCGCTAACACTAGTATGTCATTAGTTGCTATGAGGCTGTTTTGGTACTGTGATGGTGGCAATATGTCAATTTTTCCAGCAGTTCATTGTTCAAAATGCAAAAAGTCAGTGAATAAGATTAAAATTTTGGGGAAAATACAATAAATTAAACTGATTCACAACATTTTGCATATTTTTTTATGACATCAAGTATCGTTTATAAAGGAACACTCACTATTAATGAATTCAAATATACAATAATCAATCATTTGATTTTTATCTCGGTTTTAACTGTCTTAGACAACATATAATCTTGTACGTTTATTCACTTTCAGCAAACGGATGGTGTTCACATTGGAATTAGCCAAGCCACCGACAGTCGTCAGAAAAACATACAGGACATTAGAAAAAGAATCCCATCAGATGCTGAAGCTTTAACTGTACTCGTCGGTTGTGTAGACTATCTTGATCGCCCAGTTATGGCGTTTGTGCGTTTGGCGGAAGGACAAGTGTTAGATAATTTAACCGAGGTTCCACTTCCTGTACGCTTCATGTTTATACTGCTGGGACCTGAAAATTCTGGAATGGACTTCCATGAAGTCGGTCGTTCAATTTCTACACTTATGTCAAATCAGGTAAGTTGAAGAGA
Source organism: Anadara kagoshimensis (assembly GCA_021292105.1). NCBI lineage: Eukaryota > Metazoa > Mollusca > Bivalvia > Arcoida > Arcidae > Anadara > Anadara kagoshimensis. The sequence continues at coordinate 26,427,339 of CM037870.1, read as the reverse complement.
TCAGAGGAACATTTGTGATATGGCTCTAAATGGATTTAATTTTATTATATAATGTAAAATAACACTGTATTGTTATAAATATGATATTGATGTATAAAGTGTGTCTTGTTTGACCTGGCTGTTTAACCTTTAATTTGAATACAGTCAAACCTGTCCATAAATGCCACACAAGGGAACCAGTAAAAGTGATCTTTATGGTCAGGTGACCTTTATATACAGGTTCAAATAATATGAATAAGAACAATTGGGATACAATTCTACTGGCCTTTATAAGCAGGTGGTCCTTATATATAGGTGGCATTTAAGGCAGGTTTGACTGTATAAGATTGGTCTAATAAACTGTGTGATTTATAACGAAGACATGTTTCATTACTATAAACACCTGGTACCTAGTATTACTATTTTCTATCCTTTTTTATAAACTTTATATAGCCCCTAAAATATGCAATGGATATGTCTGTTTGAATATTCAAATAAAAGGTCAAACGGTCAGGTCAAACTTGATACACTATACTTTATCTACTTTTGAAAATTGTTGGACAATTTAAAATTTTTGTTATTTATAGAATTCCTATTCATGGCTTATTTCCCCTTGCCAGGTATGTCAGCCATTTGTTTTGAAAGTCAAAAATTTTGCATCATGGAGTGATTTAATGGTAAATTGAGGGGGGGGGGGGTGACTTAACAAGGAAATACATATGAATTAAATTTAAATTTTGGGGCTTTGCTGTAATATATGTAAAGCCAGGTGACAAAAATAGTAGACATTATAATAAAGAGGTTACTGTACTGTGACCATGGTAAAAATAGTGCGTTCTTTCGTCAAGCACTCTGTATTACGAAAATGAAAGTCACGATTCTTTCAGATGGGAACTTAAAATGGATGAGGTCCTGTGTCATGGTAGGCCTGGCATGATAAATAACCCTGCTGTATAATGCCATCAGCTCAACACAAAGGCAATATTTCTGCACCTTCACCCATAGCTGGCAATATTTCAATATAAGTGAAATATTCTTGACCAGGATGTAAACACCATTACTCAACTTTCAACTCACTTCTTATCATATTTCAGCATTTTCATGATATAGCTTACAGAGCAGAAAGCCGTGCTGAACTTTTACATGCCATCAACGAATTTCTTGATGAATCAATAGTACTGCCACCTGGTGACTGGGATCAAAAAACACTTTTACCCATCATGGACATGGCGAGGAAACGAGCCAGAGTTCGGAGGAGGAAAAAACAAAAAGAGGAAGAGAAACAAGGTAAAGTATTTACAAAAACTAGTTGGATATATTTCCTTTAAACCTACCACTGCAGTAGCTCAGATGGTAGAGAACTCGCTCGGTAAGAGGTCATGGGTTCGATCCCTGGCCGGGTCTGATCCAAGACTTGGAAGTGGGTAGTGACTGCCAAGCACTCTGCATTATGAAATCAAAGTCACAGTTTTTTTGGATGGGAACTTAAGATAAACGAGGTCCTGTGTCACAGTGGGCTTGACAAGCTAAAGAACCCTACTGTATAATGCCATCAGCACAGCGCACAGGCAAAATTTCTGCACCTTCACCTATAGCTGGGGATGTCTCAATAAAGGTGAAATATTTTTGACTGGGACATTAAACACCATTACTCAACTCAACAACTCTATGAATTCCCAAATGCAGAGTGCTTGGAACTAACCTTCTATATTGATACTTGATACAAAAAAACAACTTTGTAGTTATACCTGCCTGTCATGGATATTGCCATGCTAACATTAACCATTTAGCATCTATCAGTTAAGGACATCTGTTTTAAAATACATTTATTTAGCCTCTCGGAATAGATACCATGCCAGGATAGTGTCTTGCAAGTACATTAGATGTACAGTAGAATTTTCTTTTTTTTTCTGAATGTTGTATACCCAAATGGAACTAACTGGACAAACTGAATTTATAAGGTGATCCATTTTGAATTCCAAAACTTGAACAAAAAAGGACACTTGACATCAAAATTGAAGTTCAATACAAATTATCAATTTTGCCTTAATAAACTTGCCTATATTAAAATATTGCTGTTTCTCTAGTGACCAAATAGTATTCGACACTTTGACAAAGAAAAATAATGATTTTTCAATACTGTATTGTTAGCCAAATCGATGGCTGAGATATATAGTGGTGCGGACCTGCAACCAACGATGTGATGTGTGCACATGCATCATCTACTTCTTTCTTTTTATTATCTGTATATAATCAGTTTATTTTTCTTCTTGTTAGCTCTCCTGTTGAAGGAAGAAAAGGAAAAAATACCATTAGATCCGTTACGGCGGACAAGACGTCCATTTGGTGGCCTTATCAACGATATACGAAGGCGTTATCCTCATTATGCCTCGGATTTCAAGGACGCCTTGAATGGACAGTGTGTAGCAGCATTTATCTTCATATATTTTGCATGTTTCTCTCCTTGTATTGCATTTGGAGCTTTACTCGGTTAGTATTTAACAGGCAATAGTTACCAGTATGTGTAGCAAGGCAGCTTTCTGGTAGGGCTGACTTTAGTAATTATGATGACTCACTGCAAAAGATATTTAAATTATCAGTGCAAATAGGGTTCGCCACTGTACCACACGATACCCCCTTTATTTATGGGGTAATTATTTTATCTATGGGATACACCCCAATTATTTCCATTGCTCGGTTAGTATTTAACTGGCCATAGTTACCAGTATGTGTAGCAAGGCAGCTTTCTGGTAGGGCTGACTTAGAAATTATGATGACTCACTTCAAAAGATATTTAAAATATCAGTGTAAATGGGGTTAGCCGCTGTACCACATAACAATACCCCCCTAACCTTTATGCGGAACACTTATTTCCAATGGATATACAATAGCATGAGATGATGTTTTCCTGCTAAAACGACATCATTTCGGGAATATGTGACATTGATGTTTTCCAAAATGTTTAGCACAAACGTTAAGAGGTATTGATCATGTGGTACAGCGGCGAACCCCATTGGGTTAACTGCTGTACCGCATGATGATACCCCTAACATTTGTTCAGAACAATTATTTCCATTGATATGAAATCATATCAGGAATTGAGATTAGAATGGGCCCAAAACCCCATGACTCCTTAAATTAGTTCTGGGTTCGGAACATATTTACACATCTTTACCATTTATTACTATTACAACTTCTTTTCTGAAGGGAGATGGGGCCCCCAACTGAAAATAATTAAGCTTCATATCAGTCCACATTTTCCCATAAAACAACATTGTTAAGTAAATTGATAACATAAACATTTTCCAAAACATCCTGCACAAAAGTTAAGGCGTGTGATGATGTGCAGGGGTCCTACCATTCCTATTTGTTAATTTTAGCTTCAGGAATTCAGAATGGGGACATTTTCCCCACATATTGAAGCAAGATGAACATTTATGTATTTCCAAAGCAGTAATTGTACATTGCAGTTGCCAATACTTTATGTTTGTTAGTAAAAGGAGGAAACAGAATGGCTAAAGGGAGGAAAGGAGGCCATGGATGTATATTTTATGTGTAATCTATTAAAAATATTCCTATAATTTTAGTGAAAACTCCTTTAATTTCCTATAAAACTCCTTTAATTTTGACCCCATATTTCTATTTTTCCTATATTTTTGGACCCCAAACTGGTAGAACCCCTTGATGTGGTACAGCGGCAGACTTCATTGTCCATGAATCAGTTAATACATACAAATTTAGGTGTAAAATGTACTGAATTAACAATTTCTGGTTGTGATTTACATTTTTAGTCTAAAGATGTGTGCATATTTAATACTAGTAGGTGATTTGATAAGTATAAAATACTAAGTACCTGTATAACAATGTGGGTATCTTATTTAGCATGGGTAAACAATTAAGCTTATCTAATATTTGATACTGATGTCATATTGATCATTTTAATCAATTTAATCGTCTTTGATGTCATATTGACAGTATTTTGTTTGGGAATGGAAATAGATATTACAATCATTTTAGTTCTATCATTTATCTGGCATTTTATTGTGATAGATATTTAATGTATGACATATTTAGACAAAATTAGCATCCAATATATTGTGTAAATCTTTTTAATGGCACTTCAAATTTTACATTTTTTTGCAATATTTGTATAATTGCAAAAATTGGAATAATTTTCAGTGGTAAATATCAAAAACAAACATACTAATTCATGTCCGAATCACAATCTAGAAGCAAAGTAAAAACTTTGGAACTGACAAGTTAGGTTAGACACTTGAACTTCCATCAGGGAAGTGAAGCCGGGTGCTGCAGAAGGGTAAGCACTTCCTGTTTAGCTAGCTACACCCGCCACATGTGTAACAAAATTGTGTGAAAGGAACATGGAACTATGAGACGTCACATACATCCAGGGCAATCCTGGACACAGAGACATCAAACTTATCATCAATACTGTGATGATGGCTACAAAACTTTTAATATTTCATATCGGGAAATAATAGTGAGTAAAACAATTTTAAATACAACCTCAATACATTACAGTGATTAAAATCACCAGCTTACACTTTGTCGTAAGGCCATAATAAATTAATACCTAGATTGTCAACCAATTTTGTTTTTTTTTTCAAAATAGAGGCAGATGGGGTGGAATTTATTTTTGTATCTTAATTTTTTAGAATCAACATGCAATAATGCATCACAAAATATGTTAACAAAGTTTATTGCTCAAGGAGTGAGCTGATTTGTTGTAAAAGCCGGAATAGAAACCGTACATGAGTTCAAAATCTGAGAAAAAAATTAAATTGGGGCGGCTGGGTATGAAATTCTAGGTATTAATTTATTATGGCCTAAGTAAGGTTGTTTATGAGTTTAAAGGGAAATAACTCTTGTTTTATTTTAATCATTTTAGCTTGTCAGTTTAAAATATATATTTTTCCATTTTAGGGGAAAAGACCAACAATTACATGGGTGTTACAGAGACGGTATTAAGTACATCACTGTGTGGTGTGGTCTTTGGTCTGTTTTCTGGTCAGCCGTTAATGTTGATAGGTCCAACAGGTCCGGTCCTGGTATTTGAACAGTCACTTTATAAGGTATACCTGATATTTTATTTTTATGTTGTAGTTATGTTGTATCTGATATTATACCAGTAGTCTTATAGGCTGAGATACTGTATACATGTAAAAGTAAAGGTTTAGAATACGAAGAAAAAATTATTTTTAGCATAACCAGAGCAAAGACAATAAGACTTTTCAAAAAAATTCCTTAAAGATCTTCTCCAAAAGTACTGGACATATTTGAACTATATTTCGCATGAAAGGTCCCTAGGTAGAGTACCAGGGTAGATCAAAATTTGGTCATGCCAACTCGATGTGGCATTAGTTACTTTAAATAAAAATGTCCAATACAATCATGTTTATTTTTCATTTATTTGAGTTAAAATTGGGTGTACAGAAAGTATAGCCATTTAACTTATTTAATGGTTTTTGTCTAAGAATCTTTCATTGGCTCCTTATAATAAAAATATAGACCACCTTCTTTATGACCAAGTGAGCAATACAGGAATTTTGCCTCTGTAAACATTCAAACTAAGATTTTGTGAGTGGATATATATTTTGTTTGAAAGATTTTTGCATTAATTTAAGAACTTTAGCTCTGATGAAAGTTGTATTTTCTTTATCCTCAATTCATTTCTTTCATTTTGAATTACAGTTTTGTAAAAGTAACGGTATAGAGTTTCTGACGATGCGTATATGGATTGGATTCTGGGTTATGGTGATATCCGTCATCGCTGTGGCATTGGAGTCCAGTTTTCTGGTCAGATATATCACACGGTTCACCGAAGAAGTTTTCGCCATTCTCATTTCACTCATTTTCATTTTCGAAGTCATCAAAAAACTTCAAGAAGTAAGTACTGTCTTTATATATAAAGTTTCAAATGTAGCCTTTTTTGGGCATCATAATGGAGGTATAAGTCTAAATATGAAACAGAACTTGAGGAATCAGTCGTATCTTTTATTTCAAGCTCACTAGGATAGATGGCATTCACAAAGACTCCAAATTAAGGATTGTTAAGAGACAGAATGTCATCCATATATATGTATGTGGAGTTGAATGATTTGGCGAAAATCTTCTCTCCAGATTTAATAAGGTTCTGCATAAATTCTACTTCATAAGAATAAAGAAACAAATCAGCAAAAAATGGTGCCCAGTTTGTATCCATTGATGTACCAATGATAAATTTTTAACTTATCTTAGAATATCTCAGTTTGAAGTTGATTTATTCTTTTACAGATATTAAGATTTATATCAAGCAGCTCATTTTAAAAACTGAAACACCTCAAGTCTTACGTACTTTGAGTTGATGTTACCATGGTACTTTACTTTATATTTTGTTTTTTAATTTCTAAATGCAGTTTACAGTGCCTTTGGTATACATATACAATGCAATGTAAATTTTCATGGCAATTTTGCATCTTTTTGCTCACCCAGCTCCTTGATATAATGAAGCTACATTGAACCCTGTAGATAATGACCACACAAGGAAAGCAAGAAAATGTGATGTAATAAACAATGAGTTAATAACTAATGTCATACCTTTTGATAACTGAACAACTGCAGTAGCTCAGGTGATAGAGTGCTTGTTCAATAACTGGGAGGCCATGGGTTCAAACCCTGACCGGGTATGACCAAAGACTTGAAAGTGGGTAGTGATTGTTCTTTCACCAAGCACTCGACATTGCAAAATTCTTTCGGATGGCAACTTAAAATAAATGAGGTCCTGTGTCACAGTAAGCGTGGCACGATAAAGAATCCTGCTATATAATGCCATCAGCGCAGTGCGCAGGCAAATTTTCTGCACCTTTACCCAAAGCTGGAGACGTAGCGATTTTCAACACCTTTACTCGACTCTTTTGACAACTTGGGATTTAATATACAGGCAGTCCTCATATTGAGATATCATTTTAAACCTGAGATGATTGTTTTAGCAATAGTTTACTGTACTTGTTATACTTATTATTTGTTTTTACTTGTTACAGACATTTGAAGAACATCCATTAATATCAGACTATTGTGCTGATTATACAAAACCCAACAATTCCTTGTACGATCAGAATCACACGACAACCTGGCCGAGCATCCTCATGAACTCGTCAGCCGTAGAGTATTCTATACCTAATGCTAGTGATGTCAGTGGACATAAAGATATCTATTCTAACTATAAAGACACCCATCACATCAAGAATCAACCTAACACAGCATTGTTATCAACTATACTAACACTCGGAACTTTCCTGTTGGCATACTTTCTCAGGGTTTTTAGAAATAGCAAGTTTTTAGGTAGAAGTGTAAGTATTATATACATATAAAAGAAGTGATTTTGTTACATGTTTTGAAAATTACCTTCTGCCTTTTAAATTAGGAAAATTTGAAGTTCTGAAATACAGCAAACTGCATAATGACATGCTTTCAGTACCTTAGAATCCTCATTGCTTATATGTTATATTGTGACAATATCTAAATTTTGTAGATTAAAATTGCTAGTAAATCACTGTTGTTTTTGAAATTTTATTGATCAAATTGAGAAAATTTAGTCATTTTCCCCCAGGGGAAACTACCTTTATTCAGTAGTAATTTTATGCAAGCAAAATCACTAAAAAAGGTATAGCTAAATCTTATAGATTCATAGTGGTTATGGCATTAGCCTGAGAAATCTGGATTTAGTTATATCTCATGTAGCCACATGTACAAAATTGTTTTTCCTTTTTCTGACAACTTTACTTTTTGGTGCTATTTCGGAATAATTAACTAAGTGGTTTGTAGTGTTAATCTGTGACTGCAAGCCAATACATTAGCACTTGCAATCATTCATGCATGTACAAGTGGCTCGTCACTGATATCACAAGTGTGTTATGTAATCAAGACCATGCCTTCAGGTTGACAGTGTGAAAATAATATTGGACATTTAATATGTATTACTTGTAGTAAAGCTTTCATTGTAAATGGTCCATCTGTTTTATAATTATTACTGCTGTCTTTTACATTCCATGTGAGTTTACAGTTGAAATATATTTTCTTTTCATTTAACTTAATACCTCATCAATATTTCTACCTTCATCTATTTTCAGGCTCGAAGAGCACTGGGGGATTTTGGGATTGTTATTTCAATAATTGTTATGGTGCTAGTAGATTATTCTATTAGAGATATATATACTCAGGTAAGTGCTGTAATGGGCACACAAAATTTGTCTTATGTACCGTAGGTTTTACTTAAAAAAATACATGTCAGAAAATTCCAGAGTTCAAAATGCTGATAACCAGCATACCACATGATGTGTATTACTTAATTTTTGTACAGAAATAAATAGAATAGGGTAATTCTATGTTTTTCCCATACAAATTATGTTATTCCATGCATATGCTGCATAAAAACATTCTGTATCTATATATTATTAAGCAAAAATGTGGTACACTGATGAACTCCATTGATTTATATGTGTGTGTTTGGCAATATACATTTACTAATATCACATCAAAGCAATCATTTAATAATAATGTTTGTAAGAAATAGAATAAAGTAGTCATGCATGACAAATTAAGTTTTAGTTTCTGACTACTATTGATTCTGATCAAGTTTAGTTAGTATCAACTTGATTTGCTAAAACAGGGTTTGTACAGGCCTGGAAAAGTCCTTAAATTTTGAGGTGTGCCCTAAAAAGACTCTAAAAACAAGTCTGACCCTAAAAAGCCCTTGAATTTATCCTGATGGCCCTAAAAAGCCCTTAATTTTTTCCAGTTGGGTGTCTGTATTTCGATATTAAGTGGTTGCAAATAGACTGATATAAATAAATTAATTAATAAGTTATTTTGAATTGACCAATTGAAAGGTAATTGGTCCTCCTGAACACCCAACTTCAACCTCCACTTCAAGTGTCATTACTATGAACTCATTAGTAATTGTTTTATTGATGTAATTGTCTTTGCACCAATATTTTTCGCTAAAATTGTCCCTCTGATTAGGCCTTAATTTTGCTAATTAGACCCTGAAAAGACCCTAAAAAGTCCTTTAATTTTGAGTTTAAATGTCTGTACGAACCCTGTAAAATGCAATTTTAGTACAAAGCACAAAACTGCTTATGTACATGTATGTCATATGCCACTGGTGTAAGTATCAGTGTTGATTCAATCTCCTTTCTTTAGACTAGATGTTTATGTAAGCTACACTGTTTTATCCATACATAACATGAAGATAATGCACCTGTCACTTCTTTTATCTTTTCAATTGTACATTAAATAATTCATGTATTATTTTTTCACTTTTCAGAAACTTTCAGTACCAGATGAATTCCATCCTACTGCTCCACATAAAAGAGGCTGGTTTATTCATCCTCTGGGTACAAAGAAGAAGTTTGAGACATATCTCATATTTGCGTCTTTCATTCCAGGATTTTTAATATTTGCTCTTTTGTTTCTGGAATTTCAAATTACAGAGTAAGTAACAGATATTTGTTGGTACGGTAATCTCATTTAGGGTTAATTTGTCTCACCACAAGGAGATCGGCCCTGTTCAACCACATTGGAATTAATTTTTTCACTAGAATGGGGTCAACCCTGTTCAACCACATTGGAATTTATTTTTCACTAGCATGGGGTCAACTCTGTTTAACCACATTGATAAAATTGTTACTGCATTGTAGAATAAAATTGAATAAATATTTTCATCTGAGACTTTCATCTACTTACAGTGTACATTGTTGGATCAGTTTTCTTTTAGAATGGGGCAACCCTGTTCAATGGCACTTGGCACACTATGAATCTAGATATTTAAGATTTGACACGCAACAAACCTAACTGACAATACCCTCCTGCAGGTAGAAATTGTTTCAAATACTTGATGCCAATAGTTTAAAATTTACATCTATGACATGAACATATACATGTACCGGTACCTTTATTTTTACAGATACTGTAAACCGCTTTATATTAGCGCTCACATAATTTAGTGATTTTCGTCAATATAAGTGATTGGTGCATCTTTATTTTAGCACATCAACTATTCGTTTGTACTCTGAGTCCCTTATAGGTACTTTTAGCTCAGTTTCATTTCAGCAGAAAGATTTGACTGCCAAAGTGCTAAAATAAAACCACCGCTAAAATTTCAGTGTTCAGTAATAATAATTCTTTTTTATTTTTTACAGAATGATTTTAAATAAAAAAGAGATGAAGTTACATAAAGGTTCAGGATATCACTTGGATCAGTTAATTAGTGGTATATTAACGTTTGTTTGTGCATTATTTGGACTTCCGTGGATGTGTGCTGCCACTGTTAGGACTATTGCTCATTTTTCCGCGCTCAGTGTCATGAGTCGAACACATGCTCCAGGAGAAAAACCAAAACTTCTAGAAGTCAAGGACCAAAGAGTGACCAGTATATTGATGAATGCTATGATAGGTAAAACAAATTTTACTTTCTATATTCCATTTCATCTAATATTGTTAGTTTTACAAATGATTTAGTGACCTAATGTGGAAATATTTGGAGTTATTAAAATTGAAATTGAGCAAAGAGAAGTCTGACGATCTTGATTTCAACATGTCAAAACATTAGTACATCTGCAGAAACCTCTTTGACTGCGCCATTGTGGCTGCAGACTGTTGATATAAGTTACAGGGGACGTAATTGCCACTGACCAAATATTTTTTCAGGCAAGTGAGATAATTACTAGGGACCTAATATAACACTGTGCATGAATTAGGTTACCATTTGACTGAAATGGGGAAAAAAGGATTTTTATCTGAAGTGAAGTATCTTGTGTAAAAGCTTGTACATGTAATTATAGCAGTCCTAATTGATGACTATAGAAACATTTAGGATACAGATTCACCATACAAGGATAATAATATGTTCAAGTGGATGCGGTATATCTTTAATGTGCCATTTCACCTGTTAACTTGGGTACAGAAATTAAGAAATGATTTTGCATGCCATCAACTGTGGCAGGGAATAATGTACTCTCAATTAGTCACTTTTAGCCAAGGACTAGCACTAGCCTAATGAACCTTCACATGCTTTAACTTAGAGTAATACTCTGCCTGCAGCATTATTCTATGAACATGAAGATGTTACAATTTTCGTGGGGTTAAAATTTCATGATTTCTAAAATCTGGCATTTCACGTGGGTGTAATTTTCACATTACCATTGAAAGTGGGTGTATATTTTATATATTATGATAATTAATCTTTATGATAGACATTTTCGCGTGGGCAAAAATTTTGCAGTAATTTCTGTAGCCTGAAATAGCGAAAATTTTACTGACACAAAAATTTCACCCTTTACCCTCTATTTGATTTAAGTCTTTTATATTGCTTTGTTTTAGGTGTGTCTTTAGCCTGGGGTCCATTGCTGAGAGCTGTTCCTATACCTGTGTTATTTGGTGTGTTTTTGTACCTGGGATTCTCAGCTTTAAGCGGGGTACAGATGTTTAAAAGGATTAAGTTATTGTTTATCCCAGTCAAACATCATCCTAATTATGGCTTTGTGAGAAGGGTAAGTATATGTTAATCTTACAATGTAGAGATATAGATTTTTTTCTAATCACTCTTTTCAGCATTTGAATGGATATAATTGATGGAAAAAGCAATTCTGTCATTTTGAAACCTCTAATCACAAGTTACACACACATTTATTGGTATATTCTTGTTACAATTAGAACCACTGCAGTAGCTCAGTTGGTAGAGTGCTAGCTAGCTCCATGAGTGGGAGGTCCTAGGATGGAACCTAGACCGGGTCTACTAAGCACTCTGTATTACAAAATGAATGTCACATGTCTTTCGGATGGGAACTTAAAATAAACGAGGTCCCATGTCACAGTAGGCGTGCTGTATAATGCCATCAGCGCAACAAACTGGCAAAATTCTGCACTTTGGCTTATAGTTGGCGAGGTCTCAATACAAGTAAAATATTCTTGACTGGGAGGTTAAACACCATTACTCAACTCAACTCTTGTTACAATTATAAATCATGAAAATGGAGAACAAAATTAGAAGTTCACATTGTAATTCAATAAATGGCAGGAAATTTATGTTAATAATTTGATCCATCCCATCTGAAATTTATTTATTTATTTATTTGACAGGTTAAAACCATGAAGATGCATTTGTTTACTGTGATACAGATTGTTTTGTTGGTGTTATTGTTGATCATCAAATCTACTGCCGCATCCTTAGCGTTTCCGTTGTTTGTTATTTTACTTATTCCACTGCGCCTAAAAATAATGCCATATATATTTTCACATGCAGAATTTGAGCAAGTAAGTCTTTTTTTCAGTCAACTCTCTCTACCTTTTGTCTGTATATATGATTCAGTATTCACAACAAGGTATGACAATCTTGTTTGAAATCATTGATTTTGTGCCAAAATATGTCATTTTCCTCTGAAAGTTGACATTGGAGTCTAAATGTTACCTCAGTCATGTCATCATGTCTCCAATGAACTTTTTGGCCCACTTTCTAATCACTCTTGTACATACATGTACATTTAAACTCACATTTGCACAGAAATTCTCACACAAACAAACTCAATATGACAGCCCCCCCCCCTCCCCTTAATATTTGATATTGGAGTTCCAAATATAAATTACACAGCATTTATTTTATCAGCTGGTTATGTGGACAACTTTAGCATTGTAAAATTGAGAAATTACAGGTCTTCAAGCCCATCATCCTTGAATATAAATTTATAACCATATACCACTTGTCCATGTATGTAGACTACTAGTTGATTCTTAAAATTATTTTAATATTTTCAGCTGGACAAAGAAGAAGAAGATAGTGATATGGAAGAAGAAGATGAGCCTGATTTCTACCAAATTGCTCACATGCCTGTGTAATTTAGATGTCTTTGTATATGTATCAAGGCTGACAATGAAGTTGTGATGGACTTGTTATTTTTTTTAAAAAAAGCCATATTATATCTTGTTTTATAAGGTTGTTATAGACTCTGTAGTCAGTTATAAACTCTATGAGTGGGGATAGACTCCATGGAGAAATTCTGTAGGGGTGAAACGATACACCTAAACTCTATGAGTGGTGATAGACTCCATGGTGAAATTCTTTAGGGGTGAAACGATACACTTGCCTCATGATACAATATACATGTATTTTCTGATGATACAGTTATTTTCCATACAATACAGTAACACAAAACAGACACTGAAATTCTCGGTATCAAGTGCATAGTAGCCATGTTACTCTTGTTTCCCCGACTTGTAGCTGACATCACTGAAACAAAGTTTACACACCGTTTTTTCCTGATCAGTATCTTCCTTTCCATTAATGTTTGAATACTTGAATCCAAAATATTCCCATAGAGGGCGATCTGAACTTAGCTGGCAGATTTTAATGCTGCTTTTGTTAGATTACATCATCAGTAATGAAGGCAAACATTTTGGCGTGACTAATTATTAGTCAGAATTTGGTTCTGTTCGATTCATTCTGGTATTAGTGACTCACTAATATCAGAATGAATCGAACAGAACCAAATTCTGGTAGCAGTGCATTACAAACTGAACAGAAAGGAATGGACTGCGGTTAACAGATACCCTAGTGAATCGTTTCACCCCTAAAATTATGTATATATATATAGCATGGAGTAGGATTCAAGATTAATCAAACTGTTACCTGTTTGATGGTAATTTAAAGATATCCTGGAGTTATCTCCCCCTATTGCTTTTACCACTTATAAATCAACGGTCCGAAATTACTTTCTTTAGGAGAAAAAAAAAGAATATGGAGGACATTACTTAAATTATTGAATGAAAATTGTATAATTATGATACAAATAAAAAAAAAAATGTCATGTCAGAGTATGTCATCATAAAATCTAAAATGATACAAATAAAAAAAAACATGTCATGTTAGAGTATGTCATCATAAAATCTAAAATGATAAAATGACTGCGATATATTTTCATCCAATGAGTTTCAGGCTGACCAATCAAATTTATTTTTCCAGATCGGTACATTTTTAGTGTACAAGGTTGCTATTTAAGTACTTTTTCATCGTTAAGTGTTTGATTAAGGTACAATTTCCATACAAAAAAGCCCACATTTTTGGTACTTTTCATGAAAAAAAAAAACGTCAAAATGGGAAAATCTGTCTAATTTGACCTTTTTATTTTATCCGTTCGTTTATCCGTTTTTATGGTACAAATCCGTCAAGAACGGATAAATCCATCAAATTGGTCAGCCTGAAATTTTCATTTACACTAATGTTTATAAGTTATATTTATAACACATTGTTCAAAGCCATTCAGCCAATATTGTATTCACATTTTCTAGGTTTCCATAAATTTAAAATAATTAGTAGCCAAATTTCCAAAATTTGTGAAAACATAGTCCTTTTTAAAGTATTTTTCCACAAATTTGCTAAAATAGGTTACTTTTTGAAAGAATTCCTCAGAAATTAGTAGCCAATGGCAATTTTGGCTACCAGGAATGGAAACATAGCATTTCACATTATGGAGATCAAATGTAAGCATGTCAGGGCTCTTGATTTGTTTTCAGATTGATATAAAATGCATTACCCCACAAAATAAGCACTTCAAGACTAGTTAAATCCATTTTTTAACATGATAATATTACTTGAAAGCTATTGGTCCAAAACAAAAACTCACTGGCCCAGACCAAGATTATCTCTTACCGGTACTCATTGTTATATTTTATTTTGGTTTTTACTGGCCAGTAGCAGGAAAAATTTTAATGGTCCAAAGTAAAACAGGTGATTTGGATTTGCAACCAGTGGATTTTTCAAGAACCCGGGTACATGTGTACTTCATTTTTATCACAGGTTTATTAAAACTTGAATATAGGCGTACAAAATTTTATTTTAACTTTGTTCAAGTGGATAAAGAAATCAAAGAATTTTTTTTTAAATTCTTGTAAATAAATTATATACCATGTAGTGTTATATGGGACCTGTTAAATTTGTTGTTATCATTTTTAGCAATACAACTAAGGGGGAAAAGGGTACAGTTTGGGGGTAAAGTGTTGATGTCCATGGTCTTTAAACATAAGTGCCATTATTTAATATTTGTATGTAGAGAGAAGAAAAACAATGTTTAATTTTTACTCAATATTCTTTTCACACATTTTTATTATTATAATAATAATATTAATTTCAACTTTATTATTATTTCTGGCAATATGAAAATAATTGTCATCCAATGTTATATATAAGATGTATATTTATTTTCAAAAAAAAGTATTCAAATATTTTGTTTTAAAAAGTAATAAGTGTTGAGTCTTACAAAGAAATGTTCTGCTGTCTGGATATAATTTATTAAGTCTGTGTCTTTTAGTCTTTAAGGCCATAATGAATTAATTCCTAGTTTTTCATCCTTTTTTTTAAAGCATCAGCCATGGTGAATGCTTTATAGCGACCGTTGGATTTTTTTTCGTATTTTGCGCCGCTCTCATTTCACCTTGTTAATTTTCTTCGTTTATTACTTTTGGTTTGTTGGGAAAACATTTATTAGATCTTCCAAACCACAAATATCAATGTTCGGAGCAAGGTTAAATGAAAAAAGGAGGAGGGCAGGGGGGAAAGAAAATCAAGGAATTAAAATATTTTGGCCTTAATTTGTGAAATCTGTATATTTAGTCAGAATAATTGTCTCATCCAAATAATGTGATTTTTGAGCATTTTTTAGTTTTATTCCTTTTACACATTTTTGTGTAGTATTTATATATTCTAATTATATATATTTATATTCAGGAGACTATAATTAGCTTGCTTAAAGGGCTTGTTATAACGGTAGTAAATCAGTGGATCAAAGGCCAAACTCGGCTAGAATTGGTGTCATTTGTCTCTATTGATTTTTTGTGAGTTACATTTATAGTTCGTCAGCGATATTTTGGAAGAGTGTTTATAAAAATGTACGAGTCTATCAAACACAAATGGGTATTATACGGTTTATTGTATGGTTATATTCATACCTTCACACGTTCATTTGTCAAAATCACCTTTATATATCCCTATTTGCATTATATAGACTCTTCCGTGTTTATAAACACTCTGCAAAAATATTCGCTGACGGACTTTAGTAACCATACTTTACCATCAAAATCGGGATGACTTATAAAAAGCTGGAAGTCTTGTATTCAGATTTGGCTGTGTTGGCATTTACCATTACAGTCAAACCTGTCTATAAAGGCGATCCAAGGGAACCTGTAAAAGTGGACTTTATGGGCAGGTGACTGTTATATACAGGTTCAAATAATATAATTAAAGAACAAGTGGGTTACAGTTTTACTGGCCTTTATAAGCAGGTGACCCTTATATAGAGGTGACTTTTAAGGCAGGTTGGACTGTATTTATTACAATATTACAAAGTTACTGGTATGAAATTGGTCTCCATATATATTCATATACACAATGGTTTTTTTTTTTTTTTTTTTTTTTTTTTTTTTTTTTTTTTTTTTTTTTGTTCTCTTCATTTTTGTTCCCTTTATCCAAAATTAAAAATCCATTTTTATAGACATCAGTGTGATTTTGAATACTGTAATAATATTGTTTGAGAATAATGTTAGGATAAGGTGAAAACTCTAGTCAGACCTAGAAAATGGCATGGATTACCATATATGGTGTTTGTAAATTTCTGTATGTTAAGTGTACCCAATTTACAATGTACATATAGATGTACACAAGGATAAAAATATGATTAATACTGCTAGTATCAGTCATCTGCATTCTGGATAAATACTGTAAACAGTGAAATTTTAGTGGCAGTTTTGTTTTAGAGTTTTTGGCAGTCAGATCTTTAAATGATTTATAAATGTGCATTTCAGATGATGTACTATATTCCCGTGTTCTTTACCTATATACTGATTTCTATATACTAGTACTGGTGTCTGTTTTGGGTTTTTTTTTTTTATTTACACCATGTCATGTTCCGTCTTCTCTGTGTATTTTTGTTTTATTTTTCAAATTTGCTCAAATTTATTTATTTTAAGTTTTATTTATTAAATTTAAAAAATGAAAGTCCTATTTAAACTAAGAAAATCTGTTGTTTTTGTTATTGTTATTTTTAACTCCTGATTTCTCTGCAGGTTGTCACATATCTCATAAAATTTTTAAATATCAAGAACATGTATTGATAATTTAACATGCAAACTTTAATTTACTGCTTTAACAAATTAACATTTCAAATTTCCTGTAAAAATACAGAATTGTGTAACCTTGACAAGAGCGTTGGCATCCTTTATTGAAATTTTATCTACATGGGCTTGATGTGTTTGTAATAGGCTCTTCTTTTGACTGCAATGGTATAGGCAAACAACTTTGACCTGTCTGTTTGACCTTTCATTAGGAATATTCATAATATATGAACTAATATATGGGTAGCATTAAGATACAAGTTAATACATACACAGTGCACAGGTGTACTCTAAGGGGTCAGTATATCTCATGATGGATACAAAATAAACACCTGTGCACCCTATACATAGATATAATTGGTCTGTGATAAATATTTAAATGAAAGGTCAAGCGGACAGGTCAAAGTTGTTTAACTATAAATAAAAGTAGTCAAACCGCCTAAGGGCCCATGGCCTTTGTGGACAGGTGGTCCTTATATACAGGTTCGAATAACATGAATAGAGAGCATATACTTCTCGACTTTAAAATACTGTGGCAATAAACAAGGTGGCAAAGTTATTGGGTGGCATTATAACAAGGTTTTATTGTACTTTGTTTTGAGTTCAGTGTATTTCAGTTCTACCTAGGTATCATCTTTTGCAATGTCTCGAATAACATACATCGATATTATGAATGCCATAGTCCAAGACCAAAGGGCAAAATTTTTATTTGATCATTTGTAAATTTATCTTTTAATCATTTTGGAAGACATACTTTAGTTAAAAAAATTTTTGCAAATATTCAT
Organism: Anadara kagoshimensis; assembly: GCA_021292105.1. Lineage (NCBI taxonomy): Eukaryota > Metazoa > Mollusca > Bivalvia > Arcoida > Arcidae > Anadara > Anadara kagoshimensis. The sequence continues at coordinate 26,409,421 of CM037870.1, read as the reverse complement.
ACATTTATAAATATTGTAAAGAAATAAATTTGTTGAGCATGTAGACAGAAAGCTTGTATTTGAGAATCAGATATTGTTGATGAGCATATATCCAGAAAGCTTGTATTTGGAAATTAGACATATTTTGGAGAGCTTGTATTTGAGAGTTGGACATATTGATGAGGAACATGTAGACAGAAATCTTGTATTTGAGAATCAGACAGTCGGATATTTTGTATGTTTGTAAATGATATCATTGATATTTTTATATGATTTTAATTGTTATGATTGTTTACAACAAATAAGAAACATTAATTATTAGTAATAATTTTTATTGCGTGACAGCTATTACATCATTTTTTTCAAACTGTAAATATATAGATTTGTTTTTATTTTATTTATACAAACTTATATCAAATTTGACATTTTAAAAATGTGTTATATTTCCATGGTTACATCGAAATGCTTCATCTTACCAAAACATAGTTTGAAAATATATATATATTGTTGCTGAAAAATGAGTTGTCTTTTCATTCATTATGTCTTCTAAATGGGTTGAGTAGTTGTGTTTAACATCCCAGTCAAGAATATTTCACTAATATTGAGACATCACCAGCTAAAGGTGATATTTTCCTTCACAGTGCGCTCAGGGCAATGTGCAGAGAGGGTTCTTCAACGTACCAGGCTTCCCATGACACGGGGGAATCGGTTTTTAAGGTCTCCTCTGAAGAACCCTGTAGCTTTCATTTCTAAATGATGAGTGCTTGGCAAATGAACAGTCACTACCCACTTTCTTGGGTCAGACCTGGCCGGGTATCAAACCTACGTCCTCCCACATACTTAGAAACAACTCTACTACTGAGCTACCATTGTTGTTTCTCCCAAATGAAGTGGGGTACATGCATTTGCAGTATTTACTCTATATCTTCAACAAACATTTTACCTACCACTTTTCTCAAAAACCATTTAATGACTTTATGAAACTTCAGGAACAATCTTTGGGTAGTGTAGATATTATATTGGCTATTCATATTTTGATCATGCATATGGTTCAGAAAACATAAATTTTCCAGTTTAGGTTTGTTTGACACTTGAAATGGCATTCCATTTCAGTTGTAACTTGTTCTGAATGGTGAGTGAGTAAGTGAAGTTGTGTAATACATTCCAGTTGAGATTATATCAACACCTCACCCAACCCATGTATATCAAGCTACAGACATGTAATACAGTAATGAAAGTGTGTAGTATTTAGTATGTAGTGTTATTTTGATATGAATGAAAAAGTTTTTTAGATAGCACTGGCCAGATACTTACCTCAATTTAGCCAGCTATAGGCAAAGGTGTAGAAATGTTGCCTGTGCGTTGCGCTAATGGCATTATACAGCAGTTATCGTGACAGGGTTCCCATTTATTTATTTTAAGTTTTCATCTGAAAGAACTTCCAAAATGCTGAGTGCTTAGTGAAAGAACAGTCACTACCCACTTTCAAGTCTTGAGTCAGACCCGGTCGGGGTTCAAACGCACAACCTTCCACTTACGGGAACAAGCACACTACCAACTGAGCTACCACAGAAGTCGGACCTCAAGAACCCAGAGATCTGAATTCTTGTCTTCAGACATATATCACAACGTTGGTCCTCCTAAAGACATTTTCACTGCATTGACCAGGTGTGCAATATGTTATGCTGTCCTCATGTCAAACAGGTCCAAAGGCTAGTCTGCAAGATCTGTTGGCTAAAATCTAGTGGCCTGATAGCCTGTCAAGAAGTTAGACCTATGCTGCAACCGATTAGCTGAGAAATAAGCCACAAAGTCTGTCCCCTTGGCAGACTAATGTTAACAACAGAAAAAATCAAGAAGGCGGTATTCAACTCCTTGATTGACCAGACTTGTGCCACCCCTACAAGACTGATGCCTCTGTTGGAACAAATACGCTAAGAAGTCATTTTGGCTTCATATATTGACCAAACTTGTCTCCATTAAATACTGAAATACATGTATTGTAAAAGTTATTTGGCAATAACTAAAACAACCAAGAGCATATCCATCAAGCGAACATAATAAGAGAAAAAACACAAAACATCCGCTAAAACCAGATTAGTTATATACGTATCTGATAAAACAACCAAGAACATGGTCATAAAAAGAACAAAAACACATTATGTTCCCCCTAAAACAACCAAGAGTTGAGTTATGGTGTTAAACAGTTAAATGTCCCAGTCTAGAATTGAGACGTTGCCAACTATTATATTGGCGCAGGTGCAGAAATTTTATCTGTGCGTTGCGCTGATTGAATTATACAGCAAATTTTTTTTTCGTGCCACGCCAAATCTTTTATTTTAAGTTACCATCGGAAAGAACCCCGACTTTCATTTCACAATGCCGATTGCTTGGCGAAAGAACAGTTACAAGCCACTTTTAAGTCTTGGGTCAAACCAGGCATCCCTGCCATTGCTCTAAGCGCACTGCAAAGGTCAAAATATCTACCACTGCACCTTTAGCTGGTGATGTCTCGATATGATTGAAATTTTCTTGACTGGGACATAAAACCCCTATCAATCATCATCAAAATCCTTGAAGAAATATGGGAGATAATACAGAGCGGACTCGAAAACCCCTGATTTAATGTCAAGATCCTGACCTTTGAACCACATAAATAACCATTGTCCATGACACATCCTTGCATGGTGGTTTACAGATTGTTTCATTAAAATCCATTAAGTTACCTGTGATGAGATTTTATTCCGAGTGATAAACATCCCGATTCCAGACTCCTGATGTTGAAATGTTGGGATACAGAGCGAAATTATATAAAGACTGTCGCTAAATCATTCAACTCACAGGGGCCAGTTTCATAATAAAATTTAAAAAATACCGATAAGTATATAAAAAGAGTGTGTGTCATGAGTGAGTTAAGTAATGGTGTTTAACGTCCCAGTCAAGAATATTTCACTTATATCCCAGTCTAGAATTGAGACGTTGCCAACTATTATATTGGCGAAGGTGCAGAAATTTTGTCTGTGCGTTGCGCTTATGGCATTAGACAGCAGAGTTCTTTATCGTGCCAAGCCTACCGTGACACGGGATCTCGTTTATTTTATCTTCCCATCCGAAAGAACAGTGACTTTCATTTCGTAATACCGAGAGCTTGGCGAAAGAACAGTCACTGCCTACTTTCAAGTCTTGGATCAGGCCCCGTATTGGTTCGAACCCACGACCTCCTACTTACGGAGCGAGCACTCTACCAACTGAGCTACCGCAGTGGTAAATAATAGTTAAAGGAAACATAAACCTCGGCATTTAAATTCTATACTTGGATCATCGGTAGTCTTACACGCAGTTTTAGAAGGCAAATGAATCCCAGAAGACCTTGGCCATAAACTGTCAAATTATCCAAAAACCTCAAATTTGTTTAAAAAACTTAAAGCCTCCACGCGTCAGCCTTTAGTCACTTATTAGTTAACTTCATTTTAAATTTTGTTCAGCCCTCACAGCAAAATCTTTTTGTCGCGGAGGATCTAATAATGGTTATTAAATGCATAATTTTAAAGATTTTTTTTAAATGTCAATTATGAGTAAAAAGTTATGTTTTCTTCAGTATCATCAAGCGACGCTAAAATTCAATATCAGTTTTATATATATGAAAATATTACGGAATTCTTTCCTCTGCAGAAACCTACTTTGATCCCCTTAAAACCAGTGTCGGAAAAGTACGAGATACATGGTGAAAAAAGTTATTACTGTCTGATGGAAGGACCGATGGATTTATATGGCAAAACCATTTTGCCCTCCACAACTTTGTTAAAAGGACGTAGGGCCTATATAGTCCGTCCATGTTCTGATGGCCGGACGGTCTTTCAAGTATAACGCATATACTCATATATTGCTCATTCAAAAAGTTTTAACTAACTACGTGTACTAGTAGGTGTAAGTAGAACATCGCCGTATGTGTATAATCACGCCGACACACGCTTTATTTGTTACAAATGTCCTATTCTAAGATATGATCTGCCTTTTCCTTCATATGAAACACGAAAAGAGCCAGCCGTGGTATAACAACGATATACCCATCGCTGTTCCGTTTTAATGACATACTCCCTTGCCTATATTATGACGTCAGGTTATGTGTCACATACAATGGTTGTGACGTAATTTTCATTCATAAATCATTTATTTCAATGGAGGTAATCTCAACAGCCGAATTGTTTCAATAGATCTTTTTTTGTAAATAGATAGTATAATGTACTTTCACAATGTTTATTTCAATTCTTTTATCTAAGTCATGTTACGAAACGATCAACATTTACCCTGGAATATCGTCGAATAATACACGGGTCGTTGACATCTGTTTATGTAATCTAGCAATGTGTATAGCTCCGGTGGCGCAATTGGTTAGCGCGCCGTCCTTATAGACATAACCTGTCACCTAATTTCACAGGTCGTGGCATCGATCGAGGTAAGCGGAGGTTGTGAGTTCGAATCTCACCCGGAGCTTATAATTTTATCCTCTCTGTACACGTGTAGTATATTACTATTGATTACACGATAATTCATAACGCTTGTATTGGTTTCATTATTATTTTACTACGTTTCTTTGAATAAAAACAAACATATTGTTGGCATGTGACGGCACACCATAGCGTTTACTGTACCAATTTTTACACACAAAAAATCCATTGACTAAAAAAATTAATTCCATCTATCCTCAGTCAGACTAGTAAAACTGTTAGCAAACTGTTTTATTTAACTTTGAGTCGCAGCGTTTGATCCAGTGATCTCAACTCACGTGATGCTAGCTTTAATTTGTTCGAACGAAAAAACATTGAGTGGGAAAGAATTACTATTGCAAGGGAACGAAAAACATTTGTGTGGGAACGAATTATTATTGTGTGAGAACGAATTACTTTTTGTGGGAACGAAATACTATTGCATGGGAATGAATTACTTTTGTGTGGGAACGAAATACTATTGCATGGGAACGAATTACTTTTGTGTGGGAACAAATTACTTTTTTGTGGGAACGAAATACTTTTGCGTGGGAACGAATTACTTTTGTGTGGGAACAAATTACTTTTTTTGTGGGAACGAAATACTATTGCATGGGAACGAATTACTTTTGTGTGGGAACAAATTACTTTTTTGTGGGAACGAAATACTATTGCATGGGAACGACTTACTTTTGTGTGGGAACAAATTACTTTTTTGTGGGAACAAAATACTTTTGCGTGAGAACGAATTACTTTTGCATGGGCACGAAGTATATGTATGGGAATGAAATACTATTACCTGCGAACGAGCAAATATTGCTTGGGAATGGATACTATTGTATTTGAACGAATTGCTATTGCTTGGGAACGAATTACTATTGTGTGGGAACGAATTACTTTTTGTGGAAACGAAATACTATTGCGTGGGATCGCAATATCATTACGTGAGAACTAATTACTTTTTCGTGGGAGCGACATACTTTTAAGTGGGAACGGATAACTTTTGCGTGGGAAGGTGTCATTGCGTGAGAACAAATTACTTTTGCGATTGAACGAATTATTATTGCATGGAAACTAATGGTATATACTATTAATTTAAATTTCAATTTATTGCGTGGGGACGAAAAACATTTGCAGTGAATGAAATATCATCGCGTGGGAACGAATTACCGTTGGCATTGCGTGGGAACGAAATGCTTTTGCGTGGGAACGAATTACTATTGCGTGCGAACGAAATACTCTTGCTTGGGAATGCAAGTTTATATTTATTTCAATGTCCCTTCGCGGGCGCCGTACTTTTCTGGAATGTTAAATCTGCTGGTAATAATAACCCCGACTTTGGAGGGGCACGAGATATAATGACCACTGCGTTGGTACAGTCAGTTTCCAAAAGTTAAATTTTAATCGATTTCAAATAGCGTCTTAGATCATGTTTACGGATTATTATTTGTTCAAATACATTTTAAAATTGGTATGTGAAATCTGCTGGTAAGAATAATCCCGACTTTGGAGGGGCACGAGATATAATGATCACTGCATTGGTACAGTCAGTTTCCAAAAGTTAAATTCTAATCGATTTCAAATCGCGTCTTAGATCATGTTTACGGGGTTTTTTTTCTTTCAAATACATTATAAACAGTATCTGCGTGTTAAGTGACTTATCTTACTAAGTTAACTGTTATTAAGATCATAGTAAAAATCAATGAACAAAAGTTGTCACGATGAAATGAATGAATGAATGAATCGGAATGAATGAAAAAAGATCAGGCTGACCAATTGACGGATTTATCCGTTTTGGGCCGATTTGTACCATCAAAGAGGATAAACGGACGGATAAAATGAATAGGTCCCATGAGGCGGATTCCCCCCCCCCCCCCCCCATTTTGACGGTTTTTTTTTATTTAAAAAAAAACATATAATATATATATATATGGTTTTTTATATATAAAATATATATTCTACTGATTTCATCCACAAGTTCAGTAACTGTTACCACGGAAATTTACAATTATTAAGTTTGTTTATTAACAAAATTCCACGCCAATAAAATGGAATTCTTTTTTATAATTATTATTATTATTTATTTATTAAGAAAAACTACATTATTATAATTTGACAGTGGAAATTTCGCTTAAACTATTTGAAAAATAATTGTTTTTAAGAAGTTTGTGAAAAGAAAAGGTTGAGCTTACAAAAAAGTTTAACATTTTTTACTACAAAATTAGAGTTTTTGCAGAAACCCGTTTTATGCAAAATATAATAATATGGAAGACTTTCGAAATTGTCTTGAAGTTGTCGTTAGTGTTACTGAGTACTCTAGAGTACGTACTCTACCCACACGCCGTGTGTGTAAATTCACGAGAAAATCAAACATTCCATTGAAATGACGGGTAAAATAATCAATTGCGGAAGGATATTGAAGAAAAACAAAATAACAAATTATTTTTGTAGAAATAGTCATCAATTTTGTTACAATTGATTTAAATTAAATAATCAATAGCGAAATGTTATTTCAACTAGTTTTATTCCAATTGAATCAAGTTTAGACCCATCATATTATTATTTTAGGAATTTATTTTACACATCGGACGAATAATTTCTGCTGTGTGATTAGGCAGTCCAGCAGGTGCCCGGCGAAATACGCATGCGTGATTACCAAACGCCATCTTGGAATTTGAAAAGTTATCAGCAAAGAAACGGTTGTGCATGAAAAGAACAAAAAAGATACACTTGTTCTGATTCAAAACTTTCGAAATTGGCCTCTTATTCATGAGGCGGTGTTTTCGGTAAGTTTGTTAGATAAGAATAATGTTTGTAATTATACACGGGGCAACGTGTACCGAATATTTTTATTCCCAAAGGTCTTTGTTGTGAAAAGAGGTTAGACATGTTTACTTTCCAACTGCGGCAGATTTTTTGGTGATGCCACTTAATTCCACAAAATTATAGTTACTTTTATGAACGTACTCCGTATGTGTATCCCGGCCATGCTGCAGCCGGTAAATAGTCCACTTTGGTTTGCATATTCCATAGTAATTTTTGCAGGAAGCGTTCAAGAATATGTTGCTCTTCCCTTGTGCATGTGAAACTTGCATGTTGTGTCTAGTGTCCACTTTTCTGAGTGATACAAAACTATTGAGCAGTAGAGTTGTACTCAAAAAGTGTGAATGGTACACTAAATTTGGAAATATAGATGCAAGTAAGGACCATGTTTGGTATAAATACACACAGTATGGTTTAACAATTCTGTTTGGACCACATGGGCTGGTAGTGACTTCTAAAATCAAATTGATTGTATGCATTTTCAGACTGAGACTATTATCCCATATGGGAGATTTTTAAGGGTTTGAATAGTTAACTTTTAAGCAAAAATTAAATGTTCAAAGTCAACATTTTGAACAAAATTTTGAATTTTTATCAAACCCGAAAGTTGACCACTGTGGTAGCTCAGTTAGTAGAATGCTCGAAGTGGAAGGCTGTGGGTTAGAACCCTGACCGGGGTCTGATTAAAGACTTGAAAGAGAGTAATGACTGTTTGTTCGCCAAGCACTCTGTATAATGAAATGAAAGTCACAGTAATTCTGATGGGAACTTAAAATAAAGGAAGTTCCATGTCATGGTGGGAGTGCCGCAATAAAGAATCCTGTTGACTAAAGCCATCAGCGCAACACACAAAGTTTTTGCAACTTCGTCTATAGCTGGTGACGACTCAAAATCATTGAAATATTCTTGACTGGGACATTAAACACCATTACTTAACTCAAATTCAAAAATTTGTTGGGTTTTAACTTTTATAAGGAAATACAATTTTTGGAACCACACAGCCACTTGCCAGATCTGAAATTTAATAACAATTATTTTGATATTGTGCCTAGAGTGGATAAAATGCACATGTTAGTTTGGCTACTAAAAATAGGCAAATCCAGAAATTTTGTTCATGACCCATCACCCAACCTGACAAATAGTCTCACCATCAATAATATCCTAAAAGCGCTTGAACCAAAGCAGGTGACTTTATAGTTTAAAGCGCATAACTGACCGTGATCTAATTTTGCTTTAATGGCAGCCAAACAGCAAAAATCACTTTTTGATTTGGGTTTTGTTACGACTTTTACTTCCTCTGAATGATCAAGTTTGATCGTCTTCTCATCGCTCTGCCTCGAAAGTTGCCCCATGGTGGGACCAATCCGAGGATCTCATTAACCATTCAATCGGTAGTAGCGACGGGGGTGTGATAAGAAAGAATATTTATAAGGTTTGGCCATCAAGAATTTTACCTGGCGACAAAAATCTTGAAATGGCTACTGAAATTTTTGAATTGTTAGCCATGTGGCTACCAGTTTTCGAAACCTGCTTGGAGCACTGTACCATTTACCAATATGATACACATGGTCCATCACAACAGGTTACATGATACATGAATTTTACCTGTAAATAATATCTCAACTATTTATACATCATTTCAGAATTGGCATGAGACTGTGAGGATTTCAAATATTATTGCATGTTTTGAATTTATTTTATATTTAAAAAAAAAATATTTTTAAAGGGTCTTAATGTTAAAATCTGGTCTCATTAGACTTTGTTCAGCATAATTTGGTAGTGAAAATGATGTTTAAGTTAATATTACGATTTTTGTCTCTCGGGGTGGTCTAAATACTGAATGGTACATGTAGGTATATATTGCATTTATTATCCTCTTCCCCAATGAATCATCTTCAGTGCTTCAGATTGTCGGTGCGCCCACGCCAATCCCGCATTATTTAAAAAAATGGCGCATAACATTTGCTTCTAATGGGTCCACGTGGCGCATGGTTTTTCTTAGCCAAATTAATCATTAATAGTTTCTTCCCAAAACTACATATTCGATTACATGGGGTTTTCCGATTTGACTTTCTGTTTTCGTTTTCTATCAGAAAATCTCTAGCTTCTTTTTTTATCTCATAATCAGCATATAGACAGGACTCCCTTCTCTTCGCTCTATGCGTCAGTTATTAATATTCAAAGGGGGAGAACTTGTAATAAAACTTGTTATGACCTCGGACGTTGTCATTCATTTAATACACTAGCGGCAACCATGCAGAGATGCAGACAACTCTATTCACATTTTTTAAAACAACACAAAGCGCAGAGAAGTAGATGTACATAAAATGAATCATCGAGGTGAAAGAGTTTAAAATATATCGTAAAGGTTAACAAAATATAAATTAGCAGATGACAAGATCGCGTTTGGTGCATTATATGAAGATGTCAAGTGCCGACTTTCACTTTCAGTCACGTGGTCGTGGCATAACATTTAATTATGTGTCAAAACATGACCCACTATAACAAAAAATGACCCCTTGTTATTGGACATGATGGGCCCTTGTGGCCCACTATCTGTAAAAACAATCTGAAGCACTGCATCTTGTCCCATACTTTCCTACCATTACGATTATGGCGTAATTTGTACAATTTTGAAGTTAAAATTATGACCTTACAATTGCCAGTTAAAAAACTCAAGACTAAATATAAACAGAAAATCTGTCTAGCAAAGAGTCATGTGTAAATACTGTCCCAAGTGTGCAAAACGGGAATCCAGTAATGTCAGTATTGTACCTTTGTTTATAAAAAGCTTCTTGACCTAGTGTGCATGAATGTGACATAATAATGAGATGAAAAATTCAAACCTGAGTTTTATCAGAATATCCATGTTTTGCCAAGTCAAATACAGGAATCCTTACGACTGATTTTGTAAAACTTGCGGTGAAATTTATCCAAACTTACTCTTAGTCTCAAGAAATGGTATGAAAGTATGCTGTCCATCAAAAACTTTCATACATCTTAATTACCGTAATCCTTCTATGTATTCGGACGAATTTTAATAATTTCATTTTCAAGTGTCCGGGAATTTAGAGGAAATATGAAAATTATACACTTGGAAAAATGGGGGTGTCCGAATATTTAGAGTTGTCCGATATTTAGGAGCCGATATGTCTCGCTGCCCTCCCAGTAATGCAAGACTATCAACGATACGCACATGAATATCATCTATAATATCAATTTTCAAATAAAGTTCATGTTGAAATTACCTTTTGTGTTGTTTATTTCACAAAAAAGTCGTTTTTATTCGCGAATGATCTTGATCATTCTCGAATTTAGCTGTTACATGCAGATTTCTCAACCCGAATATTCTTCCGTTACAGATAATCAACTCTCTCTCGTATGTAGGTTCAAAGTTGAAATAAAGGTAGATAACTCAAATTTTGAATGCGGGTTATGGACGTTTCGCCCCAATATTAATATTTTCCGCCCCAACTATATTCTCCGCTTTATCATACCTGCCAACCCTCCCGATCAGGGATTGAGATTAACGGGCGCCCAGTTTTTCGCTCTGGGCGATAAATGTATCATACACAGGTCGCCCAGGGCTGCCAGGTGGCGATTAGACTTTTCAGTTCGGTGTATTTGACATTCCGATCCGTTTACCGATTTCCTGTTTATATTTCTGACTGGCGACAATAATAGTAAAATTGAAAAATGGGTATCATATAGTTAACAAGTGTAAATGGACCGGTGTTCCGACCGGAATTCAAATACGGTGCCATTTCGTTTCCTTTTCTGATATTTATGTATAAAATGATACTTCCGGCTTTCTGCCATGTGGAAATTTTTAGGAGCATCGACTCCAAAGGCTAAACAAGGACCTGCGGAAAAAACGAAAGTACTATCAAGAGTATGATAAGTCCAAACGCATCGGAGCATATAAAAAGCCATGGGAAGATGGCAGGCCTTGGTTGTATGATACGCAGGACGGAATGAAGTGTGCCGATTGTGTAGAGTTCGACAGGAAAAAAATCTGTATTTACCGAGGGTTGCACTAGTTATAAACTTGACAGTGTAAATAAACATGACATTTCTGAATCTCACAAACAGGCCCAAGCCTTTAGTAATGCAAAACAAGTTCCTGCTAATAAATCAAAATCTGCCAAAATTATACAGTCATTGACATTGGCAGTACCTATAGATCAACATTTTCTGCAAAACCATTCGTCAATGTAATTGCAGATGTTGAATATCGAAAAGTAAAGCAAGGGATAGAATAATCCAAATGTATATGCCTGATATATTCAGATCAACCATCACTCTTGACAGTTCATTGTATGGCTCATCGAAAAGTTAAGCTCAATCCCTGCTGATGTTAGGAGTCTCCCCATATTAAGACAAAAATTTTGGAATTTTGTGCTATCATACTGTTTTTCCCGTTTTTCAAAGCATTCCGTGAAGTCATCCTTAAAAAATTATAAATTGATTAGAGTGAAATCTGGGATAGCTATCACTTTGTAGAGTGGTCATCTGTCAACTACATTTTTATCATGTACAGAACCTTTGTAGAGGGGTCACCTGTCAAACCCAGTCAGCGGGGATCCTAACGGCCACCTGATTGAAAAAATTGTTGTTTACAAGATTTACTAAAATTATGCTGGTCTCGGGAATAAAAAGTCTTCCAAAAATTATCGAATTCTTAAAACACAACTCTGGTGATATAAATAATAATAAAATAATAGTTAATTTTTCAAATTATTAATTTATTTAAAAAATATCCTCAATTATGACATGAAAGATATCAGAAGCTTATTAGCTCACCTGAGCCAAAGGCTCAGATGAACAATTGTCATCTATCTTCATCCGTCTTGTATAAACTTTTTAGCTCACCTGAGCCAAAGGCTCAGATGTGCAATTGCCATCTATCTTCGTCCGATGTGCGTCATGTATAAACTTTTCACATTTTTTATCAATTCCTCCAAAACTACAGAGCCAAATTGGATGATATTTGACAGTAATGGTCAAGTAAGGGGTTTTCAGATTTGCACAAATGCAAGGATTATGTCCCCTTGGGGCCCCATAAAGGGGAAATTTGTGAAAATCTTTAAAAATCATCTGCTCTGAACCTACAAGAGATATAACTTAGATATTTCATGTAAAACACTATGGGCACCTAGTTTTAGATTTGCACATATTGTAGCTTTAGGGGCCAAAATGAGATAATGGCAAGGTACTTGAGGGGGAAATTGCAAAATTAATGTAATTGTCAATATATTTGAAAACTATAAGCTTTTTGTATGGGCATCATCATCATGTGTATTGGAATACTGTAGGCATTTGCACAACGGTCATTTTGATATATGAATAGAGGTCATAAGTTCAAAGGTCAAGGTCATAGATGTAAAGGAATACTGAAATGGTTAATTATCTCAAAAACTTTGAACTCTTTGTGTAGGCATGTATATTAGAATATTGTAGGCATTTGCCTTACGGTCATTTCCATATATGAACGAAGGTCATAGGTTCAAAGGTCAAGGTCATAGATGCAAACAAATACTGAAATGGTGAATTATCTCAAAAATGATAAACTTTCTCTATAGGCATGTATATCAGAATGTTATAGGCATTTACACAATGTTCATTTTGATATATGAATGTAGGTCATAGGTCTAATGGTCAAGGTTATAGATGCAAATGAATACTGAAATGATTAATTGTCTTAAAAACTATAAACTTTTTGTATAGGCATATATGTTAAAATATTGTAGGTATTGGCCTAACGATCATTTTGATATATGAATGAAGGACATGAGTTTAAAAGTCAAGGTCACTGATGCAAACAAATACTGACATGGTTAATTATCTCAAAAACTATAAACTTTTTGTATAGGCTTCTAAATTGTAGGTATTGACCTAATATTCATTGCGATATTTAGATTAAGGTCATGGGTTCAAATTTTTCTTTACCTTTTTAGTTGTTTATAAACAATATATTGTAGCTAGATTTCAGATATATTATATGTAGCACTCTTATGACTAGTTATGTTATAATACATTTGCAAAAAATCCTTACATATAATTGGCCCTTACTGCTGAAAATTTATTTGGACATTCTCTTTAATTAATGTCAATGACCATTGAACCTCTGCATGAGATATGTACTCAGCTGCATGTGAGCATTAAGGCTCATGGACCTCTTGTTTAATATTAGGGTCTCCATGACGATGGAAGTAACTTTGACCATCCTTGATGGTTCCATACATGCATTTATTCGGATTGAACTATTTCCTACATGAATCCTTAATATTGGTCCAATGTGTGAATATTAAAACAGCCCCATGCTCATAGTCTGCACATTGCACACTACATGAACCCGCTATGTTGTGTTGGGAGCAATGCAAGGTGAACATAACAACCTCCTTTCAGTTACCTGACAACTTCATATACCTGACACTACATTGATGGAGACACTGAACTCCCTGTCTTTCTAATCTTTCGCGAATTTTAGTACTTTCAGTACTTTGATTTGAAGTGTTTGTTGACCAATAATCATGATCCAATGTGTAATACACATCGAAGGACGCCATTTTTTGTTAGCAAATCGCGTGGTTTTTGTCAGTAGTTCCCACCATTTGAGGTTCACCGTTACCCCACTTCGTCTTCTGTCACTGTCTACGGTCAAAATTTTTATAATTAATAATAGTCAAGAATATTTTTCAGTCAAGAAATTCCACATTTTGTACAATTAAGAACCAGGACATGTATGAATGGGGTTCGCCGTGATTAATATAGCTTTTCTTTAAAAATCGATGTTACCACTCACAGAACAAAATAGTTTACAAATACATTGTTTTAACTCACATTTCAAACAATTTTAATCTTAGGAAACACAATAAATACATCGTAATGTCCATCTTCCCGTTTTTAGACAAATGAAAGTATCAGAGGATCGGGAATTCCCATAGTTGACATGCATTGAATCAGAAGGGATTCCACAAGTTTCTCATCCAATGAAATTCATTGATAACGTCACTACCTGAAAAAATGTCTTTGATGTTGGATTTGTGTGTCGACAGCACTTCTAGTCTCGTACTATGTTTCTTAGCCACGATTTTTAATTTCAATCAACTTTCACTTTCAAAGAATATTAAAACACTTAATACAGGTATGGCTATATTCAGCTTACTTTAAAAACGTAAATACATCGTAAAATACTTGTCCTCAAAGTTACAATCATGACTCCACGCAAATACACAACGCAACAAACACATAAAAATAACAATTATAATTATTGTAAATTAACAACAAAACAACAACATTTCTTCTTGTTTTTATTCAATATTATCTATAAGCAACATGTATTGCTTATTTCGGGTGAATTCCAGCAAAATCATGTCCGGATTTAGAGACAAAAAAATGCCGTCCGAAATTAGAGGAAATTCGAAAATTATTGAAATTAAAAAATTGGGGTGTCTGAAAACATAGAGGGGCCGAATACATAGAAGGATTACGGTATATCTTTATGTGCAGATTTTGTTAAAATTTTAAATATAGAAATATGTAGACTGACATCTTATCCATTAGACCACCGCAGCCCTGCTGTTTTTCTTTTGTTAGAAGGTGAAGGTTCTGCATATAATGGAGAGGTTTATGTTTGCCTTTGCTACAACCGATTTTGAAACTTTGAATTTTGTCAATTTTTATGCCTAGTTAATTTTCTTCATTAGTTTTATCAGTTTAACCACTTTTGTGGGGCATAATAATTTGAATGTTGCTACCTTGCGTTTGCTTTTAACTTGGCTGGAGAGGTCCTCTTCACTATGAAATAGTGTGTCCTGTTAAAGAATGTGAATGGAATATATGTAATCTTTATGAATTCTCGTACATGTAATGGATCTGTAGAAGTATGGACATCGTGAATGAAATTGAAGAATCTATAAACCTTGCAGGACTTATCAGAATAACTGTACAGTCTTGTGTGCTAATGTCATTATGGAACCAAATAAAAAAGTAGTCAGTCCAAGTTTTACAGACATAGCAGCTCTCCTACAAGTCCATTACCAGCAGTGGGTGTATAAAATCCTTTGAAAACAATACAAACCCCTGCCCAACCCCCAGGTACTTGGATCTAACTCTGGATCAGAACTTGATCAATATTTGTTTAGTATTAGCAAATTATTTAACGTACATGCAAATTGTCCAAATTCTTGGAATGGTTTAAACAAATGAGAATTGAATTATTTAACAATACTCTTGGTTTACTTAAAAGTCCAGTTGTTTTGTCCAATTACAGGTTGTTGCATTGTCAAAGTGATACAACTTCTTGCAATGCCTACCTAACAGCGTTTCAGACACCAAAAACATATTCACAACTGTGCTGTAGATCAGCTTTTCATGTTTTGTGACTGTAGCTGTAACTTGTGTTGGCATGGAAGGTGTTTGAGAGTTAAAATTGCATCCAATATGTCCATTCCAAAATCCAAGATTACCGATGTTAGTTAATATAATTATCAGAAACCTATAAATATTCATTGCAGCTATATTTTTCCCCCAGCCACTAGTGATGAGGGGTATACTATAGTAATAATACTAATCCTGATGTGAGTTTTTGTGTGTGCATGTTTCTGTACCTTTGAAAGAAAACTGCATCTGAATGAGCTGAAACTTGGTCAGTAAAAATATTGTGGCGTTGTTTTATGTTGAAATTTTAATCATGGAAATTAGAACTCTAGGTAATAATCCAGTGTAACAAGTTATCCTGTAAAACTTTTCGTTTGCAAAATATTTACGCAATGTGCAAAAACAGGCCTCTTGTTGAATTTTTAATGTCACTTAGCACTGTGCCTAAATAAAAATTAAAAAATGCTAAATTCTGAGCAATTTCAGATTTTCTACCATCAATTTTAGATGCCTCTCTTGAGCGGCAGGTTTAGAAATGCTTTCACCTGCAACTGATTCATTGTCAAGTCTTTGAGATAGCCTTCTCTATTTTTGACTTTACTTTAACCTTGTCTGGTTTTAGAAAGTCAAATAGCACACAGTTAGTATAAATTTTAGGGCTGTCACGGTTAGAAACAGTATTTGGGTAACCAAAATTCATTAATCAAACTGTAACTGGATTACCAATAAGTATGTACTGTACAAGCATACTTGAAGTGATATCTGCGAGTCAAAGTCAAATTATTAATGTTTTTCGAATGTTTGCTCCCAAGTCATACAAAATACCTACAATACATTTTAAAACAATGGGTTACTTGCAGTTTCTGTATTGCTAGTTTCACTGTAAGTCTGTTACGATATCGGTACCTATGAATTCAGAAATGTTGCATGCACAGGCACTTAATGTGTTATACTATGATACTATTATAAATAGTATATTATCGGTACTTAAAGTGCAAGATTTTTTATTTGATTCGAAATAGTACTAGTAGTTTCTCAGCACATGTTATAGTTTTTTAAACTACATGAATGTATTAACCGGAGGCCCTTTGCATTTGATGTGCCATGTGTACGTTTTGAGCTACATGTATGCTGGATTTGTTACAGCATTCATTGAAGGACTATGCTATTTTCACACTATCGCAAATACATGTACTGACAATTTGCCTAATAAAGACTACATGCTTTGTTGTCTTGAGTTGCTCTTAACCGGTTTGTAATTTTTGTACGGCGTTTCATGATAGTGAACACGTACTTTTGCTATCGCTTTCTTCCTATATCGGGCTTCTTTGCTATGAAATTATAAGATATGGGTACACATGGAAATAGTGCGCCTGGTAAATGAGCGTGAAAGAAATATATCTGTTTTATCGTGAGATTTGTATTCTGAGACGGGTAATGCATTTGGTTACATATGCACATTTGGAATAAATTTTCGGAATACATTTCGGAATCTAGCAAAATATTGCGACGGGATGCATCCAATAATTTCTGCAATTTGGCGAACTGATCTCGTGTTTACAATAAAAAGTAGTCCAAAAAGTTTGCGTCCTACGATGTAAAATCATAACTTTTTATGAAATAAACAGCAATGGCATGTTGATTTAATTAATTCTTCATGAAATCTACGTTAATTTGAATTTATTTTGAAGGGTATGATAACTTATTTTGATGTTGAGGCAATTGTGTCATATTTTAAAACTGTTTATCGGTTAGATTTCACTTTCGTGAAAGGGAGATAATTCGTACAGTGTTGTGTGCAAATGACCACATGTGGATTTTAAATACTTCACCATTAACATGAAACGGGAATCTTGTGAGTGATAATCAGCAGTTTATTAAAACCCAGATTTAACAGCAAATGATCCAGTTACATACTACCGCTAGAATGTACCCCCACATAGCGACGGTAAGGTCTGCAAAACTCTACTTACTATCTGAAATGACAAAACGATCGGGTACAACTTTATTAAATTTTAATTACTGATTGTCTTTTTCATATAATTATGAAATTATTATTTTCTACCATTTAATTTAGCAAAACATGGTTTGGTACATTGTTTCTTTTTCCAAAAAACATCCGTCGGACTATGCATAGATCGAACCCCCCCTCGGTTATATTCTGTCTTGCCACAACACCATTTTCCCAACTATGCCGTACAACAGCACGGCAGTGCTATGTTTTAATTTGGTTACATGGTGTAACCTACCCAGACATTGGCTACCTGGGTAATGCTGACATCCCTAATACTTTCCTTGGACATGCTTATCTATCAGACATTCCATTTTACTTAGAACATCACTTACATTTCACCTAACACTGAGTGAACAGCTGTACACATGTTACAATGATGCATATGCAAATTTGCAAAGTAAGGTGCGACAGAAAAACTTGCAATAATCTTATCTGATAAATCTAACTCAGCACTGTGACAAGGATGACACCACCTTATTAAACATGGTACATTATCTGTATATTAAATTTATGTAACACCTGTTCTGTAAAACTTTTAGTTAGCATATTTTTGAAAAAAATGTATGCCCAGTTCTTTTAGGTGTCAGAACCACCCCACTTACTATGTTTCCACAATTTGAAAATTATTAGTAGCCAAATTTCCAAGATTTGTGAAAATATAGTACTTTTTAAAGTAATTTTTCACAAATTTGTTAAAATATGTTACTTTTTGAAAGAATTTCACAAAAATTAGTAGCCAATGGCGATTTTGGCTACCAGGAATGGAAACATAGCACTTATTTTACAAACACTTAAAAATATTGGTACCTCTTGTCTAGGGTTTTCATGTCCAGCCCCTAGTGCTTCTAGTAATGTTGTTTCAAATATGCACAATTTTGACTGTCTCAAGGTTCAGAGAAAAATCTAAAACTTTATTATTTATTATTTTCCATTGTATTTAAATATACAAAAATGTACATTTGTATTACATACCTGTATTATATAAAGTCTTAAAAATTAAAAAAAATATATAACCCTTTCTGTGCCTCTATCTCTGACAAGTGACAAGCCTGTTGAGTTTTAAAATACTTCTTTAACTATTTTTTCTTAAAAGTTAAACAGACTTCTAAAACCCTGCTCTGTACCTCTTATCTCAAGTGACAGGCTTATGGGGTCAAGTGTCTGAACTGACACATGTCAGGCTGGTAGAGATCAGGGGACTACTTTTAAGATGTGTAATGGCTTGTGATTATTAAGAGAGTTTGTGTGTATTGTTATAGTAAGGTAGATCATACCTTGACAAGACATGGGGGATGGTTTTACTTAGCTGGGCTTAGTCATGCCACAGTTAAGACACTTCACTCTGAATGAAAAATTTATTTGCATATTTAAACAAGGACATAATTTTCTAAGGTGACATTTTTATATGGGATATGACATTGAAAAGTTGTAAAGTTTAGTGAGGTAAAAAATTAAAATTGATTTTTTTCTAATGTTTACAATGTGCTACTACTGGTTTTGATATTTGGTGGATTTATTTATTAGTGGTGATTTGTGGATGTTTTGTGATATAGTTTTGTTATTCATTGGATGTAGTACTTAGTGACTAGAAGAAGCATTGACTGTGATTTTTTGGATAATAGTGCAATATTTAAACATGTGATAAAGAAAATAGAAATTGTTTATTATTTATTTTTTTTATTTTCGTAAAGTTTGGAATTGATACAGGTATGTAATATAATAATCATTTAGTTTCTCTCTGTATTACAGTATAGCAATAACTTAATTTTTGAAAAACAAAATTTAACATCTTATTTTTTGTTACATTAACTTACAGCATTCATTATGAGTTTGCAATACACAAACAGGTCATAGTGACATGGCCGTTGTTGGAAATTGATTTTGGAATTCTGATTGTTGTTTGTTTATCTTGTGTATACCCCTGTCTGGTGAACTATAGGTTTTACTGGAATACTGCATTTTTAAATGAATAAGAGATTCTTCAATTAAAACTATACTTAACTAAACTAAATTTTGATATGTAAGTAATGTGTAAATATTGTCAATAAATTACTAATTAATTAATTTATGTCTTCCTGAATTTTTTTTACCTTAATGGATTTTGGGAGAGATGAAATTCAGGGAGGGGGGGGGGGGGGATGGACTGATCTTTTGTTTTACATGCATCTTATTTTCGAAAAGTTAGAAAATTATCATCCCAAGAATACAAATTGACACCCAACCAAAAGTTCCTCTTAGTCTCTCCTTATTCCACTTTGAAAACGGATATGAAATGTGATAAAGTGATTCATGTGTATATATATGCACTGGAAAAAGTATACAAATTTGTGGTGTGTAAAAATGTGACACATTTTATTGGTTTTCCATCTTTCCTCATAAAACAAATTTGCATAAGTTTACTGCCTACACTTAAATAATATTGACACGTGAACGTATTGACTAATGAAATGTAATGAGAATTTTAAAAAAAAATGGTAGTAAATTTTATTTGTCTAATATTTCTTATCTGTCTGTATGCTGTATTATCACATACCTGTCAAAAATGATAATTATTACTGATAAAAAAAATATCTAGATTAAAATTAGCCCTGCAACCTTTTTAGAGCCCCTGCCAGTGGGCAGAATAGATTTGTTTTGCATTATGACTGCCATATTCTACATAGCAAGTATAATAGGCAAGTTGTAAAAGATCTCAACATGACACTAATTGACGTGTAAAAAAGAGGCCCCACAGAGGTTTAAATCGACTGCCATCGGCTTTTATCTCTTTATTGGGGTTGACCTACAGCTGGCAAAAATCCAGTAGGGTGTTCATGTTTGTAGAGATTAGAAGGTTTAGACACCAGACACAACAGATTTACTTTAAATTTTAGATAGTTTTCAGAATAGTAACAGCTTCTGTTGAAGTGAAGTACTGTATGCCTGTATAAATGACCAAGACAAACCCTTATCTTTTTAAATAACAAGATAGAGTTAGGATTTTGATCAGAAGAAATATTTTATATAGGTCTCTTTCTGTCAACATGCTATCCTGGTAGAAAGAGGGTGTGGCAACACTGATCATCACTACTCATGAGGGGAGTTCTGTTTACACAACATAATTATCTCTAGAATCCCTAGAGTAGCCTCATCTTTCTGCATTGCTCTTATGTTAGTGGGTCAGTACATATTTTAAGAGGGATCCCACATGGTACCTCCACATGTTTTTAAAAACTTTTTTTTGAGTAGGTCAAGACATAACATGATATACTGATTAAATATTGACTGACACCTTACTGACAAATTAATATGTAAAATGTCAGGTGTTACCCTGCAGTACACACACAGTAGTAGTAAAATAGATAATAATGTACTGACTAACTTATATAAAGACCTGTCTTGTCTGCTAATGATTCCAAAAAAAAATATATATGAAAAAATGGAATCTTTAATTGAGTTCATGCTTAGTGTGATAATATTTAAATTTTGTTTCTAAATATATGTTAAACACATTGAACTCAATATTAGGTACATTTGAATGACATCTGATTAATTTATTTGATTTTCAATAATAGTATTTGGGTTAGGTACTGGTATGTTATATTTACTGTTACACCTCATCCATCCTGTGTTACTTCAGTTTTAAGAATTCCTGGATCATCAATACTGTACTGTTAGCTAAAAGTTCCTTTTCTATCCGGGGTCATTGAATTCTAGCAAAAAAAAAAATATATACCGTAATCCTTCTATGTATTCGGACGAATTTTAATAATTTCATTTTCAAGTGTCCGGGAATTTAGAGGAAATATGAAAATTATACACTTGGAAAAATGGGGGTGTCCGAATATTTAGAGTTGTCCGATGTTTAGGAGCCGATAATATGTCTCGCTGCCCTCCCGGTAATGCAAGACACTATCAAGGACGATACGCACATGGATATCATCTATAGTATCAATTTTCAAATAAAGTTCATGTTGAAATTACCTTTTGTGTTGTTTATTTCACAAAAAAGTCGTTTTTTGAAGTGTTTGTTGACCAATAATCATGATCCAATGTGTAATACACATCGAAGGACGCCATTTTTTGTAAGCAAATCGCGTGATTTTTGTACGTAGTTCCCACCGTTTGAGGTTCACCGTTACCCCACTTCGTCTTCTGTCACTGTCTACGGTCAAAATTTTTATAATTAATAATGGTCAAGAATATTTTTTTAGTCAAGAAATTCCACATTTTGTACGATTAAGAACCAGGACATGTATGAATGGGGTTCGCCGTGATCAATATAGCTTTTGTTTAAAAATCGATGTTATCACTCACAGAACACAATAGTTTACAAATACATTGTTTTAACTCACGTTTCAAACAATTTTAATCTTAGGAAAAACAATAAATACATCGTAATGTCCATCTTCCCGTTTTTAGACAAATGAAAGTATCAGAGGATCGGGAATTCCCATACTTGACATGCATTGAATCAGAAGGGATTCCACAAGTTTCTCATCCAATGAAATTCATTGATAACGTCACTTCCTGAAAAATGTCTTTGATGTTGGATTTGTGTGCCGACAGAACTTCTGGTCTCGTACGATATTTCTTACCCACGATTTTTAATTTCAATCAACTTTCACTTTCAAAGAATATTAAAACACTTAATACAGGTATGGCTTTATTCAGCTTACATTAAAAACGTAAATACATCGTAAAATACTTGTCCTCAAAGTTACAATCATGACTACATCACGCAAATACACAACGCAACAAACATAAAAATAACAAATTCTAATGTAAATTAACAACAAAACAACAACATTTCTTCTTGTTTTTATTCAATATTAATTATAAGCAATATGTATTGCTTGTTACGGGTGAATTCCGACAAAATCGCGTCCGGATTTAGAGGCAAAAAAATGCCGTCCGAAATTAGAGGAAATTTGAAAATTATTGAAATTTCAAAATTGGGGTGTCCGAAAACATAGAGGGTCCGAATATATAGAAGGATTACGGTATATAAAAAATATTTTTTTACAGAAATGTTTTGGACGACTTTATTCAATTAATTTTAGGCTTTTACAGTCAAAAGTGAAAATTTAAGTAAAACTCTTTCCGCATTCATTCTGTCTTGTCAGTTGGATTATAGGGTGATAGCCTTTTTCTCTGGTTTAAACACCTTGGAATGGTGATACAGTTTGCTGGTAATGCTAGGATACTATTTTCTTTTATTTGAACTCTAGGATTTTTTTGTCTCTGTGGTAATGCAATTGCGATCAAAATCAATTAACTCTTTGGAGAACTGTTTTTTCTGGTGTTTTTGTAGGACTTTGGTTTTTCTGGTGTTATTGAAGGACTTTGGTTTTTCTGGTGTTTTTGGATGACTGGTTTTTCTGGTGTTATTGAAGGACTTTGGTTTTTCTGGTGTTTTTTGGAGGACTTTGGTTTTTCTGGTGTTATTGAAGGACTTTGGTTTTTCTGGTGTTTACAAATCCACACTAATGTAACCACTTTTAGCTTTAACAAAAAAAATCACATTGGCGATGATTGCCCACAATGATGTGGATGCAAATATGCCTGTGTCAATGTTTTACGATATATGCTGCTCATTATGTTAAAAAATATTAGCCGTTATAAACATCCAATATTGTTGAAGTAGGATGTAAAATATTGCAACTGTGAAATAATTTTCATTAAAAAACCCAAGCAAACCTAATTGAATAAGGACATTTAGCCTGGGGCTGTATCTGACAATTATATGGCAATAATAATGTTAGCTATATATTTGTTAGATACCTGTGAAATGTGATTACAGCGTACATTTCTACCATTCTATGGTAATCAATAAACAAAAAGTTAATTATCTGAGTGTAAATTTCATTATTTGATCTGTGTGGTAGATTTGGATTTTTTCTGGGTTATGTACCGGTGTAGTTGTTACTGTATACCGACAGACAGACATTGGAGAAGATATTACATCTAAATGATGATAATTTTTTGCCTTTGCGTGTCCATAAAGTCTAGTTTGTTTCTTTTGAAGGTATAATAATGTTGGCAGTATAAATCATCCTAATGTCTACACAAATTAGCTTTTTATAGCCACTGAAACATGAAATTTATATATATTTTATGTAGTTTTTCATATTTATGTATTTTTGTGTATTTTCAGGATTGAAGAATAGTTGTTCAAAACCATGAGTACATATCAGATGAACCCCGGGGGTGGGGCTGGCACCAGAGCAAGTAAGTATTGTGTGTATATAATTGTATTTTGCAATATTTTCTATTATTCTCTGTCCATGTTTTATTTTTCTATCGAGTTATGTTTTTTTACGCCACAGTCTTTAGTGAATTTCACATTTTAAAAAATGGCTATAGGTGCTTTGTTTTATGTTACAAATTTGAAATGCTGAGATATATAAAGTTGCTTCAATACAAGTTGGTAGTTTATCAGTCTATGCAGGTTACCCAAATTTAGTGTAACTTGCATACTTTTTTTTATATAAACTAAAACATTCAAATAAAGCGATCTGAAGAAGAGAACATGTCAAACTTCTGGTTTTAGTCTTTTTGTTATGAAATATTCAATGCAGGTTCAATAAAAAAAATTGTGGAGGTTTGTTTGATGGCCGAGTTAAATCTGTTAAAGCACCTAGAGTCATAATTATTTCCACCAAAAAGTCTGCTTAGGCAGATCTACCATTGTCATAAATTTGTCAGTTCACATCATTTCTCAAAGATCTTGATAATCTCTGGGAACTCTGTTTTCCTCCACCATCCCAGAACTAGATATTCACTGGGGCATGAAACACAGTTCATTTTATCCTCCACCATCCCAGAACTAAATTAGTCACTGTATAAATGAAATAATCTCAACCTGCATAAAAACCAACTGCTATTTTTCTGTTGTATGGTAATATATTTATGGTACCCTCGCCCTCATTATAAATATATTTACTTCTGGGATTATTAATAGCTGTGTGTACACTAATATCATTAACAGTAGCCAGAAGCTAGGGAGGGAGGAGGACAATTTTAGACTTGTCTGAAACTGTGATTTCCTTCATTAAACACAGACACTTGAACGTGTGTAATACTAGCAGCTGTACATTTATATATAACTTATAAGTCATCTCATGTTACCAAATAGGTTAGCTGCTCTCATGTTTAAAATTAGGTCATGCACACTGATTATGTGAAATTGGGTAAATAAAATACTGGTACTGTAGTTTACTTAACGGGCATGTATTGCTAAAAAAAGTAAATTATAAAATTTAGGCAATTTATGAAAGAAAAAATAGAAATAAAAGGGCTTTGGTCCAAATATAATGGGGTTGTGCAAGGGCTACATGTAGTTGTGGAATAGATGTTAGGTTTTATCAAAGTTTTTACCTCAACACTCCCCATTACAAATATAAAGGGTTAACAAAGAGGTAGCAATTGGGGGTTGGATTGTCATAAAATTTAAATGGGTTTATTTGTACACACAACACACTATTATATTTAAATTCCAATAAAATATTTCCAGCTTTGATTGAATGTTAATTATATATGGTATAACCAAAATGCAATGGCTGGTCATAAAATAACTTAATGAAGATTTGTAAATTCAAATTTTTTACCTGTACACTCCCCCAATTTATTATTCACCTGAAAGGTATTTTGTAATTTGTGTTTTATATTTCCTGAGATTATTAATGGCTATAAATTTTGTTACACACCTGTGGCATGCATGTCGTAACATAATAATAATCTGTTCCGATATTAAAATTTGTATGATTAGTATTCCAAATTTGTGTACAAATTACAAAATTTCAATTAATACTGAATTGATGGAACAATTTATATGTGGAACAATAATGTTCTCTATTATATTAGTTGTTTTTTTTTTCAATAAAAAAAGAAATTTAGTACATTTGCATGTACTTAGCCTGTCTTGTATTGAACAATCAAACCTGTCTTTATGAAAGTCACTTGGTAGAAAAACAGTAGAAAAACGCCATAGTTAATGACCATTATTCCAATACTCATTAAGTATGCGGTTTATTCAAATGTAAATTTGAAGTATGTTTATTTTCCCTTGATGCCTTATATTCTAGTGTCTGGTAAGAACCAGATTCAAGCCCCATTAAAAATGTATTTAATGTATTTATTTTCTTGGCAATTTGGATTCGTAACTTTAACACCATTTTAAAGTTAGGTCCAAGACCCATGGTATTGGAGAAAATCTCCTTTTTGGAAACACTAACGAGGAAATGCTTGGTATATCCAAATGGGGGTGAGGGGGAAGGGGGTGGATTTAGCACTGCTGGTATACTATATTTATGATGTTGGACTGTATGAATGGGATTCAAAATATAAAGGATTGAAGTCCATTAGTCCCCAAAAGATGAATGGCAAAACATTAAAAGAAAATTTTAAGATTTACATCAAAAATGTATAAAAATTTAACAAGAAATAAATTTGAAAATGTCCAGTAAAATTATCTATAATTGACAATAAGAATGGGGATCACTGTATATCCCAAGTAAAAATCCTAGTTCATGATGCCATTTGTATGTAGCTTAATGCATTGTTGTAAGTCCTGTGGTTGGTTACATTTTCATGCTCTGCTTAAAATAAAGGTCCAAATTTATGCTAGTTCACTAGTCTGAGGCTTGTGGCTTTCAATTGGACCTGTGGTATCATATAAATTGTCTTTATGTACTGATATGTTCTTAATGATGACATTGAAATTTCATATTCTGGCCAGTCAGAATTCAAACTGTAGATAAAAAGATTCACTTATTTATGTTATTATTCTTATAATTCTGAAATAAATATATTTTCGTTTTTGTTTAATAGTGAATCCAGCTGGGAACTACTTGGATTTATCTGACATGCCGGTGGAAAACAAACAACAACAGACCATGATGTGGCAACAGAATCAGTATATGGGAGATTCAGGAATCCACTCAGGGGCAACAACTCAGGTATGTACATACAAAGGTCGTAATTATCACATCAAGATATGCCTCTGTTTGTTTATAGCCAAAATGTCCATGATCTGAGCTTCTAATGACAAGAAGTCTGATATCATAGGTATATATGCAAGAGATAAGTACTGCCACAAGATAGCCAGTGACTTCTAACAGGGTTCGTACAAGCCTGGAAAAGTCCTTAAATTTTGATGTTTGCCCTAAATAGACCCTAAAAATGTCTGACCCTAAAAAGCCCCTTGAGTTTATCCTGAAGGCCCTAAAAAAAAACCCTTGAATTTGGCCAGTTGGGTGTCTGTATTTCGACATTAAGTGGTTGCAAATAGACTGATAAAATAAATTAATTAATAAGTTACGTTGAAATAAGCAATTTAAGGTACCTGGCCCTCCTAAATGCCCAACTTCAACCTTATCCACTTCAAGTGTCGTTACTACGGACACATAAGTAATTGTTTTATTGATTTAATTGCCTTTGCACCAATATTTATTTGCTAAAATTTTCTTTCTGATTAGGCCTTGAATTTGCAAAAAAGACCCTAAAAAGTCCTTAAATTTGGAGGCCAAATGTCTGTATGAACCCTATCTGATGTGCAAGAATTTCACTACTGTAACAAGGTGTATAATATACAATTGAAGCATGGTTAACACTAGTAAAAATACCTGAAGAATAATTTCTTTAACTAGCAACATGTACACCTGTGATGTACAAATGTGCTTATATGAATTCAAGCCTGGTACAGTAGCTCAATAAACATTGCATACCAGTATATGCTTTAGTTCAACCTATGCAATGTCATGGCAATCTCTTAAATATGTCGATAATTTTGTTTCTATATGGACATTTAGAAATGAAATTTCAAATTTTATAAACTTGCCACCTACCACCTACATCAACGTAGTTATGTTATGATTTTCATCATTGTCCATTGCTAAACGTGTATTTCACAAGTGTTCGTTTATCCAACTTCGCTAAAAGACAGTAATATAAGTGAAATTATCTCTTGACACATTGGGTGTACAATCAATCTTTGTTGAATAAATTTTCTTTAAAACTGAGCTACAAAACAAATTAAACACTGCTTTTTTAAACCCAAAGTTATGCATATTTTTGAAGTTTAAAATTATTTCTTTTGTCTATCTAGGCTCCATCCATAAGCAGTAAGGATCATCAGTTGGAAAATGAGATGGATCAACCCAATCCTGATAACATGGATGCCACATCCAGGATGATGTTTGACTGGGCAGACCAAAGTTTTGGACAGGGATACACACAAGAACAAGTTGATGGTATGTAACAGAAAAACAAAAACTCTATTTATTGTCTTGTCATAAACAAATGTACAGTCCATGTTCAAATTAAAAAAAAACAAACCACAAAAACTTTGAAAACTGACAAATTTAGTTCACCAGGAAAAGTAATTTGCTGTGTAACCTACACATTCTTCTTTCCTGTAGTTGATACAGGAGAATCTTTACCTTCTGAAGTAGTTTATATGGTATGTTTTGGCCAAATTATGTGTTCCATATGATGTTTAATTATGCAAATACCTTGCATCCCTTTTGTTCTTATACTGTCATGTTATATTGCAACATTATTTATGGGTTTTGAATAGTAATATTTGTTATCAAATCAAGAAAAAGAAACGGAAGTATCAATGACCCCATGACTCCCTTCTAGAATGAACACTATTGCAGTCAATGATTGGTTTTGAAATGTTTAATAATCATCTTAATTTTTGTGTTTTGTAGAAGTTAACCAACAACTTAATCAAACACGATCACAGCGGGTTAGAGCTGCCATGTTTCCAGAGACTTTGGAAGAAGGCATGCAGATACCATCTACACAAGTACATCCTGATCAACCGACAGCAGTACAACGACTTGCAGAACCATCTCAGATGCTGAAACATGCCGTTGTCAATCTGATAAACTATCAGGTAATTGAAACAAATTGAATCATTGTTTATTGTTAAATGAATATTTTATCATTAGTTGACCATATAAAGAAAAAATGGGGGGGAAAAGAATATTCTACTGAAAAAGTGAATTTTTTTTGAAGCATTTTAAAAAAATATTATTTGTTTACTGATAGAGATGCATGATCCAGGTTTGTTAAATTTGGCTACTGCATGTCCATCCATGCATTGCAGACTCTAGAAATGAGGTCACCTTGAAAAGGTTTAAAATTAGTACAATATGAAGCTGAAATGTCATGCAGAATCCAAGGTTAAAAACACTGAACACATTATTGTATGAATGTTAAATACAATTATATATTTCACATGACAAAGTGATGTTAGATGAATACTGTTCTGCAATGTTTTAGATGCCTATAAGAGTTACTGGTACTTTTGTATAGAGATACTGACTTTATTTATTGTGTTGCGTTTCTGTTGCCATGTCAACGTGCTGTAATTATATATGTCAGATTCTATAGGAGTATTTGTAAAATCCAGTTCTGTATTTGTGTTTAAT
The DNA here is from genome assembly GCA_021292105.1 of Anadara kagoshimensis. NCBI lineage: Eukaryota > Metazoa > Mollusca > Bivalvia > Arcoida > Arcidae > Anadara > Anadara kagoshimensis. The sequence goes on along the minus strand of CM037870.1, from coordinate 26,380,316 downwards.
TAGGATGATGCTGATCTTGCCACACGAGCAATTCCAGAACTCACAAAGCTCCTTAATGATGAAGATCAGGTGGTTGTCAGCCAAGCGGCCATGATGGTTCACCAGCTGTCCAAGAAAGAAGCCAGTCGCCATGCTATTATGAATTCCCCACAGATGGTTGCTGCCCTAGTAAGAGCAATGAACAACACAAATGACCTTGAAACCACACGATGTGCTGCTGGTACTTTACACAATCTGTCTCACCATAGACAAGGTCTTCTTGCCATATTTAAATCTGGTGGAATACCTGCATTGGTAAAACTTTTAAGGTAAGCTCTTTTTTATCTGACATGTTCTATTATGATTATAGCTTGATCAAGCGAAATTTACTGTGAAATTAGTTGAAAAATAAATGCAGTTGTGATGATGTTTGGATGTTCTCAGTAGAAAGTAAAGGGAACTAACTGTAAACTTTAATAACAGATGCACTGTACATGTAGTTAAAAGTTGGATATTTCGGTATTCATAGTTTACCTATACTAAATGCATGGCTGTATAGGTATGGGGCATTTGTCATTATTGAATTCTTGATGTTTTACTAGCTCTGATCAAAAGATCACTTTGTCACATTTATCTTTGAGAAACAAGCTATTTTATCATCTGCATTCTAATTTCTGCGGAGTAAAATTTGGCTTTTAAGTGAGAAATGTCTGACATAAAATGAACTTAATTTATAAATGTTGTTTGTTTGTTTTTACAGCTCTCCAATCGAGTCAGTCTTATTTTATGCAATCACAACACTGCACAACCTACTTTTGCATCAAGATGGTTCCAAGATGGCCGTCAGACTGGCTGGAGGTCTACAAAAAATGGTGACACTTTTACAGAGAAATAATGTCAAATTTCTGGCAATAACTACAGACTGTCTACAAATTTTGGCTTACGGAAATCAAGAGAGCAAGGTTAGTTTGTAAACCTTTATGAATATATTTCATTATCATTTTAATAAAATCTGTCTTACAATGGCCAAGGATTGAAAGCCAGGCACATTGTAGTAGCATCCATATCGATTTCTTTATCTTTCCAGCTTGAATATAATTAAGAGTAATTTTTCAAGACAAGGTTAGAAATTTGTCAAAAAAGTTACCAGGTGGTGACTGGACTGTATATTTCTTTAAAAAAATGTATATTACCATGTGGTTTCATCAAACACTAGAGCCAGACCTACCTAAAATGGCAGTCTTGCATAAAATGTATTAGCCACTAGCTGCATTGCTTAAAATTTGCCAGAATAAAAAATTGAGGTGTAACCTAGACTGGTCTTAATTTTAAACCCTGTTGGGTCATTGGTACTTCATCTATTTTTTAAAATCATATTGTAGTTAAGTAGCTGCAAAATATTTTTGTGTAAATGAATGCGTTTTCAAAAAGCCTTAACATCAGACCTGCGGAGAAACCCTTTCAACTTGTAATTTCTTTGAAAATTATGCTATATCAATACTTTAATACCTTTGTATGTTAAATTTACATGTATATGTTGCCTGTTCTCACTTCATTCTATTTTGTAACTTTTACAGCTGATCATATTAGCCAGTGGAGGTCCAGGTGATTTAGTAAGAATCATGAGATCATACACATATGAGAAGTTACTGTGGACAACATCTCGAGTTTTGAAAGTACTTTCTGTTTGTTCCAGTAACAAACCAGCCATTGTTGAAGCAGGTAAGTCATACTGTGTGTAAATATGATGACTGGGAGTATTAAAGGCCAGCTTACGGATCACACTGATTAAGTTCCAATCCCACTTGGGGGGAAGAAAAAGTGTGAAAAAGTTTTAAGCTGGCTTGCTGAAGATTGATGTTACATTTTAACATGCATCATTTATGATGTAAAAAGCTAATTAGAATCTGTTTCAATTAAATGTCAAACCAACCTTAATTGAAGTCCAGTGTTACTGTCTATGGATGTTATCAATATATCATTACATTGTTCTTTTAAACAGGTGGTTGTCAGGCTTTGGCCATGCACCTCGGACATCAGAGCCAGAGATTGGTACAGAATTGTCTGTGGACCTTGAGAAACTTGTCCGATGCTGCCACCAAATGTGACCAAATGGATGGATTACTGCAAATGCTTGTACAACTTCTATCTTCGAATGATCTCAATGTTGTTACCTGTGCCGCTGGTATCCTGTCTAACTTGACTTGCAACAACCAACGCAACAAAGTCATTGTCTGTCAAGTTGGCGGTATTGAAGCTCTCGTCAGAACCATTCTCCAGGCTGGAGACAGAGAAGACATCACAGAACCAGCTGTAAGTATATATGGTTATTACATTGTCTTTCTGAATGTTTTCATGTACATGTAAAGTAATTTTGCTTGCCAAAAATTACTACCAAATAAAGGTAATTTCCCCTGTGGAAAAATGACTGAATTTTCCCAGCTTGATTACTAAAATTCCCAAAACAACAGTGATTCACTAGCAAATTAAATCAGTTGTCCATTAATAAAATGTTGGATATTGTCACAATAATATAAGATCTTTGTATTGAGGATATTAGGTTTTTTCAAGCATGTCTTTATTTAGGTTGCTGTTTGTTAAAACTACAAATTTTCCCAATTTAAAGTTAAAGGCAGTTTTATAAAAATGAAGATTTAAACAATGGACTGAAAAGTATAATAAAAATTAAGGGGAAAGAAACCATTGGAAACTATACTGCTGTTTATATTTTACTAAATAAATAAGAATTTAACTTACAAATTTAATTTTGATATTTTTCAGGTTTGTGCTTTGAGACATCTCACTAGTCGTCATCCAGAATCAGAAATGGCACAAAATGCCGTACGTCTTCACTATGGTTTGCCTGTTCTAGTCAAGCTACTTCATCCACCAAGCCGTTGGCCACTCATCAAAGCTGTTGTCGGGCTCATCAGAAACCTCGCTCTTTGCCCAGCTAATCATGCTCCTCTCAGAGAACACGGCGCTTTGCCCAGAATTGCACATCTTCTCATCAGAGCACATCAAGACACTGAAAGGGTAAGTTTATGAAGTTGTTGAAATAAATATCCTTTGTTTAGACATGTTCATAACAAAATAAATGACTAGAGTAACCTAGGATGTTGATGTACTTGTTTACCAAATTTTATTCACACTTGCCAATTAACTATAGGCCGTCCATGATCTGATGGCAGTGTTTATAAACATGGATGAGTTTTTATAACACATATAGGTGTAAGTGGCATATCACCATATGTGTATAATCAAGCCGGCTCAAGCTTTATTCATTACGATTACCCTAATATTAATATAGACAAGCTGTATACTTTGGCATCAGATCATGGACAATCTATACAGTAATAACAATGGTTTTACATTTCCGAATCAAAGGATCATAAATATTGAAATAAAACTTAATGGGGGGAAACAAATTGTGGTAGTGTTGGGTTTAAGTGTCTATGAATTATTAAAATTCTAGATTTATAATTAAACATTTTTAAATTTTTCAGAGAGCATCCATCAGTTCTAATGGTCAGGGATCTGGATATGTTGATGGCGTGAGAATGGAGGAAATTGTTGAAGGAACTGTAGGAGCACTTCACATCCTTGCTAGAGAAGCACACAACAGAGCTGTCATCAGAGGACTTAACTGTATCCCACTCTTTGTCAGGGTAAGTTTTATAACCATTAAAGCATATTCTTATAACCATTCAAACACGTTCAAGTGATGCAGGTATTGTGGGCGGACATGTCCAAGGGGTACTGTCAATGGCTTTTGAAGTTGTGGGTTCGAACCTTACTCTGGAGTTTGAAATTTTCTGAGATGATTTCCATCTCCTGTCCATTCTAGAGCTGTAAAAAGTTAAGTACTGAATAGTCTTTTGGATAAGACTCAAAACCGAGGTCTCATGTGCCCACTAAAGACACCTCTGTAGATAGAGTTAATAGAAAAAAAATAAGCCACCTGTTGTCACTACAGAGGATGCTTACAATTAAAAGTGATTGCAACAGACTGAGCAAGATAAGAGTAAGAAAAAAAGAATAAGTATTATTTTATCATGATGATGACGTATGGATGTTAAACCAGTCACCTGCAGTGAATTCTCAGTGATGTGTTTAGTTAGGGATGCAAGTATGCTGGGACAGATAGAAAGAATCATTCAATGTTTTATTCAGTTAGAATTCTGTATTTTTAACAGATAATATTTTCATAGACAGATATCTCTCTCCACAGATCCAAGGATTTCATCCAATTTTGCAAAATTGTTATGCACCTTAAATTACAGGTGAAGTTTGGTTTTCAGCACAATCCCATTCTTTTTAGGAAAGTTTTGACACAAATTCCAAAATTTATTTGTAATATTATTTTGTAGCTTTTGTATTCACCTGTTGAAAATATCCAAAGAGTTGCTACCGGTGTTCTCTGTGAACTTGCTGCCGACAAGGAAGGTGCTGAATCCATTGAACAAGAAGGCGCCACTGCTCCACTTACAGAACTCTTGCACTCCAGAAACGAAGGTGTTGGTAAGTATCCAGTGTAGTTACACAACAAAATTTTGGGTTAATGCAACACTTAGTCTGGCAGTATTTGTAAATTTATTAAAAGTCGGATAACAAAAGATTTCAGTTCGATAACAAAATGGGTTAGACCTTGTGAGACTTGAAGCGGGTAATTAATATTATTTTGCCAGTGCAGTCGTAAACAAGGAATAGGTATATTGGACCAAACAGTTAAATCTTACATGGCAAAAAAGAAATAAGAAATGGAAATAATTTGTTATAGTTTAACTGAAAGTACCACAAACAAACAAAAAAGATAATCATACTCATAAAGATATGATAGGTTACATACATGTAAAACTGCTTTTGTTGTATATTATCTCTACTTAAAACTTCTATTTTTATAAATGATAACATACTTTTCTGTTTCCTTATTTCAGCTACCTATGCTGCTGCTGTTTTGTTTAGAATGTCTGAAGACAAACCACAGGATTACAAGAAGAGACTGTCTGTTGAACTAACAAGCTCATTGTTCAGGGGAGATCAACAAAATATGCCATGGGCAGAGGTAAGGATTACTAAGTCCAATATCAAAATTGTAATATTCATGTGCAATTAAGTTATCATATAGAAAATGGTAAAAAATGGCAAGTCCATTAGACTTTTAGAATTTGAATATCAAGGGACCTCAGACCCAGGGTATTTTGAACCCCTGAGCATATTCTTATGCAAGTCCCTTGAGTGAACATCAGAGTTCTCTTCAATGTCTAGTCCTTGGCTGAATATTTAAAGTGTTTGATTGACAAGTGAGCTATGTTGTAATTCAGATGGCACTTGTGGAGGGGGGTCCTATAACTGTCAATTTACTATGATTATGCAGCTTTTACTTTGAGCAGTATACAGGGTAAAAATATAAAATGTGTATATGGCTTGTAAACACCAAGTTGCTTTAGAATTAAATTATCTACCTCAGATTTCTTTTATAGCAGTTAAAATGATTTTTGTGCACATATGGTGTTAAGGACAGGACAAAAACCATAGGATTTCTATGTTTCAAATTTGCATTTAAAGACAATTCAGAATGATAACCAAAAGGAGCTATAAATTTTCAACAGCCTTGGTCACATAAGAGAAAATCATTTATCAGCATGGGTGTCCTGTAACTCATAAAGCAACCTGCATTAACTGATTTTACTCGTTATTTCAGCCACCTGGTTTTGACGATGTTGGTATGTTGCCACCAGACGATTCATACAGGGATCAGATGTATCATCCACCCCATCATGGTAGTCATGGAAGCATGCACAGTGGAAGTCAACATGACATGAACAGAGGTAAGCATTGTATGTCCAATAATAAATATGGAGACAGATAATCCATTTTCTAATCAAGTTTCCTGATTGAGTTGAGGATGGAGTTGAATTAATTCGTAGTGATCATTGAGACTGGTAAATAAGTATTTGAACCAAAAACAACATTAGCTGTATTTGAATAAATGTTTAGGTTAAAGGCATGCACAAAACATTCTTAACTTTATTAAAGAAATAAGTGATATGTTGGATTTTTAACGAGTATTCTTCATATCTTTCAGGTTATGATCCACAAGTTCCCATTGATTCAATGCAAGGATTGGATATTGGCAGTCAACATGGTAGCCAGTACGGACCAATGGATAACCTCCCCGATCTTGGACATCCTCAACAATCGGGTGATTTGAACTTTGAAAATTTGGAATCGAGCTTGCCCCCACAACATGATGGAAACCAGCCAGGCAGCATGTCTTGGTTTGATACAGATCTGTAAACATTTGGAATTATAAAAAAGACGAAAAAACAAGATGGCAGACATTTTATTTCGGGTGAACAGGTGCATCATGGTGAATGTGTGTACAGTGGTTATAGTGTTTTTAGACAATTTTGCATGTTTTTGAAAGAATAAATTATGATATAGATCTGAAAAACAAACTAACTACAATGTGCAAGAAAAAACTACAAAAACTAGAACAACCTGACTGACATTATTTTAAGTCTCATCAGTGTCGACATTCTGTTGTGAATTCAAACTTATTTTTATATTATCATCGAAAATTTAAAAAACCATTTCATTTTATATCTATATATAAATATATGTGTATGTTGTCGTAAAACTGTTTTGAAAACATTTATCATAGACTTTTTATGGACATGTACAAATTTCTATTAATTGTATGATTATTTATGGATAGTTGGACCAGACAATACTGACCTTATTATATTATATACACCATACATATACTTTTAATCTTACAACAGGAGTATTTATACCTAATAATAAAGAGGGGACAATTATAACTGTGCCTTAATGAATTAAACATGCTTAAAGGGCGAAAATATTTTTAAAAATTTTAAAAATTCTTGTGGCAATGTGATAGGAATGACTTTCTTTTCGCCTAAATTTAAATGGGCATAATTTTAAAAACCTTTAGTTGGGGGTGCAAAAGGAAGTTGTTTTGACATCTTCAGTGATAATAAAGGGGTTGTAATTTGAAAATATGGTCTTATGTTTTTCGTTCATACTGAATTCTATAAAACTGTTAATTTTATCGAATTCATTAAATTGAATGGTCAGTATATATACATTTTATCGTTCATTTTGAAAATATTCAGATGGCAGTTCTGACGATATACAGGTCCGACAGACAATATTTGTCGCGTTCATCTTATCATGGTTATGTGTTTATAGTAATATTATTATCAATATAGAATATTACATAAACCTATTATTATTATTACTATTATTATTATTGTGAATATATGTAGAGGACAAAATAAAAATGAAACATATCATGTCATTATTACAGCAAAATTTTGACTCTTTTTTTTGAAAACTGTTTTTAAAAACACATTATTACAATGAATTAGATTTTTATACATATTTTTTAATGATCAACCCACTGCTATCATGTGCCTTATTTTAATCATGTAGATTAGCATACTTTTGTTTAGTTTTAACTTTTCCTTTTCTCTCTATCATTTTACCCTCCTTATATTTTTTTTGTAGATTGATCACCATTTTTGTTCTTATTTTCATACATCGCCATCAACATTTTTGTCATCCATTGTATATGTAAAAAAATAAGTAGTTTTGAACATTTAATAATATGACAAATATAGAACTTATTGTAATTGCATGTCTTATTTAAAATAAAGATGGCAACTTTTTTAATCCTTTTGTTTGTGCTTCTTGAATCATTACAATAATTCAGTTGATAGGACACTTGCTCTGTCAATAGATTGGGGTCAATTTTTCGCAGCTTGATTAATTTAATCAGTGATTAGCACAAATTTAAACACTAATAAAATTAATATATCATTATTTAATTAAAACATTGTGTTTCATTTAGATGAGATTATATTCACTTTTTGTGTTTTCAACCAAAAAAAACCAAAATATTTGATATGATGCAAAAAAGGAAAACAGATTGACTAATCACTGATTAAACTAATCAAGCTTCGAACAACTGGGCCCAGAGACTTGAAAATTTGAAACGACTCTTTCTTTGCCAAACACATGTCACAGAATCGACACAGTAGACATTGCATAAAAAAGAACACGATACTCAGGTTTGAATTTCTGCAACTTCAACTTGTTGGTAAGTGAAATAATCTTGACTGACAAAGTACTATAGCACTTTTTATTCCCCTCCAGTAGCCACTACTGCAAATGAAAAACATGGATGTGGTAATACTCAACACCTGTACGTTTGATAGTCCAGCAAGTACCCTGTGAATCAATTTCTTCCTATATGCAGCATTGTGAAGTATTAAGTTGCAGTTCTTTCGGATGGGAACTTAAAATAAATGAGATCTCATGTGATGGTATGCATGGCACAATAAAGAACCTTGCTGTACAATGCCATGATGTAACCATTGCCCCTGGAAATGTTATTACTACATGCATGATTTGGTATAATGAACTTGGTGGATATAATCCTGTATTGCCATAAGGAAAGGAAATTCAGAAACAATTGCAGAAAGCTTTAGTAATCACATAAAACTTGTGGATACCAGAAAAATGGCTGATGCAACTAAAAATTTGCAAGCAGCCAGGTTGCAATGTAGTTGAGATTTGCCTATGGTTTGGTAAAGTTTCATTTGATAACTTATAATTCTGAGCATATTTGAGCCATATTTATCTGAATGGGAATTCCTGTTATGGTTTTGCAGAGTTATGTCCCTTGATGTAAAACAAATCAAACATTTTAACTATAGGTTATAAGTTTCTATAAAACTGACTCCATTCTAGGCAAACGGCATTGAGCTGTCTGCCTTACCTTTAACTCATATATTTATTATATAGCAGTACATTTATAAATAACACACTGTTTATTTTGTCTAGAGAATGAGGAACACTAAAACAAGAGCTGTTCATGTCTAAACTGCAAAATTATAACACTATAGTCCGTCAGCAATATTGTGGCAAAGTGTTTATAAACATGGAAGAGTTTATATAATGTAGATAGCCAAAGATAGGGAATATTACGGTGGGGGTTGACAAATGAACGCATGAAGGAGTGAATATACGTATACGATATCACGGCATCAATACCTTTTGTGTATAATAAACTCACCCGTGTTCATAAACACTCTGCCACAATATCGCTGACGGACTATACCCATGTATGGTTGGATTACCCTATATGTATATGCCTAATGAAAGGTCAAACGGACAGGTCATTGTTGTTTGCATATAGATGATAATCAGTTCAAATAACATAAAATGTTTTTTGTAAATATACCTCCTATTATATGGACTCCTCAGTGGAAGAGAGGTCTAAAAGAATGTGCTTATGGATAACAGTGCCTCTCATCGCCTTGGATTTAATACTACTTTGACAATTCCTAGTGTGAGAAAGTTAATCAGTTCGTTTGCAGAAGGTGGGTTTTCTCTACCATTCATGGGTTGGTGGCCTCGATATAAGTGAAAGAATCTTGATTTGGGTGTAAAACACTATTTTTTCAGTATCCTAGGCCTCATTGCTGCAGAGTATCTTATGATGGAACTTTGTACATTGTATTATATATATCATCAGACTGTGATGCTTGTTATAGTTTAATCTGAAATCCCTACCAAATTCGTATCTGTACAGCTATGTTGTTTCAGAGGAAATTGAATTTCATACAGACATATACAGACACAAGCATGCCTCTCTTTGTTGCAGTATATGTACTCAGTTGACTGAAGCCAGTTAAGCTTAAAACCACTGCAGTAACTCAGTTGATAGAATGGTCAATCGGTAAGTGACAAGTTATGGGTTCAATCCCTGACCAGGTCTGACCCAAGACTTGAAAGTGGGTAACTGTTCTTTAGCCAAGCACTCTGCATCCCGAAATAAAAGCCACAGTTCTTTCGGATGAGAACTTAAAATAAACAAGGTCTGGCACAATAATGTACCATGCTGTATAATGCCACCAGCACAACACACAGGCAAAATTTTCTACACCTTCACCTATAGCTGGCGACATCTCAATATAAGTAAAATATTTTTGACTGGGGACTTTAAAACACTTTTACTCAACTCCAGTAAAGCTTAAAATAAAAACACAAATTTTCTTGATTTAAGACTTTTATTACAATGTATACATTTTACACATGTTTATTGTCCTTTTAAAAAATATCTTGTATGAATTGGATCCTGAATTAGAAAGTTCATTTAATAAAATATCATGATAATTGTGATAACTTACAAATAAATAATCATAATATTTATAAACAAATATAGATTATTATTAAAAAATATTACAAAAATAAAACAACACAAACATAACAAATTACAATAGAGTGTTCAAGTTATCTGTGGTATTTGAGATATCAAAATTCTACTGTAAAATGCAATATAGTTTTTATTGTCTTGAAGAATAAATTATAATAAATACAATGTATATAGCTAGACTAGATTAGTACTAGTATGTCCATTTAATGTTAAAATACTGGCATATCATTATATTAATGTGGAATATACATGTATATCACTATCCAAGAACTTGCATACCGAGGAAATATGAGATATCGGGTAATTAATGTTTATTGAGATCAAACCTCATCAATAAGGTCTCCGTAATTAGGAGATTGTGGGTTTTAAACCCTGACCAGGTCTGACCAAAGACTTAAAAATAGGTACTGACTGTTCTTTGGCCAAGCACTCGACAAATGAAAGTCACGGTTCTTTCAGATGGGAACTTAATATAAACTAGGTCCCATGGCAAGATAAAAAACCTGCTGTATAATGCCATCAGTGCAACATGCCCATAGACAGCGATGTCTTGATATTAATGAAATATTCTTGACTAGGGACGTTATACAACATTCAACTCAACAATATGGTGATCCGATATATAAATACAAATGTACATAGAATAATCAAGATGTCTCCGACTTTTAGATTAATCACTTTGTTTAGTTAATGTAGTACATTTTGTATTGTAGCAGGTTGTGTGAACAATTATGATGAATATTACTTTTCAATTTGTTTTCCAATAGGCACCATCTGATGACAATACATAGAATTACAAGTAACTTTAGTTTTACCATAAAGTCAAATTTTCAAGACGTTGCTTATTTAATACATTTCATGTTTATCATTACATGTGTATTTTCATTTTAGGCAAACGAGATTGACTTATCTGTTTGACCTCTTATTAGGAATATTCATAAGCATGTACATTGATCCATAAAATACATTGGCAATGTTAGGATTAGCATTTAACACAAAAATAATACATGTTTCTTGTGATGTAGATGAAATGAACACCTGTATTCCCTATACATAAATGTACTGGTCTGTTATAAATAGTTTAATAAAAGGTCAAGCAGACAGGTCAATGTTGTTTGGCTATACAGGTATTATTATTATTACCATTATTATTTTACACTCCATAATTTGGCAAAAATTAATTTATAACTTTAACTCTTGTGTACTTAAAAATGTTTTGTATTGGTAAATTATTTCAATAGGCAGTAATTAAAATTATCAATCATGAATCATACAATATAATCATCATAATGATGATGAAAATAGCAATTTTTGCTATCAATATTGTTATTGCTAAACTAGGATTTATTCTTTCAATTAATTTTAAATAACTATATTATAATAATTCATTAATGATGACTATGCACTGAAACCCAACTGGATACTTTTTTTTAATTCTTTCATTATTGGTCAAAGGGAGGTAATTCAAACCCATTATAATACAGGATTTATGACATATATACATGTCTGTTTGCATTTTTTCTATTCAGTTATTCTGTTCATCTTGTCATAATCAATTATTGAATTTATATTTGACCACTAAAGATTATTATTATATTAAGTACAATAAGAACACTACATGGCATAATTAAACTGATTTGCAAATTTGTCTCTCACTCGTTTGTAGTCAGCTGCGTTTTGTGCCGCAGCAACTCTTCTTACCGATGACTTATTAAATACCCTCTTTTCTATTCTAGTCCTAGCAGTATTTTTCACTTTGGAAATGTCAGTCAAATTTGGATATTTATTCTTCTTTCCCTTTCCTCTGCCTTTCCCCTTCCCCTTTCCCTTACCTTTTCCTTTCCCCTTAGATTTTCCTAACCCTGACCCCAGATCAATACCCAAAGCAGCTTCAATGTCTGCCTGTAATTCCCGATCTTGCCAGTCTGGTTTTTCTTCTACATTCAATTCATTCTGTACCTCCATTTTGATATCTTGGGAATCTGATGGTTTTCCAGACTCGTCCCTAGCAATAATTTTTCCATGGAAAGGACATTTAACTCTGTCCATTCTCTCACAGAGTTTCCCATTCTGTAATGGTGCTCGACATTTCCATTTTACAGGTTCAAACTTTCCGGAGTAAGTAAATGTCCGACTAGTAACTGCTGCAATACAAGATTGGGAGGACTTATTGTTTTCAACATCTTTTGGTATCCAAAATCGATGAAGTGTGTCTGAATTTTCTTTCACTAGAGACGGAGCCTCTATTTTATCGGGATTTTCCCAGTATTCCAAATCTATTCCATATGGCACCACAGGAGCTTTTTCAAGTAATTCCTGTTTTTTCTTATCAATCATGTCACTTTGACATGTATCAGTATGTGTGCTTCCTGTTGACGTGGACGGTTTTGGGTTATCCCAGCATTCAATTTTATCCAGACGATCTTGACCGAGGACTTTGGCTAAATTTGCGGTGATTGTTGTTGGGTCCTGAACATCTTCTTTTTTAATGATACGACTCATACTCATAGTCCATTCTGATGAAGACTTACTTTTTCTTTTACTTTTCGCATCTATGTTATAATCAACCTTGGCACTTGTTGGAACTGTTTCCTCATATCCTTCTTTTTCAGGAACATCCTCAAAATCGTCATCACTATCATCTTGTTTTGAATTTGTATTTTGACTAGCTGGCAAGTTTTCTATAATTTTAAGTTCGTGAAATTTTGACACAATACTTTCTAATTTTGTTTTTAAATCTATGGTCTTTGTCAAAAGTTCTTGTTTAGCTCCAGATTTTGTCAATATTTTCAGCCATTTATTGACACAAGGTTGGAATTTATTTGTTATAAGTCTATAATTGTCTCGCAGTGTTAAGAGTACATCTCTGTTATCGTCAGTTTCCATCAAAGATACAGTATTTGTAGAAAGTTCAATATCTATATTGTATTGCCTAGAACCTAACCCATGATCTTGTACAAACCAATGCTCTTCTGCGTCTTCATCCTCTTCACTTTCACTCTCATGACCTACTTCTTGTTCAACTTCATTGACATTTTCTTCCTTACTCTTAACGCAAGAACCTCTGTGTTTTTCACTTTCATTCGTCACAATTGATTTACTAATTTCGCCCATAGGAGTAATGTCACTTGTATCACCAGTTAAACTTGGAATATTTGTACTTGTATCTGAAGATGCCGTCACTGTTTTACGTTCTTTGGCATGAGTATCCTCTGGTGACAACTCAGAATCGTTTTCCGTATTGATGAAAAAATCATCAGGACGAGGCAAGATGATGTCAAAACAATTGTTCACTTCTTTCAAAATATTTTCCATTTCATCTGAATTTTCTTCCATTTCTGTCAAAACTTTATCAATCCTTGCATTATTGATTTTTTCTATTTTTTCTTTTCTCTGTTGTTCTCTCAATCTCTCTGCTTCATCCTGTGCACGGATATCATCAAAATCGATCTTTTTACACGTTTTTAAGAAATTAACACCTAAAGATAATTTCTTGTAAGCGGTTCCATATTTATCCTGCCACTGTTGAATCGCTCTTAAAGCACTTGTCTTTAAAGTGTCTGCAGCTGCTTTTGGTGGAGGTAAAGGAATTTTATATTCAATACCAACTGCCAGTTCCAGAAATTCCTGGAATTGCAACAACAGAAGTTCTCTAAATGCATGAGAACGATTGAAAAGTTCGTTGATAATCTGAAATGTAGACAATCTAATTTCGGAATGTCCTTTCTTCAACTGCGTAAAAAGTAAGTGGAAACAGTGTTTAATATACAAGTCACATATTTTGCATATCCTTTTTAATTTCTTCATTAAAGTTTCGTCCAGACATGGCTTTCCTGATGTTGTAAGTTCTTCCACATGTTTTTCAAGTTCCTGACATAGTTTATGATCTAAACAATCTTTAGTCTCCATGTTTTGACGATAAGTTCTAAATTTGTTATTATCTGCCTAGAACTATAAGTCTCCTTCTATCTGAAAGTAAAATAGACAAAAACAAATTAATACCATACAAAATGATTTACTTTTTAACAAAATCGTCAAATGCTATTGACATTTATATTTTAAAATACAATGATTGGTAGAAAAATGTATAGATATTGAAACGTAAATGCTAGTTACAATGAAAAAAAAATATATAAAAATCCCTTCCCAGATGCCAGGAATCAAACCTGGGTCACCTGTTTGTAAAGGCAGCACTCTACCGTTTCACCTAAAAGGTACCTGATAGGTGAGACAGTAGTAACGTATTTGAACCTGTATATAGTACATACTATACCATGTAGATACATAGATACAATATACAGGTACATGTATGCTGTGCTAACCACTTCACAGGGTGGAAAAAGCAGGATGACCAGGGCTCAAACCTAGGTCCTCCAGTATCGTACAGGTTGGAGCCTATACCTGAATATGTCACCAAGAGTCAAACCTAGAACCTCCTGTACCATACAGGTTGAAGCCCATGTTTGAATTTGTGTATATCTTTGAAATCTGGTATTACACAGTGCATCAAATTAAAATCACACATTTCGAAATTTAAAATTTGAAATTTGGCTATTAATTCTTTTAAATTTGTGGAAACCTAGAAAAGGTATACCAAGGAGTATTTTGGGGTAAGTCTATGGACCGACTTTCATCAGCCAGCATGGTTTATCTGGAACTTATGCGTTCATCAAATCTTTATTGTGTCAAATTTTAAATAATTTTGTTGAATGTTCATCTGACCAAGTTAGTTCACGTCAAATACTTCTTTCAACACAAGCAGACCCGTTTCGTTTTGGCAGATTGATTCATTTAGCATCAGTTAAATGTAAAACATACCATATCCAAGTTACTGTCATTTCATTGATGCTTACTGCAGCACTTTCAACAGCAAAAATCTACAGGAAGTAAACATTAGAGACGAAACGTACCCATTCCGAAACGTACCCTACCAGAACGTACCCATTTTTTGACAAAACGTACCCACATTTTTACCAAAAAGTAGCCAGTCCATAACATACCCGCCAAAACTTCAATATATGCTTTGTATGTTAAGTCTGATTATTTTATGCCAAAATGTTTCAAGTTTACTTTTTCTTTATTACATATATCTATATTGAACATTCATATAGCATCTATGTACTGCATATGTATGTATATATATATTTACCAAAATTTTAGAACTTAGATCTTTTCATATCAAGGTCTAGTTCTTAATAAGGACCAAAGGCTATTGATGAAGAAAAATGTGTATTCTGTCATTAAGTTCTTTTAAATAATTAGTCAGAAACATAATGTCTCAGATTTAGTGATGTTTCTAAAAAAAACCGACCATGGTGCTTTTGGTGTATTGAAATATTTCAAAAAGAAATGTAGAAAATGAATCATGTTTGATGTTGTTTTACTATCATAATTTCTATACTTATATATCTGCTGATGGATATCAGGAAATACAACTGAAAAAATCAATTCCCCCAAAACTGCATATGGCATGTGTTCACAGCAATTTGCAACTTTATCAAGGAAATTGTCAGAATTGTCCATATCCACACCTGGCATCACAAAACTCCTACATAACATCAATCCAAACAAAGCCAGTGGTCCTGATAACATCAGTGGACGTGTACTCAAGGAATTAAAAGAAGTTATATCGCTCCTATTCTAAAGATTATATTTGAAAAATCATATAACACCAGTGTAACACCAACAGATTGGAAACATGCAAATGTGGCACCAGTTTTCAAAAAAGGAGACAAATACAGACCATCAAACTACAGACCTATCTCGCTAACATGCATATGCTGCAAACTCATGGAACATATCATCACAAAACATCTCATGAACCATCTCGAAACCAATAACATCCTCTATGACTTACAGCACGGCTTTCGCTCCTCTAGATCCTGTGAAACACAACTCATCTCCTTCCTTCAGGAACTACATACACAAAACAGCCATCATAAACAAACCGATCTCATCATCATGGACTTTGCTAAAGCTTTTGACAAAGTACCCCACCAGCGACTACTATATAAACTACAATACTATGGAATAAATAACAAAGCTCTCCACTGGATATCAGCATTCCTATCTGACAGAACACAGACAGTTGTATTAGATGGTCAAGCATCAGACACAGTACCAGTTACATCAGGAGTCCCTCAAGGAACAGTCCTCGGACCAGTACTCTTCCTGGTATATATAAATGATCTGCCGGACTACCTCAAACACAGTAAAATCAGATTGTTTGCAGATGACAGCATATTATACCTACCAGTAAAGACCACCAGTGACTGCCATAAACTACAAGAAGACCTTAATGCAGCAGCAAAATGGGAAAAAGACTGGCTAATGGCTTTCCACCCAGATAAATGCACTGTCCTGTCCATAACCCAGAAGAAACAACCAATCCACTACAACTATATCCTCCACAGCCACAGCCTCGAACATGTCACATCCGTAAAATATCTTGGTTTAACATTACAGTCAAATCTCAAATGGGACAGCCATATAAACAACATCACTTCAACAGCAAATATAAAACCTTAGGATTCATCAAAAGAAACATCAAAACAACAAAAGAAAACATCAAAAGTCGAGCATACCAGGCACTAGTGAGACCGAAACTGGAATACTGCTGCTCAGCCTGGGATCCACACCATTCGGACCAAATAAGTAAAATAGAAAAAATCCAAAGAAGAGCAGCCAGATACACCTGTAACAGATACCACAACACCAGCAGTGTATCTTATATGTTAACAACATTAAAGTGGCCAACATTACAAGAACGCAGACTCAAAACAAGACTGGTCATGATGTACAAAATTACTCACACACTCGTTAAAATTGACACA
The DNA here is from genome assembly GCA_021292105.1 of Anadara kagoshimensis. Taxonomy (NCBI): domain Eukaryota; kingdom Metazoa; phylum Mollusca; class Bivalvia; order Arcoida; family Arcidae; genus Anadara; species Anadara kagoshimensis. The sequence goes on along the minus strand of CM037870.1, from coordinate 26,363,255 downwards.
CACAACATACTCATCCCAGTAGACAACAGAATACGTAAATCCCATCCCTACTCCTACAGACACATCTACACATCAAAGGACAACTACAAATATTCATTTTTTCCATTTACAATTATTCAATGGAATCTCTTACCGGCCTATATAATACAGTCATCAACCATCGACACCTTCAGAGAACAACTATCCTACGTTGTCCTGAACAAAATCCAAAGAAAATAAACCCTTAACAACATGTACATAGTTTTAATCACTATTTAGTTTTTTTCACTTGCACGTCAAAACTGCATACTTAAACCAAAAATTTTTCTTTATTTCCACGCATGCGAACAGTATGTAATCTTCTGTTAAGAAGGAATATTGTATATTGAAAGAAGAAGAAGAAAGTTGGTTCATTATTTCTTCAAAAACTTTGTAGACCCTTTTGTCCTGATGCCATATATGAAGTTTCAAGCTCCTAGGTCTTTCAGTTCATGACAAGAAGAGGTTTTAATGTTTTAGATTTAGGTCACAGTGAGCCTGAATGTAGGTCACGGTCAACCAGGTTTGCAAACTTGGTAGACCTTTTTTGTTCTGATGCTATATATGAAGTTTCATGACAAGATGACGTTTAAAGGTTTTGTTACTTTTGTGACCTTGAATGTAGGTCAAGCTCAACCAATTTCAAAAATGTGAAAGGCCTTTCCAAGGAACATCCAATTCCATACCATTATTTACTAACACTGGCTTAATGGTTCTGGAGAAAAAGTTAAAAACGCTTAATTGTTTATGATGCACGATGCAGGATTCATGACTCAAGGCGACAAACAAGCAACAATCACTATTACATTGTCAGCACACTATCTGAAGGCTAAGTTCTTTCAGGTACTCCGATTTCCTGCACTATCCCAGAACTGACTGCTTTGATATATAAGTGACAGAATCTTGAGTCGTGTATTAAACAGCATTAATCCTTACATTCAGAAAATACAATTCATTATTATCAATCTGTTTGCATGTGTTATTCATTTTTTCATCAATGCTTTTATTTACTCTGATGAGTTTTTAAAATTTTTTATGTAATTTATTTATAGTTTAATCAGATAATTTTTTTTATATACAGAGTCAGTATGCCCCAGACAAGCATATTCAACTCTCCAGCCACTCACATTATCCTGGCAAAGGGTGAACCCATCCATATACTGTCTTCTTTAATACCAATTAAGCACCTTGCAGGAAGCTTTAGTGGAAAAACTCACATTTGTACCCTCCACTAAAATTTTAATTTTGAATGAAAAAGTGAAAAAAAGAAGAAAAAAAACAAAAAAAAAACCCCGTTCATTTTGAACATTTCTATGAAAAATTATTTTTCAAAAATTTTACATGGAATATAATGGAGGGGGGGGGGGTTACAAAAGGAAGTCTTACCACTTCGGTATTATCTCAAATTTTAAAGTCTTATATATATGATCTAGCCGAGGTTCAAACCCAGGACCTTCTGCTCCAGGTAGACATTCTACCACAGAGCTACAAAGACAGTCCTAGCTTGGTGCTCTTTTTAGGCTTCCTAGTAAGTCTTAATGCCTCAGTTATTTTTTTTACAATATTTGTGTTTTATTTTATTTTATCTTATTTTATTTATTGTTGCTTGGTCATAAATGTGTTTTAATTCTATGGTACTTTACTCATTTTATAGTTTTTGTTGTTTATACATGTATTTTATGTTTTATAGACTATATTGTCTCTCATTGTCAAGATTTAAATTCTACTTGGGCAGATTCTAGTGTCATTTTGCTTGTCCAAGGTTGGTGTTTTTCGGTACTCTGATTTCCTTCAATGTCCTAGAATACAAGTGAAAGAATCTTGGCCGAGGCATAAAACACTGCCACTACAACATACCAGAAATGATTGCCTTAATTCAGTCCAACCTGCCTTAAGGGTCACCTCTATATAAGGACCACATGCTTATAGAGGCCAATAGAATTGTAACATCCCAGTCAAGAATATTTTTGCAGTGTTCTCGGGGCAATACAGGGAGGCATCTGTTTTTAAGGTCTCTTCCAAAGGACCCCATGCCTTTTATTTCTAAATTCTGAGTTTTTGGCAAAAAACAGTCAATACCTATTTTCAAGTCTTGGTCAGACTGGTTGGGGTTCGAACCTACAACTTCCCACATAAGAGCATGCACTCTACCAATTAAGCTACCTTTAATCGTACCTGGGCAGATGCTAGTGCTACAAAATTTGTCGGTCTGCTTGTTGAAGGTCTGTGGTTTTCTTCAGGTACTCTGGTTTCCTTCAACATCCCAGAATACAAGTAAAAGAATCTTGGCTGAGGAATAAAACACCACCACTCCACTTATATAAATAACAGAATCTTGATTGGGACATAAAATAGCACCACTTCACTTCAACATCCCAGAACTTGATACCTTTATATACGAGTAAGTGACAGAATCTTGATTGGGACATAAAACACCGATATTCCTACATTCCATTTGCCACCCTGGAGTCCTTCAGAAGAGACCTTAAAAATAGAAGCCCAGTGTCATGGCAGGCACGCCACTTTAATTGTTGCTCGTTATCACCCACACAAAATTTCAGTGGGGTGGTGGTTGGGTCATCACCCCCACTGAGCATTTTTAGGTTGGCAAGTATGTATATATCTGCCATATCATTCAGTTTGCTAAAAATACATTTTTCAGTTTGTGTAAACTGCTTAGTATTGTAGACATAATACCATTAATAAAATATATAAACAACATTTTTTGATTTGTATAAACTGTTTAGTATTAAGACATACCGTAACACCATTAATAAAATATATAAAACATTTAAATGCATTTTGTAAATGAATAAAGTAAGGTATAGTATACACCTGGCAAAAGTTTGACACTTAGTCTTGGCTCCTGTTTATTTCTGCCCACTTGTTAACTGGTACTGCATCAGAACCTCCACCAAAATCTGTAGGAGACAGTAGCATATTCCTATCTGGCATGCAAACTTTCTCTTTAAGAAAATCACACAAATTAAAATCATTTGGCTCTCAATTATGTGTTCAAGCAAACACCGCACCAAATATATACTATGTAGCTCCAGAACTGAGGGAAAAGATGACTGAACAAGCCATGTACCCTATCTAGTACATTTGTAGCTACAATGTAAATGAAAAGAGGAAAAACAGATGGACGGCAGACATGAGTATACAGTCAAACCTGCCTTAAAGGCCACCTCTATATAAGGACCACCTGCTTTTAAAGGCCAGTAAAATTTTTTATCCTAATTGCTCTTTATTGATGATATTTGAATCTGTTTATAAGGACAACTTGCCCATTCAGGCTACTTTTACTGGTTCCCTTATCTGGCCTTTACAGACAGGTTTGACTGTATTGTATTATACAGTTATATAATTACTCAAACAAAACCCCAAAACTTGTAAATTATGGCAGTACACCACAAGTATTGCACACATATACACAATTTTTCTGCAACTTGTAAAATGCCTATCAGTTCACATGAACTTGTAAAATAAGAAAATATACAAAATGTAATACATACTTCAAAATTAAAATTAATTTTTTCATATTAAAATTGCATAATTTTCATGATCTCTTGAAAAAAAACTTTCACATAAGCAAGTATCTGTGGTTATTGAAAATACCACATATTTTGGTTTTTTATTTCAATTTTAACTTTTTTATCAAGTACTCAATAGAGACCAGAAAATAACCCATTTATGACAACAGGTTGATCAAAATACACCACACAATATTCCTCATCCAGGCACTTAATAACACCTCTATCGACAGGGCAGGTGGGAACCTGACTATTTGACAGGAAGTACTCTTTATCACATATATCTAAAAGGTCAAAGTTCGCCTGTGATGCACTAACCCCACTGGCTGTTGCTATGGTAATATGAGCGCATCTTCCTTTTTGTGGATACTGATTGGATGATCCATTATTCTTTAATCCAGTTTTTTTGTAGATAGAATCGTCCCAGTTAATTTCTTCTGGTTTATGTATAAGTTCAAGTCCATCCGCTTCAAGATGGACTCTTGCCGTGACAACTCTCGATGAAATAGTTATACCTGTCACATGTAAAGTGAATACTTGACCACAAGATTGCTGAACTATCCATGACTTGTGATAATTTTCACGTCCAGGTGTTGGGTTTTTCCGATTTCCACTATAAAAGGCTGTACAATGAAGTAAGAACTCGCCGTCAAATTTTATCTCGAAATATTGCTGCAGCGATGATAGAGTTACATCTACAAAAGAAATGAAACAAAACACATAAATTTATTGGAAAATATTTACCGGGTACTGATAAAATGCATATTTTCATAAGATTTTATATAAAATCACTGAATGACTGAATGGGGTTAATTTGACACCCAGTCAAGAATATTTTTACCTTTGCAGTGTTCTCAGGGCAATGTGCAGGGAGGCATCTGTTTTTAAGGTCTCTCCCAAAGGACTTGTGTCTTTTATTTCTAAATTCCGAATGCTTGGCAAAAAACAGTCACTAATTATTTTCAAGTCTTGGTCAGACTGGTCTGGGGTCGAACCCACAACTTCCCACATAAGCTTAAGGAGCTAGCACTCTACCAGTTGAGCTACCATAGTGGTATTACCAGGCACACACAATGCTGGTTCTTTTAAAACTTTTCAAGAAATGCAGGAGACATAGAGCAAAATTCTTTTTCAGAGAAACAATCAAAATGACTCGATTTCGTCATTTTAGTGCTTTTCAGTCAAAATCAAAATTTTAGTGGAGGGTACAAATGAAAGCTCTTCCACAGATTAAACATACAATGCAAAATTTGACCTTGGTGACGCCAAGTCTTGACCTATGTAACAGTAATGTAATAGTGGAGAAAATTGGAGTGCCCAGAGAAAAACCATCAACCTTTGGCAAGCGGACTGTTAAACTTTTTATCTTAAGATCTGTCTAAGTGGGATTTAAACCTAGCCTTGCTTTGAGAGATGTTGTGGTCTTTAAATGTGTGATTTAGACAACTTGACCCAGAAGTCACTGCTATAGAAGGTTATACTGTCACCTGTATATTCCAAAATCCATTTTCTTGCTAACCGAGGGAAACTGCTTAAGACAGACTCCAGGTACGATGTGCCTAGTTGAAAAAGACACTTGGAATCGTAACTATTTAAAAACCAGCCATAATAATATGGAATGATATCTTCAAACATTCTAACTTTTTTCTGAATAACATCAAGTCCTACACCATGTTTATTTCTACGAACCAGCTCATAGGGATTTTCCCGCCATTTTGTACGTGGACGAACAGGTACCACAACATAATTAAATTCTCTTGCCATATCTAAATATAACTTCATTTCCCATCGCCGTATATTTGTGTTGTCAATGACAACCACGTTTGTTTGTTGTACACAAGCTTCCCGCGCATTTTTCTGGCAGTCAAGATGTGCATAAGATATACAATCCCCTTGGAATCTATAGCTGCCATCTTCCATGATGAAATAAAAATCCGCAGAACAAACAACAGCATCTGGGTAGACTTTCTGGATTATGTTGACTAATGTAGATTTACCCGACCCAGATATCCCTCTCATTATAAACATTGTTTTTGACTTCTTTATATAAGAAATTGTTTCACTATCATTCAAAAATGGGAAGTCGATTTCCTCTGGTGCTGGCAGAACTGCCGGAGCTGTGTAACACTGCTGAGATGAAGTCGCTCGTTGTATTGTTTCTACAACAGGATAATCAGTCTCGTCCTCATCTATAACTGGTAACTCCTTCACAGAAATTCTGGTCAACTGGTTCTGAAATAATATTAAGTAATTCGTCATTTTATTTGCTTGATTCAATAATGTTAAGAGTATCAAGTTATAACTGAAATGGGGATGCCATTTCAAAAGTGTCCCATGGCATAATCAAAATATGAATAGCCAATAGCACATATACTAGTACTTTGACCAAAGATTGTTCCTGTGAAGTGTCAAAAAGATATGCTCAATAGTTTTTCAGAAAAAGTAGCAGATTATATGTTGGCAAAATAAATGGAGTGAACATTACTTGGTACATTTACTATTACTTATTTACCGTAGTTTCAATTAAAAAGAGGAGTACAGCAAAGAAGTTTTGGCCTCCAGGCAAGATTCTATCATTTTTATGGCGGTCAGATCAAGAATGGTAACAGTACTGTCCAGAGAAAACAACCAACCTTCAGCAGGGAACTGACTGACTTTCTTGTACTTGGATCTGTCCCAGAGCGGTATCTAGGCACTAAAAGGCACTGTGATTCATAAGCTCTTGCTTTATCCACAAAGTCGATTAAGGACTGAAGTTTAACATTGGGTCACAACAACACTCTACAACTCACATAATCTTGCTGTCTGAATGGTAATATATTACAGAATTTGAAAACATAAATGGTGAAAAAGTAACACCAATGTATGTGTATGCACATGTATATCTTGCTGTTCTGTTTCTTTGCAGATTGGTTGGTTTGAATCCTGTTTCACATCACATCATAATTTTTTCAGATATTGGCATCGAGACAATTTTTTTTTATTTATCTAAAGGATTATTCTAAACACAAGCTTGTGTAGTATGCCAGTTCTGAGAATACTGGCGATCTGCTTTGTGCTAATAAGAGACCCTCCCCATAATGCGGCAGATAAACATCCCAGACCACAATGTTCATCATACTGATACAAGAAACCCAACAGAGGTCTACACAACAAAAAAAACCCTATGGAATAGGCTGAAGGTTGGCGTTTTTCTCTAGGCACTCTTGTTTCCTCTGCCATCCTAGAACTGACCATCTCAATATAAATACATTGTAAAAGAATCTTGACCGTGGGATAAAACTTCTTTACTCCACTTAACTTTTTATGCCGAGTCGAACCCAAAACGCTAAGATGCCTTGAGTTTGAACATAAACAACTTAACTACATCACCATTGTGGTCCAACATTTTTGTTATTTTTGCCAAGAAGTCACTGATAAAAAATAATTTACTGGTACATGTTGTAAAAGTACAGTAGAAGGAGACCTATTACTTACTCCTAAATACACCAAAACTAATCGAATCGGAAATAGACTAAAATCTGCATAATGATCCCCATCTTCAGCAATCAGCAATGTCTGTCCCATCCAGCACTGTAATAATATATATGGGTATAACATAAAACCTAAGATTTACTTCACCACCACTTGTCCCTTTTAAAGTCCCTCTCCTAAAATTTGCTAAACCTAAGAGCCATTGCCACTATGAATCCTTTTTTAAAGTTTTTATAAACCACAAATTTGCTAAAATACATGTAGGTTACTTTTGGTGAGAATGACAAGTTTGTCTACTAGGAATGGAAACATAGGTTTGGCAATAAATTTGGGGAGGTTTATAATGAAAAATTTGAAGAAATAGAGTTTTGGACTTCAAAATAGTGTGTTGATATACATGTACATGATGGCAGAAATATGGAGGGGCATTTAAATAAAAGTTTTACTGAGTAATTTCTTTTCAACTTTTCTGGCTAAAAATTGAGTGAGATAAATGGCCCCTTGTTGCTTATTTCAAAATAACACATGCAACAACAAATCAGTCCCAGATCCCTTCAATTGGACCATAGACTCTGATATAAGTCCTAGATTGTCTGGGACCTACCTAATTTCAACCACTGCAAAACTTATCCCAAAGGGAAATAAAAAAATTCAGGAGTTTTCACCATGTCCTGAATTTTAAAAGAAAACCTGCCATTCTCAAGAACAAAATCATAAAAATACACTTCATGATGTTTTCAATAGAAATTTCTCCCAGCTGCTGAAGAAATGTCCTAGATTTTCACTCAAAATTGAAAATCATTTTATCCAAGGCCTAAAATATGTGTTCCTGCTACCCCAACTTGCCCTAAATTTTGATGCCATTAAAATGTTATATTATTTATCATAATATTGCTGAATATACACAGAGAAAATTATTTTAAACCCTGTTACCCTGGACCAGGTGGGATGTAGGGGTATTGTACTAAAAGCCTGGTCAAGTACTAAATAAAATCTCATATTATCAAAAAAAAAAAAAAAAAAAAAAAAAAAAAAAAAAAAAACTTGCCCTAAATTTTGATGCCTACCTTGAAGTTTTTATGACAATATTTTGAAAAGCACTGTTAAAGTTGGCATCCTTGCCCCAAATGGTCAGAATAATTTTTTTTAATTGCCTAGCAAACTTAATTTTTCTAAGAGCATTAGCGGAAACACATATTTTTTTCTTTGGCCCAATGTCTCTGTTTTTCTATCTGGTTATAACACATATGATTACCTTGAGATTAGAACCAGAACCACTCTTATAGCTGGTACTCTGTGTGGTTTTTAAGTTACCATTCTTGCCATCATTCTTTTGACTAACATCTGATTTATCCCTCTTCGAGGATCCACGTGAAAATCTATTCCCCATGTTCAAAATATCCCCAAACTACATCCCTGGATAAATGACAAAAAAGAGTTTTTTTCTGAAATTAAAGAAAAATTTACAATTTATTATTGTGTCACGGAATCTCAAGCCAAGAATATTTATTTTGTTACCAGTGATTTTGTTACCTTTTTAAAAGCTAACTTCTGCCTTAAAAGATAAGGACAATTTAAGTTCGGAAATATGGGAAACAGCATCATGGCATGCTTACAAGTATATGGAGAGTATAAAGCACTCTGACCGAGTGGTCTAAAGCACACTCTTATAGGTGACAGCACCTCTCACTGCTTATGCTCAAATCATAGTGAGAAAGCATTCAAAGCATGTTAGTTTATTTATTAAATGTTGGTGGTTTTCTCAAGGTGTTCAATTTTCCTCCATCATCCCAGATTGCAAGCTTGGTGTTGCAATTGTTACAGGAAAGTGGAAAATGCAGCAGCCAAACAGGGACTTGAACCTGGGACCTTCCCAATACTACCAGGACACTCTACCAATTGAGGTAATTATATATACATTGTATACAACTATACATTGCAGCATTTTTGCAGTGTACTGTAAACCAGGTCTGGCCTTCCTTCATAAAGGTGATGTGTTTAATATTAGAACATTTCTGTTCTTTAAGAAGCAAACCTTAACATCAAAAAGGAAATGGGTTTTCCCAGTCTGCAATGTATGCTGCATCGACTGTTCAAGGAAGCTCAAACCACTGCAAACTGTTAAATACCTCATGCAGTAAATTTTACAAAAACAATTTAGATTAAAAACAAAAATACAAATAAGTGTGTGCAAAAGTAAACTAGTTATATGCAGTTAGCGATCTTTTTGGTGTTACCTAGACAAACATGTGGAGGCTAATGACAGATGACATGTGCTCTATGTTTACGTGTTGCTTTCATCGTTAAGTCACGCGGCAATGCACTACAGCATAATGTTTTTATCGATATCAAAAGTTATTTTTAACGTTTTATATTTGATAAAAGAAATTGTAAATAATCCTTTATATTCGTGACAATTTTATATTTTCATAAAAATATATTATATCACATACTCAACATTTAAAAACACAATAGTGCATTATTATTTCATTCACTGCAGCATTTCAATATGTCTGCGCCCATGGTTTATTTGTCAACAAACTTGAAGTGTGTTTAGTTTACTTATTTACTTTGCATTTAACCGATGCATGGATTTATTGAGTGAATCATCTGCTTCAAATTTGATTGAAAGTAGAATTCCTACCTTTGACAACGTTAACAAATTCAGAGAAAATGCTAGAAAGCCGCCTTTTAATTTCCATCTAGAAAGCTCCTTACCTAAGCTTTCCTACACCGAGTTTTTTGACAGACATTTGATGCCAAATAAACCATGTCTTTTCCCAAATATTTACACAGATGGTTGGAGAAGTAGAGCTGAATGGGCTGACGACTTGGGAAAACCAAATTTCCAATTGCTAAAGAAATATTTCGGTACATAAAGCATGACTATGTAGTTTTTGTATGCATTAAATAAAATTTGAAACATTTCATGAGAGTAACTAGAGTGGAGTGGAGTAATGAAGTTTTATGCCTCAGTCAAGATTCTTTCACTGTTTAGCCAGGCGGTCAGTTTAGAGATGATGGAGGAGACATGAGAAAACCACCATCTTCGGCAAGCAAACTAACAAACTTTCTTGCACTATGTTACTGTATCTGCCCAGATTGGGATCGAATCTAAGCAGTGAGAGGCACTGTGATCCATAAGCACACACTTTAGACCATTTGACCAATGAGGTCTCTTACAGTATGAGTAACTTAGGTAATTTGGATGAATCTGCTTGTTTATGCCTTTTCCTCTCACCTCATTTGCTTTCGTGAGTGAAGTAGTCATTTCTTGGAATGGATTGTGGTGGAAAATTTAGTACTGGAGAAAACCATCACCCATGACCCTTAAGAAAGTGAACTATAAAAACTTTCGTACCTGCACAACTGGAGCTGTGATCTGTAAGCATGCACTACGGTCTCCTCAAAAGCAAATGTGCAACGACTTATTAGTCAAGCTAAGTAGGCTTTTCCATCCGAAATTACCAGGATTTCCCCTATTAAGTGACAGACAAAACAAGCAAATCATTGCTTGTTTATTAATTCACTAACTGAACTGAATTGAATTGTGAAGTTAGTATCACAACACAATTCCTTTTAAAATATTGAAGAGCAATTGCATGTAAATCCTTTATCAATTTTACTGTTCTAATGCCTAAATAACACACTCTGACACAGACACATACATGGATATAACGCGTTTATGTGTATAATGTAAATGATATACATGTACATGTATTTTTGTTTCTATGTTTGGTAGGTCAAGGTACAGTACCAGTGGCAAATTGTAACCAGGAATGCTACAGCTCACATCCAAAACAAGATCTTAAATTTGCAGATTTTATAAAGTACTGGGAAGACTACATTGCTAGTGGATATGATGGAACTAAAGAATGTTTATATCTAAAAGACTGGCATTTCAATAGGTAAACTTTGTACATTTTTAACTGTAATTGGTAAATAAGTAGTGTAGTGGTATGGTATTTACTGTGCAGGTTAAGAAAAGTTACTACTGTCACTTTTATGGGGTACCTTTTAGGCCAACAACCAGTGGGCACTGGCTTTATAAATGAGCAGCACAAGTTCAAATTTTTCATTATCAATAATGCATTGTATTTACATAATAGAAGAACAGTACAGCATTTTTATGCAACTGCCCAGTTTTGATTTTTTTTTTCATTTTTTAACATTACACAGCCAATTTTTGCTCACGTGAAATTCTCGTGAAATTAAAGTGAATTTCACGTGAAATTAACGTTAATCGAGCTTATACGTTATACTCACGTGAAATTTTTCACGTTAATTTCATGTGAATTTCACGTGAGATTCACATGATTTTTTTCATGTGAGTTTAACATATAAGCTCGATTAACGTTAATTTCACGTGAAATTGTTCATGTGAAATTCACATGAAATATTTCATGTGAATTTCACATGAAATTTTTCATGTGAATTTCACGTGAAATTTTTCATGTGAATTTCCCCTGAAATAATAATTTTTTTCAAAAATGTGTGCATTTACAAGAAAAAATCTAATATCTGTATTACAAGATATCAATTCATAACAAAAGTTTATGCATGGTGATATTTTTCTTCAATTTGCATACCATTTATATTTTTTCACGTGAAATTCACATGAAAAATTTCACGTGAAATTCACGTGAAATAAATTCACATGAAAAAATTAACATGAAATTCACGTGAATTGAAATTCATGTGAAATTAACGAGAATTTCATGTGAATTTCACGTGAATCTCAATTCATATGAATTTCACGTGAGCAAAAATTGGCTGTGTATGTAGGAAACCAGAGTGCCTAGAGAAATCTCAAATCGGCAAACAAACCAACAAACTTTCTTACACTTGGATCAAGAGTTGAACCTGGGTGGTAAAAATGACATGAAGTAATAGTATTTTAGACCTCAGTTAAGAGGTTTTACTCATATAAAGACAGTCAGTCCATGGATGGTGGAGGAAACTGGAGTGCCCAGAGAAAACCACAGACCTTTAGAAAGCCACTTGACATGTGGAAGATGGTAAGAGACATTGTGATCTGTAAGCCTCTAGACCACTTGACAACCAAGGACCCTTTTCTGTAATTAGGAATTTTTTCTTTAAACATCATATCCTCATTATTAAGCCAGCATGTGTTTGTAACTGAATATGTATATACAAGTGCTTTAATTTGAGTTAAAAAAATTGATTTTGTTATTCAAGGGATTTTCCTCTATACAAGGCCTACACAACACCAGAATATTTCAAGTCTGATTGGTTGAACGAATTTTGGGATACAAGAGTAAATGATCATGATGATTACCGTTTTGTTTACATGGGACCCAAGGGATCATGGTAAGATTCTCATGTTCTTACAAACACAAATACATTAAATCCTAGCTTCATTGCCACCATTTAAGTGGTTGAAAAAATATCCAAAGACCAAATTTAGCTAAGGAAATGCTTTGCACGAGGGACTTTTCCTAAGTTTTTGAAGATTTTCAGATTTTAACTAGCAGCAAATTTAGACAGTAGTATATACATACATGTTTATTGTAGTACGCTCTCCAGTCTTTTAAATATCTAGGGACCTCAGTGGTAGAGTGGTCTTAAGCCTGCACTTAGGAATCACATTGCCTCTCATCACCTAGGTTCGAACCCAACTTGGGTCAAACCCTTGTGTGAGAAATTTTTTCAGTTTGCATGCCAAAAGTTTTTGTTTTGCATGGTGTCCAAAAAAGTTAAATGCCAATAAATTTATTATGATCAAAATGCATTGCTTCAGTATCCAGAGCCATCAAAATCACATCACAACAAAACATACCAAATAAAGTACAAAATATACTTATAAAACCTCTGACATTTGATAAAAGTACTGGGATGATGGCAGAATGGTGTCCAGGTGATGTGGTTCAAGTACTTTTGTAGACTGCTAAAGACCATCCCACTTATTTGCTAGTTTCGGCTTGTGGATCGCAGTGCCTTTTACACTCTAGGTTTGTATCACACAAAAGACATATTTTAGTGTGGTTAGTTTGTCAGTTTATTTGCCAAAGGTCAATGGCTTTTGCTAGATACTCCAGTTTCCTTCACCGTCTGATAATAGATCGCTTCAATACAAGTAAAAAATCTTGACTGTAGCCTAAAATATATTCCACTCAACTCCAATTTGTTCACCAGTAGCCAGTGGCTGTATTTATAAGTTTAAGTTAAGATTTTGCTATCTTAAGTAAGAATACAATTTAGGGTAAGATGCAGTTCTGCATTTCTGAATAGTAATTCATTTCTTATTTGTCTTTCAAATGTAGGACACCATTTCATGCAGATGTGTTTCGTTCATATAGTTGGTCTGCTAACATAGTGGGGAGGAAGAAATGGATAATGTTTCCACCAGGTATAGTATCAAATAATTCAACAAGAAATCTGCTGATCCCACGTCTCCCTAAATTACCATAGATCTCTTTATCCAAATTCACCCCCCAAAAAAAAACACCATGGGTCTGTTGATATATGTATTACCGGTATATAAACAGTAACTACAAAGCATGAATTTTCTAAGAACCATGAAAATTGCACTCCAAAACAAAAAAAAAACATTATTTCATACAATGAGTATAATTATGTATAAACAGTAAAACCTTGATTCATTGCCAACATTTGTTGAGGGGGTTTGGCAATAAAGTGATGAGGGTTTATGAAGGAAAACATGTTGCTGTTATGGAGAGGCATTTAAACAAGATTTTTCTGTTTATTCAGGCGAAGAAGAATGCTTGAAAGACAAGTATGGCAGTTTAGTGTATGATGTGACTTCTGACGAGCTGAATGATAGTAATCTTTATCCTAGGTACAGGCAATTACAACACAGAATAGAGATTATACAGGAAGCAGGGGAGATAATCTTTGTTCCAAGTGGATGGCATCACCAGGTTCATAATCTTGTAAGTGACATGATCAATATAACATTGTTATAAGTCGTTCACAATCTATTGGTGGAATGTTTATAAACAAGGCACAAACAGGCAATCAAATTGTACTATAGCCACATTAGCTTTGTTAATAGAATGTTTGCTCCATTTAATGGGAGTTTAGGTTTGAACCCTAGCAGGATCTCACCAGACTTAAAAGTAGATAGTGACATTTCTTCTGTCAAACACTTTGCATTAACGGAAAACTGAGAAATGAAAGTCACTGGATCTTTAGGAAGAGACTTTAAAAACTGATGTCCTGTGTCAAGGTGTCAGGGTAGTCATGGCATACTAAAAAACCCTCCCTGCACATTTCCATGAGTGTACTGCAAAGTCAAAATTTGTCACTTCACCTATACCTGAAGGCATACTGGTACCAATATAAGTGAAATTTTCTTGTCTGGTGCATAAAACCCTATTTAATCAATCGATTTTAGAAAGGCAACTGAAATGTACAGTTGTCTCACCTATGCAGTGAACATGTGACCTGATGCAAAACATCTAACAGGAAGTAAAGCGTAGTGATTAAATTTTTTTTACGCACCATACAAGATTGTTTCATTTAATAGATCGTCTTTCAATTCTTTCAGTACTTTGATTTATTTTGCTGCAGGAGGACACCATATCAATCGTGTATTTTGTGTTGTGATTATTAGATCCTTTTTTTTCAATACTTAGAGTACTTTGATTTATTTTTTTGTAGGAGGACACCATTTCTATCAATCACAACTGGTTAAATGGATGTAATGTAGATGTATGTTGGTCATATATAAAACAATGTTTAATGGAAGTACAAGGTGAAATATCAGATTGTAAAGATATGGAGGGTTGGCATCAACAGTGTCAGGTAATAATAGACAGAAGCTCAAGCTGGGCTGTATTTAGGGCCACTATTGGGTCCCATTCACAGTTAAAAGTTAAGGTTTTTTCAAAAACACCTGATTTTCACAATTTTATTAAAAAATCTAAAAATTGACTGGAGAAATACTATCATGGGACACTTCATATTGTCATATCTTGATATTCCTTGCCGTCATACTATGACATGAATACTATTATGTCATGACATCCCATACTTATCCCTTAGATAGCTTTTATAGACAAAAATTTGACTCTAGTTTTGACAGAGGTAAGGCCATTTGAAATATTCACTTTTGTAACAGTTTTCAGGACTTTTTTTTATTTGTCGAGATATTGGATTCTACCTCCCAGTCAACTTTGACTTATCCTCAATTTTGATTCATTTTGACAGAGTTATGGCCCTTTAACATTTTCACTTTTTTGTAAAAGTTTATCACAGTTTTCACCTTTATTTGATTCTGCATTACCAGGATTTCTTGTTATAATGGCCTTAATTATATTTTCAGTTAATTTTAAAAGCCAGCAGTGGAATTGATTACACAGAGTTCTTCACCTTCATGAAAGTAATTGCAAATAAACGAATAGAAAAACTGGAAAAAAGTAGAACAAATAAAGAAAATAGTCACAATACAGAAATTAGTGATAATGCTTATAGCTCTAAAGTGGATAATGATGACAGTAAATTAGAAAAAACTGATAGCTCTAAAGTGGATAATGACAGTAAATTAGAAAAAACTGATAGCTCTAAAGTGGATAATGATGACAGTAAATTAGAAAAAACTGATAGCTCTAAAGTGGATAATGATGACAGTAAATTAGAAAAAACTGATAGCTCTAAAGTGGATAATGATAACAGTAAATTAGAAAGAACTGATAGTTCTAAAGTGGATAATGATGACAGTAAATTAGAAAGGCCTGATATTTCTAAAGTGGAAAATTCCAAAATAGATGATGACAAATTAAAGCCAGTTACAGATACAAACACAATTCACTTAGAAAATACTACAAATTTAGGAATTTGTAAACTGCCACAAGACTCCCCCAATTTAGATATGTCGAGCAGTTCTTCTACTGAATGCATTGATGATAAAAACACTGATACTATAGAATTTGGAATTGGTAAACAGCCACAAGACTCTGCCAAACAAGCAATGTTAAAGAGTTCTCCTACCGAATGCACTTGCAATAAAAACGCTGATACTCTCCAAGACTGCTTGAAGAAAACTCATATTCATAACAGTTGCCATGAATGCAGTTCAGTTTGTGATAATTCCTGTGTTGCTAAATACAAAGTTGAAACACAAAACAAGAGATGTTTAGAAGCAAATGAACTTGACCCAGGAGAAATGAATCCAGTGGAACAGTTAGACCATGTACTGTTTGATCTCGGGAGAATTAAATATATTGTTGAAGACATGCTGAAAACTCCAGAATTTTTAGAAATAGATTCTTTACAATCAGAGGCTGAAATTTTTTTAAGTTTAATTAAAAACTATGTGTGATAAATTTGATAGTTTATGTCATTATATTCACATTTACTGTGTGTTTTAATTCATTTCCTCTGTAATTGCATTATTGGTCCATAATTGTCATTCAGTGTGCAGCTCATGCAGCATACAGCAAATGCATATAAATACTCCACTCAACCTCAGTTCATGCAATTAATTGTTATGTGGTGATGTAAATCCAGCAACTTGATAAAATAATATACCGGTATTCCTATTTTTAACCCAGGTGAGCAATATGACCTATGGGCCTCTTGTTTTACAAAAAATGGCCTCTTAATTGTAACATGTTTTTTAAATATTTCAAAAGCGAACAGATTTATTTTGGCCTGAGCATTTTAACTTCTTTTTATGAAGATTAATCAAAGTAAAGCTCCTTCCTACCATTGGCCTTATGTTTTACTTACATTTGTGATGTAATACCTGCTACATTTCCCACCCCTTTTGTAGTAGAACCAACCCCTATGTAAAAACCATCGTTTTTGGTACCTACCTAATCCTCTTCATGCTGGGGGCCATCATCAGAGACTTCCATTTCTGTCATGGAAAAAGTGCTGTATTTGTCTCCACCCTTTCCGGTTTGTTTTAAAAGACAGAAGGGAGATCTCTTCAAATTATTTTGAAAATCTTAATTTCAACAGATAAAACACTATGGATCCCAGTTAGTATAGTGCTCATGCTTATGTGGGTTGTCAAGGTTCGGACGCTGGTAGGTTCAGACTGAGATTTAAAAATATGTAGTGATTGTTCTTTCACCAAGGGCTTGTCATAAAGAAATAAAGTCATGGATCTTTCAGAAGACACCTTAAAACAAATGCCTTTTTTTCATGATAGGCATTGGGCACTGAAGAACACAACCTGCTGTGAGTGCACGTCAAAGGTGAAACTTTATGCCACCTGTAACTGGTGTTATCTCAATATGAATGAAATATTTTTGATGTAAAAACCCCCATTCAATCAATCAACCAATCATCCATCAAATAAGACTAGTTTTGTAATCTTTCAGTGTGCAATAACTGCAACACTGGGATGAAAAATAAACCTTACAAGACACACTCAATATAATTGCCTCTTAATTAATATGCCATATTTCAATTCACCTCAATTACATTGTATTATCAAGGTTTGTTTGTTTACTGATGTAAAATAAAAGTTATAGGCAAACAATATTGACCTGTAATTTAAATATTTATTAAGGTCAAGCACATTTATATATTAGAGAACAGAGGTGTTAATTTTATCTACATCACAGGAAACATGCATTTTTATGTATGAACTTAAAATCCCAATGCTTCCCATTTATAAGGTGGACCATCATATATGAATATTCCTGATATAAGGTCAAGTGGACAGGTCAATGTTGTTTACCTATACTTGTAGATATATATCGATTTAGCCTATGTTGTGAAGATCAATCTTATTACCAAGGTACAATTGGATAATTATCAGCTTTTAACAAGGTAAGAATCCTTCCAGGGACACCAAGGCTTTGATGGCTGAGTGGTCAAAAGCGCTGAGTATAGTGATCTAAGAGGCTTTCTAACAGATCATGTCGCGCCTTTCAATGCCTAGATTTGAATCCCAGATCCTTGCATATAAATTTGTCATTTCGATGGTAGATTGTTTTCTTTGGGAACTCTGGTTTTCGCAACCGTTCTAGAACTGAACCACCTCGGATTTTCTATTCATTTTGGTAGAATTTTAACTTCATGTAAGCTAATAATTGGTTGAAAGTTGTGGATCTCTTCTGTAATATGATTATTTCAGTTAAGAATGTCCAAGTGTACCGACTGACCTTAAGAGGTTCAGAATTGCCAAAACGCAGTCCAAAAAGACTGTTAGTCTGAAAAATCTAACCAGCACTTGGTGTTGATCAGAATTCTCCGACTAATCCAAACACGCTACAGAAAGATAATATGGTCTGTTTACAAGGCTTGTTTGACAGTGTGTGTTGCATTGGAAATTGTTACATTTTCACCATACAGACCATAGTCGCAACGAATGTCTTGGTGGCCAAGCGGTTTACGGATCACAGCCGTCTTGATTCGAATCCTACTCAGGCTAAACAAATCCTGGTGTGATAAAGTTTGCTTGTTCGCGTGCCGAAGGTTGGTGGGTTTCCCCAGGCACTCACCAGTTTCCTCCACGACCCATGAACTTATCGTCTTTACATAAATGAAATGGAATCTTGGCTGGAGCGTAAAACTCCAATATGCCACTTTACTAACTCACAAACGTGATAGCTTCAAAGAATTGCGCTTTAAGACATGGACATCAGCAATCAATATTAAATTGATTTTTCAGAAATTATATATATGTATATACAGTACAGGCCTGTCGTTTAACACTATGCTAACGAAGCTCTGTATGCTCATCTTGATCCTGAATAAGCTATATCTCGACAGTTTTCTCAGCAGCTGCTGTTTATCTCTTGACAGCTTTTTGACCAATAGCTATCTATATATCTCCTGAAGACACAAGGCATCTGAGTTTCGACTCCTTTTCTTTCGCTCACTGTTACACTTTCGACAAGTCTGTGGTGCTGTTTATGTCCAAATGAAGATGAAAACAACCCTTGCTCTTTGTCATATGTATTGTATCAATCTACCGGTATATTAAAATAATGACAATAAAACCATATTGTATGTCTATATATACATATATCTATTAAAATTAATGACAATATTTTCTTTATCCATTGGTCATGATTTATATTTATTATACATCAAACAAGTATTATTATTTCTTACTCATTGTTGATGCTACTAAGTCAACAATATTGATTACAAGTCCGTGTGTTTATGATTGTTCAATTGACTTATATCATGACATCGATTTCACGTGTTTAGGGTGCATGTACTTAAAAACAATACCGCTTCATTGGACCTAAAGTACAGGCCTGTCGAAAGTTTAACACTAAGCTAACATATTGCAGCCGATTCGGTAGCTCGTCTCTGCCCCTCGTTGCCAATATCTCGACAGCATTTCGGCAGATGAATTTACCTATCGACAATTTACCTACCATGGTTTTTCGGTAATTAGCCATTGATATCTTGGCAGCCGAGCTAGGAATCCTTTTCGTTGATCAATTGTTAAAACTTTCGACAGGTCAGTACTGTATATATAACTGGTCACCAATAATTAAAGAGATGGTTTTGAAAGTTTCTGGAGAAAGGTTGTTGTATTTTCGAAGCAATATCATGAAGTCATTTTATTATGCCTTTCTCTGTTTTTCATTTGTAATTTTCCATCTAAATTTTTGTAAAGAAGAATATTCTTTTAAAGCAACATTGGATCCCCTATATACGGGTGTTATATTTGAAACATATACCATTGGCGTTTATGAACGCAAATCTAAAATTCGTTGCAGTAGTTTTTGTTACAACACTGTAGGCTGCCGTTCTTTTGGATATGACGGGAACACATTGGAATGTCGTTTGTACAACACGTCTTCCTTTGACCCACGGAGCGCTTTCCACACATCATCATCATGGAAAACTTACAAACTCAACACAAGTAGGTTTATTTAGCTTAATTTTCCACACCTGGCGGGTGTAGCTAACTAGAAAGGACCCGGAACACCCGGCCTCACTTCCCTAAAATGAAACTTCACGTGGTTTTTTTTTCAAAGATTTTACTTTGCTGTTGGAATGGTGATTTGAGCATGGATTAATATGTGTTTTTTCTGATTATTATTAAATAACCATGGTAAGAAGGGGTTATACAACGTTGCAAGGCAACGGAAATGAAATTCGTTAGGATAAAGGTTCACTCTAAGTCGTGTTTGAACTCTGATGTTGTACCCGTATATGTGAAAGTGTGCTCCACAATTTTACGCCAGAGAACGGACGACCGAATCTTTCAGATGATCATTAATTTATGACGTCATTTCATGCGATTTCTGACCCAAGACTTTCAAGTGGGTATTGACTGTTTTTTCGCCAAGCACTCGGCATTACGAAATGAAAGTCACGGTTCTTTCGGATGAGAACTTAAAATAAACGAGGTCCCGTGTCACGGTGGGCTTGGCACGCTAAAGAACCCTTCTGTAAATTGCCATCAGCGCAACGCACAGACAAAATTTCTTCACTTTCACCTATAACTGGCGAGCCGCGACGTATCGACATAAGTGAAATATTCTTGACTGGGACGTTAAACACCATTACTCAACTTAACTCAACTGTTGTGCATAGAAATTGCAAATGCTTTAAGTTGTAAGGGTGTTTGCTTCGTATGTGGGATATCGAGGTTTTATGCCAGTCAATCAATTTAATCGCATATTAACGCTGGTTACTTAACGGGACTTGCATACCTACAGTGAGTTCTGTCAACCAGGGAATTCTTTCCAAAAACGGTAAATCCAATGGTATTTGGTTTGGTTTATGTTGCTCAGTCTGTTTCAATTGCTTCCAACTGAAAGCATGCACGGAGGCACGGGACCTCGGTTTTGAGTGTTATCCAAAAGACTTCTGAGTAACGACCTTTTTAGTATGGGCAGTGGATGAAAATCATCTCAGAAAATTTCCAAGTCTTGAGTTAGGTTCGAACCCACAACCTTTGACTTTGAAAGCCTATGATAGTACCACTCTACTATGTCCGCCCAATTTTTTTCCTTAGAATGAATAGTAATTTTATTGAGATTTCAATGGAAAAGTTTCACTAGTAATATGTTTTTTTTTCCACTAGTGATATAGTTTTTATGGCTTTGTTTTTGTTTGGTTGGTTTTTTATTACCATACTTTCGACAATGGTATGACATTTTCATTGACTGGAAATCGTATACCTGGAAAGAATTCACGCCAAAAGATACTTTATTCAACGTTTTTCTATCTCATTTCAGACGGATGCCCTATTTTTAAAGGATACAAGTATGAAAGGAACCTCTCATTATGTTTTATGTATAATTATGAAGGAACAGCGGACAATATCGAAGACGCCGCTGTCTTCTGCTCGAAGGATGGAGGTCATCTTCTCAGAATAACCTCTCCCGACATCCAGTCGCATATAGAAGATTTTTTAGGTATGTACTAAAATGATCCATTCGTGACTTAAAGTACCGGTAATCAGTCAATGTATGGTGGGGGATTTGTTTTAGAAGGACATGGGTTCGAATCCGATTTGGGGAAGCAACTAGCTGTATATAGTGTGAGAAAAGTGTCAGTTCGTTTGCCGACAGTTGTTTATTTTCACAAGTCTCTTCCACTACCTAGAACTGATTGGCTCGATATAAATGGATCAATCTACTGGGACGTAAAACACCATTATTTGAAACCAATTTAATCTTCTTTCTCATTTAATGCTAGGCAGGAAGTACTTGTCTTTCCTGAGCGTCCGGCCTCAATTCCCTAGTGGAAGTTCACTGTTTAACTTAATTTGCAAGTTTTCAAAGTTTTAACTTTGCTTTTAGGATTGTCTAGATTTCAAACTATTGTCCTGTATATATTTGGCGTGTGTAGCTTATTAGACAAGGGATGCTTACCCTTTCGGGGCACCCGGTCTCGCTTCCCCTTTCACGGTTCACATATCTTTTTCCTTTCTGGGATTATGCTTTGGACATGGACCGTTATGTTTGTGTTTTTTGACTGACCTATTATGTCAATTCACAAAGATTTTAATTGTGATTTTGACATGGACTGGTATATTCAGTGTGTTTGATCAACATCATTTGCCAGTTTACAGATTTTACTGTTTTTGGCATTGTGATTTAATTTTCTTTTACCGTTATGTTTCTGTTGAAGTTACTTTGCCATCTTTCAAAGTTTTTATTGAGATTTGGACATGGACCGGTATGGTATGTTTGCGTTCTATTAACTAAAGATGTCAGTTTTCAGAGTTTCTCTGTCTTTTGAAATTTTTGACCGATACGTTTGTGTTTGTTGAAATTAATTTGTCAGTTTGTGATTGTCTATTTGGCATGTACTGATATGTTTGTGTTTGGTCAATTTAATGCGCCAATTTCCAAAGTTTTTACTTTGTTTTTTTTATTCTGATTTAAACAATGACCGGCATGTTTAAAACTTGTGCCTGATTTTAAACAGTTTAGGAGTACCATACCTTTAATTTCGTCTTCTCTGTCTTTTTCAGAAGATTTATCATTATCACAGACAATTTATATTGACGGTTCCCGTGAAGATGTCAACTCAAATTTCACGTTCAGCAATGGTGTACAAATGGAATATTTTAACTTTAACTCCGATATTGATCTTAACGTCACCAGACATAAATTAAAAATCTCTGGTAGTAATCGATACAGATGGTTTTTGTCTAGAGGGTCAACAAATCGACCCTTTTTCTGCCAAATTGATTTATAAATGAAACTCCATGGAGCCTATTTATTCGGTGTATTGTGCGTCTTAACTCCTTGTTCTATCGAGGAGGACTTTGTTTAAGCTTTGTTAATGTTTTGTTTATTTTAACCCACCCCCTCGCAAACTAATTTGAGGGGGGTATATAGGAATCACCATGTCTGTCTGTCCGTGTAAAACCGTGTCAGGGTCATACTTCATAGCTGATTTGAAGGACTGTCATAAAACTTCATTTGGATTATCTTCATGGTCCAAAGGAGAGTCATGACCTTGACCCAAGGTCATATTGAAAAGGTCAAGGTCGTTGGAAAACATTTAATGTTGGGGCGGTGGTATTTGGGTCTCAAGAGCCGGTTCTATTTATATTTTTTTATCGGGACTGAGCTAGTCGCGGAGTTGTTATATAATAGAGTGATTTACTGCCAGACTTTCTGGTCCGGATCTTTTAGTCTTGTGTTAGAGCGTTCATTTTCATCCGGGAGGGACATGTTCGATCCTCAGCCGGGGCACTCGGCGAGGAAGTGTTTTTTCCTGGACTGCCAGACTTTCTGGTCCGGATCTTTAGCCTTGTGGCAGAACGCTCGCTTTTCACTCGGGAGGGCTGGGTTCGATCCTCAGCCGGGGCTGTTATTCTGGTGTTTCCTCCTTCCTGTTACATCAGCATCTGCCTCTTTCATCTTCAGCTTGCTAACAACCAAAATGCTTTGTCAGACCATATTCAAAACCAAACAAAAACATCCGATTTATTATGTATATATTATAATTAACTAAATATTTTTTCTTTGCATTTAGTTGCTCTTGTTGTACTATCTACTATTGTTCCAGGGAGCTTAGATAGTCGCGGAACACATGTCAACCTTGTGTCGGTGACCAGGCTACAGTTTCACAATTATTCCTTGTCTAAGATTTTCTTTAAAGTTAGCTAATTTTTAGAATCTTTTTTGTAACTTCAAATTAACATTTATGACTAAAACCAAATACAAATGTTAGAAGCTTGAAGTGATCTTCAATATAACATCTTAACTTGAATATCTTAAAAATTGAAAAATTATTAAGATGTGAAATTTGCCAGATTTAAGTTAAGGAATGGTTGTGAAACTGCAGCCAGGTGTCCAATATCACTCTCTATAATCATGATACATGTAATTTGTTCAGGTAATTTGTGATGTAACAGCTATCAATCATTCCTTTTAGTGACACATTGTACATTAGGCCACATCCTGATAAAATCATGGCACTTGCAAAAAAATGTATATTTTTGTAAAATGTGACCAAAACCACTGGAAAACGGGTTTTAGTAATAATGAATATGGCTTATTATTATTATTATTATTATATATTTATATATATAATATTTTAAAATATTTTTAATCGCTTTCGTGTATATATATACATGTATATATATATGAAAGCGATTAAAAATATCTGATATTTTTATATCGATGTTTCACGTGTTATTGCTTCAAGATTAAAATGAACTTAATTGCGAATGCATGTACTGTATTTCTTAAACATGTCAAGTGTGCGAAATGGATTACACAAAATTTTGTTTCCAACAGACATTATATTTGAAACGGGAGTAGCTTATTGACTTCTTAGATTTAAGTTTAAGTTTAAACAATATTTTATTCACAAAATACAATGATACATTAACTTACATATACATAATGAAACGGATTCGAGAACACGACCAAGGTCTTATATAAACTCGTCTCCACAGTCTTTGCTTAAAACACATAAATTTATAAGATCAAGAAAGCAAGTTGAAGAATGAAATATTGCATTTAGTATTATATTGTTAAAAAGTAGGTGATATGAGAGAGAGAGAGAGAGAGAGAGAGAGATACTGACAAAATCTTTTGGATACTAGTAACAATATATTTTACTAATTTACTGTATAATTATATACAAAAACAATTTTTTTTTTTTAAAAACTTAGAAAACATGGATATTTTCATTAATATCATTACACTAAGGTTTACAACATCACCATATCATATAGTTATATTATAGGGTAGAGAGAATGCTACTTAGATAACAGCAGAGGCGGATCCAGAATCTTAGAAGGGGGTGTGTATAATGTGATAGCCGAAGGCTCTAACCTTCTATGGGGGTCCGGGCATGCTCCCCCGGAAAATTTTGAAAAAATGGCGCAAAATCATGCATTCTGGTGCAATTTGAGCGACATCAAAATGAACAATATGTATTATTAGCGACATAAGGGGGGGGGGGGCATACGCCCCCTACGCTCCCCGCTGAATCCGTCACTGAACAGGCCTGTCGGAAGTTCAACACTAAACTAATTTATTAGTGTATAACAGACGACTTATCTATAACCTTCTTTAGCAATATCTCGATAGCTTTTCGGCAGCTGCAATCTATGCAGCTTTACGTACACTAGCTGTCTATATCGCTGTCACTTACCAGTCGAGCTTCGACTCTTGTGTAAGCTCGGTGTTTAATTTTCGACAGGTCTGTACTGTGCATTATATAAGAAATATTGTAAATGGTGTTGGTACTTTTTAATTAAACTTGCAATTAATTCATTCAAATTCGACACACTATATGACGATATTGTCCTACTCTGCTAAATTAGTTTTAAATTAAAATGTACAAGAAAAAACACATCTGAACAATACGTAGTCTGTTAGAGTCACTAAGTAGCTACAATATTCCCGTCAACTGTCCGGTCTGATTCTACTTGGTTCTGATGCCTACCATCCAACGAAATAACAAAGTCATTGTATGTACATTGTATTACCTATTGGGGCTTAAGTAAAGTAAACCCCACCATAAAGATAATCTAGTGGATATAAGAAACATAAACTTTTTAGACAATGGCCTAAAAAATCGTTTTAGTAGAAATATGAAGCCAAGGAACTTAACAAAACACTGGTCTTAATGACTGGACGATATTTATATAGAGGTGGCCGCTGTAACAGGACTATCTGTTTTATGTAGACTATCTTCATTATGCTTTTTTACATCCAGCTTGACACAAAAATGTTCTGTCCGATTCTCCACCATTATCAACCATTCATTGCCATTTTTTTAAAATGATAAAATTTCTGTGGGTGTTGTTGAAAAAAGAAGATGGCGACCAGCTGTAATACCTCATCATTTCGCCATTTCTATTTTACATCCACTTGGCACAAAAATGGCCTGTCCGTATCTCCAGTAGCTGTCAACCATTCGCTACCAATTTTTTTAATTTTTATATAAACCCTGTGTGTGTTATTGAATATCGACGCCGGTGACCAGTTAAAATAGCTTATCTGTTCGCCATTACCGAAATACCAGTTTGTAGAGGAGAAATCTGGGCGATGACCGTCGACGTATATCGTCCCTGTCGCTGAGATTGTGTCTGAAAAAATAAGTACCAACAAGTAAAACGATACATGTATACAGTGCTTAATCAAAAACAAAACTACATATAACTGTATACACAGGCTATTACCGGCCGGCACTTGTGATGGCTGTCGAATTCTGATAAAAATCGCCACATAATGACAGATGGGTAGAGTATTTTACATATTATACCAGTTTTAATTTTACGACAGTTTCCGACAAAATACAATTACTCACCAGTAGTGCTTGGAACACAATTGTGAAACCAACATTTTTTGGTATACCTTAATTTTTAAGGAATTTCAAATTTTAAGTAACAGCAGCTTATATTTTCTTTGTTTATGCATTGGCCTTAATGATTTTTCGGACAGATTAAACATTATGGATCCGATGACAATTAAAGTTATCTTACTGATGTAAAACGCAATTAAAACATTGATATAAAACAAATAGAAATTCAACAGTGACAAAATAAAGTTCATATTCAAACTTTGACACGGTTAAATATCCTCTATTTAACGTCCCAGTCAACTGAGAATATTTCACTTATATCGAGCCGTCGACAGCTATAGGCAAAGATGCAGAAATTTTCCCTATGCGTTGCGCTATTGGCATTAAACATCATCTTTATCGTGAATATTTTCACTTCACGAGACAAAATAAAGTTCATATTCATCAAAGTAGTACTGTGTCATTGTTAAATATCAACTATTTAAACGTCCCAGTCAACTGAGAATATTTCACTTATATCGCCGATATAAGTCTGAAACGTCGCCAACTATATTATAGGCAAAGGTGCGTCGCGCTAATGACATTATACATCATCTTTATCGCGTCACACCTACTGTGACACGGGACCTCGTTTATTTTAAGTTCCCATTCGAAAGAACAACGACTTTTATTTCGTAATACCGAGTGCTTGGCGAAAGAACAGTCACTACCAATTTTCAAGTTTTGTGTCAGACCCGGCCGGGAATCGAACTCACAACCTCCCGACAGCCGTTTCTTTTCGATAGTTCTACACTATATGTCTATTTTTATCAAAAGTTAACTTCCTAATTGACTTTATGCCCGCAAAATCCATTCTGGGACAGTTCCTGGATGGTAAAAAAAAACACTAACCTCTGGCAACTAAGTAAAAGAACCTTAATTTTGACGCAAAACACCAATATGACACCCCACATCGTGGCAAGCATAACCTTAATTGCAAACTGTCTTGCGGTCTTAAAAATTGCGGACAAACCGATTACGAAAATTAATACCCTCAAACTTTGGGACATGTAGCAAGAAAGTCGTAATATATACCTAAATAGTTTTCAATGTGTGACCCAATGGCAAGCGATGCGATTCTGAGAAGATGTCCTCCATCGTTGAAGCAGACGACAGTAGCAGCATGAATATTAGGCGCTGTTCCTTCAGGGTAATATTTAAAGCAGATATTCAACACGACGTCATGTTGATACCCTAGTTTGATTGGACAATCATCTGAAATATAAAGCAATAAATGGTTCAAACAGGATGGTCTGCACACCGGACGACAGGACACATGTAGACTTTAAATCTGACAATCGTCATCGAAGGGGACGCAGTTGTTAAACGTTTAGAGTGGTCTAAAGCACGGACTTACGGATCGCAGCGCCTCTCGCCTCCTACAGGTTCGAACCCCACTAAGGATAGATCCTTTATTGTGAGAAAGTTTATGAGAAAGAGTTCGCTTATAGAATGTCGATGACTTTCTCCGGATGTTGCGGGTCTCCGCCTCCTAATGCTGTTTAACCCCTTTATGAAGATTCTTTAAGAGAAATTAAAGACTTTCTCACACCTAGGATCTGTCTCGAGTTAGATTCGAACCTAGTCAGTTAGAGGTCTGGCTGCCATCTGTAAGCCTGCGATTAAACCACTCGGCCGCCGAAGTCCGTGGAGTCAACGAGAGTTAAAATGGAAAAAAAAAATTTCAATGCAGAAAAAAAGAAGATCCGACTATTTATAAATTAATTGATTCATTTATTAAATCGTGCTTAATATCTCGGTCAAAAATATTTCACTTATATTTAGACGTCACCAGTTATATGTAAAGTGACAGAATTTTTTTGGTGTTACAGTGTGCTAAAGCCTCGGGGCATTGTGGAAGGAATATTGTATACAACTCGGAAATGCTTGTTATATTTAATGTTATAATCAGTTGTCTTATTATGTTTTCTCGGCGGTTTTTTTTATTGTTTCACCGTGCTCTTGAATGCCTTGGCGGGGATCATTGACCCGAAGGTCTAACGCGCTCGCTTACGGATCAAAGTGTCCCTCAAAGCTTAGGTTCGGATGCCGCTTGGGCAGATCCCATTGCGAGAAAGTTCGTTAGAGAAGTTCGCTTGTCGAAGGTCGGTGATTTTGCTGCGGATTCACTAAACATCTTCAAAATCACCTGATTACTAACCCAGTCACACATTCACGGATCAACTCGTCGGACTAGCTACGGATACTATCATTCGTGGTAATCTGTAGTGGTCCGTAGCTTCCCGTATAGTAGCTGTAGTCATTGGTAGTAATATTTCAATATCCGAGATAATTTTTGAACATGTTCAAAATTTGACCACGGATCAAACAACTGTAGTATAGTATTAGAACGTACTGATCCGTTTTAGTCCCCATCAAAACCGTATTAACCCGTGCTTATCAGTAAGCCCGAACTCGTCAAGGATTTATACGCTTAGTCAGGTTAACTACGTACTAGTGCGTCCGTATCGGATCAGTTCCGGACTACGGAAATTGGCTTTTCTAGGGTCATCCGTGAAATTTATTCCGTAGTAGTACCGGCGAGGTGATCCGTGAATGTGTGACTGGGGCATTAATTTTGCCGATTTAAGCCGTAAATAGGCGATTATGTATCAAAAACAAACATACCAATCCTTGTATTGGCCAAATATCACAACCCCAAAGCAAAGTAAAAATTTTGAAACTGGCAAATTAAGTTACAATAAGCCTACCACATGTACAGGTGCTTGTGACAGGACCCCCCCCCCCCTCCCCCCATCGACAAAGTAAGTCTCTTATAATAACCTACTGTAGGGTTTTTTCTAAATGTTGTTTTTAGTGATTCCGCTATATAATCCGGCGATAGCATAAAACTTAAATATAACAAAAAGAACGATAAATCACTAAGTGTCGATGGGGGGTGGGATGGGGTCATGTGTAAGCCTACTTACTTATTTGACGTATGTAGGTTTCCCATGATCCTTCGTACACACCATGCCACAGATTAAAAGATGACATATTATATAATCGACATTGAAACAGTTCCTCGTTATATCCAAAAGCTTGACATTCTGCAATTCGTCTACAACATTTACGGAAACACCCGATCATTGAAATACCGCCAAGAACATCAGTAACGTTTACGTCAAATATATAACCGTTTAAACTGGTATCCACAATGCCCTTGTACGAAATACTTTGGCAAGAAAATAGATGAACTGATAAAAATGAAGCACAGATGAAAAAATTACATGTAAATTTAAAAATATTCATGATTGGACCATTTAAACGGAACCCATCATACAATATGGTGAATATGTCTAGATCGTCACACGGCCTTCGAATGGTTTGGTTTTATAAATATTTAATGCTAAAAGCAATGCTGTAGACAGTCAGCTTAATAGATAAGTAATAATAATGGAAGCAAAAGTCAATACACATTGTAATACTTACATTATCATTATAAAATCAGTTATTTTATTATCATAAACAGGACAGACCTCTTTTCTCTAATAGATCTACAGTACAGGTCTGTTGAAAATTTAACATTAATCTAACGAATTACTGCCGAACCTGTGGCTCACCTCGGCTCCTCGTTCGCTATAACTTGACAGCTTTTTGGCAGCTGCTATCTATCTCTCGCGAGCTTTCGGTCACTGTAGCTATCGCTATTTTGGCCATTTGGCAGTTGAGCTTTAATTTAAATACGTTTATTTTTCAGTGTTAAACTTTCGACACTTATGTTAGTCTATGTCATCTATAACATCAATGGTCGTAAACAACGAACATATTTTGATTGTTAATCTCAGGATTAAACTTGGTTTTAGATAATATGTAAATGTAATTAGTTTATTTTAAAATCGTAATCATGAATACAGGCCAGTCGAAAGTTTAACACTGAGCTATCGAAAAGGAGTCTAAGATCGCTGCCGAGTGGCCTGACCAATAAGCTACCGATAAATACATGTGAACAGCTGCCGCAATACTGCAAAACGTAATTAATTTCGCGTGTATTTATTTTCGCAGTATAGAAAATTTTGACATATCCGCATAGTTAAATTTTCGCGTTTTTTTTTAAATATGCACGCACTATAACGTGTACTTAAATTATCGCACTCAAATTTTAGCGCGGTTTTAGAGTTTTTGAGTAAAAAATACTTAGGTATGCAATTCTCGCCGTATAAATGGGGCTTAAGTTACAGCTGCCGAAATACTGCAAAACGTAATTAATTTCGCGTGTATTTATTTTCGCGGTATAGGAAATTTAGACATATCCGCGTAGTTAAATTTATGCGTTTTTGAAATATGCACGCACTATAACACAATGAGTATAATATAATTTTCGCTTGATGATAGTTTTCGCGCAAAGCAAACGACCACAAAATAAGCGAAAAGTAGTATATCGCGAAAATAAATATGGTTACAGTATAACTAACTAGGAGGGAGACCTAGACAAACGGTGGACTCGGCTCCAATTCCGAATTACGTGTTAGCTTAGTGATAAACTTTCGACAGACCCGACTTTAGATCTACTGAAGAAAAAAAGCGGACGACTACCCAGTTGTTCGAGTCAAAAGATGGTTTCTAGCAAGCTGTCTTTTTTGCAATTATTACTTATTTATTATTTCTTTCAACAATGCACTATGCATTGCGAAAATAATGAAAGTCAAGGGTCTTTCGGATGGGAACTTAAAATAAACGAGGTCCTGTGTCACGATAGGCGTGGCACGATAAAGGATCCTGCTGTATTTGCGCCTAAAGCTTGCGACGTCGCGATATAAGTGAAATATTTTGACTGGGGGGTTAAACACCATTACTTCTCCCATCCCTCCACTCTTTGCTAAACTTTCGACGGGTCTGTACTGTAATTAGTTTCATAAAAAAAAATTAAAAAAATTCTTTTTTAATCTTTTAAAGGAAAATAGTCCGATATGACAACCGAGATTAAAAAAAAATCTTTCTGTATTTTAACAAAGCGGATAAAGATTTCCATGAGTATGGTGTCTGCGGAATCGATATGGATTTGCTGGGGTTCTTGTTATCATGTTTATGTACAGTCCTACTGGACTTAAAGGCCACCTCTATATAAGGGTCACCTGCTTATAAAGGCCAATAGAATTGTACCCCAATTGTTCTTAATTCATTTTATTTGAACCTGTATATAAAGCCCACCTGCCCACAAAGGCTACTTTTACTGGTTCCTTTGGGTGGCCTTTATAGACAGGTTTGACTGTATATAAAAACAATTTAATTTAATAAGTTTAGACAATTTGATTGGACTATGTGTGTGTGTAATGTCTTTCCTTAATCAAGGATATCGCAAGACTGGGTTTATCACACCCTCAAAAAGTCCTATAACCGGGTCTTTCGTTTCCCAAGGATTTCGCCAATGGCATAGCCAGAGAGGAATGAAAAAATGTGCAAGCCCATTGTCAAAGGCACCATGCCGTGGTCGCGTCTACTAAGTAGTTACGGGGACATGCCCCCCACCTCCCTTGTAAAAATGGTGGTGCATTTTTCTGCATTCTAAATGATATTTACCTGGGTAAGAAGGATTTTTGTCACGGACGAGACCTTAATACTGATGCCCTTCTCGCAAGTGGGTGCGACGTTAAAATACCGTCATTACACATTGCACTAAACCCATTGCAAAGGTCAAAATTTCTCACGGTAATTTCACCTACAGCTGGTGACGTCTCGATAGCTGGTGACGTCTCGATATTTATTATGAGTGAAATATTTGTAAAATCTCATTCAATCAATAAATCTTGCTCTCTAATGCAATGTGTAAGCAACAACTCTATTGAACAAAGAAATAGACATTCACTGAGAAAAATAAAGTTGTTTACCCAAGCTGAAGATGGCCAATGGTTTGATCCTTCATATCTACACTAGTAATTTGACTCTGGGTATTTGGACTCGCATGCATCCCAGAAAATTGTACAGTCCAGTGACGGATCCAGAATTCTATGTTGGGGGGCACACTGACGTATGATCAATTCATCCAAACAAACGCTCGCCCGAGACACATTCTAATATAAGTTTGCCAGTAGACTACAAGATGAATCAGACGCTCGCTCGAGACAATTCTAACATAAGTTTGCCAATAGGCTACAAGATGAATGTTCGCTCGAGATGTATTATAAATAAGTTGCGACGCAGATCCATTCTTATAATCGGTGCTGGTTTATTTTATATATATTAACTTATGCCTGTGCGTTGCACTGGTGGCATTATACAACATGGTTCTTTATCGTGCCATGCCTACTGTGACACGGGACCTCTTTTATTTTAAGTTCCAATTCCACGAAAGAACCGTGACTTTCATTTCGTAATGCCGAGTGCCTAGCGCAACAACGGTCACTACCCACTTTCAATCTTAGGTCAGACTAGGTCGGGGTTCGAACCCACAATCTCCCACTTACGAAGAGAGCAGTCTACCAACTGTCAGAGCTAAGCTTAAGATAGTTTCAAAATTTTAATTATAAAGAAGGTACTTAAAATATTTGATTAGACAGAATAACAGCTAATAATGCAAACCAAGTAGCCTTTTTATTTCTGGTTTGATTGGAAATATTCATCTAGTCATTTATTTTGGAATGGTGTAGTAAACATTAAAACCTCGCCATAATTTGTTCAATAAAATTTCGGCGTTATTAAGTGATTTGACCGTCGATACATCAAGGGAGGAGACTTATAAAGAAAAACAAAGAACAAGCGGGGTTTTAGAAATACACAAATAGTATTAAAATAAGCGGCAAAATTATTAAGGGCCATTATAACGAGGTTTTAACGTACATCTTAGGACATTTCTAGGCAAGCAACTAGACGTCCCTAACCTTCTAAGTTGAGCGATGTTATAAGAGAGAAACTAAATGTAATTATAATAAAAGTAATTTATTGATAACTGCAAAATATTTAGAGAATTTAAGAGTGCGTTACTACAAAAGAATACTCCTGAGCGAGTTGCGTTTTGAAAATAATGAGTTCAATTTCTTACCTCAACAGTTCAAACAAAACATCAATTAAATCCACCAGAACAGATGAAGCATATAGATAAAGCAGAACATATGGAGTATAAAGATAAAACAGAACATATGGAACATAAAGATAAAACAGAACATATGGAACATAAAGATAAAGCAAAGCATATGGAGCATAAAGATAAAACAGAACATATGGAGCATAAAGATAAAGCAGAGAATATGGACCATCAAGATAAAGCAGAGCATATGGAGCATAAAGATAAAGCAGAACAAATGGGGCATAAAGATAAAGCAGAACATATGGGGCATAAAGATAAAGCAGAACATATGGGGCATAAAGATAAAGCAGTGCATATGGAGCATAAAGATAAAGCAGAACAAATGGAGCATAAAGATAAAGCAGAACATATGGAGCATAAAGATAAAGCAGTGCATATGGAGCATAAAGATAAAGCAGAACATATGGAGCATAAAGATAAAGCAGTGCTATGGAGCAAAACGATAAAGCAGTGCATATGGAGCATAAAGATAAAGCAGAACATATGCAGCATAAAGATAAAGCAGAACATATGGAGCATAAAGATAAAGCAGTGCTATGGAGCAAAACGATAAAGCAGTGCATATGGAGCATAAAGATAAAGCAGAACATATGCAGCATAAAGATAAAGCAGAACATATGGAGTATGAAGATAAAACAGAACATATGGAGCATCAAGATAAAGCAGTGCATATGGAGCATAAAGATAAAGCAGAACATATGGAGCATAAAGATAAAGCAGTGCTATGGAGCAAAACGATAAAGCAGTGCATATGGAGCATAAAGATAAAGCAGAACATATGCAGCATAAAGATAAAGCAGAACATATGGAGCATAAAGATAAAGCAGTGCTATGGAGCAAAACGATAAAGCAGTGCATATGGAGCATAAAGATAAAGCAGAACATATGCAGCATAAAGATAAAGCAGAACATATGGAGTATGAAGATAAAACAGAACATATGGAGCATCAAGATAAAACAGAACATATGGAGTAAGATCCAACAGAACAGATGGACCGGAAAGACCCAACAGAACAGATGGACCAGAAAGATCCAACAAAACAGATGGATCAGAAAGATGAACCAGAACAGATGGACCGGAAAGATCCAACAGAACAGATGGACTTGAAAGATCCAACAAAACAGATGGACCGGAAAGATCCAACAGAACAGATGGACCATCTAACAGAACAGATGGACCAGAAAGATCCAACAGAACAGATGGACCAGAAAGATCCAACAGAACAAATGGACCATCTAACAGAATAGATGGACCATCTAACAGAACAGATGGACCAGAAAGATCCAACAGAACAGATGGACCAGAAAGATCCAACAGAACAAATGGACCGGAAAGATCCAACAGAACAGATGGACCAGAAAGATCCAACAGAACAGATGGACCGGAAAGATCCATCAGAACAGATGAACCGGAAAGATCCAACAGAACAGATGGACCAGATAGATCCAACAGAATAGATGGACCGGAAAGATCCAACAGAACAGATGGACCGGAAAGATCCAATAGAACAGAGGGACCAGAAAGATCCAACAGAACAGATGAACCGGAAAGGTCCAACAGAACAGATGGACCAGAAAGATCCAACAGATCAGATAAACCGGAGCATAAAGATAAAGCAGAGCATATGGAACATACAGATAAAGCAGAACATATGGAACATACAGATAAAGCAGAACAGATGCAGCAAAAAAATAAAACAGAGCATATGGGGCATAAAGGTAAAGCAGAGCATATGGAGCATAAAGATAAAGCAGAGCATATGGAGCACAAAGATAAAGCAGAACATATGGAGCATAAAGATAAAGCAGAACAGATGGAGCATAAAGATAAAGCGGAACATATGCAGTATAAAGATAAAGCAGAACATATGGAACATAAAGATAAAACAGAACATATGGAGCATCAAGATAAAACAGAACAGATGGACCGGATAGGTCCAACAGAACAGATGGACCAGAAAGACCCAACAGAATAGATGGACCGGAAAGATCCAACAGAACAGATGGACCAGAAAGATCCAACAAAACAGATGGACCAGAAAGACCCAACAGAATAGATGGACCCGAAAGATCCAACAGAACAGATGGACCAGAAAGATCCAACAGAACAGATGGACCGGAAAGACCCAACAGAACAGATGGACCAGAAAGATCCAACAAAACAGATGGATCAGAAAGATGAACCAGAACAGATGGACCGGAAAGATCCAACAGAACAGATGGACCAGAAAGATCCAACAAAACAGATGGACCGGAAAGATCCAACAGAACAGATGGACCATCTAACAGAATAGATGGACCATCTAACAGAACAGATGGACCAGAAAGATCCAACAGAACAGATGGACCAGAAAAATCCAACAGAACATATGGAGCATAAAGATAAAACAGAACAAATGGAGCATAAAGATAAAGCAGAACATATGGAGCATAAAGATAAAGCAGAACATATGCAGCATAAAGATAAAGCAGAACATATGCAGCATAAAGATAAAGCAGAACATATGCAGCATAAAGATAAAGCAGAACATATGGAGCATAAAGATAAAGCAGAACATATGGAGTATGAAGATAAAACAGAACATATGGAGCATCAAGATAAAACAGAACATATGGAGTTTAAAGATAAAGCAGAACATATGGAACATAAAGATAAAACAGAACATATGGAGCATCAAGATAAAACAGAGCAGATGGACCGGATAGATCCAACAGAACAGATGGACCAGAAAGACCCAACAGAATAGATGGACCGGAAAGATCCAACAGAACAGATGGACCAGAAAGATCCAACAGAACAGATGGACCGGAAAGACCCAACAGAACAGATGGACCAGAAAGATCCAACAAAACAGATGGATCAGAAAGATGAAAGATAAAGCAGAACATATGGAGGATAAAGATAAAGCAAAACAAATGGAGCATAAAGATAAAGCAGAGTATATGCAGCATAAAGATAAAGCAGAACATATAGAGGATAAAGATAAGGCAGAGCATATGGAGCATAAAGATAAAGCAGAGCATATGGAGTATGAAGATAAAACAGAACATACGGAGCATCAAGATAAAACAGAACATATGGAGGATAAAGATAAAGCAGAACATATGGAGGATAAAGATAAAGCAGAGCATATGGAACATAAAGATAAAGCAGAACATATGGAGCATAAAGATAAAGCAGAACATATGGAGTATAAAGGTAAAACAGAACATATGGAGCATCAAGATAAAACAGAACATATGGAGCATAAAGATAAAGCAGAGCATATGGACCATACAGATAAAGCAGAACATATGGAACATACAGATAAAGCAGAACAGATGGAGCAAAAAGATAAAGCAGAACATATGGAGCATAAAGATAAAGCAGAACATATGGAGCATAAAGATAAAGCAGAACATATGAAGTATGAACATAAAACAGAACATGTGGAGCATCAAGATAAAACAGAACATATGGAGCATAAAGATAAAACAGAACATATGGAGCATCAAGATAAAACAGAGCAGATGGACCGGATAGATCCAACAGAACAGATGGACCAGAAAGACCCAACAGAATAGATGGACCGGAAAGATCCAACAGAACAGATGGACCAGAAAGATCCAACAGAACAGATGGACCGGAAAGACCCAACAGAACAGATGGACCAGAAAGATCCAACAAAACAGATGGATCAGAAAGATGAAAGATAAAGCAGAACATATGGAGGATAAAGATAAAGCAAAACAAATGGA
This sequence comes from Anadara kagoshimensis, assembly GCA_021292105.1. Taxonomy (NCBI): domain Eukaryota; kingdom Metazoa; phylum Mollusca; class Bivalvia; order Arcoida; family Arcidae; genus Anadara; species Anadara kagoshimensis. The sequence continues at coordinate 26,326,238 of CM037870.1, read as the reverse complement.
GCATAAAGATAAAGCAGAGTATATGCAGCATAAAGATAAAGCAGAACAAATGCAGCATAAAAATAAAGCAGAACATATAGAGGATAAAGATAAGGCAGAGCATATGGAGCATAAAGATAAAGCAGAGCATATGGAGTATGAAGATAAAACAGAACATACGGAGCATCAAGATAAAACAGAACATATGGAGGATAAAGATAAAGCAGAACATATGGAGGATAAAGATAAAGCAGAGCATATGGAACATAAAGATAAAGCAGAACATATGGAGCATAAAGATAAAGCAGAACATATGGAGTATGAAGATAAAACAGAACATATGGAGCATCAAGATAAAACAGAACATATGGAGCATAAAGATAAAGCAGAGCATATGGACCATACAGATAAAGCAGAACATATGGAACATACAGATAAAGCAGAACAGATGGAGCAAAAAGATAAAGCAGAACATATGGAGCATAAAGATAAAGCAGAACATATGGAGCATAAAGATAAAGCAGAACATATGAAGTATGAACATAAAACAGAACATGTGGAGCATCAAGATAAAACAGAACATATGGAGCATAAAGATAAAGCAGAGCATATGGAACATACAGATAAAGCAGAACATATGGAACATACAGATAAAGCAGAACAGATGGAGCAAAAAGATAAAACAGAGCATATGGGGCATAAAGGTAAAGCAGAGCATATGGAGCATAAAGATAAAGCAGAACATATGGAGCATAAAGATAAAGTAGAACATATGGAGCATAAAGATAAAGCAGAACATATGCAGTATAAAGATAAAGCAGAACATATGGAACATAAAGATAAAACAGAACATATGGAGCATCAAGATAAAACAGAACAGATGGATCGGATAGGTCCAACAGAACAGATGGGCCAGAAAGACCCAACAGAATAGATGGACCGGAAAGATCCAACAGAACAGATGGACCAGAAAGATCCAACAGAACAGATGGACCGGAAAGATCCAACAGAACAGATGAACCGGAAAGATCCAACAGAACAGATGGACCAGATAGATCCAACAGAATAGATGGACCGGAAAGATCCAACAGAACAGATGGACCGGAAAGATCCAATAGAACAGAGGGACCAGAAAGATCCAACAGAACAGATGAACCGGAAAGGTCCAACAGAACAGATGGACCAGAAAGATCCAACAGATCAGATAAACCGGAAAGATGCAATAGACCAGATGAACCGGATAGATCCAACAGAACAGATAGACCGGATAGATCCAACAAAGCAGATGGACCAGAAAGATCCAACAGAACAGATGGACCGGAAAGTTCCATCAGAACAGATGGACCGGAAAGATCAAACAGAAAATATGGACCGGATAGATCCAACAGAACAGATGGACCGGAAAGTTCCATTAGAACATGAAACAGCTTGTCTGTATCATTCTCAACACCTACATGCATTATATTCTGATACTGAATTTTAATCAAATTCATTTCTTGTATAGACGAAGAGCCAAGAAGAGGCTCAAACCATTATCAACAATGACAAATCTTACCATATAACGTTCGTGAGTTTTAGGATTTTTCAGTCTTAGTGAACACACCCTTAGCTGTAATCTTAGAACTGTCATACAAATTTTCTATCAAATGTTCTGGGACATACTTCATTGGTAACAAATTTACCGTTGCCCCAATATCCAATTGAAAACGGACCGTCTGACGCTGATCAACAAGGAGCATATTTGCGAATATTTTATTTTGAACAATATTTACTTTTGCGAAATGATTAAACTTGCCGCAGTTTTGACGTAAATTTACTTCGCTCACACTATTTGCACCTCCGGCGTTTTGAACGTTTATCGACCTCTTTAAATTTCGATACATTCCGCTCATTATCGTGAGTTTGCTTCCGGCTCGTTGCTTCTCGTTGAACCTTCTTTTGCACTAGACGAACTTCTTCAGATTCGATGATATTACCACTAGCAGCCATTTGCTTTACAAGTGCCGATGTCGCCTCAAATGCACTACCCATATCGAGTGCTTTCTGGAGTGTTAATTTGTGTTAAATTACCATAGTTACATGTTTTAGCAAGTTTTCTTAATGAAGCCACATACTTATCAATATTTGTTCCTTCTGTTTGATTGAAAGTATTAAACAAATAACGTTCATAGGTCTCATTTGACTTTCCAATGCAAAAATTTTCAAATTTCTCAATTACCTTATGAATATCTTTATCACCGTCCGGATTCTCGATCGTAAAGCCCTCAAAAACATCCATGACCATGGCCTCTGTGCCATGTCACCACCCGCAGATTACCATCTGGTGGAGTTTATCAAGTCTAGTTGCAGTTTCATAATGATTCCATGACCTCTTCAACTTTCTCCAGTTATTTTCAACGTTCGAATCTATTTCTAGTTTTGCAGGTATTGGCAAATTTGCTATAGCATGTTGCCGCTGTGGAGCTACTTTTTCACCCATGATTGTGATAATAATTATAATGTCAACTCAATATCAGTAAAAAAAATGCACACATTATCGTCAAACCATACTTATCACTGACGCTTACTGTCAGGCTACGTGCCATACACCGATCCCACTTCTGACACCATGTAATAATCTGATGTGCATTTGTTCAGATATCTTAGACGAACAAACACGTCAAGCTGCTTACAACAGTCTACCCAAGTTACATTGACGTCAATCTGACGTCATACCAATATGTGTGTGACGCAGCACACAAAAGTTACATTAAATCAAAGTACTGCAAGTACTGATGTTAGAGTCAATATAAGTGTGGACCGGATAGATCTACCAGAACAGATGGACCGGAAAGATCCAACAGAACAGAAGGACCAGATAGATCCAAAAAGAACAGATGGACCGTAAAGATCCATTAGAACAGATGAACCGGAAAGATCCAACAGAACAGATGGACCGGAGAGATCCAACAGAAAATATGTATCGGAAAGATCCATCAGAACAGATGGACTGAAAAGATCCGACAGAACAGTTGGACCGGAAAGATCCAACAGAACAGATGGACCAGAAAGATCCAACAGAACATATGGACCAGAAAGATCCAACAGAACAGATGGGCCGGAAAGATCTATCAGAACAGATGGACCGGAAAGATCCAACAGAACAGATGGACCGGATAGATCCAACAGAACAGATGGACCAGAAAGATCCATCAGAACAGATGGACAGGATAGATCAGTTAGAAAAATATGGTATGTTATATTTTACATTTTTTAGTCATATAATCGTTTATGTATTACTAGGAAACTTTAGCGATTTTGATCTTCTGAACTATTTCGCGGTACATGTCGAAGAAACGGTTCGCTCCTCATTAATATTCATATCCTTTTTGGTCACGTGATCGCAAAGCTTTGTTCCCGGGAAGATATGAAAACCAGAGGCGTAAAACACATAGATCTATCACCAAATAAGTTAGTTTGACAGTCTATCCCCTTCTTGACTACCCTATACAATTGATAACCGGTGTCTTTATGAATTTTGCTATCGAATTTATTCTATTCCGAAAGTTTAAATGTTGGTTTCAGCGTTTTCCCCTAAAGTTTCAAAATTCTTCACTTTTTCGATTTTTGTTATTTTTGATATTAGAAGGAACCCTTAAATTGAAAGCTACGGTGGAAAGGTTGGCATGTGACGGATAAAATTTACCGGGTCTCCATGATCAGAGCGATTAATCGACAGGGATCATGTGGTTATGGTTTGAAAAATAGAGCCAAAGTTAGCAGAATTTGCAATTTTGTCAAAACTGAATATCTGTTACATAGCTATTTATAGAATGACGTCGCTTCGTAAATTGAAAGTTAAAAGGAACCTTGAAAATTTAAAATATTTTTATAAAAACAAGACTGGTTTTTGTACCGGTGTAGGGTTAAATAATATAGCAAATATTTGTTCCGCCACTTGGTGCAAGATCTGTATGGCGCCAAATTTAAATTATATACTATTACGAGTCATTAAGAAAAATGGTTAATCAACATCAAATATGGCGGATATGCAAATTGGATAAGTGAACTCTTTCTTCGGTATGAAGAAATTTTCATGGTTCCGTCTGTAAGGAAAGTACGAAAGCCTATTAGGCCCATGATTAAACAAATAAAAGGAGCTAAGTAAATACATGTATATATTGCCAATGTTTATCGGTGTTTATATTTCGGATAACTTAAAAGATTTCCATCCCCATATATAAAATAATACTCTTTACGAAAAAAGAAACAACTTAAAAATTGACACATCTAACGGTTTCAAAAACCTTTCTTTATGTTTCACTAAAATAGTATGATCATTTCAGCACAGGTTCAAATGATGTGCAGTTTTTGAATTTTCATAGAAATAATACGTATAAAACAGCTCATTACATTACATTTAGTCACACACACACACACACACACACACACACACACACACACACAACTTTTTATATGTATGTAAAGGGACGGAGAATAAAGCTTAAACCCCACAACCAACACACCATTATGGTAGGCGTTAGAACATAAAATTAAGGCGTAATAACGCAAACTGAAAGGCGTTTAACATTATTACGCCTTTCGCTTCCATTTTACGCCTTTCACTTCTCGTTCTAACCCCTTTCACTTCGTGTTATAATGCCTTTCACTTCGCGGTATTACGCCTTTCACTTTGCGGTATTACGCCTTTCACTTTGTGTTAAAACCCCTTTCACTTCGCGGTATTACGCCTTTCACTTTGCGTAATAACCCCTTTCACTTCGCGGTATTACGCCTTTCACTTCTCGTTATAAACCCTTTCACTTTGTGTTATAATGCCTTTCACTTGCGGTATTACGCCTTTCACTTTGCGTTATAACGCCTTTCACTTCGCGGTATTACGCCTTTCACTTTGTGTTAAAACCCCTTTCACTTCGCGGTATTACGCCTTTCACTTCTCGTTATAAACCCTTTCACTTCGTGTTATAACGCCTTTCACTTCGCTGTATTACGCCTTTCACTTTGCGCTATTACCCATTTCATTTCGCGGTAAATATTACGCCTTTCACTTTGCGTGATAACCCATTTCTTCCATATCTGCTCATGTAACATAGGGTTTTCCCCTATGAGAGATACGTCACAGCTCCCGAGACTGAGATCAACCGGTATCGGCCACAAACATTTCTCGGCAAGCCTCGTCTCTGACTGAAATGTTCAACCCCGAGGGTGAGATTATGGATAAACTCATAATGGATTCTTATATTCACTTCGCGGTATTACGCCTTTCATTTCGCGTTATAACCCCTTTCACATCGCGTTATTACGCTTTTTAATTCGCACGATAACGCTTTTATTTCGCATTATAACTTTTAAATTAAAGTATGTCAGAGTATCATCGAAAACAGCAAAAATTGAGATATAGGTAAACAATATTGACCTTTCCGTTTGACCTTTCATTAGGAATATTCATATAGGAGGGTCCAACCAATAAATGGGTAGCGTTAACATACACACGGCACAAGTGTACTCTTTGAGGTGGTTATATCTCATGATGTATACAAAATAAACACCTGTGCTCCCTATACATAGATATACTTGGTTCGTGATAAATATTTAAATGAAAGGTCAAGCGGACAGGTCAAAGTTGTTTACCTATACCATTTTACAGTAAAATATAAGCTGTTGTTTTTTGCATTATAGCGCCTTGAGCAGTAAAATAACTTGGAGTAACTTACTTAATTTTGATCTTGTTTTATATTTTGTAGTCCAAAAGAAGAGGAAGCGTTTTTCCTTAAGAAGATTAGCTAGATTTTTTGTTCCATGTGTTGGGAGGAAAAACAAGAAATTTTAATTTATAGTTTTCAGAAACAAGATTTCTAAATGAAAATAATAAATGAAAAACACAAAAACACTTTTTATCTGTGTGTGTGTGTGTGTGTCTTAAAGACAAGGTCTTTGAGAGATCTTATTAAAATATACGAGTTATAAACCTTTCTAATTCTTCCGTCTAGCGTTGACTTTTTTTACACTCTTTAACTCAATGAACCTTATTTCCCTAGCGAATGGCTTTCCTTTTGAACAATTGCGGAATTCCTCTGAAAACTTTCTTAAAATTGTTCAAAATTTTATTTTTATTGTTTGAATGGGGCGTTACGTCCCCGACAAGGATATCTCACGTATATCGAGACGTCACCGGCTATATGTGAATTGGCAGAAATTTTTACCTTTGCAGTGCACTTCAGAGCAATATGCCAAGAGGGTTCCTTAACGTGCCATGCCTGCCCCAACACGAGTGATCGGTTTTTAAGGACTCATCGGAAGGACCTCATGACTTTCATTTCTAAATGTCATGTGCTTGTCTTGGCGAAAGAACAGTCACTACATATTTTCAAGTCTTGGTCAGACCTTGGCCGGGGTTCGAACCCACGACCTCCCACATACTGAACGAGTACTGTAACAAATGATTTATCTCGACTTTCATATACAGTCCAACCTGCCTTAAAGGTCATCTCTATATAAAGGCCACCTGCTTATAAAGGCCAGAAGAATTGTATCCCAATTGTTTTTTATTCATATTATTTGAACCTGTATATAAAGGCCACCTGTCCATAAAGCCCAATTTTACTGGTTGTCTTGAGTGGCCTTTACAGACAGATTTGACTGTATTATGATCATGAGCAGATACAATGACATGGGTTTTGTCCTTTTATTTGAATGACCGAGGTAAAAAGTTAATAGCATGACCTATTTTATGTTGCTTCCATTTTGGCGATCATGTGGTGATATTTCAATGTAGAGTTATAAACGGTTTACATTTTGGCGATCATGTGGTGATATTTCAATGTAGAGTTATAACGGTTTACATTTTGGCGATCATGTGGTGATATTTCAATGTAGAGTTATAACGGTTTACATTTTGGCGAGCATGTGGTGATATTTCAATGTAGAGTTTAACGGTTTACATTTTGGCGATCATGTGGTGATATTTCAATGTAGAGTTATAACGGTTTTATTTTGGCGATCATGTGGTGATATTTCAATGTAGAGTTATAACGGTTTACATTTTGGCGATCATGTGGTGATATTTCAATGTAGAGTTATAACGGTTTACATTTTGGCGATCATGTGGTGATATTTCAATGTAGAGTTATAACGGTTTACATTTTGGCGATCATGTGGTGATATTTCAATGTAGAGTTATAACGGTTTACATTTTGGCGATCATGTGGTGATATTTCAATGTAGAGTTAAACGGTTTACATTTGGCGATCATGTGGTGATATTTCAATGTAGAGTTTTATAACGGTTTACATTTTGGCGATCATGGGTTGATATTTCAATGTAGAGTTATAACGGTTTACATTTTGGCGATCATGTGGTGATATTTCAATGTAGATATAACGGTTTACATTTTGGCGATCATATGGTGATATTTCAATGTAGAGTTATATAACGTTTACATTTTGGCGATCATATGGTGATATTTCAATGTAGAGTTATATAACGGTTTACATTTTGGCGATCATGTGGTGATATTTCAATGTAGAGTTATAACGGTTTACATTTTGGCGATCATGTGGTGATATTTCAATGTAGAGTTATAACGGTTTACATTTTGGCGATCATGTGGTGATATTTCAATGTAGAGTTATAACGGTTTACATTTTGGCGATCATGTGGTGATATTTCAATGTAGGTTATAACGTTTTACATTTTGGCGAGCATGTGGTGATATTTCAATGTAGAGTTTTAACGGTTTACATTTTGGCGATCATGTGGTGATATTTCAATGTAGAGATATAACGGTTTACATTTTGGCGATCATATGGTGATATTTCAATGTAGAGTTATAAACGGTTTACATTTTGGCGATCATATGGTGATATTTCAATGTAGAGTTATATAACGGTTTACATTTTGGCGATCATGTGGTGATATTTCAATGTAGAGTTATAACGGTTTACATTTTGGCGATCATGTGGTGATATTTCAATGTAGAGTTATAACGGTTTACATTTTGGCGATCATGTGGTGATATTTCAATGTAGAGTTATAACGGTTTACATTTTGGCGATCATGTGGTGATATTTCAATGTAGGGTTATAACGTTTTACATTTTGGCGAGCATGTGGTGATATTTCAATGTAGAGTTTTAACGGTTTACATTTTGGCGATCATGTGGTGATATTTCAATGTAGAGTTATAACGGTTTATATTTTGGCGATCATGTGGTGATATTTCAATGTAGAGTTATAACGGTTTACATTTTGGCGATCATGTGGTGATATTTCAATGTAGAGTTATAACGGTTTACATTTTGGCGATCATGTGGTGATATTTCAATGTAGAGTTATAACGGTTTACATTTTGGCGATCATGTGGTGATATTTCAATGTAGAGTTATAACGGTTTACATTTTGGCGATCATGTGGTGATATTTCAATGTAGAGTTATAACGGTTTACATTTTGGCGATCATGTGGTGATATTTCAATGTAGAGTTATAACGGTTTACATTTTGGCGATCATGTGGTGATATTTCAATGTAGAGTTATAACGGTTTACATTTTGGCGATCATGGGGTGATATTTCAATGTAGAGTTATAACGGTTTACATTTTGGCGATCATGTGGTGATATTTCAATGTAGAGATATAACGGTTTACATTTTGGCGATCATATGGTGATATTTCAATGTAGAGTTATATAACGGTTTACATTTTGGCGATCATATGGTGATATTTCAATGTAGAGTTATATAACGGTTTACATTTTGGCGATCATGTGGTGATATTTCAATGTAGAGTTATAACAGTTTACATTTTGGCGATCATGTGGTGATATTTCAATGTAGAGTTATAACGGTTTACATTTTGGCGATCATGTGGTGATATTTCAATGTAGAGTTTAACGGTTTACATTTTGGCGATCATGTGGTGATATTTCAATGTAGGTTACAACGTTTTACATTTTGGCGAGCATGTGGTGATATTTCAATGTAGAGTTTAACGGTTTACATTTTGGCGATCATGTGGTGATATTTCAATGTAGAGTTATAACGGTTTACATTTTGGCGATCATGTGGTGATATTTCAATGTAGAGATATAACGGTTTACATTTTGGCGATCATATGGTGATATTTCAATGTAGAGTTATATAACGGTTTACATTTTGGCGATCATGTGGTGATATTTCAATGTAGAGTTATAACGGTTTACATTTTGGCGATCATGTGGTGATATTTCAATGTAGAGTTATAACGGTTTACATTTTGGCGATCATGTGGTGATATTTCAATGTAGAGTTATAACGGTTTACATTTTGGCGATCATGTGGTGATATTTCAATGTAGGTTATAACGTTTTACATTTTGGCGAGCATGTGGTGATATTTCAATGTAGGGTTTTAACGGTTTACATTTTGGCGATCATGTGGTGATATTTCAATGTAGAGTATAACGGTTTATATTTGGCGATCATGTGGTGATATTTCAATGTAGAGTTATAACGGTTTACATTTTGGCGATCATGTGGTGATATTTCAATGTAGAGTTATAACGGTTTACATTTTGGCGATCATGTGGTGATATTTCAATGTAGAGTTATAACGGTTTACATTTTGGCGATCATGTGGTGATATTTCAATGTAGAGTTATAACGGTTTACATTTTGGCGATCATGTGGTGATATTTCAATGTAGAGTTATAACGGTTTACATTTTGGCGATCATGTGGTGATATTTCAATGTAGAGTTATAACGGTTTACATTTTAGCGATCATGTGGTGATATTTCAATGTAGAGTTATAACGGTTTACATTTTGGCGATCATGGGGTGATATTTCAATGTAGAGTTATAACGGTTTACATTTTGGCGATCATGTGGTGATATTTCAATGTAGAGATATAACGGTTTACATTTTGGCGATCATATGGTGATATTTCAATGTAGAGTTATATAACGGTTTACATTTTGGCGATCATATGGTGATATTTCAATGTAGAGTTATATAACGGTTTACATTTTGGCGATCATGTGGTGATATTTCAATGTAGAGTTATAACGGTTTACATTTTGGCGATCATGTGGTGATATTTCAATGTAGAGTTATAACGGTTTACATTTTGGCGATCATGTGGTGATATTTCAATGTAGAGTTATAACGGTTTACATTTTGGCGATCATGTGGTGATATTTCAATGTAGGTTATAACGTTTACTTTTGGCGAGCATGTGGTGATATTTCAATGTAGAGTTTTAACGGTTTACTTTTTGGCGATCATGTGGTGATATTTCAATGTAGAGTTATAACGGTTTATTTTGGCGATCATGTGGTGATATTTCAATGTAGAGTTATAACGGTTTACATTTTGGCGATCATGTGGTGATATTTCAATGTAGAGTTATAACGGTTTACATTTTGGCGATCATGTGGTGATATTTCAATGTAGAGTTATAACGGTTTACATTTTGGCGATCATGGGGTGATATTTCAATGTAGAGTTATAACGGTTTACATTTTGGCGATCATGTGGTGATATTTCAATGTAGAGATATAACGGTTTACATTTTGGCGATCATATGGTGATATTTCAATGTAGAGTTATATAACGGTTTACATTTGGCGATCATATGGTGATATTTCAATGTAGAGTTATATAACGGTTTACATTTTGGCGATCATGTGGTGATATTTCAATGTAGAGTTATAACGGTTTACATTTTGGCGATCATGTGGTGATATTTCAATGTAGAGTTATAACGGTTTTACATTTTGGCGATCATGTGGTGATATTTCAATGTAGAGTTATAACGTTTTACATTTTGGCGAGCATGTGGTGATATTTCAATGTAGGTTATAACGTTTACATTTTGGCGAGCATGTGGTGATATTTCAATGTAGAGTTTTAACGGTTTACATTTGGCGATCATGTGGTGATATTTCAATGTAGAGTTATAACGGTTTATATTTTGGCGATCATGTGGTGATATTTCAATGTAGAGTTATAACGGTTTACATTTTGGCGATCATGTGGTGATATTTCAATGTAGAGTTATAACGGTTTACATTTTGGCGATCATGTGGTGATATTTCAATGTAGAGTTATAACGGTTTACATTTTGGCGATCATGTGGTGATATTTCAATGTAGAGTTATAACGGTTTACATTTTGGCGATCATGTGGTGATATTTCAATGTAGAGTTATAACGGTTTACATTTTGGCGATCATGTGGTGATATTTCAATGTAGAGTTATAACGGTTTACATTTTGGCGATCCTGTGGTGATATTTCAATGTAGAGTTATAACGGTTTACATTTTGGCGATCATGGGGTGATATTTCAATGTAGAGTTATAACGGTTTACATTTTGGCGATCATGTGGTGATATTTCAATGTAGAGATATAACGGTTTACATTTTGGCGATCATATGGTGATATTTCAATGTAGAGTTATATAACGGTTTACATTTTGGCGATCATATGGTGATATTTCAATGTAGAGTTATATAACGGTTTACATTTTGGCGATCATGTGGTGATATTTCAATGTAGAGTTATAACAGTTTACATTTTGGCGATCATGTGGTGATATTTCAATGTAGAGTTATAACGGTTTACATTTTGGCGATCATGTGGTGATATTTCAATGTAGAGTTATAACGGTTTACATTTTGGCGATCATGTGGTGATATTTCAATGTAGGTTATAACGTTTTACATTTTGGCGAGCATGTGTGGTGATATTTCAATGTAGAGTTTTAACGGTTTACATTTTGGCGATCATGTGGTGATATTTCAATGTAGAGTTATAACGGTTTATATTTTGGCGATCATGTGGTGATATTTCAATGTAGAGTTATAACGGTTTACATTTTGGCGATCATGTGGTGATATTTCAATGTAGAGTTATAACGGTTTACATTTTGGCGATCATGTGGTGATATTTCAATGTAGAGTTATAACGGTTTACATTTTGGCGATCATGTGGTGATATTTCAATTAGAGTTATAACGGTTTACATTTTGGCGATCATGTGGTGATATTTCAATGTACAGTTATAACGGTTTACATTTTGGCGATCATGGTGGTGATATTTCAATGTAGAGTTATAACGGTTTACATTTTGGCGATCATGTGGTGATATTTCAATGTAGAGTTATAACGGTTTACATTTTGGCGATCATGGGGTGATATTTCAATGTAGAGTTATAACGGTTTACATTTTGGCGATCATGGGGTGATATTTCAATGTAGAGATATAACGGTTTACATTTTGGCGATCATATGGTGAATTTCAATGTAGAGTTATATAACGGTTTACATTTTGGCGATCATATGGTGATATTTCAATGTAGAGTTATATAACGGTTTACATTTTGGCGATCATGTGGTGATATTTCAATGTAGAGTTATAACGGTTTACATTTTGGCGATCATGTGGTGATATTTCAATGTAGAGTTATAACGGTTTACATTTTGGCGATCATGTGGTGATATTTCAATGTAGGGTTATAACGTTTTACATTTTGGCGAGCATGTGGTGATATTTCAATGTAGAGTTTTAACGGTTTACATTTTGGCGATCATGTGGTGATATTTCAATGTAGAGTTATAACGGTTTATATTTGGCGATCATGTGGTGATATTTCAATGTAGAGTTATAACGGTTTACATTTTGGCGATCATGTGGTGATATTTCAATGTAGAGTTATAACGGTTTACATTTTGGCGATCATGTGGTGATATTTCAATGTAGGGTTATAACGTTTTACATTTTGGCGAGCATGTGGTGATATTTCAATGTAGAGTTTTAACGGTTTACATTTTGGCGATCATGTGGTGATATTTCAATGTAGAGTGATATAACGGTTTACATTTTGGCGATCATGTGGTGATATTTCAATGTAGAGTTATAACGGTTTACATTTTGGCGATCATGTGGTGATATTTCAATGTAGAGTTATAACGGTTTACATTTTGGCGATCATGTGGTGATATTCAATGTACAGTTATAACGGTTTACATTTTGGCGATCATGTGGTGATATTTCAATGTAGAGTTATAACGGTTTACATTTTGGCGATCATGTGGTGATATTTCAATGTAGAGTTATAACGGTTTACATTTTGGCGATCATGGGGTGATATTTCAATGTAGAGTTATAACGGTTTACATTTTGGCGATCATGGGGTGATATTTCAATGTAGAGATATAACGGTTTACATTTTGGCGATCATATGGTGATATTTCAATGTAGAGTTATATAACGGTTTACATTTTGGCGATCATATGGTGATATTTCAATGTAGAGTATATAACGGTTTACATTTTGGCGATCATGTGGTGATATTTCAATGTAGAGTTATAACGGTTTACATTTTGGCGATCATGTGGTGATATTTCAATGTAGAGTTATAACGGTTTACATTTTGGCGATCATGTGGTGATATTTCAATGTAGGGTTATAACGTTTTACATTTTGGCGAGCATGTGGTGATATTTCAATGTAGAGTTTTAACGGTTTACATTTTGGCGATCATGTGGTGATATTTCAATGTAGAGTTATAACGGTTTATATTTTGGCGATCATGTGGTGATATTTCAATGTAGAGTTATAACGGTTTACATTTTGGCGATCATGTGGTGATATTTCAATGTAGAGTTATAACGGTTTACATTTTGGCGATCATGTGGTGATATTTCAATGTAGGGTTATAACGTTTTACATTTTGGCGAGCATGTGGTGATATTTCAATGTAGAGTTTTAACGGTTTACATTTTGGCGATCATGTGGTGATATTTCAATGTAGAGTTATAACGGTTTATATTTTGGCGATCATGTGGTGATATTTCAATGTAGAGTTATAACGGTTTACATTTTGGCGATCATGTGGTGATATTTCAATGTAGAGTTATAACGGTTTACATTTTGGCGATCATGTGGTGATATTTCAATGTAGAGTTATAACGGTTTACATTTTGGCGATCATGGGGTGATATTTCAATGTAGAGTTATAACGGTTTACATTTTGGCGATCATGTGGTGATATTTCAATGTAGAGATATAACGGTTTACATTTTGGCGATCATATGGTGATATTTCAATGTAGAGTTATATAACGGTTTACATTTTGGCGATCATATGGTGATATTTCAATGTAGAGTTATATAACGGTTTACATTTTGGCGATCATGTGGTGATATTTCAATGTAGAGTTATAACGGTTTACATTTTGGCGATCATGTGGTGATATTTCAATGTAGAGTTATAACGGTTTACATTTTGGCGATCATGTGGTGATATTTCAATGTAGAGTTATAACGTTTTACATTTTGGCGAGCATGTGGTGATATTTCAATGTAGGGTTATAACGTTTTACATTTTGGCGAGCATGTGGTGATATTTCAATGTAGAGTTTTAACGGTTTACATTTTGGCGATCATGTGGTGATATTTCAATGTAGAGTTATAACGGTTTATATTTTGGCGATCATGTGGTGATATTTCAATGTAGAGTTATAACGGTTTACATTTTGGCGATCATGTGGTGATATTTCAATGTAGAGTTATAACGGTTTATATTTTGGCGATCATGTGGTGATATTTCAATGTAGAGTTATAACGGTTTACATTTTGGCGATCATGTGGTGATATTTCAATGTAGAGTTATAACGGTTTACATTTTGGCGATCATGTGGTGATATTTCAATGTAGGGTTATAACGTTTTACATTTTGGCGAGCATGTGGTGATATTTCAATGTAGAGTTTTAACGGTTTACATTTTGGCGATCATGTGGTGATATTTCAATGTAGAGTTATAACGGTTTATATTTTGGCGATCATGTGGTGATATTTCAATGTAGAGTTATAACGGTTTACATTTTGGCGATCATGTGGTGATATTTCAATGTAGAGTTATAACGGTTTACATTTTGGCGATCATGTGGTGATATTTCAATGTAGAGTTATAACGGTTTACATTTTGGCGATCATGGGGTGATATTTCAATGTAGAGTTATAACGGTTTACATTTTGGCGATCATGTGGTGATATTTCAATGTAGAGATATAACGGTTTACATTTTGGCGATCATATGGTGATATTTCAATGTAGAGTTATATAACGGTTTACATTTTGGCGATCATATGGTGATATTTCAATGTAGAGTTATATAACGGTTTACATTTTGGCGATCATGTGGTGATATTTCAATGTAGAGTTATAACGGTTTACATTTTGGCGATCATGTGGTGATATTTCAATGTAGAGTTATAACGGTTTACATTTTGGCGATCATGTGGTGATATTTCAATGTAGAGTTATAACGTTTTACATTTTGGCGAGCATGTGGTGATATTTCAATGTAGGGTTATAACGTTTTACATTTTGGCGAGCATGTGGTGATATTTCAATGTAGAGTTTTAACGGTTTACATTTTGGCGATCATGTGGTGATATTTCAATGTAGAGTTATAACGGTTTATATTTTGGCGATCATGTGGTGATATTTCAATGTAGAGTTATAACGGTTTACATTTTGGCGATCATGTGGTGATATTTCAATGTAGAGTTATAACGGTTTACATTTTGGCGATCATGTGGTGATATTTCAATGTAGAGTTATAACGGTTTACATTTTAGCGATCATGTGGTGATATTTCAATGTAGAGTTATAACGGTTTACATTTTGGCGATCATGTGGTGATATTTCAATGTAGAGTTATAACGGTTTACATTTTGGCGATCATGTGGTGATATTTCAATGTAGAGTTATAACGGTTTACATTTTGGCGATCCTGTGGTGATATTTCAATGTAGAGTTATAACGGTTTACATTTTGGCGATCATGGGGTGATATTTCAATGTAGAGTTATAACGGTTTACATTTTGGCGATCATGTGGTGATATTTCAATGTAGAGATATAACGGTTTACATTTTGGCGATCATATGGTGATATTTCAATGTAGAGTTATATAACGGTTTACATTTTGGCGATCATATGGTGATATTTCAATGTAGAGTTATATAACGGTTTACATTTTGGCGATCATGTGGTGATATTTCAATGTAGAGTTATAACAGTTTACATTTTGGCGATCATGTGGTGATATTTCAATGTAGAGTTATAACGGTTTACATTTTGGCGATCATGTGGTGATATTTCAATGTAGAGTTATAACGGTTTACATTTTGGCGATCATGTGGTGATATTTCAATGTAGGGTTATAACGTTTTACATTTTGGCGAGCATGTGGTGATATTTCAATGTAGAGTTTTAACGGTTTACATTTTGGCGATCATGTGGTGATATTTCAATGTAGAGTTATAACGGTTTATATTTTGGCGATCATGTGGTGATATTTCAATGTAGAGTTATAACGGTTTACATTTTGGCGATCATGTGGTGATATTTCAATGTAGAGTTATAACGGTTTACATTTTGGCGATCATGTGGTGATATTTCAATGTAGAGTTATAACGGTTTACATTTTGGCGATCATGTGGTGATATTTCAATGTAGAGTTATAACGGTTTACATTTTGGCGATCATGTGGTGATATTTCAATGTACAGTTATAACGGTTTACATTTTGGCGATCATGTGGTGATATTTCAATGTAGAGTTATAACGGTTTACATTTTGGCGATCATGTGGTGATATTTCAATGTAGAGTTATAACGGTTTACATTTTGGCGATCATGGGGTGATATTTCAATGTAGAGTTATAACGGTTTACATTTTGGCGATCATGGGGTGATATTTCAATGTAGAGATATAACGGTTTACATTTTGGCGATCATATGGTGATATTTCAATGTAGAGTTATATAACGGTTTACATTTTGGCGATCATATGGTGATATTTCAATGTAGAGTGATATAACGGTTTACATTTTGGCGATCATGTGGTGATATTTCAATGTAGAGTTATAACGGTTTACATTTTGGCGATCATGTGGTGATATTTCAATGTAGAGTTATAACGGTTTACATTTTGGCGATCATGTGGTGATATTTCAATGTAGGGTTATAACGTTTTACATTTTGGCGAGCATGTGGTGATATTTCAATGTAGAGTTTTAACGGTTTACATTTTGGCGATCATGTGGTGATATTTCAATGTAGAGTTATAACGGTTTATATTTTGGCGATCATGTGGTGATATTTCAATGTAGAGTTATAACGGTTTACATTTTGGCGATCATGTGGTGATATTTCAATGTAGAGTTATAACGGTTTACATTTTGGCGATCATGTGGTGATATTTCAATGTAGAGTTATAACGGTTTACATTTTGGCGATCATGTGGTGATATTTCAATGTAGAGTTATAACGGTTTACATTTTGGCGATCATGTGGTGATATTTCAATGTAGAGTTATAACGGTTTACATTTTGGCGATCATGTGGTGATATTTCAATGTAGAGTTATAACGGTTTACATTTTGGCGATCATGTGGTGATATTTCAATGTAGAGTTATAACGGTTTACATTTTGGCGATCATGGGGTGATATTTCAATGTAGAGTTATAACGGTTTACATTTTGGCGATCATGTGGTGATATTTCAATGTAGAGATATAACGGTTTACATTTTGGCGATCATATGGTGATATTTCAATGTAGAGTTATATAACGGTTTCACATTTTGGCGATCATATGGTGATATTTCAATGTAGAGTTATATAACGGTTTACATTTGGCGATCATGTGGTGATATTTCAATGTAGAGTTATAACAGTTTACATTTTGGCGATCATGTGGTGATATTTCAATGTAGAGTTATAATGGTTTACATTTTGGCGATCATGTGGTGATATTTCAATGTAGAGTTATAACGGTTTACATTTTGGCGATCATGTGGTGATATTTCAATGTAGAGTTATAACGGTTTACATTTTGGCGAGCATGCGGTGATATTTCAATGTAGAGTTTTAACGGTTTACATTTTGGCGATCATGTGGTGATATTTCAATGTAGAGTTATAACGGTTTATATTTTGGCGATCATGTGGTGATATTTCAATGTAGAGTTATAACGGTTTACATTTTGGCGATCATGTGGTGATATTTCAATGTAGAGTTATAACGGTTTACATTTTGGCGATCATGTGGTGATATTTCAATGTAGAGTTATAACGGTTTACATTTTGGCGATCATGTGGTGATATTTCAATGTAGAGTTATAACGGTTTACATTTTGGCGATCATGTGGTGATATTTCAATGTAGAGTTATAACGGTTTACATTTTGGCGATCATGTGGTGATATTTCAATGTAGAGTTATAACGGTTTACATTTTGGCGATCATGTGGTGATATTTCAATGTAGAGTTATAACGGTTTACATTTTGGCGATCATGGGGTGATATTTCAATGTAGAGTTATAACGGTTTACATTTTGGCGATCATGTGGTGATATTTCAATGTAGAGATATAACGGTTTACATTTTGGCGATCATATGGTGATATTTCAATGTAGAGTTATATAACGGTTTACATTTTGGCGATCATATGGTGATATTTCAATGTAGAGTTATGTAACGGTTTACATTTTGGCGATCATGTGGTGATATTTCAATGTAGAGTTATAACGGTTTACATTTTGGCGATCATGTGGTGATATTTCAATGTAGAGTTATAACGGTTTACATTTTGGCGATCATGTGGTGATATTTGAATGTAGAGTTATAACGGTTTACATTTTGGCGATCATGTGGTGATATTTCAATGTAGGGTTATAACGTTTTACATTTTGGCGAGCATGTGGTGATATTTCAATGTAGAGTTTTAACGTTTTACATTTTGGCGATCATGTGGTGATATTTCAATGTAGAGTTATAACGGTTTATATTTTGGCGATCATGTGGTGATATTTCAATGTAGAGTTATAACGGTTTACATTTTGGCGATCATGTGGTGATATTTCAATGTAGAGTTATAACGGTTTACATTTTGGCGATCATGTGGTGATATTTCAATGTAGAGTTATAACGGTTTACATTTTGGCGATCATGTGGTGATATTTCAATGTAGAGTTATAACGGTTTACATTTTGGCGATCATGTGGTGATATTTCAATGTAGAGTAGAGTTATAACGGTTTACATTTTGGCGATCATGTGGTGATATTTCAATGTAGAGTTATAACGGTTTACATTTTGGCGATCATGTGGTGATATTTCAATGTAGAGTTATAACGGTTTACATTTTGGCGATCATGGGGTGATATTTCAATGTAGAGTTATAACGGTTTACATTTTGGCGATCATGTGGTGATATTTCAATGTAGAGATATAACGGTTTATATTTTGGCGATCATATGGTGATATTTCAATGTAGAGTTATATAACGGTTTACATTTTGGCGATCATATGGTGATATTTCAATGTAGAGTTATATAACGGTTTACATTTTGGCGATCATGTGGTGATATTTCAATGTAGAGTTATAACAGTTTACATTTTGGCGATCATGTGGTGATATTTCATTGTAGAGTTATAACGGTTTACATTTTGGCGATCATGTGGTGATATTTCAATGTAGAGTTATAACGGTTTACATTTTGGCGATCATGTGGTGATATTTCAATGTAGAGTTATAACAGTTTACATTTTGGCGATCATGTGGTGATATTTCAATGTAGAGTTATAACGGTTTACATTTTGGCGATCATGTGGTGATATTTTAATGTAGAGTAATAACGGTTTACATTTTGGCGATCATGTGGTGATATTTCAATGTAGAGTTATAACGTTTACATTTTCAGTCATTTTTCTGCATTTAGCCGAAAAATGACGAAAGATGATGTCTTGAGTGTTTGGTAAGATTTTGACATGGGTTTTCGGTTTTTTATGTTTTTATAAAATGATTTTCATGTTTGATAGCTACTATTTTAGTCATTTATAAATATACTGTTCTTAGAACAAGTACCAGTAATTATTATGCACTCAAAAGAAGTATATTCAATAACTGATTTGGCCGCCTTTCTGTCTGTCCGTCATTCTGTCCGAATAAAATTTGACTTTATAAGAAAATAAATTTTGATGAGGAGTGTTGCAATGGGAGAGAAATATAATTCTCTTTTGCATAAATGAGGAGTTATTGGCCTTTTTTCCGATACGTATCGTCTTGTTAGAAACATGTTTCATAAAATATGTTTGAAAGTCGACCGTGACTGACAGACTCGAAAACAGTAAGTGGCTTCTTGGCATTTAGAAATGACCGGCACAAATCATTTAAAATTGGTTGATCGATTGACTGGGGTTTTAAGTCCCAGTCAAGAATATTTCATGTATATCGAGACGTCACCAACTAAAGGTAAAGTGGCAGACGCGTCACGTGACATCAGTTTTTAAGGTCACTTCCGAGTGCTTGGCGAACGAACAGTCGCTACCTATTTTCAAGTCTTGGTCAGACTCGGTCGGGATTCGAACCAACGACATCCCACATTCTATAAACTGAGCTACAGTAGTGGTAGATCATGATAAGAGACTTGTCACGCGTAGCACACTACAGAATCCTCCACTTGTATCGCAAGAAGAAGACTGCAACCATTCCTTAACTTTCCCTTAACTTAAATCTGATAATTAAAACAAAATCAACAATACAGGTCTATAGAACAGAACAGATTGGTACCATCCTGGTTTAAATTCCAGCTTCTTTTGGACAGAACAGATTGGCTCCAGGTTTAACGTTCGACTTCTAAAGGACAGAACACATTGGTACAACGTTTGACGGTCTTATTCAATGGGACAGAAAAGATTGTTACAAAGTTAGACAGTCGACTCCAATAGAACAAAACAAGTTAATTAGTACAAAGTTTGACGGTCGACTCTGACAATAGGAAAGAATAGATTGGCACCATCGAGGTTTAACGTTCGATTTAATTCGGTCAGAACCAACTGGTCTCAGATTTGACGATCGATTTCTGTGACAGAACAGATTGGTACCTGGTTTGACGATCGATTTATGTGCAACAGAACAGATTTGTGTCAGATTTGACGACCGACTTGGAATTATGAGTCAGAACAGATTGGTGCCAGCCTTCAATGGGACAGAATAGATTGGTTACAGGCTTGGATTACAACTTCTGTGGGACAAAATAGATTAATATAAGGTTTGGTGTTACATGTGGACGGAGTGTCGATTTTGAAGTTCGACTTCAATTGGGCAGAACAGACTCGGCATTTCTGATTGATATAGTGTAGGTCTATGTAGATGTCAGATAACGGAAAGTGTGTACAAATATCTATTCCAACCAGGGTGTAGAAGAACCTACCGCCAGAATTCACAATAGCTGGCCCATCCATGGGGCGATGCTGGATTTAGCCTCCGAGTCACCAATTCCAAGTCCACAAGTACTGTACTATTTAAACCAAAGGTTTTCACATGCGCCAGTTCGTATATACTTTTGACTGAATGCAGCCTAGACGAAGAAAAGAAAGACGGAAAGGGTATTCAGGTGGAATGTTGTTTTACGTCACATCACCCATTGTTCAGCTATTCTTGACGAAGCAATTATTCATTATTTTCAATGATTAATCTAAACGGATGTTCATGTGACGTGAGTTTTTGTATGCGTTTCTGGTTTGTTTTTAGACTGATGAAGTGGAGAATAAGGACAATGAAAAAAAAACAAGAAGTTAATTATGATGAATGATAAACTAGTCATTCGTTATTTTTGCAGCATATTTTATTTATACTTTACACTATTATCCATTTTAAGTTCAATTATATAAACACGCAACGTGTATATTTACAGACAGAAAAGAAAGGACGTTGAACTTTTCAATTAATGACACCTTTCAGAGGTCTTTGACCTTCCGAGTCGCTTACAAGTAAACAACGCCTCGCATACTCTGGTTTTAATACCATTCAGTACACTTGTACTTTCTCACATCCTATATATTTAGAGTGCTCACCCCATAAGTGGGAGGTCGTGGGTTCGATCATTACCCGGCGGCGATTAGTCTTCTTTCAGTTAATAAATTTAAAAACTGATAAAAAATGAAACTGATTTTAATCTGATTTCTATCTTTTTAAAATTGACTTCATCGAATTGGTTCGGCCAGAAGGTGATTTAATTTGTTGAAAGTAGTCTTCTTTTCAGGAGAAAAGTGAAAATCATTAAGGGTCATCTAAGTAGGAAAATTCAAGTGAAAACCATTTGGTTGAAAAGCGTTAAAGAGGGGTATAATTATGAAATTACCTACACAAGTGTGAAGATTTATATATATATATAAAGAATTTATAATTTAAGAATTTTTAAAATATTTGTTGCATTTTTTTATGAAAATTGTGCAAAAATACACGTGTTGGGGAAAAATAGTTTTCACCTTGTATATACTGTGTGCCGAATTAATTTAAAAAATGAAAAGATACTAATACAGTCAACGTCATAGAGCAGTGCAAAGGGGCCAGAGTTTGTTAAAGAAATGCGAGGTTTTTGAAAACTCGACAATTAACGGTTGGTGTTTTCCTTTTAAAAATGCGTATATTCTAGATAGCGATACCAGAGACATGTGTGGGTTTTATATGTCTCTGATGATACATTGAAAATAGTGACTAGGTAGTCAAAACGGCACCTCCGAGTAAAGATGTCACTAAACTCAAAAGATAATTTTGACTGATCATGTTATTACATTGATGACGCCCCTATATATATATATATATAATATATATATATATATATATATATATATATATATGTATGTATAAACATAAATATAACTTCTCCTTTAAAACAGATTGAACATTTTAAAAACATCTGTGAACATCATAAAATTAATAAATATTAAATTTGAATCCATATAACCATTATGTTAACAACAGTTTCCTTTGCTCGGTATATTAAAATCAAAATTTTTCAAGGACACCTCGTTGAAAACATTTTTTTTTTAAAGATGCAGTTATCTCCCCTATATTGTACTTCTTCACACGTGTTGAATATGGCGCATATCGCGGGAGAATAAGAACGTTTTCTAGGTAAGTCGCCGAAATTATTAAATTTAAATATCTTCCTGTTATTTTTAGACAAAGTTTTAAAGATATATGGTAAATAATAATATAACCTATGTTTTAATCCAAATATAATTTATTTTTAAACCAGGAATACAACATTTCAGGACACGGAAATTTAGATTTTTTTCACCGATTTTGAGAAAACTTGTAAACAACACCTGCACCAGTCGAAGTGGAAGCGATATCCACACCAAAACGTAATGATGAAAGGGTGTCTAATTTTAGATGACGGCTCCAGATATGAAGGGAATCTGTTTGGTGCCAATGTCAGTGTGCCGGGAGAGGTCGGTAAGTTTTTGCAATCAATTTTATTTTCTATTTTCCAGCAGCCATGCTGCACACCACAAGTGCAGAAATGGAAAGAACATGGGAAAGTGCGCATGCGCTAATATGATTAATGAGGTACCACATGGGTGTATTTTTTTTTTTTTTTCACAGAAAAAGAATAATTAAAAAAATAATTTCTTAGACATCATATTTAGAATTTCTTGCTGGATAAATCATTAATTGATATTTTCTAAAGAAAGCCTCCCATTGTACTCTCCAATATTTTTTTTTTATAAAAAAATCCTAAAAACAATTTTCAGCATTTCTTTGAAATTTTTTTTTTCAAAAAATTTACGTAAAATTTCAGGGTTAATGGGTACCAAAAGAATTCCTATGTTATGTTAAACAGACACATGATGATCTTTCATATTTTCAATTTTTTGACTCCCATAAACTCATAAACTAAAGATTCTTGTGATATGTGAAAACTGTAACCTGTATAGGGTTTACATGAAGATCTCTTTATGATTCCACATTTAATCTTGGATGTTTGAAATGAAAAAATTCTTAAAAACTAAGAGATACATTTGACTGCATCATGTGTTTAGAATATTTGGATGAAAGTATATATTACATATTATACATACATGCCATATTTTTATGGGAGCAAACTGTGAGATTGGTGGCAATTTTAAGGGAGTTTTGAAAAAAATAAGGGAGGTTTTACGTAAACCTGTAATGCCGACAATTTTCGCATATTCTTAGGTTTTTTTGACAACTATAAATGCTATTGTATTTTGTCACAGCATAATGTCTTTTTCAGACTTTGATCTTTCATCTGAATTTTCATGAAAAATAATTTAGTGTTCATTACATTATATGTAATATTTAAAAGATTTGCATTTTGTCAAAACATTAAATGATACAACACCAGAGTAGATTTTTATTACAAATAAGTTTTTTTTTTCATTTTATCAATGAAAAAATGTATTCATTAGATACCCACAGTACATATTCAAGACTTTTTATTATTAAGCTACAAGTAGTACTAAATAGAAAATTCATGGGAAATAAGATCTTATATAGTTTAGTACATTTTTTTATTCAACTGTTCAATGAAAGAATGTGTTTATTACTTGTCTGGAAAAATAAATAAGTTACATAACAAAAACCTGCTTTCAGATGTTTCCTTTCTATAATCATTTTATCAATGAAAAGGTTTATTCATCCAAACAATCACCATGCAAACAGTGTCAAACGACTGATTCTGCCATGTGCTTTTGTTTACTTTCTGTAGAAACATGATTATTCCCCTTGATATACTTTATACATGTCATTCAAAGCAGACTGGTTAACGACCATTTTATCGGGTTAAGAGTTAAAACATGGATGCTACAGCATGACTTTTAGTGCTCACTTCAGACAGCTTAAATAGTCTTTTTCTTGAAATTTGGGTATGTTTAGAAGAAAAATAAAGAGATCATGATTTTAATTGCGTTATACAGCCTTCATTTAAATAAGGAATACATAAAAAGGTAATTATTTCCATCTGCCTTATGCTATTCACATCGTTTTCCATCCAAAAAATTCCCTGTTCAGAAAAGATAGTTTCTCTCTGCCTCTGGTGCCGGATATCTGAATAGAATTTTCACAAAAATGAACAATTTGTGTAATTGCTTATTTAAATCCATACACGTGTTTTGTTTGAAAAAAATTAAAGGGAGACATAGCAATTTCCCGTGAGAAATCGATCTCACGCCGGGAGTTTCAAAAATAAACAAAAATCCGTGAGGTTCTGTCTCACGGCGTGAGATATGGCATGTATGATATTATACCAGTTTTAATTTTACAGCACTAGACGGCGGTTTCGAAATACAATTCCTCATCACTGATTCAGTAGTGCTTGGACCAAAATTATGAAACTAAAATTATTTTGAAGATGTTAAAAAGCTACCCAAAGGACCAAAATATATTTTACCAAATTAAGCTAAGGAAATACTTCTCATGAGGGAGTATACCTTAGTTTTTGAGAAATTTCAAATTTTAACTTGCAGGAAATTTAGACAATTATAGTATATTTCTGACAATAATATGAAATTATTGCCTAGTGAGTTTGTGATATCCTCGGGGCACCAGCCACCAGTAGAGACATCTGCACTTGCTTATAGTGTTTTAAGTCCTGATTTAAATCTGGTTTGACCATGCATGCATTTTCCTCTCCATTACAGTTTTGTGGCAAATGTGACTCTCTGAAGTGGTTGACTGACAATTGGGTTCCATATGAAATCCAACCAATGAAATTTGAATGTTTGATTTTTACAGATTTGATGACTCCTATTGTGAGAGTTATGTCCCTTTGTTAGTTGAAATATTAAAACTTTAGATATTAATTTAATTAAAATAATTATTCTTAATTAGCTAGCACGGTTCTTTGGGAAAAAATACACCATCAGCAGTTCCAAAGTCTTGAGTCACATAAACTTTAGACTTAAGTTTGGTTTTGGAGTTGTGCCCCTTTGTTATTTGAAAATTTGAAGATTATGATATACCAGTACCCATTTTATAATTAATAAATGTAACATATTTAAATAAGTTTTTACTGCTGATATTATCAAGTTCATAAATAATGGTTCAACTTTGGATATTTTAGAAAGAAACTGATCAATCTGTAAAATGATGAAAAAATACATAAGTAAACTTTAAGCTAGCGTAATCATCATGTCATTTACATTGAAGTTTGATAATGAAGCTCTTGTATTTTTATAACTGTAATTTGGGTAATTTTCATGCCAAATAATTTTCATGATGTTATTCATTTCAAGATATGGGCATACATGTATTTTTTTCGTTGTTTGATGATCTAGTCAGTGCAAATGCAATTTGATTACATTGTACATCAAAACAAAATATTCATGAATAGTCTTGTTCCCCAGCCAGTTTACACAAAAATAAAACAAAAGGAAAAATTTCCAGACTAAAAGTACACTTATCAGTAAATCTTATTACGTTTGTTTTCTTCAATTAGTTTTTCAGACTGGAATGGTTGGCTACCCAGAATCACTCACAGATCCATCTTACAGGAAGCAGATTTTAATTCTCACCTACCCGCTCATAGGGAATTATGGGATACCTCCAGATGAGAAAGACGAATATGGATTAAAGACATGGTTTGAATCTTTACAGATTCATACAGCAGGACTTATAGTTGGGGATTACACAGAGAATTACAGTCATTGGAGTGCTGTCAAGTCTCTGTCTCAATGGCTGAAGGAATACAATATTCCTGCTCTCTATGGTATGTTCGGACATTACAATGCAGGGGTTATCCTACCTTTGATTTTATAATTTAAGAGATTGATTGAAAAATGAAATGAAATTAATCATTTGATTAATAAGTATTTGTTTAATACAGTGGTTTTGTTTGCCAAAAATTACTACTGAATAAAGGTAGTTTCCCCTAAATAGAGAAAAATGGCTTAATTTTCCCAATTTGACCACTTAAATTTCCAAACAACAGTGATACACTAACAAATTAAATCTAGTTGTCGGCCCCACAAAATGTAAGATATTGTCACAATAAAACATCTTTACAATTTAGATCCTGAGCTATTGCAAGCATGTTGTTTTAAAGTTTGCTGTATTTCAGAACTTCAAAATTTTTCCAATTTAAAAGGCAGAAGGTAGTTTTTAAAGAATTTAACAAAATGACTGTAATATACAACACTATCATTTGTTCAGTCAAATTTTTCCATTATATAGGAGTTTGAAGATAAATCTAGGAAATGAAAGTATGAAAGAAATGGATTTTTGGGCTTGGAAATAGTGTGGCACTAAAAGTTATAGAGGGACACTATAATGAGGTTTTACTGGTTTTGTTTGCAGGTTTGGACACAAGATCACTGACAAAAAAGATAAGAGCAGAGGGAACTATGCTGGGGAAGGTATAAAATTAAATGTTTCTTTTTTAATTTCATTGTGTCAAACAATACATGCTTTACCAGTCCACAAAATAAAAAAATATATAAATGAAAAAATAAGAAAGCAAGTTGGAGACAGATACCAAATTCTTCATTACAATATGGTGCAAGATTAGACCTCATTATTGATGTACATGTATAAACACAAATCCTGTTTTCATTTTTAGCTCACCTGAGCCGAAAGGCTCAGATGAGCTATTGCTATCTATCACCGTCCGTCGTCCGTCGTGCGTCGTGCGTAAACTTTACATTTTAATCTTCTCCTCCAAAACTACTGAGCCAAATTTGATGAAACTTGGTGATTATTATGCCTGGGTAATAGGCTTTGAAAATTATGTTCGGGGTTTGACCACGCCCAACAATATGGCTGCCGTTACTATAAATAGCCAAAAGACAAAAAAATCTTCTTCTCTGAAACCATAAGGTGCAGGCAAATTTTGATTGGATATTTGGATTCAGGATACCTAGATACACTATAATTGTGTTTTTCATGAAAATTGAACGAAAAATAGGTTACGCATTTTTTGCGTAAAATTATGTAATTTTTAAAATGAGACATTTATTGTTATTACTTCATAATGGCTGAAGATAATTGTATGGAGTTTTCACTGTTGATCTTGTCTTGCGATTTTCTTCCGATTGATGTCTAGGTCAAAGGTCAAGGTCATGTCCCAGTTTTTGACCGTTGATAAAAAATGCTATTTTTTAAACATTTCTGGTGATAATGATGTAGGATTTTTGGTTAATTGTAGGTATTGACATGACGATCATTTTGATATATCGATTAAGTTCATGGGTTCAAAGGTCAAGGTCACAGATGTACAAGTTTACCAAAATAGTTAATTATCTGCAAAACTATGAACTTTTTGTATAGGCATGTATATTAGAATATTGTAGGTAATGGCCCAATGGTCATTTTGATATATGAATAAAGGTCATGAGTTCAAAGGTCAAGGTCACAGATGTGAATGAATACCTGAATGGTTAATTATCTTGAAAACGGTTAACTTTTTGTATATGCATGTATATTAGAATATTGTAGATATTAGCCTAACAACCATTTTGATATATGAATGAAGGTTATGGGTTCAAAGGTCAAGGTCACAGATGTGAACAAGGTCTGAAATGATTATTTATCTCAAAAACTTTAAACTTTTTGTATAGGGATGTATATTAGAATATTGGCCGAATTATCATTTTGATATTTGAATGAAGCTCATGGGTTCAAAGATCACAGGTGAGCGTTAAGGCCCATGGGCCTCTTGTTTTGTTTGAAAACTAGGGGTCTTGGTGTCCTAATAGTCTAAAGCACCAGTTTATAAATCCTACTGCCCCTACCCACATTTGTTTCAATTCTGCAAGTTCAAGGGCAAACTCAAATTTGAGAGAGTGTGTTAGTTCATTTCCAGATGAATCGAATCGAATGCTTGGCCCTGTTTAGTTTTTTGCATTGATTGACGGATCAAATATAAAATGTCAGTTTCATCCAACCAAATAACATAATTTTCAAACTTTCTTTCTGTTAAATATTTTTAGTATCATATTGACCTTGATGTTCACTGTCATATCATGTGATCAAATAGCCTTTTACTTTAGTGTGGAATATTTTGGAAAACTACATTGCAAATGGGGTTCGCAGCCGTACCACATGATCAATACCTCTTAACGTTTGTGCAAAACATTTTTGAAAATGTCAACGTCACAAATTCCCGGAATAACGTTGTTTTTATGGGAAAACATCATATTGTGCAATTCCATGTTTATTGGAAACAAGCGTTTCACAGACACGTTAGAAGGTATCATGTGGTACAGGGGCGAACCCCATTCCTGGAATAAAGTTGTTTTGGGAAAAACATCTTACGCAATTCCATATCCATTGGAAATAAATATTTCACACAAACTTTATGGGGTATCACATGGTACAACAATGAACCCCATTTTAATCTAAGAAAACTTGTGGGACAAAATTTCTCAAAGTCACACAGTCATACAAAGGTAATCAAGATTGTTTTATGATATTTTTATTTCAGATAGTGATTGGAGAAAATAATCCTGATTTTATTGATCCAAATAAATTAAATTTAGTTAATGAAGTCTCATTGAAGGTAAGACAGCTATAGAAGGTTATAGTAATTCTACCATAAGACCTACATGTAGGTCTATTCCATCTTGTGAATGGAAAACCAGAATTTAGATAAATGTACTTTTTATTAGCAACTCGAAGAATCCTGACAAAGGCACAAAACTAATATTGACAAGGAGTATATTTTTGGTCTTTCATCCATCTTCCGTCCATCCGATATTCTTGTCAGCGCTAATTCTCATAAACTATGAAGCACTATTTCACGAAATTGGTTCAAAGTATCAATATAGATAGAAGATGCTTAATCATTAACCTGAGTTGGTTTGCTCATTTTCCTTGGAGTTATGGTCCTTTGAACATAAGTGCAAATCATGAAAAAGAACCTGCAGGTGATGGATCCTAATTCACTGAATTTGCTTGTTTATTTATTTATTTGTTTGAATTTATTTATTTACCGGTTTTTATTTATTTTATTTATTTATTTTTATATAGAACCCTGTGATGTACAATGAAAGTGGCAGTTTAAAGATAGTTGCTGTTGACTGTGGTATCAAGTTTAACCAGATAAGATGTCTGTGTGAGAGAGGAGCTTGTGTACAAGTTGTACCTTGGAATCATCCATTAGATAGTAAAGGTTTGGACCTTAAATGCATTTCTACATGGTTCAGATAACTTTCTAACTTTCAAATTCTGTAGTTAACCTTTTCATATCTCTTATTGAAAGCTTAAGAATCATACTGTCTTTGAATGCTTGCTTAAGGTTGATGCAATGGTTCAAAATTATGTTTGTAATGGAAGGTCCCGGACTTTTGCCTTCATTTTTGGCAGGTCCCCCAACTTTTGAGAGTTCCGTAACAATAATGAAAGGTCAGTGTGCAATAATGTTGTTACATAAAATAAAGAACTAATGCATCTAAAAAATAAAACAAGAGTGTTTTATATTCAGAGTTAGAATAATCTGAAAATGTATCCTGGTAAAAAATGCCAGGTCCATCAGACTTTTACAGGTTAAATATCAAAGGTCAACAGGTCCCAGACCTTAGACCCAGGAAATTTGGAACCAACGTAATGGTTTTCTCCAGATACTCTGGTTTTCCCACCATCTCAGATGCCCACCACTATATAAATGAATGAATCTTGACTAGGGTGTTAAACACCATTACTACCCCAATCTTTTCTCTCTTTCACTTTGTCTCTTTCTCTCTTGCTCTGTCTCTGTCTGTCTCTCATCCTCCCTCGACCAGATTCCAAATTCTGTTACATAATCGTAACTTTTTAATATTTCATTACAGATTATGATGGTCTGTTTATCAGTAACGGACCAGGTGATCCTCAGATGTGTGTAGATACTATACAAAACTTGAAGAAAGTTGTCGACCAAAAAGATGTTAAACCTATCTTCGGGATATGCTTGGGCCATCAGTTGTTATCGCTAGCCATTGGAGCAAAGACGTTTAAAATGAAGTAAGAACATAGCATGTGTATCTTGTAGTATATGATGATTTAGATGCATGTTGATTTTCTGAATTTATATAACCGACACCCGCCCGCAAACTTAACTTAGAGGGAAACATAATTGTAAATACTGGACATTTTTGGAGAGGGAGTCATTGTGTATTCCAAGTTATTAGTACCAGGTTATAAGTTTCATGGTTTGTAAGTATCCCATATGGAATGATTCAGGGTCAGTAGAAAGCATATCAGGTGAGGCATTACCTTTTTACTATAATGATGACCTGGTGCTATTTAAATGATACTTTCCTGCATTTTAAATCAATATATTCAGTAGAATGTTCTGTATAGCTTTTATTTACGTTTGCCATTGGCCATTTTGGTTGAGGCTTATGTTATTGACAGGATTCGCAACTTTAAACCACCTGGTATGAGCCTCACAGACCCAGTACTTTTGGCATGTGTGGCTATGTACGGAATTATACTGTGTTGGTCATGTGATTTATTTTAGTCAATCACTTTCATAGAATTAAGTCGGAGATAGGGTAAATAAAATGGAGATAGGGTAAATAAAATTATCAGCATTGTTTCATTACTTCTCGTTAGATTGTTTTCAGCACTTTCAGTACTTTGATTATTTCAGGTATGGAAACAGAGGTCATAACCAGCCATGTATATATAATGGAACAATGCGTTGCTATATAACTACACAGAATCATGGGTTTGCTGTAGACGCTGCCTCCTTACCAGATGGATGGTCTCCCTTGTTCACAAATGCTAATGATAGAACAAACGAAGGAATTGTTCATGATACAAAACCGATCTTCAGGTATCTGTGTAATATTTAATTA
Organism: Anadara kagoshimensis; assembly: GCA_021292105.1. NCBI lineage: Eukaryota > Metazoa > Mollusca > Bivalvia > Arcoida > Arcidae > Anadara > Anadara kagoshimensis. Next base: position 26,294,631 of record CM037870.1, on the reverse strand, counting down.
CCGTATCGTCTTGCATGTCCATACAATGAGCTTGGCAAATGTGCCATGTGATCAATGCAGAGCATTTTGTAAAATATTTATGTTGGCAAGTTTCTGGAATAACATCAATATTCCTGATATTTGTGTGGAACATTTCGGAAAAAATTTATCATGTTTTTGTTGCAAGTTCCTAGAATAACATTGATTTTATGTAAAAGCATCAACTGATGTAATTTCATATTCAGTGGAAATAATAGTTCCACACAAACATTAGGTGGTATCACCTGGTAGGCTGGCAAACCACATTGAAGTAAATAAAGAAATAGTTTGCTCCATTATTATTGATATTATCCTGCTAAAAATAAAACGCACTGCAATAGAATATGCTCTGTGGTCTGTTCACATTTTAAGTACTTAACCATATGGACATTTATGTGTTCAAAATAATTTAAATCTGTTTATATGTTATATAACAAAGTTAGATGTACAAATTTTTTACACTGCTTCTGCAACCTTATCACAAAGTACTATACAGTGATTTTGTTACATTATTTGAAAACTACCTTCTGTCTTTTAAGATTGGGAAAGTTAAAGTTCTGAGATCTAGCAAACAGCATCATTAGCTAGTCTTCATTGCCAAGACACTATATTGTGGTAATATCTGATATTTTGTGGGCAAGGGCAACTAGATATAAATTTTATGTGTTGTTATGGGGAATTCTAGTGAACACATTGGGAAATTTCAGTCAATTTTCCCTAGGAGAAACTACCTTTATTCGGTAGTAATCTTAAGCATACAAAATCACTGTTACATATATATGTTCAAAAATTTTGGAAATTTGGATTATAAGGATTTTATTAAAAAGTAAAAATACTAAAATGTAATGATTTATTCCACAGTACACAGTTTCATCCAGAACATATGGCAGGACCAAGAGATCTGGAAATGTTGTTTGATGTTTTCCTGGAGCAAGTTAAATCACACAGAACTGGTACACTCAGGTAACAAACAATATATAGTAATAAAGTTATCTCGATACATTGCCAGCATTTGTTCAGTGTGTCTATAAAGGCCACCTAAGGGAATCAGTAAAACAGTCTTTATGGGCAGGTGGCCTTTACATAGAGGTTCAAAGAACAGGAAGAATACGCAAATTGGGATAAAATTGTACTGGTCCTTAAAAGCAGAATATTTACAATGAGAAATAAATGCTAATTTTATTGCTAATTACAAAACTCATTGTACTGGACTGTCACATCCCTTTTTAATAATGGGCCTCAGGGACCCTTGGAATTGTGAAAATGGGTGTTGTTTCATGCAGTTTGGGGAAAAATCAAATGGAAATTCAATTCTGAACTTAATTTGTCATCAGAATTTATGGGGGAAATATAGGCTTTGAATATTGGGAATGGAGCACATATATTTTCGGCACCAAATTTAAGCAGTTAGACCTCTTTTATGCAAGAAACTAGCATTTGTATTTAAAAAGTAGGTCAAATTTGGAGTCGGCCAGTATGGAAATAATTCCACCGATTTTAATTTTAAAGAATTTTAATAGTTGAATTTATAATTAAGTCAAGTTTATAGCCAGTCAGCATCATAATAATTCTACCCATTTATGTTACAAATTTGAAAATTTCAGTTTATAGATATTGTTTTATAGACGATCCTTATTGTTGTTTACAGTCCGACAGTGAAGGAAAGGCTATGTATGACTCTACAGACCCCTATTAGTGTACCACCAGTGTCCAGTATCAGACCCAAGAAAGTCCTGATCCTAGGATCAGGGGGACTATCTATAGGCCAGGCAGGAGAATTTGATTACTCTGGATCACAAGTAAGTTTTGATCTTACAGGGCACAAAGTACTGCCTAAAATAGGCACCATGACAACTAAATTTCTGATTTTGTGACCATTTCATGGCTATAACGTGCCAGAAGTTCTGTGATTAAAATGTAACTTTGACAGTTTCCAATTAAGCATACATTGACATACTTTGGTTAGCAAGTAAGAGTTGAGTGGAGTAATAAGGAGTTTTACATCCCAGTCAAGATTCTTTCACTTGTATTGAGGCCGTTGGTTCATGGATGGTGGAAGAAACCGGAATGCACAAAAAACCCACTGGTGTTCGGAAACTAACAAACTTTCTCACACAGTGTTTTAAGGTGTCTTTATACATGTACATGTGTTTCAGTCAAAAAGAACAAGTTTTAGGGCCAGTTTGTTCCTTATTTCAACCAAAATAATAACTACCTGCATATAAAGCCCATATTTACATAGGTCCCATTGGTGGTCTCTATTCATAGGTTTTTCTTTAATGAATATTTACATGTACATGTAGTCTACATTCATAAACATTGAGAGATTTTGTAATGGAAGTGTGTAAGAAGATGTTAGTTCTAAGTAAATGCTTTAATATTGGAATGTTAATTTTGTTGGCAATAATTAATGTCCAATATATAGGTGCACTTACTAAGGTATTTTATTTTGTAGGCAATAAAAGCTCTGAAAGAAGAAGGTATACAAACAATATTAATAAACCCAAACATAGCTACAGTACAGACTTCTAAAGGGATGGCTGATAAAGCTTACTTCTTACCAATAACACCTGATTATGTCACTGAGGTAAGTAATGATACACGCACACCCACACCCAGGCACACACACACTTGGTAACTGAAGTGAGTATAGGTCATTACAGAGAGAGAGAGAGAGAGAGAGAGAGAGAGAGTATTTGTGACATGGCAAAATACATGTAATTGAACATACATGTATTATAATACACACAAATAAAACACCAGTTGAACCCAAGATTGGCGCATAGGTGAGTCACTTCCAAGGGTTTGCAGGCTTGTTTATAACTTGTCAAATCTATCAGGAAAGGGAAAAAATGCAGGGTTGGACCTTGTATTGAATCTGGAACCTCTTACACTATAGATGAGTGGTTTGTCAACTGAACCACCAAGCCTGCTATACAGTCAAACTGCATAAATTACATGCACATCAGGTTTTGTAATTTTATTTATGTTTTCCTTTCAGGTGATAAAAAGTGAGCGACCAGATGGCATACTGTTAACATTTGGGGGACAGACAGCCTTGAATTGTGGTGTTCATTTGACAAGGCAGAAGATCTTTGAAAAGTATAAGGTTCCAGTACTAGGTACACAAGTAGCGTCAATAGAATGGACAGAAGACAGGAAAGTGTTTGCAGAGAAGATGGAAGAAATTGGAGAGCATGTAGCACCAAGTGAAGCTGCAGAAACTGTGGAACAGGTCAGATTTGTTTGTAGAAAAAATCTTGATCATTTTTATTTTGATTGGTATTGAACTGGTACAAATAATTTATTTAGTTGACATCTTGGATATTTAAGTCCCTCCGCAATAGAGTGATTTGGCATATACTGAAATCACTTTATCTGTCCATCTGAAGGTTTATTAAGTTATGCACATGATGAAATTTTTCTGCGATTATCAATTTATCAGTATGATCATCATCAGATTAATGTCAAGGTCACTTTCACTATTAATAGATTCAAGATCCTCATTTTAATTATGATATACGAGTTATCCTATGGAATATGTTTTACAAACATTGTTTTAATTTATTGTTTTACTGTTATACTCATGTAGGCTGTACAAGCAGCACAGAGATTGGGTTACCATGTGTTAATCAGAGCAGCCTTCATATATGATACACTGAGGATCCAATGGCATCTGTTTTAGAAACCTTTCAAATTGTGATATACTGGGAATCCAACGACATATGCTTTACAAACATTTTTTTTCTAGTAATATAATTTGATTTTAGTGTTTTATTAATATACTTCTGTAGGCAGTACAAGCAGCGGAGAATTTAGGTTACCCTGTGTTAATCAGAGCCGCCTTTGCTCTAGGTGGACTTGGATCGGGATTTGCTAACAACAGAGATGAATTACTGGCCCTGGTCAATGCTGCCTTCGCCCATACTAGTCAAGTACTGATTGATAAGTCACTGAAGGGATGGAAGGAGTTAGAGTATGAAGTAGTTAGAGATGCTTATGATAACTGTATAACAGTAAGTATACATGGAAATGTACTAGTATGGCGACAACTTTAGGGGTTTCGCAGGAAAGAATGGAATAATCTATAGCATTGACATAACACATTAGTGCTGAAACTACTGAGGGTCCAAACTTTGAAAAGCCTAAAGTTACCAAGAGACCGAGCTTTAGACACCTAGTGGATGGATAGCTACATGTATCTATTTCTTGGCCCCCATGACCAGTCAATGACATGTTTAGACCACCCTCGGAGTCGGCAGCTCATTCTGTTCCTTGACAGCCTACTATAGGCTTCCAACAAGCATAAAAATAGTGAGTAGGTAGACAATTAATTTTTTTAAACCACACACAAACCAGGCATATTGGGGTATATAGGAATCATTCCGTTGCTCCATATCTTCCATATGTATTGATAGATTTTGATCAAACTTGTCACAAACGTAAACTAACATGAAAAGACGTGTTGCATACCAAATTTAGGTGCATAGGTCAAGGGTCCTAATGACCTAATGACAAAACCTATGCAGGGCTATAGGTCATTCTCGCTGGCAGTCTAGTAAGGTGGTAGCTGCACATGTATGTTGTAGATGATCTGATTACATGGCTGTCACTATATGTGTGTTGGCAGTAATGATGTCAGTATTAACAGTGAAACTGGCTAAGAAACCACCAATTGACCATTAAGATTAGTTTTCAAGGTCCCTTTTTTAAATTTTAACCAAAATAGAATCTTTTGACTGTATAGTTCATTTGATAAATATGTAAGAAGGCATCAAACATGAATACTGTTATACCGTGTCAGATTAATGTAATTTTTATTTTTTCACATTTAGGTATGTAATATGGAAAATGTTGACCCTCTTGGGATCCACACAGGAGAATCTATTGTAGTAGCGCCAAGTCAGACACTTTCAAATGTGGAATACAACATGTTGAGAACAACTGCTATAAAAGTTATACGACATCTAGGAGTTGTAGGGGAGTGTAATATCCAGTATGCTCTGAACCCAGAGTCTCATGAGGTAATGTGTTAGGGACGATATTTATTGATTGAAGGGGAGAGTAACATCCAGTATGCCTTGATCCCTAAATCTCATGAGGTAATGTGTGATAGGGACGACATTTAGGAGTTGTATGGGGAGTGTAACATTCAGTATGCACTGAACCCTGAATCTCATGAGGGAATATATTACAAGGACGACATTCAGGCATAGTAGGGGAGTGTTACATTCGGTAGTTCAGGCCCAGAATCTTATGAGGCAATTAACATGTAGGAGAAGGATGGCATTTCAGGGTTTCAGGCGAGTACTGTATAACATCCAGTATGCCTTGATCCCAAATTCTTATGAGGTAATGTATAATTGGGATGGCATTTATGGAATGGTAGGGGAGCGTAACATGGCTTAGTATTTCTCTATAAGTTTCCAGAATTTGAATGTAGCTAGTTAATTTCAATTTTTCAAATTCTTTGCAAAATTTAAATTTAAGATGAAAAACCTGTATTTAAATTAAGACAGTATTTTTTTTATAGGACAGAGATTTCACTGTTCCATATGGGTTATATAGAGAACTCTTGAATAAAATTTAGAGATAGGTTATGAAACATGTTACAGACACTATGTAGGGGATACATGTACAGCTTGATTCTGTTAGCTTAAGGGATATTGGTGGCCAAGTGGCTTAAGCCCTGGCATAAAAATTACATTGTTCTCGCTGTCTAAGTTCAAATCCAAATCCTGCAGACACAAGTGCAAGAAGGTTTGTCTGTTTGCTTGCCTTTGGTCTGTAGTTTTCTCTAGGCACTCCAGTTTCCTCCACTATACTAGAACTGACTTCCTCAGTCCATATATTAAGTAAAAGAATATTGACAAGGACATAAATGACTTTTTCTCCTCTCCAATTTGCTCTTTGTATTGTAACAGTTTTCCAGATCTTTTCTTGTAATACAATTTAATTACCATAATTTTCATCTTTTCATTTTCTTTTTTCAGTACTACATTATTGAAGTTAATGCACGTTTATCCAGAAGTTCAGCCTTAGCCAGCAAAGCTACAGGATATCCACTGGCCTACATAGCTGCAAAGCTAGCCCTCGGAATTCCATTGCCAGAACTCCGAAATTCAGTTACAAATTCTAAAGAAAATCCAACTACGGCCTGTTTTGAACCAAGTTTAGACTATTGTGTGGTGAAAATTCCAAGGTGGGATCTAAAGAAATTTTCAAGAGTTTCTACAAAGGTACATATATTACATACTTGACTAATTTAATGATTTTGGTGTAAGTTGTATGATTTTGAAGCTAAAATTACGTCTGTACAATTTCCATTTAAAACTCTGGATTAAAAAAAAACATGGTAATTTCTGGAAATTGAAGTTGAAACCATATGTATTGTGAAATATGAATTTCCTTTAATTCAATTTTACCAAAGGGCAATGTTTTTAATACTGTCTAAGGGCACAAGACAGGAATCCAGAGTTGTATCTAGACTGCGCAATTGCGGGTATTTCACAATTTTATGAAAAATCTTGCAATTCTTGCTAGGGATGGGGTGGGGGTGTGTGTGCAGTTGCCATAAATTGTGACCCATCTCCCCCTGTTTGAAATCTAGGGGGCACCATCTCTCCAAAATGTTCAATCTGAGACGTAAGCCTGGAATCCAGTGCTGTATATTTGTTTAAAAATGGCTTCTTATCATGGTTTCCCTTGATCCCATCCACATCTACTTCCATTTATTCCAACTCCCTCCCTTCTAAGGTGTTGTTGATTAATAACTCAATGTTTATTACCACTGCGGTAGCTCAGTTGGTAGAGTACTCGCTCCGCAAGTTTGAACCCTGGCCGGGTCTGACCCAAGACTTGAAAGTGGGTAGTGACTGTTCTTTCGCCAAGCACTCGGCATTATGAAATGAAAGTCACGGTCCTTTCGGATGGGAACTGAAAATAAACGAGGTCCCGTGTCACGATGGGCTTGGCACGCTAAAGAACCCTGCTGTATAATGCCATAAGTGCAACGCACAGGCAAAATTTCTGCACCTTTGCCTATAGCTGGCGATGTCTCGATATAAGTGAAATATTCTTGACTGGGACGTTAAACACCATTACTCAACTCAACTCAACTCAATGTTTATTATTTTAGATTGGAAGTTCCATGAAGAGTGTTGGTGAAGTCATGGCTATTGGTAGAAAGTTTGAAGAAGCGCTACAAAAGGCATTGAGGATGATGGATGAAAATGTAGTTGGATTTGATCCTGACACAAACTATGTATCTGATAAAGTGAGTGATGGAGCATTGTAAAAGAGTGGGGCAATATATTAATTATGTCAATACCAGCCAGTGATTCCCAAAACAACAGTGATATACTAGCAATTTAAATCTAGATGTCCTTACTCACTAATGTTAGATATTATCACAATGGGACATCTTTGCAATGAGAATCTTCAGCTATTGCAAGCATGCCATGATGCAGTTTGCAGTTTTGAGAACTTTTCAAATTTTCCCAATTTGAAAGGCAGAATGTAGTTTTTTTTAAAAATGTAACAAAATCACTGCCAGCTGTTGTATATATATATATATTAGCACTTTGAATTTTGGAATGAAAATGTTGATCAATGTCACTGTGAGCTGTAAAACACCATCTTTAACTGTTAGTGTGTTTTAGTGGTGTACTTATGGGGGCATGTACCCATCTCCTTCCTTGTAGTGCATTTTTCCATATTGACCAGAGGAACCCTGTTTATTCATTGCGGCATTTTTAGTTTCTCTTAAAATTGTCCAATGTGGTTTATCAGACTTCAGCATTCTACGATATAAGAAGAAACATTTGTGGGGAAAAAAATATTTGTGATTTTCACAATGACTCTTGTGCCACAAATGTATCTTTTCAATGAAAGTTTCATATTCTCCTTCATTCACTTTTCCTACAGAAGGAACTGTGAAAATTTCATACTTTGCAAAAGCTAATTTCAAAACTGAAAGTTTCCTACAGTGAATGTTTCTTCTTATGCAGTATGTTTCCTTGTGTTTCTAGGAACTAAAAGAACCCACGGATCAGCATATATATGTTGTGGTCGCGACTCTGAAGAAAGGCTGACCCAGTATTTCTAATGTAAACCATGCCTGCTCTTGAAAATGCCAAGTGTTGTTTATTAGATTTTTTAATTGTATGTTGTTTTCTTGTATTTTCAGGAATTGAAAGAACCCACGGATGAGCGTATATTTGTTGTGGCTGCGGCACTGAAGAAGGGTTACACTATAGACAGACTGTATGAACTAACAAAGATTGATAAGTGGTTCTTACATAAGTTTAAGAATATCACAGATTATTATTCAGCCTTGAAGCAGTTCAAAGGAAAGGTAATATTCAATAAACACCCCCCCCCAAAAAAAAGGACACAAAAGAACAAAAAAACAAAAAAATCTTTAAAAGAAAACCCAAATCACCTAGGGAACACAAAATCTCTTATGAGACAACTGGTCACCAAATCCTCTTAAAAATCGTGTCTTTTTAAAAAAAAAAATTTGAAAAAAGGGGGAATATTCAATTTGATGTTCCGACCTTCCGTCTGTCCATAAATCCTCCCATTCTTTCGTCTTTCTATCCTTCCAGACAATTCTTGTCCAGAGAAATTCTCCAAAACTATGAAGCACTATTTCACAACACTTGGTGCAAAGTATCAACATTGATAGGAGATGCACATATCATTAAAATGAGGTTTGTTTGCTTGTTAATAAATTGAAGAACACAAAGTTTTCAGGAAGTTTTAAATGAGCTCCACCTAGTGGTCTAAAGCACTGGCTTACAGATCATAGCGTCTCAAATCAAATTCCACTCTGGCAGATCCTAGTGTTATGTCAATGTTTTTCTCTAGACACTTCTATTTTCTCTAAAATTTCAAAACAGACTGACTCAATACAAGTAAAGACTGGTTAATACAGCAATTGAAAAGAAGAAGTTCAGATGAAAACAGCAAAATGAGTCAATTTTAAAACTGGTATTTTTCATACTATGTGTATTGTTATTGCGCCCCGTTCCACAAAATCAAGATGCAGATTATGAATATTTATACAAAAGGATCCATCTAATACATGGGTAGTGTTACTATTCGCAGTTAATACAATGAACAAATTTGCACCTAACAGCCCCTAACTTTAGGTTAACATTTCCTTATTATCTTCATTCAGATACATGTGTTTTGGAATTAGTGTTTCCCTCGTAATACAGACACAAAAACATGTTTCCTGTACATAAATTAATTTAAATTAAAGGTCAAGAAGACAGGTCAGTGTGGTTTCTATACATGTATATATATATATATGCAAACAACATTGACTTGTCCATCTGACCTTCCATTAGGAATATTCATTTAGGAGGGTTCACCCAATACATGTGTAGTGTTAGGATTCACAGTTAATACATATACACACTGTCCATGATTAGTGTTGACATCATATAGACAAAATATACACGCTTGATCCCTATTACTTAAATTTACTTGACCATAATTTAAATCAAAAGGTCAAGCGGACAGGTCAATGTTGTTTGCCTATAAGAATATTATTATATTTATTGTTTATATTTAATATCCATTTACAGATAGACTTGGTATGATCTTGTGGTATATCATTGTGTCGTTGAATTATGTGAATATTGTTAATATTTGATGCCTTGCAATTCACTGTGATTACATGTTTATATGCCCCCATTGTTGTGTATTGGTATTTTGGTCATATGTTTCAATGTTAAATCCATAAATGTTGTTGGTAGGGTCATCCTATCCCAGGTCTTGGAAATTCAGGGGCCATGTTTTCAAAAATTGGGTTAACATAGAAATATTTTTAACATTTTTGTTTAAAATATAAATACTATGTCAAAGAAAAAGTATAAATGTAAAAGAGGTAGAACTGAATTTATTAAAAATTCAAATAAGACTAAAAAGACAGAACGGGGTTGGCTCACAGACCATATTTTTAGTGGGACAAAATTACAGTTTTTGCCTTTCCTAAGGGGAAATTTAGCAAGATGTAGCCTGGCCAGCATGCGAAGGCACCTTCACTTGGCCAGCCTGTCTTTCCCCAAAGCCCTTCATCTGCTGCTAAGGCTGACCATCTGTATCAGGGTAACTCGCAGTCAGCCTGCCTTGATTGCAGCCTAGTGGTTTTGCTGGTACCAGGCTATCTCTCGGCCTGAGGCCAATGTCACAAGGACCACCACTTCTAGATTGAACCATGATGTTGTGTATGTGAAAAGTTGTTTTGAAGCTATTTAAATGTAATGTTGTATACTGTCAACCGAGAATTTTTTAAATTTTTAATCATTACTCTAATATTACCATACCTTACTGTGAAGCTTTGGATTAGGAGAAAACTAAATAGCTATAATTATTGTGGTATTGGTTGTAAATTATTTTATTCTGTTTTCATCACTATATTATTATGGGCAAGTAGGATGTCTCTGTATCCAAGATTGTCCTGGATATATTTGACTTCTTATAGTTCCATGTTTCTTTCTTCCCCCATTTGGGTTTCACTCTTGATGGGTGTAGCTAGCTAAACAGGAATTGCTTACCCTTTCAGAGCACACCTGGCCTCAATTGCCTGTTGAAGTTCATGTGTTTAATTAAATTTGCCAGTTTTCAAAGTTTTTGTTAATTTAATATGTTTGTTGAATTCTGATTTGAACATGGATCAATATGTTTGTGTCTGATATTGTTAAATTTTCCAAAAATCTTTTTTATAATTAAATTTTTATGTATTTTCATGAATGTAAATGTTATGTAGTATGCATGCAGGATTTCAATTATTATTGGCTAAAATTAAATTGTATAGATTTGTAAATATCTCTTCTTTTGGTTGATCTTTTCATTTCTGGTTGCCAAAATCACCACTGGCTACAAATTTCTAAGAAATTCAATTGAAAATTAACCTATTTTAGCAAATTTGTAAAAAGTAAAAAAAAAAATTAACAATAAAAAAAATAATATTAAAAATGATAAAACACAATTTAAAAAAGGGCTGTATTTTCACAAATAAGGGGAAATTGACCACTAATGGTTAAAAATTGTAGAAACCTCCTTTAAAATTGCAGGAAAAGTGCCCCAGAACCTAGAATATTCTAGTACATGGTTACATACCACTGTGACTCTCACTATCTAGGTTAAAATCCCACTTTGGCAGATCTTGTAGTTTGAGAAAGTTTGTCAGTTCACTTGCCAAACACAGGTTTGTTTTTTTCTGGGTACTCTTGTTTCCTCCACCATGCCTGATCCTACCATGTCATTATATGTGAAAGAAAATCGACTGTTGCACAAAACACCTTTATTCAACTCCTTTTTGGGGGTTGATAACAACAAAACATTTTGAAATGTCAAAGTTTATCTAGCAGAAAAAAAAATTTGTTGCCAAACAGAACATTTCTGTGATAACTGTGGAATTAGATTGCCACCTAATCAAGGAGGAACTCTGTTCTTTCTGTAATATGAAACTATCTGAAGTCAGAATAAGCTCATAACTAATATAGAAAGTAAATAATTAATTTAGTTCTGATCATCGATTACGAAAACTCATTCAACTCCCATCACTACTATTGCTAGATTTGCAATGTAATTTTTGGTTTATAGCCCCGTCTTCAATTAACTAATATGACCACATTATCTTTGATGTTTTACAGGTTACTGATATTCCTAGAGACATATTCCTAAAGGGTAAACAGCTAGGATTTTGTGATGAACAGATTGCCAGAGTTGTTGAAAGGTAGGAACCATAGACAATACAGTTTCATTATGTGTTTGATATTTGTTCAAAGAAAATGAAGATATAAAAAGGATAATTGGTTCAAAATTTAAGCTCACCTGAGCAAATGTCCAAAGTGAGCTATTTAAGTGCTTTTTTATCCATCATCTATCTGTAAACTTTTTACTGAAGCGACTTCTAATGAACTGATAAGTTCATGGCAATAAAAATAATTCAGGGATTCTCCTTAGCCTGAGCTCTTTCAAATTGTTAAGATGGTTGACTGACCTTTATCCAAGGTCACAATGACCATGATGACCTTAAATTCTAAAACTTCCTTGCCATGAACCAAAAGGGGCTAAAACTTAAAACATCATACATAGCATCAAGACATGGAGCTTTACAAATAATGCCAAGATGGATAACCTTGACCCACATTGAAGTTCACGGTTGACCTGTAGTATTTAACCTGTAAACATCTTTTCATGACTTGAAAGACCTTGTATAACATAAAATTTCCTATATAGCAAGTTTGTGAATCCAAATGGCCTTGAGTCACATTCAAAGTCATAGTGAACTTCATGATTATGTAGCATCAGCAGCATATAAAAATACAAAGTTTGCAAAATTAGTTAATCTTGCAAAATTTTATTCTAATGCTGATTTCTGTGATTTCCTCAAGTTAGCAGTTTAAGATTTATGAAGGTGTTGTCCATTTAATACTATGACCACATTCTCTTTGTTTCTTTGAAAATGTTTGGCCAAGTAGTAAATTGGTTTGGTCTGGAGCTTTAGACCACTGGGCCACTTAGGCCCTCCATTCTGAGGTGCCTGAAGGCTTGGGAAAGACTTAATTCTCTTTTTTCCAAGACATTAAAATCATCCACTGACTGTAGTACCGGTACTTTATAAGGAAAGGAGATGGCATACTTTTAAAGCTAAATGCCTGTCATCTACAGAACACTTACATGTTTCAAAGAGTCTGTAACTGGATATTAAAGTGCTCCTCATCATTGAAGGTCAAACATTGGTGTCAGTTAATTCATTTATGTCAAATAAAAATTATCACTGTAAGTTTTGCTTGGTTTTATTTTTGGTGTAAATTTACAAGAATAACATATATTTAATTTATCGTAATATAATTTACTTTCCTTTGCACTGATTGTTATCCGATGACAAGAAAAATGAAACTACATGTACTTAAAAAATTGCAATGTAATTCCATCCAAAAAATAAATGATACAAAAATTTCCCAACAATACATTGTTGTCTTGCATAATGTTCTTCATTAACATTTCAGCACAAGTTTAGTTGTCCGTAAAGCCCGTTATGAACATGGAATAACGCCGTATGTAAAGCAGATCGATACTGTGGCCGCAGAATGGCCAGCCCAGACTAACTATCTGTACCTGACATATAATGCAGCAGAAAATGACCTTGAGTTCCCTGGAAACTATATCATGGTGATAGGTTCTGGAGTGTATCGTATTGGAAGCAGCGTGGAGTTTGATTGGTGTGCAGTCAACTGTATCAGGCAACTTCGACAGGTAGGTGCTGGTGTGCAGTCAACTGTTTAACACATCTTGGACACATACAGTTACTTTACATGTTATATCAGTTGTATGTATGTACTACATACTTCATAAAGGATATCAGTTGTATGTATGTACTACATACTTCATAAAGGATAAAAATTCACATTTGTAACCTGGCCTCACTTCTTTGAAGTTAACATGTTTAACCTAATTTGTCGGTTTCAAAGTTTTTACTTTTTGGGATTGTGATTTGTACATTGATTAGTATGTTTGTTTTTTAATAGAATAGGTGTACATGCTGATATTTGGCACATATTATTATATTTTTTTGCCATGGGTAATAATTACAAAAGTTCTTTTACATCATTCATAATAGGTTTTGGAATATTTTTGAAAATGTTCATGTCGCAGATCCCTGCAAAAATGGAAAAAAAGTCAACTTATGTGATTCCATATCCAGTAGAAATAATTGTTCTACACAAAAGTAAGGGGGTATCACATGGTACACTGGCGAAATCCATGTAATGAGGTCTTACTTTTATAATGTTTGCTTTCAGATGGGATACAAAACAATAATGGTGAATTATAATCCAGAGACAGTCAGTACAGATTATGATATGTGTGACAGACTGTATTTTGATGAAATTTCATTTGAGGTATGTGATAACTTGTTTGTATTTAAATATCAATCAGTTAAACCTTTTGTTCCAGAAAACAAAATACTGCAGAACTATACATATATTTCGGTATGAAGCCATAGTTTAATTTTTCATTCTAGTGTTGAGAACCATTTCTTTTAATTAATTTATTACCTGTTATGGATTTCTGTTGAATACCATAAGTATCCAATCACAATAAGTTGTCAAAATGAAGTTTGAAAAAAATTATCCAATCTCTGACCCAAAGATGGGAAATCAACTGACAAACTTTTTAACACAAGGTTGGGAAGAATTGCTGTGATCTGTAAGCATTCAATTTTGACCACTCCAGGCCCCATTTTTTATTAATACCAGTAAGTGTCACAAGATTACTTTCAAATGTGTCTATAAAAGCAATCCAATGGAACCTGTAAAAGTGGCCTTTATGGGCAGATGTTTCTTATATACAAGTTCAAATAACATGAATAAAAAGAAATTAATTTTTCAGGCCTTTTAAAGTAGGTGATCCTTCCATAGAGGTGGCATTTAATTATGCCTGCCTTTCGAAGAAAGAGGGGGATAATAAATTTGAGTTTCTATCTGTCCGTCCATCCAAATTTCATGTCTGTGCAAATTCTTTAAAACTATGAAGCACTTTTTCATGAAACTTAGTGCAAAGCATTAACATTGATAGGAGATGCACATATCATTAACTTGAATTGGTTTGCTCATTTTCCCGGGAGTTATTGCCCTCTGAATATAAGTGCAAATCACAAAAAATAAGAATCTTCTGGTTGCTGGGGATCTTGATCATAAATTTAATGTGCAGGTTCGACTGATTGCAATTTTAATACATCTGTAATTACTGTTTTCAGGTGGTGATGGACATATATTGCATGGAGAATCCAGAAGGTATTATTTTATCTGTCGGAGGTCAACTGCCAAACAACATAGCTATGGATCTACACAGACAACAGGTATTATATCACTATATATACAGTATGTAGTACATGTACATCCTCTTTAGTATAAAGGATCACAGTGGTAAACCTGTCAGTAGAGACCATTGTAAATTCATTCATTCATTCATTCATTCATTCATTCATTCATTCACAGGATATGAATTCATAAAATCTGTTATTTTCTAGACAAAATGACATGCATAATTGAATTGGACTATTTTTTGCTCAAACCTTTATGAAATACCACATGGCAAGGAGTAAGGGGATATTGTCAAGATTAAGATGAACAGTTTCGGCAAGGTGGAAGAAACCGGCATTCACAAGGAAATGCACCTAATTTTGGCAAACAAACTGACAAAATATTCTCACTCTAATATCGTCCCCAAAGTGGGATTGAAACCCAGGTGGTGCAAGGTTCTGTGATCCGTAGTACCACACAACACATGTTTATTGATGTTGTTCAAAGCAAACTATTTTTTTTCTCTGAAGGATAAAGATTTAAACATAATAATGTGTACCTTTAGGCTTTACATAAATATATAATGTATATTAACAGGCAAAGATATTGGGAACATCACCAGAATCTATTGACAATGCAGAGAACCGGTTTAAATTCTCCAGAATGTTGGACAACATGGGTATAAGTCAGCCTAAATGGAAAGAATTGAGTACTCTAGAGGTAGGTATTAAGTTTGAACTCATTTCAGGACTCCATTTTGTGGAGTTTCATTGTTTAAATGAGTACAATTAGCCTTTCAGTCAATGTGCTGGCTTCTTGTGTGTGTGGTGGGAGCCCGTGGTAAAACATCATGCAAAGATGAGTCAAGTCATTTTACCAATTCATGTTATGCACTGGTCATTAAGATGGAGATTCACTTTGGCAGAATTTACCATTAAACAATCTTCTTTGTTGATTTGATATGAAATTGTGAATGTGCATAATAATTTTCCTTTATGACTAGGGTTGAGTATGTTAGAAATACTATTTTAATGATAGTTTGCATAATTCATTTTTGCAAATACAGTGACCATATGAAAGTTATGGATTTCATATTAAATCATCTTTAAGAATTAGCTGTCAGTGAAGTGGTAAAATATGGTTGTTTGAGGTACAGTCCAACCTGCCTTAAAGACCACCTTTATATAAGAGCCATCTGCTAATAAAGGCCAGTAGAATTTTATCCCAATTGTTCTTTATTTAATATACATGTATAAAGGGCACTTTTTCTGGCTCCCTTAGGTAGCCTTTATGGACAGGTTTGACTATATTGAATAAGTATGTTGTGAAATAGGTTTCTGATCCAGCATATACAGACAGAAAAGTTGTCTTGAAAAATTCAAAATAGTAAAGATTTATTCTCTTTATTTTGCATGTAAACATTTATCTATTCTTTTTTCCAGTCGGCCAAACAGTTTGCTGAAGAAGTGGGCTATCCTTGTTTAGTGAGGCCGTCCTACGTCCTGAGTGGTGCAGCCATGAATGTGGCACATTCCAACCATGACCTGGAGACATACCTGTCTCAAGCCAGTGCTGTATCCAAAGACAGTCCTGTAGTCATATCAAAGTTTATACTGGAAGCCAAGGTAACATACACTACCATCCATAAATATATGTAGCTATACAAATTTATATTTGCCATAGGTTTATATTATACTCATGTAAAATTTCATTCATAGAGTTGAAATATTGGAGTTTTTTTGTAGTTTTTAGATGGAAATATTGGAGTTTTTGCAGTTTATAGAAATGAAATACATGTATTGGAGTTTTTGCAGTATTTGAAAGTGATATCTTAATTTAATGATCTAAATATATGCAACAAAGTTATTTTTCTCAAAAATCAATTTTCATGGAATTTTAGTGGAAAAATACAAAAAAAAAAAAATGTGGAGAACTACATTTTTCAGGATAAAAACACTATTTTTTTTAAAAGTCAACCAGCTTCAGCAAAATAGTGTTTTCCCCCATTGAATGTTGTGAAGATTTTCAGTCTGTAATGATCTCACCAATTTTAAACATGTATATTAATTTATGGATGAAAGTGTCTAGTTGAACAAGAATCAAAAGTCATAGAGGACAGACCTATCAGCTGTTCTCTGATTGTGGAATAAGATTTAGGATAGGAGGATTCTGACCTTATGATTACTGTAAATTGGGAAAATGTTTATGTTGGATCATTTTTAAAAAAGGTTTCATTTGTATTTTCACTTATCCAGATACCAGTCACATGAGTCAGTGCATTTGTTTGTTAATTTAAAAAAGATTGAATATTCGCGAAAGTGTTTTTACATAGGAAAGTCAGAGATTTTATAGACTTTATGGTCTCTCTATCTGTTTCATTTCTTTTATTTTCTTACAGGAGATAGATGTAGATGCTGTGGCCTGTGATGGTGATGTAATATGTATGGCGGTGTCAGAACACGTTGAAAACGCAGGTGTGCATTCAGGGGATGCAACTCTTGTAACACCACCACAAGATCTGAATGAGGAAACCTTAGCTAAAATAAAAATGATTTGTTGTGCAATAGGCAGAGCCCTGGAGGTTACTGGCCCATTTAACTTGCAGCTCATTGCTAAGGTGGGTATATTATGATCAACAAATCTAACAAAAATCACTATGTTAGATGGTAGACTGTTTGCTTCATATTTGGAAGGGGGTCTTAGGCCCTACCGGTTCTGACCAAGACTTGAAGATAGGTAGTGTCTGTTTTTAACCAAGCATTCAACATTTAATACGAAATAAATGTCATAGGGTACTTTGGCAGAGACCTTAGCAACTGATGGGCCATGTCAAGCCTGGCATATTGTAGAGCCCTTTCTGCACATTGCCTTGAGCACACTGTTAAGGTAAAAAATTTTGGTCATTTCACTCATAGCTGGTGATGTTTCAATACAAATTAAATATTCTTGACTGGGATGTAAAACACAATTCAATCAACAATGTAAACAAAATTCAAAGTGTTTGATTAAATACATCAGGACAGAAAATACAGAAAATATCTTTTCTTCTTTTGGGGAAATGATTATTTTAGTGTGCTTGGACTATGCAAAAGTTAAATAAAAAAATAAATACTATTTTACTTATAAAAATGCTTATGTATTTTCTTATTTCAGGATAACCAGTTGAAGGTCATAGAGTGTAATGTCAGAGTGTCAAGGTCATTTCCGTTTGTATCTAAGGCACTGGATCATGATTTTATAGCTACAGCTACTCGTGTCATCATGGGGGAATCTGTAGAACCAATTAATGTCCTGTATGGTTGTGGTAAAGTGGCTGTCAAGGTAATTCTTAATTTTATGTCGCTAGAGATAAAAACAGATTTTTAGCTTTAGCTGACTCCATTTATAATATAACCATTTTGTATTTAGTACATATGTTTTTTTTTGGAGAAGGTTAAAGCTTATGCATGTATCATAGCTTCCTAGGTTCGAATCCCTCTTAGGCAGATCCTATTGTGAGAAAATTTATCAGTTTGCTTGCCGAATGTCCCTAGTTTTCTCGGGTACTCCAGTTTCCACAAACTGACCAGTTCAATATAAGTGAAAGAATCTAGAATTTAAAAAACATTATTGCACTACACTCCTTATAGAGACCAGGTGAATACATATGTAGTAATTGTCATTTCAGGCATGGAAATGCCTAGACAACAGAGGTTTGGATCCTATGTGGGTCGTGTTAAGGCTTGATATTACATGTATTTTGGAAGTGTTATAGATCTATGAAAAGCAAATATATGTCTGTACAGGTCTTTTTAAAGCTTGATATTGTGGTATCATTACCAAATATCTTTTTTTTTTGTTTTTTCTAGGTTCCTGTATTTTCATTTTCACGTTTACATGAGCAGACGTCTTGCTGGGTGTGGAAATGGCCAGTACAGGAGAGGTGGCTTGTTTTGGAGAGAACCGTTATGAAGCTTATCTTAAAGCTCAAATAAGCACTGGATTTAAAATACCAAAGAAAAATATTCTGATTTTATAGGAAGTTTTAAGGTTTGTAATACAATAAAACCTTTTTAATTGTTTAAGTTGTTTTACCGCCCCTTAAAAGTTATGCAACCAAGAATATCACCACAGTATTTTAAAGTCAAAAAGTTAAAGTCTCATTCATTCTGGTGCCAAACCCCAGTATAATGTCAAATCTGGTGGTGATGAATCAAGTTTTGTTCTTTATGTTGTATAATAGAACTTTTCTAAACACAAGATGGATTGTCAAGAATAAATAACATTTTACTTATATCGAGACAACAACAACTATAGGTGAGGTGGCAAAAATTTTGACCTTTGCAGTGTGCACAGGGTAATGTGTAATGAGTGTTCTCTAATATGCCATGCCTGCAACAACAGGGGACATCAATTTTTAAATTCTCTTTGTAAGGACCCTTAGACCTTCATTCGAAACCATGACCTCCCACATACATTCTGTTTTGAATATTTTCTTCAGTGTAAACATGGTTTCAGTTTGCACAGGCAGTATGATTGATACTTGTTAATAAATCATTTAGCTATGGAGGTTTTTTTTCTGGCCATTTTGGGAAAAGGGTGTTGGATTAAAAGTGGGAAAAGTCAAAAATGAAAAAAGAGATATTCTGATTTCTTTAAAGAATAATCTTGTAGAACAAAATTAATTTTAGGGGCCAATGCCACAAAGGAGGCCCTTCTAGATTCAACACACACTGTGTTTCATATTTTGTTTATCTGTGTTTCTACTTAAACAGGGATTTATCAAGGGCCTATTTAGGGCCGAATTTTCGGCCCCATTCCCAATGGAAAAACATTGATTTTTTCCCAAAATGGGCTGAGAAAATTCCCAATTAGAAAATACACTTAAGAGATCATGATTCAATAACTCCATAATGTCACATAATAGCAAGTATTACACAAAGCACCTCAAGATGGAGGATGCAAATCAAGTAAAAAGATTCTAGATTATTTTAAAACAACATGCAAAGCAAGATGAAAATACAGCTTCTACATCAAAGGCTTCAGAGACCGTGAGTAAACCAAATTCTGATACTGAGATTGAAAGTAAACCGGCAAGATGCGATGATGACAACTTGAATATCAATTAAATTTTTAAACACTGATAAACACTTGGCGTCAGAAAAAAAGATTATTCATTATTAAATGGCATCAAAATGATGTGATGTTTTCCCAAATGATCAAAATTGATAGTTTTTCCCAATTTTTAGTTTAGGGCCTTTTCCCAAAGGACCCTGATAAATCCCTGTTAACAATAAAAATTAAAGATGTTTCCATTAACTGTTTAATTATCTTTACAGTACAAGAATGAATTACTACCTACTATCAAGGCCTTACTGAATCTAGGCTACACTTTGTATGCCAGTATGGGAACAGCTGATTTCTACAGTGAACATGGCTTACAGGTATGAAAAATAACTCATTATTTCCCCACTTTTTGTAGAAGAAGGAGAATAATTAGATTTGAACTTCATTTCTTCTAATTGTCCTTTGATTCTTAATTTGATATATTAGTGACTACTTCATTTTTCAGGTAAAACCAGTGGATTGGCCATATGAAGATACAGGAGAATGTAAAAATGGGGTGAACAGAGAACCATTGCAGATTATCTGGCTGAAAATAATTTGACCTGGTTATTAACCTGCTCTTAGAACGCTGGATCGTACAGGGCATCGTCATTTGTCACCCAGGCTACAAGACCAGAAGAATGGCTGTCGATTATTCTGTGCCTCTCATTACAGATGTAAAATGTACAAAGTTGTTTGTAGAGGTAAACATTTTAAGTTCAGCCCAGCACAAAGTGCTTTATTAAGCTATATCAGTTAGAATCCGTCCCTAGTGTGCTTCATGTGTTATGGTCAGTCTTGGCCAAAGTGCATTGTCCATCTTGCATCCTCAGTCAACATTGCATTGTAACGCTGTTGAGACTACATTTAAGTTCATTTGTTATAACTTAGCCAAGTAAATTCAGAGTATTTTCCCCCTAAATGGAAGCATTCGTTGCTATAATCATTTACATTTATTTAGGAGTTTAGAAATGATTTTAAAAATTGTCAGTTTTATTGACATGGCACAGTATAAATCAAGTTTTGTTAAATACATGTACGTGCAAATCAGCTCTTCTATAGTCTTTTTATAATGATGGTATTTAAAAAAGCTTCTTCTCAAACATTTTAAAGTCTCAACTTATATCATGTTATGTCCTATATGATTTCAGGCCTTGCGTAGGTTACAAGGTCCACCACCAGTGAAGACACATATTGATTGTATATCTTCACACAGAGCTGTCAGACTACCAGTAAGCATGTATTCACACTACCACTTAAACTGTCCTCACTACCAGTTAAAATAACCTTCAAGATACCAGAAATTCATGTCCATGAAAAGTCTGTGAAAAGTTCACTTAATGTTGAACATATTTTGGATTATTAGAAATAGTTCACTTAAAAAGGGTTCACCCTTTTGCGGAACTATCGGTTCCCACTGTTATGGAAAATGTTGCCATGACAGTTTTGGCAAAATATTATTTCTCTTGGAGGAAAAAATCAATTCACATGACTGTCTGTCTGTCTTTTTGTCTGTTTGTCCGTCCATTCATCATTTGTCCCAAGATTGTGTTTGTTCCATATCTTCCATGTCTATGGGATTTGATCAAACTTGGCGCAAATGTAAACCAACATGAGATGATGTGTTGCATACCAAATTTGGTTTTACATTTATAAAGAACATATTTATTACTGTGTAATATGTAATAATCTTTGCACAAAAAAAATTATTTTTATTGTAATTTCACTTCATTATTTTTTGGATAGGTTTTTTGATGTACATGTACACGTCAGGGAACCAGGTGCTACACATAAGAAGACTGGGACACTGCTACATCTTCTGCTCTGGCAGGCGGTATAACCATGATCTTAGCCATGCCTAACACACATCCACCAACAACAGATGAGCAGCATTTTCACTGACTCAAAAGTATGTTATCTGTTTAAATAGTGTACTGCTAATGTATTTATTTCAGTAGCATGGGAGATAAGATGCGGAATTATAATTTGAGTGGACTGAAAAAAATGAATAAATAAAAAATTAAAGTAATAAAAAAAAGAAGAAAGAATATAATTCTGTAGTCTAGTTGTCAGTATTTTTTAGCTCACCTGAGCCAAAAGCTCAGATGAGCTATTGCAATCTATCACCGTCCGTCGTCCGTCGTGCGTAAACTTTACATTTTAATCTTCGCCTCCAAAACTACTGGGCCAAATTTGATGAAACTTGGTGATTATCATGCCTGGGTAATAGCCTTTCAAAATTGTGTTCAGGGTTCACGCTCAACAAGATGGCCGCTATTACTAAAAATAGCATAAAGACAAAAATATCTTCTTCTCTAAAACCATAAGATGAAGGCAAATTTTGATTGGATATTTGGATTCTGCATACCTGGGAACATTAAAATTGTGTTTTTCATTAAAATTGAACAAAAAATAGATTACGTGATTTTTGCGTAAAATTATGTAATTTTGAAAATGAGACATTTATTGTTATAACTCAATAACGGCTGAAGATAATTGTATGGAGTTTTCACTGTTGATCATGTCTTGCTATGTTCTTCCAAAAGATGTCAAGGTCAAAGGTCAAGGTCATGTTCCTGTTTTTGACCTTTGATAAAAAATAGCTGATAAAAATGCTATTTTTTAAATATTTCAGGTGATAATGGCATGGGATTTTCAGTTAATTGTAGGTATTGACATGACAATCATTTTGATACATAGATCAAGGTCATGGGTTCAAAGGTCAAGGTCAAAGATGTAACCAAGTACTGAAATGGTAAATTATCAAAAAAAAAACTATAAAGTTTTTGTATAGGCATGTACATATTAGAATATTGTAGGCATTGGCCTAACAGTCATTTTGATATATGAATGAAGGTCATGGGTTCAAAGGTCAAGGTCACAGATGCAAGCAAGTACTAAAATGGTTGATTAAAACTATAAACTCCTTGTATAGGCATATATATTGGAATATTGTAGGTATTGGTCTAATGATAATTTTTATATATGAATAAAGATCATGAGTTCAAAGGTCAAGGTCACAGGTGCAAATTAATACTGAATTGGTTAATTATCTTGAAAACTATAAATATTTTGTATAGGCATGTATGCTAGAATATTGTAGGTATTAGCCTAATGATCATTTTGATATATGAATGAGGGTTATGGGTTCAAAGGTCAAGGTCACAGGTGAGCGTTAAGGCCCATGGGCCTCTTGTTCCTAATTAATTTAATCTCACCTGATGTCTTTCAATTCTTTTAGGCAAACTTTGCTAAGAATGTTTTATCTGAAATTGAATTTTCATTAGCATCAGGTCAAAAATGTGAAACATACAGGAACTTCAGTATACCTTATTAGTTCACCTGGCAAAAGGCTTTGTGAGCTGATGTCACGGTTAAATGTTTATACATGTTCTATATGTAACCTTTATATAACACTTCACTTTTCTTTGAAAGTACATGATCAATTGAAACTAATTTTGATGTGAAAAGTTACTGGGTTGATATTTAATATTAAAGTTTGCTTATACCATCCAAATTTGAAATCAAAGTAGCCATTTAATATACATGTGTATAAAACAGTTTTTTCCAAACAGTTTGCATTAGTTAGTTATAAGCAAAATATGCAGTCAAAATCAAGACCACCACTTTTAAGTTATGTAATAAAACTTCATCAAAACCTCTTTAGCCTCTTGTTGATTTTGATTTGCTAGAATAAATAATCAGAAAAAAAACATTGTTTTGTTCACAGTTAGCCAGACAAAATGCTGTTGTGATTATGGGATATATGTAGGAGCAAGTAAAGATAATGCACTGACATTACCCAAGATTGGTCCAAAGGCCGTGGCACTGAAAATGTACCTCAACGAAACTTTACAACATTAAAAATGGATGAGATAACAGACTGGATGAAGGTAAGACACTGATAGTAGATAATGCTCATATTTATGGAATTTATGGCCCTTTGAACATAAATGCAGGCAGGGGATCCTAAGTCACGAATTTACTTGTTGGTTAACAAAGATCACAAAGTTAATAGAATATCAACTACAAGTACATGTATGATAATGTTAAGATACATTAATATATGTGGGTATTTTTTTCATTTTTTAAACATTGGTTAAACTAATCAAGCATCCATCAAATATTGGCTGATAGAAAATTTTATGTTGAGACAAATACATCTTTATAGGATTTCAGTTAAATCTTTATATTTTGAATTACCATATATAAATGAGCTTATGCCTAAATAGTCCGACTAATCAGCCCACTAAACCCCCATTTTAATTTTTTGACTTGTTGGGGGTTTGTGGTCTGACAGCTTCCATTATTGAATTCTTGAAATTTCTTGCGAAAACGGCAGAAACGAAACACGCGTTGATAACTTCCAGTATTTACTTACCTCGCTCTTGCTGACAACACGGAACACTTCCTAAAACATTATTCTACCGATCCATGCTTAACTTTTCTTAAATTCATCGATATCGGTAGAAATGCAAGGTTTTCTGATGTCTCTTCCGCTCTCCGTCACTTTCGCATCGTGAAGACATTACTAATTTGCATTGACCAATCAGATCGAGCGTTGCATTTGGATGGTGAAACTCGCAGTTCTATCTTTAGAAAGCACATGACGATGTTTATTTACATTAGTAATTCACGTTATTAATGGTGTTTTACATGATGTTTTAATACTTACAAAAGATAATATTAAAACGTATGTATATTCAAAATATTTAGAGATATAACTGTCAGGTTTATATATAGACTTCCAAATGGAATAGATCTTCTATGAATATTTTTATATTCTCGATCCCTCTCATCTTTTTCTGAACTAGTATCCTGGAAATATTATTTCAGTAATTTTGGGAAAAATTAGCATCTCCCTGTGTATATGTTTGTTCATGCCAATACAGTTAAAAATTAAACCCTTTGACAAAATTTACAGTGTGGTCGGGATGAATACAAGACTGAATTAATTTTTAATGGTCTTTGCGGACAAGTACGTACTCTTGTGATGAACTTTATATATTACAACTGGTTTAAAAATTATAATTCTACGATCTATATATATAGGTACAAAATATGGGACAAAACTTAAAAGCATTTCAAAAGAACACAAGTCCCAGATATGTTAGTACATTAATTTGAGAAAACATCATTTAGATATAAACGAAAAAAACCATGGGAAATCTTCACTGCATTTAGTACACATTTCTTCACATGATATCGTTAAAAATAAAATAACTAAAATAATATGTTATACGGTTATACGCGTGAAAACACCATTAATAACGCGAACCGTTAATGTAAATAAACATCGCCATGTGCTTTCTAAAGATAAAACTGCGAGTTTCACCATCCAAATGCAACGCGCAATCTGATTGGTCAATGCAAATTAGTAATGTCTTCACGATGCGAAAGAGAGGGAAAGCTGAAGAGACATAAAAAACCTTGCATTTCTACCGATATCGATGAATTTTAATTAAAAGTTAAGCATGGATTGGTAGAATAATGTTTTAGGAAGTGTTCCATGTTGTCAGCAAGAGCGAGGTAAGTAAACACTGGAAGTTATCAACGCGAGTTTTCTTTTCTGCCGTTTTTGCCAGAAATTTCAAGAATTCAATAATGAAAGCTGTCAGACCACAAACCCCCAACAAGTCAAAAAATTAAAATGGGGGTTTAGTGGGCTGATTAGTCGGACTAATGCCTAAACAGCTAAAATAATTTTTTTTTCCAGAGAATGTTTTAATACAAACTCAATAAAAATTTTAAAGATATAAAAAAGAATTTCAAATATAGACAAGAGTATGCTTGAACATGTTTAACATGAACAACTTCTTTTTTTAGCATTTTGAGCATTGGCCAAAGAACATGCCAATATGTGCCCATGCAGAGGGCATTCACACAGCAGCAGTAATATTACTGGCAGAGCTGTACAAAAGACCAGTCCATATATGTCATGTAGCCAGAAAATCTGAGGTATGTCGGGTTATTATGGTTATGTTTGTAATGAGGTTCACAATATAAGTTATACAGGTCTTTTGCAGGTTACAAAGCCCCATGTTCCCGGAGATGCATGCATGTAACCTGCCAAAACCTGTGTAATGTTTGTCATTCTTCACAGAGGCACTAGTTTGGTCTCTTTTAATAAACTTTGATTTCACATTCTGTGTAGCTTTCATATGTTGATGTCATGTTTGTTTACCATAACTAGACATTTGCGATATACGAGGTACTTTCCTTTTACCGCTAACTGTCATGTACCTTTATGTACCCTGGCGAATTACAGACATATTTCCATGTAATCCAGCAAGTTAACCCATTGCTGTGCAAAACTTTCCTTCAAGGGTGACAATATTTTGCATCTTGTTTGAAAAATTGACCACAACAGTAGGTCAGTTTGTAGGCTTATCACATATGAGAGGTTAGGGTTTGTACTCAAGCCAGTTTTGACCAAAGTTTGTAAATGGGTAGTCGGTGAATATTAGATTGTGTTAGGAGTGGAGTGGCAGAGTGGCTTACTTACTTACTAAATCCTCTTCGTCTCCGATGAGACATAAGGCTGCAACTTTCTGCCTCCATTTGGGTCTGTCTTTGGCCAGTTTCTGTGTTTCTCCCCATGTCATACCACCATCCTGTAGTTCTGCCGCCACCGTCCTTCTCCATGTTGTTTTAGGTCTGCCAGGTCTTCTCTTGCCAGGCGGAGTCCATCTTAAGGCAACCTTCGGGTGTCGTTGTTGCTCCATCCTGAAGACATGGCCTAGCCATTTTAATCTCCTTTCTTTTATTTCTGTGCTGATTTTCCTGCAATTGGTCTTGTTTAGGAGTTCAACGTTTGATATTTTCTGAGGCCAAAATATTTTACAGATCTTTCGCAAACAGCCATTGTAAAAACTTTCAATTTTGTTCAAGTCACTTTGGATGATTCTCCAGCACTCTGATCCATATAATAAGACGGATTTGATGTTGCAAGTGTGGCTTAGGTGTTATCCTTTCTTTTTTGTCCTCGGTTAGTCACTTCTCCACATTGCTGGTAATTGTACAACATGTATCAATCTAAAATCTAAATACATCATTAAAGGAAAGATCATTAGTACTTTCACAGAACTCACACAACATAAGGATTGTGTTCAGAATAATCTTGGAGATTAAAAGAAAAAATTCTCCTTGCATATAGCCGACAAAATCACTGATTCAACATAAAACAACTTTCAACCAACCAAATAAAATAATTTGTAAAAGTATTTCATGAACATGTGGTTCTTGTTCTATTTATAGATTATGGTTGTTAGAACGGCTAAAGAAAGAGGATTGCCAGTAACCTGTGAAGTAGCACCTCATCATTTGTTTTTAACAGCAGCTGACCTTGACACTATAGGTCATGCCAGGGGTCAGGTCAAACCTCCCTTGTGTACAAAAGAAGACCAAGATGCATTATGGGAAAACATGGACATCATTGACTGTTTTGCAACAGACCATGGTAATTAAAGTATATGCACAGTGATTGTAAATAAATGTTGTTTTTTCCATGCTTCCTGCGTTTAAGAGAAAAATTAAGGGATTTTGTTTTTTCAAGATCATGGAATTTCAAAAAATGTTAAGGAAAGGTAAGGGAATTGTCAAGAGAATTTTATATTTCTCAAATTAGCTTAAGTTGATTGCTCATTTTCCTGGGAGTTATGGGCCTTTGAACATAAGTGCAAAACACAAGAAGGAATCTACTGGCAGAGGGTCCTTATTCATTGAATTGACCTGTTCTTTTTAGCACCACATTCTGTTGAGAAGAACAGCCAGAAGCCGCCTCCAGGCTACTCTGGACTGGAGACCATATTGGGGAATAATTCTTAGAAATCTGAAATTCAACTTTTTCTTTTTAGCACCACATTCTATTGAAGAGAATAATTCTTAGAAATCTGAATAATTTACTTGTTATTTTAAGCACCACATTCCGTTGAGGAGAAGAACAGTGAGAAGCCACCACCAGGTTACCCCGGACTGGAGACCATGTTGCCTTTACTACTTACAGCGGTTAATGATGGACTTTTGACACTGGATGTAAGTTTTATGGAGAGTTTGAGAAATATATCCTTAATACTTCACCAGCAAAACAGCAAAATTAGCTATACAGTAAAACCTGCTGTAGTGATTAACTCTTATGAGTTACACCTTCTGTTCATAAAGATCATTATCTAAGGTTTTTGGTTTTACTTTTCATCTAAACAGAATGTTTGAAAGCTAGAAAAAACCTAGGGTTGTTTCTTATACCAAGTTGGTGAATACATGCATTATGCATCTTATCAAGGGAAAAGGATATCCCACACTATAGTAGTCAGATAAAAAGCAAACATTTTAAATAGTTTTTTCAATAATTGTAACTTTACTTTGTGCTAAATTTAACCCCACATTCCAGATTATTGATAGATATCAATTTTGTTTTCCCCAAATTACTACTGAATAAAGGTAGTTTCTATAAATACAGATAATGACTAAAATTTTCCAATTTAACCCCATAAAAGTTTAAAAAAAACAGTGAAGATTAAACTGGTATCACATTAATTGAAAAACACAAGCAAACTATTAGTTATAAAATTAAAAATTAAATAAAACTGCCTTGACCTGCAGAAATTGTAGAAATTGCCACAATAAAAATCTTTCTAATAAAAAAGAGAATCAACACCCTTAGATGCGGCTGGCGGTGGAGTCTGTTAGTGGATCCTAATGGATTCAATAGAGTTCTGAAGTATTAAACTATATCCAAAAACACAGAAAACTCAACACTTCACAGACTGCTATGGTATTTATGATGGTATTAGCATTCAGAATGATAATACCATAATAAATACCATAGCAGTCTGTGAAGTGTTGAGTTTTCTGTGTTTTTGGATATAATATAAATCTTTGAAATAAGTTTGTCATTGTGAATTTTTGCAATGAAGTTTGCTTTATACTTTACTTATTCAGTGTTTCATATTTTTTTATGGTTTATATAAAATGGTGCAAAAATTTCCAACTACAAAAGTTGGAAAGTAGTAGTTAAAAAGATAAAATTTCTGAAATTACAAAAATTAGAACACCAGTTAAGGGTTCACATCACTGGTCTTACTTTAATTTATTAACATATGTATGTTCTGTATTTTCATAAATTTAGTGCACATGGTTTTTATTATTTATTTATTTTAATTGAACATGTTTCCATTAAACTACCATTAAAATGCATTTAAAATGCACTGACCTAACCAAATTATATTTTTAATTAAAAACATTATTGTTCAGTTCTCCTGTACATAGAGACATTTTGCAAAAATTTTAGAAATTAGATCAAGTTTCTACACCAATTGGGCCTCATTCAAAGTTACATCAAGGCATTTAGGGTCAGGTAGGTCATTGTTGTTCTGTTTTTTCCAGGTGTTATCATCATGAACATTCCAATTATGACATATCGTTTATAGTTGTTCCAAGTTAGAATGTACAGAAGGGATAATTTTGACATATTTGTTGTTTTGTTAAAAAGTTTAAAAATTGCTCTATGTACAGAATTAAGCCCACTTTTTAATGAATGAAAAATATTTTTTCCTATTAACCCTTTAATTGGCAGATACGCCAAACTACGCCATTTTGATTTTCGGCGTGTCAGGTGTACTATTTTCAACGTGGAAATGTGATTTGTGAACGGATCTTTAAAACCCTGGTACCAAAACAAACTAGAGAAAATTCCCTATCAACTTTGTTCTTTCTGTTTTCCTTTACAAACACTCTGTCCTACATATTTTTTTACTTGAAATTCAAGCACGCAATTCAAATTTCTATTTTCGTGAATTTTTTTCTACATTATTTAAACCCGATTTTTTAATGTATTTCTAGATGTTGAAATGCTGTCAAACTTATATGTGTGAAAAATAGAGAAAAAATCATATTTAAAAAATGTACAAAATCATTTATATGATGCGGAATGACGGAAATTGAGAACTTTGAATTTGTATTACATGCAGACGAAAAATTCGTGTTTAGGTAAACACATCGTTTTACGCCGTAATTTTTGCACTTTTTCAGTACTTTCGAAGCATTAGCTGTAATCGACACCATGTAAAACGTGTGTTTTCGAATGGATTGTATCATATTTTTTATCAATTGAAAGGAAATTCAATGCAGAATTCAACTATATAAATTCAAAACTCTAAAATTAGATCTGCTAAGTTAAATGACGATTTAATAAATATGCTTTAAAAAGTGTCAAATCCCATACAACTTTGACGTTTTTGTCCAGTCTTCCGCGACCCGTACACTTTCTTCACTTTAAGATATTTCGACACTGAAATGTCAGATTAGAGAGATATTTGTAATATAATAAAAATAAGTATTTCTTAGGAATTCTGTCCATTTACATTATTCAAATATTGACTTTTGATTACACTTTTATTAGTCTAAAATAAAGGGTCTTGAAAACAGCGTTGAAGACAGCCGATTTTCGGGTTTATATCCCATTGATTTGCTCAATGGAAGTGATTAAAATAAAATCTTCATACGATGAAAAGGCAAATTTTCATAGATACCCATTGATATATCAACGACTAACAGAAGTCAAATAATTTAAAAGATATCACAATGAATTTGCATCACATCTGGTACATTTTGCCGATTTTGTAGTGTTACGTACGACGGTAGATAAATGTCTTCTACTACGTCCGTAACAGATGTATATAAATATACCAGACAAGGGGTCAAATACTAGATCGGCGATTCTGAAAGGATGGTTTTTTATATTATCAATATCATCATTGAAAGTTGTTTAACAATTCATTTGACAATCGCAGTAATAAATTGAAGATTTGAGAGATCCAAAGTATCACATACTATATATGATAAAACTTGGAAATGTGATCTTGGTTTTGTTTTGATCCATCAGACGTTATCTTAGAACAGATAATGATTGTCGATGACCTTCCCATACATTAGTTATGGATCCCTATCCACTCGGGCACATTTCTTTTTATAATACCATAAAATGTAAACAAACACGACTGCTTTTTAAGTATTTTTCTTGTCGGATATGATAATTAACCACTAGTATTTTTTTTTAAATATAAATAATTATTACTTATACTGATGAGAGTGATTGTCAGCACGAGTATCATGACCATCGCATACTATGCAGGGGCGGAT
Source organism: Anadara kagoshimensis (assembly GCA_021292105.1). Lineage (NCBI taxonomy): Eukaryota > Metazoa > Mollusca > Bivalvia > Arcoida > Arcidae > Anadara > Anadara kagoshimensis. Next base: position 26,263,564 of record CM037870.1, on the reverse strand, counting down.
ACTGGATGTTTTGAAAGGGGGGGTTGAGAACTATCCAGGATTTTTTGAAAGGGGGGGTTGAGATCTATACAGGATTTTTTAAAGGGAGGGGCGAGAATTATATCAATGCTAGATGCGAGCGCCAAAGGCGCGAGCTTCCAGAGACGATGGGTCTAGGGCAGAGCCCCGATGGGGGCCAAGAAAATAATTTTAATCAGTCAATATCTCACTCTCTCTCTCTCTTTAAATTTTTCAAAGGGGGGGGGGTTGCAACCCCCGCAACCCCTCCCCTAAATCCGCCACTGCTACGAGACAACCTCAGTAAAAATATTACAAACACATACTTGTAAAAGGCATCTACGGGTAGGTAAGCCTGAAGTACGCTAAACGGTCTGGTGGGGTAGCAGTGAACAAACACTATAAACGGTTAATTCTGACAAGGAACAAGCAGCTCAAACACACGTATATATGTACTGTGGCTAAATACTACACACATGAATAGCACATTGTCTCATTGCAAGTGGCTGAAAGATTCCCAATGCGAATTGAAACACCTTTTTTATGCAAGAAACAAATTTATTTCTTTGCCGCGTGTGCTAAATAATATTTTTAAAGCCTTTTTAATTAATACTAAAAAGTGTTTTAACTATGAACACTCGAAATTATTCCAGAACACGTCAGATTGCTGGTTTTTCGTACCGTTTTATTTTTATTTTAAATTTTTAAGAACCCTCTGTGAAAGTGCCTTTGGTGCTTCTCTGGACTTGTAAAAACTTCCCCGTTTATACCACACACACGTACACACACACACTTTAATAAAATGACATTGCTGCTGAACTGAAGATTCGTGTAACAATATTATTCAGTATAGAAAGTGAATTTGACAATAATACAATTATAGCCCGTTTATGATAGATGCATTTTCAGTCTATTGGTTCTTGAGTTTTACTTTTTTACGCCCTCCAACAGATATAATTTGTTTTCAAAAGAAACCTGAATAGCCTCTCGCACTTACAGTATATTTCATTTTGGTACATTCTTATCAAGAGTCCAATGAAATACAGAAGTTCGAACCTGTCAGTGATAAAAATCGATCTTTTTTATTATGTTTAATTAACGTCCATATCAAGAATATTTCACTTATATCGAGACTTCGCCAGCTATAGGCGAAAGTGCAGAAATTTTGCCTGTGTGTTGCTCTTATGACATTATACAGCAGATTTCTTTAGCGTACCAAGCTTACCGCGACGCGGTATGTTTGGTGAGAACAATTTGAAGTTAATAAAATTAAGTCTCTATTTGCTAGGCTACACACCATTTATAGAATGGGCTACTATTATTATTTTCCACCATCAGTAAATCAGTAATGGTAACTTAAAACATATGGGGGGGGGGGTTAGGTGGCCAAGTGGACTTCAGTGTGTAGTTACGGATCACAAGCCTACATTCGAACCCCTCTCGGAACGCACTCTAATGTGAGAATGTTTGTCATTTCCTTTGCCGAAGGTTGTTTTTTTTTTCAAGACAATCCGGTTTTCTCCACCATCCTTGATCTTACCGCCTCAATATATATATAAAAGCAGTTTGACTGGGTAGTAAAGCATACTTGCAAACACACAATGTTTCCAAAAAAACAGGACACAACCGACAACACAACACAAGGTGCACGTGATTGAATCAATATAGGAAAGACATAAATATATTGAGACCACTGATTATAAAACTCTTAACTGTTGATAGAATGCTCGTTCTGTAAGTGGGAGGTCGTGGGTTCGAACGCCGACCGGGTCTGACCAAAGACTCAAAAGTGGGTATTGACTGTTTTTTCACCAAGCACTCGGTATTATGAAATGAAAGTCACGATTCTTTCGGATGGAAACTTAAATAGATGAGACCCTGTGTCACGATAGGCTCGGTACGATAAAGAACCCTGATGTATAATGCCATCCGCACCTTCGCCTATAGTTGGTGACGTCTAGATATTCGTGAAATGTTCTTGATTGGGACGTTAAACATCATTTCTCACTCACTCACTCACTCCTAACTGTACAGAGGTATTGGTATAAATGTGATGGGTTGGTAATACATGATGTAAGTCTTGATGTTTTCAATCCCGACAATGTTGTAAACAGTTTTCTGTTTTGGTTGCCATGGTAATGGAATTTGAGATAATTAAAACGAAATAGTATGAGTCTTCTAATTGAAAAAAAATGTTTACCATTGATCAGTTTATTTGTATTGTTAAAGTTATGAAGTCAAAGTTACAGTCTCACCTTTTAAAACATATACCAAATATAAAAGCATTTGCATGGTTTTTTCTAATAATTGACCGAACATCTATTATTTTCAGAGTTCCTATTTTGGGTGAAACACGCAAATTTTGAATTTATTCCCGTCTAATCATCTTCATCTAATAATCAAGTTATTTGAAATAATAAAATTTAAGTTTTACATCAACCCAAGCTCAAGGGATTATTAGAATAAAGTCAAAATTTATCCCTTGTGTAACGCCTTTATCACACTTTTGGTTACTATGGTAACAGATTTTATGTTTGAAATTACCATTTTAGTGAAAGAAGAATATGAGTCTCCTAATTAATATATACAATTTATATATAATTATTATTTATCCGAGCCCTGATATCATTTTAGTTTTGGACTAAAATTTATCGCTTCAACTTTTTAAAAAATGAAACAAAATGAAAGGTTTTTGCATGTTTTTATTAAGGAATTGGCCGAAAATGCTACGGAATTCGGAATTCATATTTTGGGCGAAAACATAGAAATTATAAAACCATCTTTCGTATTCAAATGTATTTAATAGTTTCTTTGATATTATTTACCAAAAGTCATATATTTTACACCTGCCAATATAAGAAAATAGCAATATAAAGCGGAATAAAACAGAAATTTCCTCTTTATCTTGGTTTTTGCATGGCTTTCGTTGCCATGGCAACCGTAATTTTACTGAAAAAAATTTAAATACAAATTTTGGAGTAACAGTTTATTTATGTGTATGGTTTAGTAGTGGTAAAATTTCAGCTAAAACTTTCATATTTGTGTCAAAATAATTATTAACTTTAACCAAACAATATGCATTTTTCGCATCAATAGTATGCCGTTTTTTATATTTTTCGGCTAATAACTACGAAATCTGTTCTTTTCATTTTTTGTGAAAAAATGCAAATTTTAAAATTATTTTTTTGCAGCATCTTTCATTGATACTTAACTTTGAATTTCCTATAAAACCATATTTTTCTAGCGTACTGGTCTCAAGATATAAGACATTTTTAAAAAAAAAGAAGCAAAATTCAGCGATTTTTCACATGTTTTTGTCGTAACTGTGGTGTTTATGTTGCCATGGCAACCGATATATGAATGAAACGTACCTAAAAGGGAAGTATAGTATATGGGGATACAAAATATATATGGGTTGGTTATTAGCATTTTTACTGCAAATACTCTAAAATCTGCATTGAAAATAGGGTACAGTTTTTGCACTTTTTCCAAAATTTCTCTGCCAATTAAAGGGTTAAGTCAGTATATTTCGGATTAAGTTTTGACCAATTTTTTGTGAGTTTGTTGAAAAATACGACTTTATTCTAGCATTTTTCATATGCACTGATTTTGTGGAAATACAGTACATGTATTGTCTTTGTAGGATTTGATTGCCAGATTACACACAAATCCAAAGAGAATATTCGGCTTGCCTGACCAGCCTGATACGTATATAGAAGTTGACTTAGAAAAATCCTGGGTCATACCGGACGCCATGAGATTTACTAAATCAAAATGGACACCTTTTGCTGGCAAAAAAGTAACAGGAACAGTTAGAAGAGTTGTGTTAAGAGGTGAAGTGGCATACATTGACGGAGAGGTATGTTTTTGTAGATTGTGATTATATCACTGTTGCAAGCAAAGTTAAAATCTGTGTTAACGCCAATTCTTCATCTGTCACTGCAAGTTGATTTAAAACGAATGTAAACATCAGTTCTGGTTATATTCTGTCACTGCAAGCACAATAAAATAAGGTGCCGACACCAGTTCCAATCACGCTGTTGCTGATGTGACTTTCCTATATGATTTGTTACAGATTACATAACAGTAACATTGAGTCTGAAATTACTATTTCAGCAGTTCTTGTTGGTTTAACATTTCAGAGGGCAAAATTTTCTGCCAGGTCTTTGTTCTGATTTTAAAGTAAGCCTTAGTGCATGTTAAAACATGTTTCTTGCGTGTTGTGTGTTACAGGTACTTGTTAAACCTGGGTTTGGTGTTGATGTTAAAAGTTACGCCCCTCAGTCAGTCAGACAGACGTCAAGTGATCAACTCCAGGTACAGATACCGATCACACAGTATTCCAATTCTCAGCCTTCATCAGAACCATCCAGTCCTAGAAAAACTGTTACATCGGTGGTATTTCCCTCGAAATCGTCAAGGAACATCGATCCATACCAGTCTTATGGTGAGCACTCGCTAATGTGTGAAAGTGTATAAAATTTTTGTTATAACCCATAGAGTTTTGAGCACTGATTTTTTTTCAATTTATACTTTTTTAGCCTCATCAGTTCAGTAATATGAAATATATAAAAGTCAGTTTATTCAGAGATGCCAGCCATTATGAATTTGCTCTAATCATTCACCCTAAAATTTTGCACCATGGTCTTATTCGTAAAATTAAGGCAAAACAAATCCTTTCCTGAAGACTTAACTGTTTTTGTTTTAATAAATCTGGTTTGGAATGTTTCTGTCACCAATATGGGGAATATATGACATAATACAAATTAAAAATGCATGTTTCAGTGTCTTCCATTGTAATTAATAGAGTCTAAACAACAAGGAAACTAGTCACGTGTTTAGATGACAATCTCGTTCAGTGAAAAATGAATATTCCATGTTGTCGCTGGTTAATTAAAACATTAACATTCCCCTGGAGAAAAATGATTAAAATTTCCCAATGTTACCACTAAAACTCCCAAACAACATTGATATACTAGCATATTTAATCTAATTGCCCCTATCCACAAAATGTTAGATGCTGTAACAATTCAACATCTTTGTATTGAAGATCCCAGCAATTGCAAGCATCTCATTATGCAGTTTGCTGTATTTCAAAACTTCAAATTTTCCTAAATTAAAAGACAGAAGGTAGTTTTTTAAAAATGTAACGAAATTACTGAGAAGAAATATTCGCGATAAAAGAGTAACTGTGAAAATCATGATTATTTTTTCAATGTGAATGTTTCTTCTTATACAATACTTAATGCCTATTTTAAAAAAAACTCATAGAAAAATCAAGAAACTTGAAAACAGCCATAAGGAAGGTAATCATTGCAACTTGTTCTTAACTTTATACAGCAATATGCCCCCTTTAGGCTATACTTATGGTACATGTTAAAAAAAAAAAAAAACATTAGAAAGCAGTAAAAGAACAGGTTTATTAAATGTTATCACTGATGACAACAAGCTGTTTATGTCATATTTTTGAACACATTTTGCTTTTTAAAGACATCAGTTACAAAAGTGTCCATGTTTTTGTTTTGCTAACAATTTGAAACCATTGCATCTGTTTTATTTTAGCTTTTAATTTCGGCCATGCATTTAAACTAACATAAAAGTGTTTATAACTTCTGATTGAAATCTTTCTGTTAAATAAGGGCCTAAGTGGCGGAATAGTCTTACTAAGCCAGATTACGGATCTAGGTGCTTTTCATTGTCTATTGGTAAGTTTGAACCCCACTGTGATCCTAGTGCCTAGAGTTTGTTGGTTTACCTTGTGTACTCTGGTTTCCTCTACCATCCGACCACCTTCATGTAAGTGAAAAAAAAATTGACAAAGACGTGAAACATTAATATCCTACTTCACTTTGTCTTGATTGTGAAATACCCATAATACTACCAACTCCACTAATATCCACAATCTTCTTATTGATAATTTTGACTATTTATCACATGAATTGCAATGTGTTCATTATTTAATGACCCATTGGGTCATTGAATTCTCATTTTGCCAAATGAACCTATTGGTAAGGCCTTAATTGGCAATATTTGATTTCTTATTTTGCCAAATAAACCTATTGTTAAGGCCTTAATTGGCAATATTTGATTTCTTATTTTGCCAAATGAACCTATTGGTAAGGCTTTAATTGGCAATATTTGATTTCTTATTTTGCCAAATGAACCTATTGGTAAGGCTTTAATTGGCATTATTTGATTTCTTATTTTGCCAAATGAACCTATTGGGAAGGCTTTAATTGGCATTAAATTTATTTGATTTCTTATTTTGCCAAATGAACCTATTGGTAAGGCCTTAATTGGCAATATTTGATTTCTTATTTTGCGAAATGAACCTATTGGTAAGGCCTTAATTGGCAATATTTGATTTCTTATTTTGCCAAATGAACCTATTGGTAAGGCCTTAATTGGCAATATTTGATTTCTTATTTTGCCAAATGAACCTATTGGTAAGGCCTTAATTGGCAATATTTGATTTCTTATTTTGCCAAATGAACCCATTGTTAAGGCCTTAATTGGCAATATTTGATTTCTCATTTTGCCAAATAAACCCATTGTTAAGGCCTTAATTGGCAATATTGAACAAGCATACATCAATGCAAATATATTGATGTTATGGTGTTATAGAGGAAAATTTTGAAAAAATGTCCTTTCTGAAAAATCTTAGATTGTGTGTGCGTTTTTTCTTACTAATGTTTTATATTTCTGATTATAAGCTACACATTTATTTTTAACCTGAATAGCTATTGAGAGTGTAGACCCTTATAAAGATATGGCTGATAAAGAAATTAAGGGTGAGATAACACTGTATTGTATATTATGCATGCATGCTTAAGGAACGTTATACAAAATGTATATATCTTGTATTTTTCGTATTTTAGCATGATTTATTTATTCATTTAATTTTTAATTCTATTGTACATGTAATTTAGTTTATGTATTTGTAATTAGTTTATGAATATACATTTAAATTTTTGTACAGGTAATTTAAAAATAATAACAACTGTTACTAAAGTGTTCATGATTTAACTTTTAAGGCAAGACTTGGGGTTTTAATGATTTTGGTATCTAGTCAATTCCTATTATGTTGTTTGTAGTAAAAATTATCCTCTGTAACAGCAACAGGTTGTCTACTGTTTTTTCTAACTCTAAAATGGTGTCTTTAGCATGCTCTGACAGTAAGTTGGTTTCAGTCTCATTTGAAGGACTTTCCCAGTAACTTAGCTTTTCATAGCAATAGTTAGGTCAGATGAAGTCACCTATAAAAATTTCACATTTGTAAATGAGGTTTGATTAAAAAACTCTGTCTTTAAAAGCCAGTGACATACCAGTGGTCTAAGTCTTGTTAGAACTAGGCTTAATCTGTCCAGTTCTAGGCTAAGTGTGCCTAGTACAACACTTAATTTGCCTAGTCTGTCTGTTGCTTGCCTATTTCTGTCCAGTATTAAGTCTGCTTATGAATCCAGCATTTTGGTCTTGTTGTACATGTAGATATGTGAAAATGAGAAAACTTTCTGTTGAAATTAAAATAATATTATGCTTTATGGCATTATAGGGGATAGACAAGGTATTCCATGGAATTAATGGATCGCCGGCCACGCCCACAATGTTCCGACAAATGGCTGGCATGCTTGACTTACACGTTAAAGAATAAAAACTTGGCTTGAATTGTGCCGTTTAATGATCTCACAGATACTAGTACGTCATTAGTTGCCATAACACTGCTTTTACCAGGTACCGTGATGGTGGCCAGTGTTGGAACATAATACGCATAGTTGGCGATACGTCAATTCTATTTGGAGTGAGAAAAAATGACAAATGATGGAAAGAAATTGAATAAGTACCAATATCATGAATATGCAAATAACCCACTTAAATTTGAATGCCACCTCTTCTGTACCCCATAGTGATATACATTTATGGTAGTATTGATACCCAGTATGAAAATAGAATAGTTGGATGAGGTGTTAAGTTTGGTGTTAAGGTTTAAACTTCAGTATAGGTACCTAGAGGTACATCATAGATATTCATATATACAGTGTTCAATCCAAAAACTAGCTAGTGGGGTCATCCTGGCATGGGCTTGCTAAAACTTCAGCCATATTTTAAAATATGGGGTTGAGATAATAATTATCAAAACCTAAATTGATGTTTTTTATTTGAAAAAACTGGTATAGAAAATACATCTACACTTTTGTATGGCATCATTGAAACCTTAATACCAGTCAAGTTTTAAAATTAGAGACATAGATCAGAAGTTTTAAAATGAGACAGCTAGATCACAACTAAGTTTGAAAAGTCGGCACATAAATTTTTAATAGACAAAATTACATTAATTTTTGGGCTATAGTGGTTCAACTTGGCCCATTCTGATTGAACACTGTACTAATATATATACAGCAGTTAACTTTTAGCTTACAATGCTTACTCTTGGGTCAGGGTCAGCATTAGATATTAATAATGTAGAAATGTAATGAGATAACATTTACACTTAAATTATATAATGGCACAGAAAAATAAATAATGACATGATGAGATACACATGTATTGATTGGAATTTGCATCTTATTTCAATACAACCACTGCAGTAGATCAGTTGGTAGAGTGCTCTATATGAGTGGGAGGTCATGGGTTCGAACCCCAACCAGGTCTGACCCAAGATTTGAAAATGATTACTGACTTTTCTTTAGGCAACCACTCAGCATTACAAAATGGGTTGGAACCCCAACCAGGTCTGACCCAAGATTTGAAAATGATTAATGACTTTTCTTTTGGCAACCACTTGGCATTACAAAATGAATGTTACGTTTCTTTCAGATGGGAACTTGAAATAAACGATGTCCCATGGCATGATAAAGAACCTTGCTGTATAATGCCATCAGCTCAATGCACAGTCAAAATTTCTGCACCTTAACCTATATCTGGCGACATTTCGATATAAGTGAATAATATTCTTGACTGCGACGTTAAACACCATTACTCAACTATAGTTTCAATAAAAAGATGGCCAAGTGGTCTCGGTGCTGGCTTACATATCACAGCAACTGTCACTGCTAAGGTTTGAATCCCACTTTTATAGATGCTAGTGTGAGAAATTTTGTCAGTTTGCTTATTGAAGGTTGGTGTTTTTCTCCAGGCCTTACTGTATCCTCCACCATCCCAGAACTGACTGCCAAAATATATGTGAATGGATCTGGAATTGGGTATAGAATGCCAATAATCAAGATTTTCTATTGGTCATAAGTTAAAACAATACCCATAGCTACATGATATAAAGAATATTATAGTCATGTATTTTTTTTAACTTATTTTTAAGTTATTGTTATTTGAAATTTTGGGGTTTGTTTAATGTTATTTGTATGTTTTTGTAATGTTAAGTCTTTTTTTGGTATTTTTGAATTGTAGTACAAGTCTTTTTTTGTATTTTTGAATGCAGTATATAACATTTTGTATATATGGTGAAAGGGTTAGAAAATTTTAGAATAAATAAACTAAATTTCAACACCACAAAGTAAATTAAACACAATAGGCTCTGTAAGTTTTGTTTTTGATTTTGTACATGTCATACATATAAAAATGTTTCCTTCAATATGACGTCCAAGAACTAATGTTAATATTAGTGACATAAAAATACAAATTGTTATGTGGCATTATTGACCTCAGTTTCTAATATACATGTAATGAAAAATCTCTCGGTCTCATCTAAAATCTTTTGAGTTAGTACCCGGATGTAAAATTGTTCTCTACAATGATTATGGCATCAGAGAATAAATTTTACCATATAGTAACATATTTGTGACATCATTGAACACAGTAACTGTTCTAATCATGCTAATAATTATCCTAGTTTCTGCTGGAAATCACAAATTTACGCTAATCATATAATGAGATTTACTGACCCAATCAGTATAACCCATCGTGAGAAAGATGAAAGGCAATAAATGATCAACGTTTGTTTAATAAAAACACTGACCATAATGGAGAAATGGTCTTAATATAGAGTTGGTTGTTGTAACTGGGGTCAGTTGTTCGAAGCGTGATTAGTTTAATCAACTGATTAGTCAAAATTAAAATAATGAATTATTTCAAATAAGTTGTGAAATTAATGATGAAAATGTGGTAAGTGAATAGAATTTCAACAAACTAAAATACATGATTATAAATCTATGGATTTGATTATGGTATGTTGATTTTTATTGACATTTTGAATTTGTGTTAATCATTGATTAAGCTAATCAAACTTTGAACAATTGGGTCCTGATTTATCTTTATAAGATTAGTTCTTTAAATGGAAGTGGTCACTATATACAGGTGACAATTATAGCAGATTTCTGTACATCTCATTTGTATTTTACCAGTGTAAGTTGGTTGCTTATTGATAAAATATTGAATGGTTCATGATAAAAATATTCTTTATTTGTATTTTCTCAGGTATGGATGCTTTAAGAGATAGAGACATGGTTATTGGTGACCACAGTCGTAGAGAAATTGGTTTAGTTACCCCACCTCAAGCTCACTTGATGATGCATCCTGTCGGACTGCCGCATTCCACAACAGGAGTTACTGGTCATCATATATTGACCGTTGAAGCATTCAGAAAAGATCAAGTAAGACAAAACACACACACACACACACTCTCTCTCTCTCTCTCTATTACAGTAAAACATGAATACAGAGAACATACTAACACCGAATTCATGGATAATGCAAAGTCAATATTTGGCCTGACCGCTCCACTATATAAGTCAATTTATAACAATATAACAAAGTTGCTTTACAAGGAAGTTGAAAATAGAGTCCCTAGCGTTTCATTATAAACATGTTTTACTGTAGGTAATACCACACACAAAACACACACACACATTAGATACACAGAACACATGCATTAATACACATTAGATATGCACCACATACAAAACTCAAACACACACATTCGCCTTAGATACTTGTTTTTTGCTTCAAGTCAACTAATATGTAATAGTTTTCGAGTCTTATTTGGAAAACTATCTCTAAATTTTTGTACAGTTTGAATTTTGAATTGGTATCTAAGTCAGACCATTATTGAAAATGAAAATTAAGGTTTCAACTTGATCTAAAGTTCAATGACTAATGATAACCTTTACTTTATTTCCAGCTTCATCAACTGTTTAATCTAGCTCATCAGTTCAGAATAGCTGTACAGAGAGACAGGCCATTGGATTATATTTTAAAGGTAAGTGACAAAGTTATGTGAGCTATTGCGATCGTAAGTTGTCATTCGTCCATCTGAAACTTTTACTGAAACCACTTTTCCTCTGAAACCACTGTGCAGAATTCTATACTATATAAGAAGGAACAATCACAGTAGGAAACTACCATGGTGTTGATCTTGTTATATTAGCTATTTCACAGTTCCAACTGTAGGAAAGTGTACCAATGGAAATAAGATATTTTCACTGTGAAAATCGCAAATGTTTTTCCTTGGGAATGTATCTCCTTATGTAGTAATTGACTATTGAACTGCAAGAGTAATAGAACATGTCTTAAGGTGACTGTTGAGGTTCATGTGCCTCTTGTATTATGAAGATGTTTGTTATTAGTGGAGTTATTCTGCACATTTCAAAACACAGAATATGTATTAAATAGAATTTGGCATATTAATCAGCTACACTTATAGATATTATTGCAAATAATCCTATTGATTTTGAAAGTCATAAGTCGAAAGTCAAGATCTCTTTCACTATAAATGAATTTACAATTTTCACAGTTGTTTGCTTCAATAAGATTTTCAGTTAATAACACATATTGGGATGCTGTAGCCTCTTTATTTTTTTGGTAATAACTGGAGTTATTGGCCTTTAAGAGTTTTTAGCCTTTGAATGAATATTAAGAGTTATTGGCCTTTGGGTGAATATTTGGAGTTATTGGCCTTTGAGTTTTTAGTTTGACGATATCATTATCAATGATGCTTCATCATAGTTTTTTCAGTATTATTTTTGTTATCCTTCATATATTCATTATTAGGGTAAGGTGATGGCATCCATGTTTTATGAAGTGAGTACCAGAACAAACTGTTCATTTACAGCGGCCATGCAGAGGCTTGGAGGAACAGTTATACATTTAGATGGTTCTTCATCATCTACACAGAAAGGGGAAACATTAGAAGGTATGCCACTAGGGTTTCATTATGTCTCCACAAAACTTGGATCTAGTACCATTAAGACCATTCATTGAACCATGAATGATGATATGCAGTAAATCTGTGCATAAAGACCCACTCATGGGACCAAAAGTATGGACTTTATAAACTATTGGTGTTTGTGCAGAGGTTCCTCTAGGTTAAGATATATATATATTGGATCTTAAATCACTGGGCTTAATGGACAGATGTTCTTTATATAGAATTTTATTTTGGTTAAAATATAAAGGAAAAGGACCTTGTTATAGAAGTAAAAGGGCAGATGGTCTTCATATCAAGGTGGTCAGTGTAGCTTTCCAGTGTGATCAGATGCCAAAACTAATCAAATTGACTTTACATTATACAAATAAAGTATACATGTATAATAATTCAATTATTCAAATTTGAAAAATTGTTGTAAAACTGTAACCAAAACCAATTTGGAGATTTATCAATTATGTTTTCTATGTTTATTGATTTTTGCTTTGTAGATACAGTAATGATGATGTCGGGGTATTCAGACGTAATTGTAATACGACATCCAAAACCTGGGGCAGTTAATGTAAGTACTTAATGTTGATTTTTACAAAATAAAAATAAAAAAGCAAATATGAAACACAAAATAATGAAAACATAAAATAAATGAAATAAAAAAAATTTAAAAAATGTGTTTACTCTGGGATTTTTCAAGCCATTATTCATTTACCTGATAAAGTACCGGTAGTTGAAGAAAGTCTACATTTGATACTTGAATGAAACCATAATCAGGAAGTTTTACACACAAAAAAACTCAAAATTCTTCAAGTCAAATACTCCCTGATAATTCAAAGAAAGTTTAGGTTCTAAGTTAAAAATCATACAACAACTACCTTCAAAAACTGTATATAATTTCTCTGATGGATAAAAGATTCATATGTTTCTCATATCAGGACTCTCTCTCTCTCACGCTTTTGTGAATGGGACCAAGGCCCTTGCAGTTGTAAAAACGATGACCAAAATTGTGAAAAAAGTGATAGGAAACTCCAAATATACTGGTTTTAAAGCTGAACTTTTCAAAATTGTGAATATTGGCAAAGTGATAGTGAAAAAGTTAAAAAAAAAACCATAAGATTTTAAATTGTGAATGGCTCAGAATAATGGCCCCAAAAACAACCCAGCAAGAGCCCAGAATATGGGGACATCACCCTTCAACTTTGAAATCTTGAATGCCATGATAACTCAAAGTCACCATTAAGGAATTTTTGGTATTGTCATATTTTATGACAGTTTATGTTAATATGTTACATGTATACATAGTTTGGACAATAAAAATTATAGCCATACTCTGCAGCTAGTTTTAGATCCCATGAAAAAGGAATCACCTTCCACTGCAGCCATAACCTCATATTATTTCTTGTTTTCTGTCCATAGATTTTTCCCACCAAAAACGGATCTGATCATTGATTATTCAATATTAGAATTGAGCACTTGAAATTTGGCCAAAATTGATGATCAGCACATCACCAGTTTACAGTAGTAAATTATAAATTTAATGTTTTAGTAATTTTATTTTCTTCCATTTTGAAATAGTCAGCTGCACATCATTGTCGTAAACCCATCATTAATGCTGGTGATGGTGTAGGATCCCATCCTACACAAGCGTTACTAGATGTGTTCACCATCAGAGAAGAAATCGGTACAGTAAATGGTCTAACTGTAAGTATACAACTACTGATGATGATAAAGTTTAATTGTAGATCTCTTTACACACCCAAATGATTTTTAACCCGTATTGTTTTTAACCCTTATTATACTAGTTTGAGGGGTGTAGATAGGAATCACCATACCATGTCTGTCTCAGTCTGTCCATGTAAAATCGTGTCCAGGCCATATCTTATAGCTGCTTTGAATGACTGAACTTTACAAGAATAATCTTCATGGTCCAAAGGTGTATCATGATCTTGAACCAAGGGCATATCAGAAAGGTCAATGTAGTGGAAAAAATTAAATGTTGGGGCAGGGGGGATTTGGGTTCTAATTATTTTTACCTAAACTTTAATGATTATTAAATGTTATAAGTTTTTGTTCTCATCTTTATGAGTTTTTCCCTGAATGTTTTGTCATGGAAGGTCCAGGATCTATTGCCTTTATTTTTGGATGGTTCCATATAATGCTTTGAAATTTGTCGTTGAAAGTTCGATGTACAATTATGTTATCATATAGAAAAAGTAGAATTGTGCTGGTAAAACATAGCAAGTCCATCAGAGACTTTTTGATTAAATATCAAGATAGATAGACATGACTTGAGTTATTGGCAGTATAACTAATTATGTGATTCATCACATACTTACATTGTCTGTTTTAAATATGTTTTTGACAGATAGCTATGGTTGGAGATTTGAAGAATGGAAGAACAGTACATTCCTTAGCCAAGTTACTGACACAGTACAGAATAAACCTGAGATATGTCTCACCTTCATTTCTGAAAATGCCAGATGATGTTAAACACTTTGTAGCTGCCAGAGGAGTATCACAGGTACAGTTTCCCCTATCCAATGCCCCATCCCCACCCTGCCCCATACATAGCAGCCAGTGGAGTGTCACAGGTACAGTTAATGAGGTTTTACTGTGACAATTGACGAGTCGCAGACCATACCCACAATTTTTTGACAAAGGGCTGGCATGCTTGATTAACACACAAAAAGAATGAAAACTCGGCCTGAATTGTGCTATTTAATGACCTCACTAACACTAGTACGCCATTAGTTGATGTTTTGACGCTGCTTTAGTACTGTCACTACTGTGATAGCGGCCAGGGTCAGAACATAAAAGTCATGGCCAGTCATAGGTCAATTAGCAAGATGACAGCCATATTGATGGGCATTATAATGAAGGTTTATTGTGACAATACACTAGGTGGCAGTTGTTTAGGAGCAGTATAACAAGGTTTTACTTTAGGGATAAGTGGGATGGCAAACTTATTGAGAAGCATTATAACAAATTTTATTGGTGGGATAAGCTAAGGTGCTAAATGTATTGAGGTATTACTTTGAAGGTAGGCAGGGTGGTAAAATTATTAAGGGAAATTTTAATGAGGTTTTACTATCGGGATAAGTGAGATGGCAAACTTATTGAGAGGCATTTTAACATGGTTTTAGTTTTAAAGAGGTTTTTGCTGTGATGATAAGCCACATGGTAAAGTAATCAAGCGGTTTCATAACAAGCATTTACTGAGGCTGTATTTTAAAAATGTCATCATATATATTGTATATGTTTGTTTTATACTTTCCAGGAAGAGTACAGCTGCCTAGAAGACATTATATCTGATACAGATGTTTTATACATGACAAGAATACAGAAGGAAAGATTTAGTTCTCTAGAGGAGTATAACAAGGTAAAACTTGTCTATAAAGGCCACCCTAGGGACACAATAAAAGTGGCAGATGGCCTTTATATACAGGTTTAGATAACATGAATAAAGAACAATTGGGATACAATTCTACCAGCCTTAATAAGCAGGTGGCCCTTATATAGAGGTGACCTTTCAGGCAGGTTGGACTGTAGTAATACAGTACAGTTAAACCTCTACATAAAGATTACAAATCAAGGCTTGGTAGCTTGAATCTATAAATTGAATTAATTTATTTTGGTGGTGTCCCAATTTTAATTGATTTTTTGGACACCATGTGGACATTTCAGCAAAAAAGTATATATTTCACACTTGTCCTAAACATCAATCACAAATCACAAATTTATGACTCCGGGACTATAGAAATTTATCTAGCAAATTGTCATGTCTATCATACAGTAGATTTCTTCAGATTAATGCTTACATTCATAGCTCGAAAAAGTGTCTGTTGTATGCAGTACAGTAACTGACAGTGAAAAAGAGGGCCTGTATTGTAGACAAGTTTTGGGTTAACTCGGAGTTCTGTATTCACAGGTTGCTTTGCACTATTGTAATATGTACATGTTATTTCCTCTTTTCTTTTCAGGCTTGTGGGCATTTTATAGTGACACCAGAACTGATGACTAAAGCCAAAAAGAAAATGGTTGTGATGCATCCATTACCAAGAGTGTTTGAGATTAAGTAAGAACATTGAATTTTAAACTGAAACGTTTATGTTATCATTGTTAATGTCAGTCAACAGGGTCCTTATATGTACTAAGGGAGATAACTCCCACACATGTACATTTTATAACTTTTTGGTCTTGTACATTATAAATGTAGTAGATCACATGTCATGAAATAAAAAGCATGGTCATACAAAGATCTGTGTTTTGACTTCATCAATCATCATTAACCTCTTTTCTTGAAAATCTGACCTTATTTTGATGATCAGAAAATTCAAATTCAGCAGACATTTCTATCCCATGTATCAGTGAATCATTATATTCACATTTATATAATAACTTTTATACATGACATTACACTTAACCAACCAATCATATATTACTATATGAATGACACAATAAATGTTTAATGTGACCAACAGAAAAAAATTGTTCATACAGTAAAACAGGAATATAACCAACATGCTTAAAACCAATACAGGGATAAAACTAAGTCAATCTCTTTATAAGTCTATATATAACAATATAACAAAGTTGCTTTATAACGAAGTTAAAAATAGAGTCCCTAGGGCTTCGTTATAAATGTGTTTTACTGTATATGTAAAGTTTTAACATTGATCTTTTTCCTTTTTTAGTACTGCCTTTGATACAGACCCTAGAGCAGCATATTTCAGACAAGCAGAGAACGGAATGTATGTAAGAATGGCACTTCTAGCCTTGGTGCTGGGAAAATGTTGACAGGAACAACACAGATCAATTTCTAGTTATATGAAGAAATGACAAATGTCGACAAAAAAAATTATGCTATATGTGACCTACGTGCACTTCATAAAGAGACAAAAAATGGTCTAATATATGTCTTTGCAGAGATAAATTTGAGGTTGTTGGATTTCCATGGTGTCCTACTTTTCATTGTTTGTGTGGAGACCATGACCCACAAATTTTACAACAAAATAATATTGCGCATGTATTTACCTTAAATTGTAACCCGTTATCATGAATTTATCACCCTACTAAATGGTATTTTTTCTAAGAACCACAAAAATTGGATACCACGAAATTAAGTGATTTTAACTGTTGTTGTCATTTGTGATGCTATGCTTGATGTGTCTGGAGTTTATAAAATGTTAACAAAGGGAACAACAGAAGACTGAAATTATATGATGATATGATATCATTTGGACAATTTAGGAATATTCAAATATAAAAAAAAAAAAAGAATTTAAAAGTTTTTCTGAATCATCAAATCACAGATTGTAATTACCATTAAAATTCACATTGCAAGATCATTTGTTTTTTTAGTAAGTTGGACCAAACATGAGACATAAAGGATTATTATTAAGATATATTTTTGGAGGTGTTTTTATATCACTCTTGATAAAAAAAGAAGCATAATTGATTCAAATTCACAAGTTCAGATATTATTTTTGTTTTTCGGACCAAACATCAGACGTCGGACCAAATAAAAGATATTCAGGGTTTTTAATTAAGATATATAAGGTTTGTGTTTTACATGTGTGTCACTTTTATTGAGTGAAGGAGCGTTAACAATTCAAAGATTTTTGAATCATCAAATAAAACCATAAATCAGATTCACATGACGATATAATTTTTTACTTCGTTATTTGGACAAAGTACCAGATATTCAGGGTTATTAATTAAAATATAACAGGTTTGAGTTTTACATGTATATCACTCTATGAGTAAAAGAATGATACAGTTTGAATGTTATACATTTGGTGTTGGTATTACATGTATATGTACAATACTGGTCCTCTCACCGTTAAGTTTTCAAATTTTAACCATACCTTACTGTTAAAGTTTGGAGGGCAAGATATAGAATTCTTGTTAAGTTTCTAGTTTTCCTGAGCTGAAAGTTTACTGTTTAACACAGTCGGCTAATGAACTTTTGTAGTATATATGTAACATATCCTTGGATGAGCAAGTAAGGCTCATGGTGAGGGTATAGACCCTATTTGAATCTCAAAAAAAAAAAAATGCCATCACATTGCCAAGTTTTAATCTTTTTCACACAGTCAGATTCAAACCTAGATGGTAAAAGTTAGTCAGTTTGTTTGATGAAGGCAGGTGATTTTGTGTGGGCCACTCTGTTATTTCCTCCATCATAGATTTGACCACATCGATATAAGTAATAGAATCTTAACTCCACTATCCACTATCTCACCTCACTTCCTCTACCCTAGTATGAAAGATTTAAGTGGAATTGGAAGTCCCTACCGATTGTTAAAGTATAGAATATTTTATCTTTGTTAGATTAGAATTATAAATACGGGTATAGGTCAGAATCATGAGTTCTATCTGGAGAGAAGTAGACATGTTAGAACCATTTTACATTTTTGAGAAAAGGATTTTTTGTTCCATTAGATGTATTATTTCTTTATATGCGTATTAGTAAGTATAAATCATGAGATTATGTTGGTGTTTTGGTGCAAATGTTTGTCAATATGGGTTCATTGTATAGGCAAACAACATTGACCTGTCCCCTTGACCTTTAATAAGGAATATTCATATAGGAGGATCCATCGATTACATGAGTAGTGTTAAGATCCAATTTAATGCATGCACATTGCACAGTTGTACTCTATGAGGTGAGTATATCTCAAGATAGATACAAAATAATCATTTGTTTTTCCTATGCATGGAAGTATGTGGTCCGTGATAAATATTGAATTGAAAGGTCAAGCAGACAGGTTTAAGTTGTTCACCTATATATTTGTGGTTCCTCAGTGGCTGAGAGATCTAAAGTACACACTCATTGCCTCTCAGCACCTAGGTTTGAATCCTGATTATCAGTTTGATTCCATTTGGAAAGATTTCAAAGACCTTATTGTTTTTGTTTAAATTTATTTGTATATACACAAAAGTGCTAACTATTGTTGTTTGTCTTGTTTTTTATAACTTTATTTCTGATATTTTCCAAATATTATATATAAGATATATTCAACACTTATATACATGTACATATTCTCTCGCTATATCACATATTATTTTGTTCAGAAAGAGAAAAAAAATGTATTTTGTTAAGTGCTAGTTCTTGTTTTTGATGTTTGATCATTAAATATTTTAGCTCACCTGAGCAAAAGGCTTCAATGAAACAATAAAACTGTTGTGATAGATTTTGAGAGTCCCTGTTATTAATGTAAATGACTATTGAACTTCTGCATGAGGTATGGGATATATCCTCAGGTGAGCATTAAGGCCCAATTGCCTATTATTGAAATACGTGTATATTTCAATGTTGTGATTGAAGAATAATAATTGAAAAACAAAATTATTTAAGTATGAAATAAGTAAATGAGAAAGACATATGGATTTATTCAAAACTAAAATGTTGGGCTTTGGTTGGCCGACAGACAGTATTCAGTATTGTAATGAAACAAAAAAGTTGTTTTGGGACCAATTGTGGAAATATCCCTTTTTGATTGAACACAGCTAAACTTGAAATGAAAGATTGGGAAAAATTAAAAACTTTGCAAATAAATATGTAGGCAATAAAATGTCGTTTAATTAGGATTTACAGATACACAATATATTTGAAACATAAATGGTTGCAGGATAAATTTTCATTTAAAATGTACAATTGAAAGTGCTTGTATCATTTGTACTTGTACAAAATGTATTATTAAGTATCATATTTTTGTAGTATCATTTGTTTTATGAAAATAGTTTTGTTATTATATGTTTTGTGTAAAATAGTTTATTGTTTTCTATTTCAATTTTAATTTTTTGTATTCATTTATTTTACAGTTATTTTTTCAAATTTACAATTTTCAAATGTTTTTGTCTCATTTATAGAAAAGGTTAGAAAAATACATTGACAGGTGATGAATTTAGGAGATGTTTACACACATTGACAGGTGATTTATGATATGGAGAATAAACACGCACATGTGCATGTAGTTTATCATAAGGGCAGTTTTCATTCTGGGATCTGGGATTTTTCAGAAGGGGGCCTTTTTTTAAAATTTACCACTATAATACCACAACATCAATGTTTTTGCATTCATGTAATGTTTATAAATACCCACCAAGGCCGTAACAATTTGGCCATTTGGCATAATAAGGATCAATGGCCCCATTGGCCTCTTCTAGAATGAACACTGCTGAAAGCCCACTGAGGACTTAACCATTGGGTTCATTTGGCGAAATAGGGAATCAACAGCCCCATTGGGTTTTCTAGAATGAACAGACATATATATATATATATATATATATATATATATATATATATATACACTCACATGGGCATAGGCTTGATTGGTGCATAATAAACCTTTGAAAGGATAAATAGTTTTTGAAGAGTTTTATTTATATCAAGATATTTTTTATTATTTTTTGTTATTTTAAGTGTTATATCTTCTTTTCTGAAAGTACTGAGCCAAAAGAACCTAAGTTAGTGAAGATGGTCCTTGGGTTGATTAACCCTGCCTGGGTTCAAACCCATGACCTCCCACATACGAAATGAGCACTCTTCAAAATGACTGGTTTTAGAGATATGAAGGGAAATAATTGGAGACTCAAATTGATTTTTCGAAAAATTGATATATTTTTACACTGTCAGAAGTCCATTATACAAAGACCTTAAACTATACTGTACTATAATGTGGCTTCTGTGGTCTTCATGGACTTTCATGGCATTTATACATGTATACATATACATGTACTTGGTAATACTATGTAATATGATATGTTATCAATCAACTGTGCATATTACTTTTCACTTTTAAGTCTCCTTTTTCCCCTCTATTTCAAAATTGTGACCATTAAAAACAGAAAAATTTGTGTATAAGGGCTAATGATAGGACCTATGAAATATGGACTTTATAGACAGGTGATGATTTTTGGTGGTTGGAATATGAAGCAAAAATGCCCTATAACATGATTATATAATAGATAGTTGGTCTTTGTTTATAAGTGGTCACTATAACAGATTTTACTGTAATCCATCAACTAAAATCATTAAAATGTGAAAAATGATAAAACATTATGAATAATTCAATAGTTTTTGTTGTTTAAATTTAATGTAGATGATGATTATTTAAATTGACAAATAGTCTTTTGTGTGACCTTCAAATTTAACAAGTCAAAATATCCGCATTCTGCAGTTATGATAAGGTGAGTTGAATTGAGTAATGGTGTTTAATGTCCCAGTCAAGAATAATTCACTTTAATCAAGACGTCGCCAGCTATAGGCGAAAGTACAGAAATTTTGCCTGTGCGTTGCGCTGATATTATACAGCAGGGTTCTTTAGCGTGCCAAGCCCACCGTGACACGGGACCCTGTTTATTTCAGTTCCCATCCGAAAGAACCGTGACTTCCATTTCATAATGCCTAGTGCTTGGCGTTCGAACAGTCACTACCCACTTTCAGTCTTGGGTCAGACCCGACAGGGGATCGAACACAACCTCCCACTTACAGAGCAAGCACTATACCAATTGAGCTGTCATGTGCTACTTTTGAATTTTTATGAAATAATACATTCAAAAGTAGCACATGACAAGTGCTACTTTTGAATGTATTATTTCATAAAAAATCAAAAGTAGCACATGACAGAGCTACTGCAGTGGTTAGTTTATGCTAAGGATAGATGGAGAAATGGATTTTTTATGCCTCAATCAGTCAAGATTCTTTCACATATCGAGGTGGTCAGTTTTTCTATGGTGGTGGAAATTAGTGTCCCTTGTTGGAACATCCCCCACTGACCTTCTTCAAGTGAACTGAAAACTTCTCACATTAGGACCTGCCTGAATGCTAGTGTGCTTTATTTAAATTATTTTGCACGTAAATGGAAGTTATAGCACTATAAATGCTATTTTTAGACAGTTCTTTTTAAAGATTAAGGAAAGTAGCTCTTAGTGCCTATTCAGTCCGTTGTTTTAGAAGTTTGGTCTAGAGGTATCTTGTGCATTGCGACATTGGCCTCAGCTGAAAATTTAAGTATGTACTAGACCCTTATCTTGGAGACCCTCTCTCTCTCTCTCTCTCTCTCTCTCAAAGATTAACTGCATATATGTTCAAAGTAATCCTAAATTGGACTTTAGTTTCATCACGTAAAGATTGTCAAAGATCAATACATAAAGATCTATCCGTCAGTCTTATGAATGTTGTTGATTTAATATCACCAGGTGTGTCGGACAGGTACAAATCCAGACAGTGTCAATAGCCTCACTAAAATCGATGAGCATTTGACATATCACGTATAAGATTATGGAAAAATATATCGGAAATTAAACCAATATGTAAAGTATATATATTTCGGGTTGTAAGTGTTAGTGGAAGGCAGTGGATAAGATTGAATGAAATATATCGGAAATTAAACTCGCATGAAGTCACAAGCTGACCAATTCGACGGATTTATCCGTTTTTGACGGATTTGTACCATAAAAACGGATAAAATGAAAAGGCCTAATTAGACGGATTTTTCCCAT
Source organism: Anadara kagoshimensis (assembly GCA_021292105.1). NCBI lineage: Eukaryota > Metazoa > Mollusca > Bivalvia > Arcoida > Arcidae > Anadara > Anadara kagoshimensis. Next base: position 26,240,910 of record CM037870.1, on the reverse strand, counting down.
TTTGACGGGTTTTTTTTTAATTAAAAGTACTAAAAATACTGACCTTGTACCAAACTCTTAACAATAAAAAATACCTAAATGGCAGCCTTGCACACAAAAAATGTACCGGTCTGGACAAATAAATAAATTTGATTTCTCAGTCTGTGAAGAGAGTTTTTGTATAAGACATTGCATGGGTTTGAGTGATGGTCGAAGGTAGAGACCAAGTCAATTACTGATACAAGGTACCTGGGTATAGTGCGTCAAGTTTGACCTGGCCGTTTTGGCCTTTAATTTGAATACACATTATGTAATTTAGGAGTTATATAAAATTGATATATAAGGATAGATGATAGTAATACTTTGTACCGTGTATTTATTGTAATGAAACATGCTGTCTTAACTAAATCACACGGTCTATTAGCCCAATCTAATATTCAAATTAAAGGTCAAACTTGACTATATACCTGGCCACGGTTTCACAATCATTCTTTAGCTAAGATTTTCCCTTCAAATCTTTATAATTTTGTTAATTTTCAAGATATTCAGGATTTTAAGGTGTCAATTTTAAGATAATATCTAGATTAAAACATTTGCATTTAGTTTGGACAGAAATTGTCATCAGTAATTCCAAAAAGAGATAACCAAAAATTTGCTAAATTTAAGTTAAGGAAAATCTTAGCTAAGGAATAATTGTGAAACCGGGACCTGCAGCATTTATATTTTAGTGATTGGAACTCCATGTCGCTAAAATGTTTGCATTAGTGCTTTAAACCTTAGTCTATCACTTTTGTCTTTGTACCAATAAATCATTCTCAGTAATGCTAATAGTCGTCAAAGATGGTCTTCAGTCTTATTCGGATAAAGTCTATTCTACATCCGACACCAATCAAAGAATTATTTAAACAACTTGTTTCTTGTAAAAAGTATTTAAAAAGACTGTGGGTTTTCTTCACATTACACCACTATTCCTCATTCTAAATTAAAAGAATGTGTAAGACAAATTATTCACGTATCATTCTTTTACAAAAACGGTAAACCAAGATATAAATATCTGGTGATGAACAGAGATTCTGGTTATTTTGTCAAGCACCATACCATGCACACATAATACGGCCTGCAAACAAACGTAAACTGAAGGTACCATCAATGAAGATATGTTTTGATGTACAACGTATTTTTATGCTTGGCAATATAATGTTTCACCAAACAATCGTATACTAATGGGCACAAACTGCGCACCATTGATTTCTTAATTGTTTCTTTATTCAGAGCCTGTTAAATCTGGTGAGAAGATTGTCGTCAAATCATTTCATTCAACATTCCGACATATACATGCCATGATATTCTATCTATTAGTTCATAATCCTAAACATGCAGATTATGTGAATGCCATGTATCCCAGTGAAATTGAAATAAAAGATGCGGCTGATTATGAAAGTTCTACCTCATATTTGGATTTGTACCTCAATTATGGCATCCGCGAAAGATTTTCAAAACCTATGTAACAAAGTTGAAGCCTTCAATTTTTCTACTGCCAACTTTCCTTTTTAATGCAGTGACATCCCTGTTTCCCCTGCTTATGGTGTTTTTGTTTTGCAGGTAATTATTAATTATTCAATTATTATCACATAGTAAGGAAAAACAGTATAATTTTATAAAACTAATATATAAATTTTTTTATGTAATTTAAAAACTCATCTTGTGAAGTTTTAAGGTAAATATGTTGTATTTTGTGTTATGAAGTTGTTGCTACCAATGTTTTTTTGTATTGTATTGACATACAATTACTTGTACAGTCTTACCCCTGCTAAAGTCTACCTGTATATAAGGGTCACTTGCTTACAAAGGCCAGTAAGATTTTATCCCAATTGCTCTTTATTCATATTTTTTGAACCTGTATAAAAGGGTCACCTGCCTATAAAGGCCACTTTTACTGGTTTCCTTGGGTGGCCTTTATAGATAGGTTTGACTGTATATATATTATATAATATAGTTGAGGCCAGGTCTTGGGAAACCACTGTAACAGGGAAGGCCAAATGCAAATGCTTGGCCTGCAGTCGAACACGGGACCTTACCAATACTAGGAGGACTAGGTTGAACAGAAAGAAAGACTAGATCATATCTTCGACCAGTGGTCTATATCGCGCGTGTTTACGGATTGCAGGAATTTTCAGTATCTTAGTTCAAATCCAACTCGAACAGATCCTGGTGTGAGAAAATGTGTCAGTTCGGTTGTCGAACATATATTCCGAACACCCTCGGTGTCCTCTACATCTCAGAACTTGAGTTGAGTAATGGTATTTAACGTCCCAGTCAAGAATATTTCACTTATATGGAGACGTCGCCAGCTATAGGCGAAGGTGCAGAAATTTTGCCTGTGCGTTGCGCTGATGGCATTATACAACAGGGTAGCCCACCGTGACACGGGATCTCGCTTATTTTAAGTTCCCATCCGAAAGAACCGTGTCTTTCATTTCGTAATGACGAGTGCTTGGCGAAAGAACAGTCACTACCCACTTTCAAGTCTTGGGTCAGACCCGACCGGGGCTCGAACCCACAACCTCCCACTAACGGAGCGAGCACTCTACCAACTGAGCTACCGCAGTGCTGACCGCGTCAATGAAATTGAAAGAATTTTGACTAGAATTAAACATTATTACTCTATTCTACTTATGGACAGCTAACACAGTATGTGAACATACCGCTTGTATCAAAACATCAGAATCAGATTCCGAACACTCCAGTTTCCTCCACATCCAAGAACAGACAGCTTCGATGTAAGTGAAAGATTTTGACTGGAGGTGTAAAACATTATTCTACTGCCGGCAATACAGTATGTGAAGCTTAAACTAGAAGTTCGAGTTATCACACTGCTTGTATCAAAACATCAGATTCCGAACACTCCGGTTTCCTCCACATCCAAGAACAGACAGCTTCGATGTAAGTGAAAGATTTTGACTGGAGGTGTAAAACATTATTCTACTGCCGGTAATACAGTATGTGAAGCTTAAACTAGAAGTTCGAGTTATCACACTGCTTGTATCAAAACATCAGATTCCGAACACTCCGGTTTCCTCCACATGCAAGAACAGACAGCTTCGATGTAAGTGAAAGATTTTGACTGGAGGTGTAAAACATTATTCTACTGCCGGTAATACAGTATGTGAAGCTTAAACTAGAAGTTCGAGTTATCACACTGCTTGTATCAAAACATCAGATTCCGAACACTCCGGTTTCCTCCACATCCAAGAACAGACAGCTTCGATGTAAGTGAAAGATTTTGACTGGAGGTGTAAAACATTATTCTACTTCACTCGTTGACAGGTAACTTATTATGTGAAGATTAAGATAAAGATGATCGGAGATAACATACCGCTTGTATCAAAACATCAGAATAAGATTCCGAAAACTACGCATTCCAGGACTTGGTCGGTGTAAGTGGAACCATGTTTAACATTATTATTCAACTCCAATCGTTGGCAGGTAACACACTATGTGAAGCTTATGTGAAGCTAGTTGGGCTAATTACATATTATACCAGTTTTAATTTAACAGTACTAGACGGCCGTTTCGGAATACAATTCCTCATCAGTAGTGCTTGGATTAAAATTATGAAAGTAAAATTGTTTTCAAGATATTGAAAAGATTACCAAAAGGACCAAAATATTTTACCAAATTTAGCTAGGGAAATACTTTGCATGAGGGAGTTTACCTTAGTTTTTGAGGAATTTCAAATTTTAACTTGCAGGAAATTTAGACAATTAAAGTACATTTCTGACAATAATACGAAATTATTGCCTACTGAATTTGTGATATCCTCGGGGCACCTATATTACGCCTTTATTTCGCGTTATTGACGCCTTTTAATTAGACTAATAGGCTTTCGAAGTAAATGTATTATATTAAAAGTTACTAACTTTTCTTTGACGGAAAACGTAACCACCAAAAATGTATCATTTTACTCTGACGGAAATGAAAACCGACGTAATACTCTGCCGGAAATAAATAGAAGATCGAGATAACATACCGCTTGATCAAACCCCGAGAATCAGATTGGACAAGACACTGATGACGTGTATAATCCTGTGAATGACATAATGCGTATATATCTTCTACATTTGATCCATCATGGATGTTAAAACTCGACTATTGTCCATTTTAGAATCCTAAGAGCTATTTGCGATATGTACACGCTTTTAGCAAATTGGTCACTTCTATTGAAACATGCAGTGGGTTAAAACTCATCATTTTGGCGGGCCAAAATATCGAAAATATGTCTGCGAATAAAACTTGAAATAGTTTTTTGCATGCCTTTTATTAAATCGTGCATCTATACATGTACATTTGCATTATAGTATAATTTTCACGAAGCGTACATGTACAGCAAATATGCCGTCATTAACAACATGAACAAGTCCATCAAGTATTGTAACACTCTCGGCAGCTTTTCGGTCATCAACGTTAACTTTTATATTTCTGTCACTTGGCAGCTGAAATCCAACTCTATTTCGTAGACACATTTTTCTTGCTTGTTTTAAACAATACTTTCATTTTGTTCTAAAGATTCTAATTCTAATGCATTCGTACGGTACTTAAAAATATTTCAGAATATTTAATATCCTTATTAGGAGAATTGTTTTACGCCCAATTTCAAAATTGCATCAAAATTGGACTCGCAAACTTACCACGTGGTCAAAACTCATTACGTGTGAACAGAACTTAAAAAACCCCAAAATGATGTCGTTTTTCGAAAAAACGTCAAATTATTCAATGGAACAAATGTAATAGGGTATAACGTGGATAGCTTGCGAAAGTCCTATCCGCGAAGTAGTAGTGGCCATCATCGCGTCTGTCATTCATGAAACTTACACATTTATTAATAGAAATGACACGAATAATTTTAAAAATCTCTATCATTGTCCTGTTGATATAAAATTATTACAAAGATAATATTCATGTTTTCTGTCATTCTGGTATTTATTGAGACCAAAGTTGATATAGTCAACACAAGGAGTCAGCACGCGCTCAACACGCGATAATAATTGCAGACGACTCTGATTTATCTGACAGCTGTTTTGGTGTATTGTAGCGCGTGCCAACGTTCGGGTCATGTTTCACTGTTTCTATGTTGAGAACGTAAATAATGGAGAAATCCCTTGGGGTCAAATCAGGAAAAAACATAGATGTACACAAATGATAAGATTTGAATCTTATAGCGAACAGAATCGGGAGAAAAATCTGCAACAAATCTTGAATGTTTGTTTTCTATATATTTTAGGAGTGATGAGATGCCAAATTTGATAGTTATCAAAATGTTCCCACTTACAACCACTTTCTGTGTACTCCACAATCAGCTGGATCATAGCAACCGATTCGTAGTATAGTAAAGGTGCTTCATACACGCGTGTGTTTCAGGTGAGATTTTTTTTAAAAAGAATGATTTAGTGGTTTATATAAATGAATAATTAGGTTATATTTACGTCATTTTCTTGGATTAAGTTTTAAAAAAAAGAAGTCTTCAAAACAGCACGTAAATACTACTGATGAGGATTAAGAGGTAAATCCCACGAGGAAACTTTTCAATCATGTTAGGTGGTTCGGTAAATTGACGATGAATGAAGTGTATGATTTTGTTTTTTTACAGAAAAGGTGCACTCGTTAATGGGAATAAAAGCTTTCAATCACGTCTGAATAACCGGCGTTGGATTGCGAAAAAGTATGTGTTATCAAGTGTGTAGTGTTAAGTCGGTGTATTTGTGAAAAAAATGTCAGTCTTGTTATCATGGGATTAACAAGGCTTTTATTGTTTGCTTTTTGAATCATGAAAACAGCGTGAAAAAGGAAACTAAACAGCATTGTTTATTTCATTCGAAAATAGATTTTGACGTGCTTTTGGAATCTTAACATCTTGCCGGTTAAATTTATGCAGGATATACAGTGGTTTCTTTTATAATAAATTTTAAAATAAAGTTCATAAAATTACAGATTGGTATCGAGAGAGAATATACCTTTGTTTCTTTTAATGTTTTAAAAGCTTATTCCATATCATAATTATAATTATAATTTACACGTATATCAAATGTTCTGATTGTTTTACCGGAACCGGATGTGTTTGATCAGCCATTGGGGTATAACCGGATGTGGATATCTCTCGGTGGAATGATTGATTATGTTGATAACTGACTTAAAACTTATAAGGAATATGACAAGTGTAGCCTACAGTTTCATGGGTTTAGATTCTAACAATAGGAGGCAAGCGGATTTTTATGACAACGCTCTTCAAAAATCCCGATCTCGGAGTAGATCCAGCGTCGAAATCTACGATAGCGGACATGATCCCGGAAGTATTCAGCGGAGGTCAAATCGTCAAAGACAGAAGAGAAAGATAGCGCGCCAAACCGACAAGGTAAGACAATTTGCATTTAACAGAAAAACAATGCCAGTTACTGAAAACTCGAACACATTACCTAAATAAACGTGCTTGTCTTTAAAATAATGTATACAATAAAACCTGTATATAACGACCATAGGGTTTAAGAGGTACAGTAAATGACCCACTCATGTGGCCTCAGAACCATAGGGTTTAAGAGGTACAGTAAATGACCCACTCATGTGGCCTCAGAACCATAGGGTTTAAGAGGTACAGTAAATGACCCACTCATGTGGCCTCAGAACCATAGGGTTTAAGAGGTACAGTGAATGACCCACCCATGTGACCTTAGAACCATAGGGTTTAAGAGGTACAGTGAATGACCCACCCATGTAACCTTTGAACCATAGGGTTTAAGAGGTACAGTGAATGACCCACCCATGTGACCTCAGAAATATGACATTTATACAGGGTCACTACAACACTTCGACAAAGAGTCTGTTTATAAAGTTTGATTTAGTTGAAATATGAAGAAAAAGGACATTGAACCAGCTGTCTTAATTTTTAGGTGCTCGATAAAACAGGTCTTATCCGGGTACGCTCTAAGTGCGTCTTTTCTAAAATGTTGGAAAGTCGACTATTTATTTTTTTTTATCTATTTATTTATTTTGATTTTCTGAATTTTCAATCTAGCTATATATATGTTTCGTGTTTCGTGTCGACTGTGTATTAGGCGACATAGGCATCATTATTGGTGTCGTATAATTTAACCAGTTTTGTAACTTTTGTGGACCTTATGTATGCGCACAAGCGTTTAGTGCAAACCTGTCGAAAGCTTAACATAAGCCAACGAATAATTACCTCATCGAGAGGCATTTTGGTACCCTCGGCAGCTTTTTGACAGCTGCTCTGATATCTATCATGACAGCCATCTTTATATCTCGGCCACTCGACAGGCAAATTTCGACTTTCAACTCAGTGTTAAACTTTCGACAGGTCTGTACCGTACATACGTATTTCAGTAATACAGAAACTGGTATAAATTCCAAGACGATAATATGCATACACATAGGGTATATACCTGTCGAAAGTTTAACACTTGGCTAAAGAAAAGGATTTGAAGCTCAGCTGTGGAGTGGCTGATATATGGATAGCTAGGGACCTAGGACCCGAGAGATAGATAACGGCCAACGAAAGGCTGTCGAGATGTAGTAAACGAGGAATCGACTGCCGGTTCTGTACTTATTCTTTAGCTTAGTGTTAAACTTCTGACAGGACTGTACTGTAGTTACATGTTATTTATATACTTATTGTACAATATTGATGTATCCAGTGAACTTATGGTACAAATATAAGTTTTCTGGCCGCCCGAAATCCATCTATACCTCGTTTTTATGGCCTTTTTATTGCATAAGTATATCAACGCTAATATCACAAAAATATGACAACATTCCTCTAACATGTAATTGTACCGTATAATCAAGGTCTTAACCGGTTTATTTATATATCAATTTAATGTGTACTTTTCCATAGCAACATGCTGGTAACCATGACACCACTAACATATAAACTCATCCTTGTCAGTAGGTGATCCTACGGATTGACACCAAGAAAAAGATTAATAGTTGATTTACTTTATGATGATAATTATAATATTTTAACAAAAAAATTAGCACAACTCGCTTTTGGGGAACGGCGGGAGTAGACATGACTCTCGCTGGTAGCGTCTTATCCAGCATCAGCACTTAGCGATGGGAAAAATATTTCAAAGACAAACTCGTTGAAAAGTCTACACATTTTGTTTTGAAATACGGTAGACACAGTGATATTCTCTTTTGTATTTTGCCTATTCGTACAAAATCGGATATATCAATGTATTGAATATTGTATATTTCTTACCTTTTTTTAAAAAACCGCAACCAACGAAATGCTATCTTGGTCTTGCAGAATAGTGAAATGGGATGACGCTTCATAAATGACCATGTATCAGAAAGGGCATGCATACATTTACCTTTTGTATATTGTTGGAGATCAATATGAAAAAGGCAATGATTGAATACTAGTACGATGTCTAGGGTTAGCTTAAAAATAATGTTTTCTTTAAAATGTGTAACTATTTACGGTTTCTCATAATCAAAATCAAAACTAAACTGCCTGAAACATAGCCCCACAATGCATATGTACAAAGAACGCAATTCAGAGTAAGTGTATGGTAGAAGAGTTCATAGCTTGAAGGAGTTCCTTCACAGATTGGTGTAATTCAATTACACGAGTAAAGTGGATTGCATTGAACATACAAGTACAGTACTTACAGGATAATGCATACAGTACAGGTGTGTCGAAAGTGTAACACTGAGCTAATGAAAAGGAGAAAGGAGCCGAAGTTTGGCTGCCGAATGGTCGCCATCTTGAATTTTCAATTGGTCAATCGGAAATATTTGATCAGTAGCCCTCTGAAAACATAGGAATCCACACTTAGATCATGCAAATTGGACATCTACAAATATTTCTAAGCAAAACATCATCTTAAGGCGACTATTTGGCAGCAATCTTGACAAATGGCCGCCATCTTGGATTTTAAAATGGCCAATCAGGTAGATTTGATCAGCAACCCTTGGAAATCAATTGTGCCAAATTTGATGCGTGTATCATCATTTGCACGATTCTTCTCAAAAATGACTTTTATCTGTTCCACTATCGGTATTGATAGCTAGTGACCGAAACGCTACCTAGATCTAGATACTAAGTAGAGAGTGCCGAAACGTTATCAAGATTTAGCTAACGATGGGCCGAAATGGATGCCGACTCGGGACTTCATTCGTTAGTCAAGAGTTAAACTTTCGAAAGGTCTGTACTGTATGTCATGCACCTGCAAAATGGTTCATGTTTGGATTTTATGTAGCAGGAATGTTGTTTTTGTATTGTCAGGAAAAACACAATGTTGTTAATATGATACCAGTAACAACAATACCTTAATGTTGTTTATTTATTATGCTAGGTCAGGGCAGTCTATGGTAGTGCTTTTACCGACCAAGGTTCTTTAAAAGCATTCCGCGTATACATACTTCTGTGATGTGATGTTCTAGTTGTTTTCTTTTGCTTGTTTCCTTTTAGTGCTTGACCCGTTATGGCGCTTGGTTCTTTCCGAATTGATGGTTAATCTTTTAGGATGTTTGGTTCTTTCTGATGGTTGGTCATTTATCATGTTTGATCTTCTATGACGCTTGGGCCTTTCCGATGGATGATCTTATGTCTTAGTTGATCTTTTGTTTTTTTGCTTAGCCGGTTCTTATGCTTGGCATTTTGAGATAGTTGAACTGATGCTTGGTCCCTTGACGCTTGGGCCTTTTTTATGGTCGGCCTTTCTTGGTCCTCTCTGACCCCATGTTCCCCATATTGTCTTGTACTTTATGGTGTCTGAGACTTTCTCTTTATGTCGCTTAGTTCTTTTCGATGCTCGACCTTTGGCGCTTGGTGTGTTCTGATGACTGGCGTTTTTTTATGCTTGGTCCTTTCAAGTCTGTCCTTTATGATCGTTGGTCATTTAGTTCACACATGATATCTAGATCTAGTACTGTAATTATTAGTTAATAATGGTAACTTTAGTTTAAACATGCAAAAACTGAGAGAAACTGTTGTACGTTATGTAGTAAATGTAGTTATGTTAAAACTAGGAGAATTTGTAAAAATATTTTGAACTTGTAAACGTCATAGAATGCATTTACCACACGTGTAAATGATAAAAACACGGAAGATGACTACCATTCCTTGTGTATTGGTTCTGTTTGTATTTTTATTGACTTTCGTGGTACAGGTATTAAAATGTAAAATAATATGTTTTAATGACGATTGAGTATGTTGTAATGCACGTGTTTTATCACTTCGTAACGTCATTAATGTCTAAAAATAGAATATAAGTTAATTTGATAATGGGTTCACTTAAGTTTGATAATCAGCTTCTACAAGATAGACATATCAATGTCTTCTCCTCAATTATCTCTATTTAATTGAATTCACTTATATTTGGTTTTAATAGATTACTGTACAGTATACATTTCTTCTTTTCAAAGACCGACCGTTTTATTTTGGGCTTGTAACTTGCGGTTGAGTTAATATATGTAAACTTATATTATAAATACCAACTACATCATTCTTACCGACGCTGGCTTTAGATCATAGTCTACCATTGCCTTGGTTCGAAACCCCTTGGTGAAAGTGAAAGAGTTTTCGAGTTGGCTTACCGAAGGTCGGTGGTTTTCAAAGGGAAGTTTGAGGTTTTGAGAGGCATCAACTTGTATCTTTTGAAAGGTCAACTTGGTTTGTTGTTATTGTTGTTGTTGTTTTTCAACTTGAAGTTAAGATGTTAACACTTTCTCTTTTCAGGGGGTTTTGTTTTGATATGAATAGCACTTCGAATTCCTGGTTGAGGTAAATACGTTATCTGTTAAAAGGTCAGATTTATTTTGGGCTTAAACTTTAAATTGCGACATTTTCTCTTTTCTTTACAAAGCTAAAATTACTTCCTTTCGGCTTAAACTTCAATTTGAGAAATTTTGGTTATTCTTTGCAAAGTCGTTTGCTTTATTTCGGCTTAAACTTAAGTCTTATTTTGACTGAAATTCGATGAGCATTGTTTCTTTTATAGGCCAACAACATTATGATAGCGGTGCGTTTTTTTTCTACAAAGGCCAACGACTTTATTTTTTGCGTTGTAACATTTTTAGTTTTTGTTTTCAAAGTCTATTAACTTGATTATTTTTAGCATATAAACTCGCTATTGACGAGGTATAATAACTTCATAAAAACAGGCGAGTTTTAAAACAACACGTGGGAGTTAATTTACTGTTAACAGGATCATAGACATAAATTGAAATGTACATCAGTTTTTCTCTTTACCAATCACATCATAATCGCATGAACTACAGACCTGTCGAAAGCTCAACTAACGAATTCGTACCGAAATCGACAACTCATCTCGGCCCCTCGTTAGCTATATATACAGCTTTTCGACAGCTGTTATCTATCCCCTCGATGGTAGCTTTTGACCACATGCAATCCATATCTGGGTCACTCAACAGCCGAGATTCGATTCTTTTCCCTCCTTTTCGTTAGTTAGCTCGATGTTAAACTTTCGACAGGTCTGTACTGTATATTCACTTTATATCTATATTGTTTGTACTTTCAAGACCTTTTCTTAATACCGAACTCGTTACCAACTGAGCTACCGTAGTGCTGTTGGTAGAGCGCTCGTATGTTAGCGTTCGTAGGTTCGAAACCCGACCCAAGTGTGACCAAAACTTGAAAATAGGTAGCGACTGTTCTTTTGCCAAGCACAATAAATAAAAATTTCTGCTAGGACGTAAAACTGAATTGAATCAACCTTAATCTTAATAAAAATTCAAAGGGATTATTCTTATTAATATTATAAATATTTAAAATTCCATTATAACACTTAATTATATGTTATCAGCCGATAACAACAATAGAAAGTAGTTCCGGCTTTGTTGACAATCTGTGTGTCAACTGGTTTCTAGACCCCCACTTTGACGTTGCGCGTAACGTTGAAAACGGGAAATCCCAAGATTCAGTCATTTTACGTTTTCAAATTGCTCGTTCACTTTTAACATGAGAATGTAAACAAAGAGGTATGGCGGGTTTGATAGGCGCTTTTCACATTGCCCCCTGCTTGAATGGATGAATGACGTAACGGTGTATTTTTAAACACCCGAGGATTTCGCGTTCCATAATTAGACCAGGTCTATGAAAAACAAGCGCTTCGTTTGTGTAAACTTGTTTTTCCTTGAAGAGCCGAAGATATTGAACAAACCTTAACTTCCATAATCTTCTTTTTTTATCTTTATACAATAAACAGAAAAACTTGAACAATAAAGTATTAACTTATATCACGTTTCACTAACAATTCACGGGTGATGTGTGTAGATTTATTGTATGAAAATGTAACTTGGCTTGATCTGCTAGTAGTGTTTTGAAAGAAGATAATGCTCATTTTTAAAAACTAATATTTGTAAAGGAAAAATTTAACAATAGTATTTTATAAAGATCAAAAAAAAAAAAAAAAAAAAAGAAGAAGAAAAAGTATTTATAAAAAGATATCCGGATGGGATTTGAACCCATGCCGTACAGGTTACAAAGCGTCCTTGCTACCTACTGAGCTAACCACAGCAGTTAGTGCCAGCCGTGTTAAAATGCAACATTAGTTATATGTGCAGTGGTCAGTTTTAATTTTCCCTAATTTTCAAAAATTAACCATTTTCTCCTAAGAGGACCGATTTTTTGAAAACTCGTAATGATTGCATTTTGAAAATATTTTCAGAAACAATAACGTAAAAAATGGTCTTCCGAGGAGAACACTTTGATAATAATTATCAAAGACGGGAAAACCCGCTAATTTTTCATATTTTAGCATAATATAACACAAAGATGAGCTTATTTAGAAAAATACAAGTAAAATATGTCCTTTTTAGAGCCAAAATCTGAAAGTCCACATAAAATACTGCTGCTTTATTATTTAAGTGCAAGAATATTTAGGCTTTTATTTTGCAAAAACCAAAACGGTCCATTTAGGACAAAATCCCATCAAACCCGCCATACCTCTTTGTAATTATTCAATAAAATCATAAAGAAGGAAAAGCCTGTACTATTTTTTTCACGTTGACAGTATCATCGACATTTCAATCCGCCATTAACGCAATGGAGTACCATCGAAATATACATATGTTTGTTAAAGTTACCATGGGACATAGTGAAAATATAAGAAATAAAGACAATTGTATTGTTTGTTATCGTGGTATAACTAAGAATGGCCTTTCGTAAATTTATCATGAAATGCTTCGCATTATTATACCACGATAACTAACAATACAATTGTCTTTATTTCTTAAATAAAATGTCACATTGCTTCATTTGGAACACAATTTAGAAGTTCCAAAATCCATTTCTTCTTAATCTTTCTGTATAAGATTCACTCGTTTTATTGCCAAATCCCTTAAACGTGAAGTCTTGAGAATGTCTGGCCCCAGTTTCACAATCATATCATAACTAAAATTTTCCTTGCTCGAAGTGATCTTCAAAAATGACACATTTTAAATTCCTATATACTAGTAAACTAAAAATTATTCAAGTTATAAAGAATTGAAATTTTGCCAGACTTTTTAAAAGTCAAGGGGAAATCTTGGTTAAGAAGTGATTGTGAAACTGGGGCTTTGTGTGTTTTATTGTGATTAGCCATACAAAAGAGCAATTTTGCCGATGGTTTGTACAAATGAAAGTAGACAGCGAATCAAGTATTGATGAGTTTGAACACTAAAACAACATAGTCAGGCGTACGTTTTCATTTGGACACTCATAAACAATCGAAAAATAAAATATGTGTGCTTCTCGTACAGGTCTTTTCGTGTTTTTAGGTTCATTGAACTAAGTAACCACGCACTCTTGCTATATGGGGTCTTCTCGACGACCGAGTGATCTAAAGCACGCGCTTACAAATCCTACCCTGCTCACAGCATTAGTTTGAATCCCACTACAGACAGTTCCATGTGCGAAACTTGTTTGTTAGTTTGTTTGTCGAAGGCGCATGATTTTCTTTGCGTAGCCTGACATCCTCCATCCATCCAGAACATTTTAGGCAAACGGTCGAATGTTTGCTTAAAAAAAACCGGACAACCCGGATGTGATTCCCGGCGTCGAGGAAAGAATTTTTTCATTGTCATTGTTTTTTTAAATAATATAGAGTATCGAGTAGTTATTAAACCGCACTAATCTGCAGCTGAAAACATGTATTGGCGAAAACCACAAACACAGAACAAGCACACTTGAAAGACATATTATGGGGGCTTCGATAATCTAAAATCACTAACTTTGAATGTGCGCTTGATATTGTTTAGTGGTTTTGTTATATGGGGCCACTGACAATACTCCAGACTCTGGATGGACACAAGATAATGTCTGTTAATCTTGTACAGTATTATTATTGGTGATCGCCCAACCATTTACTGTGGAAAGACCTGCTGTATGTTCAGTTTAGTAAACTTTTGATTCACGCCTCATTGAAACTTTGTTAATGGCTTTTCCAGGGTAAAGATTAGATACTTTGTTCTATACCCATCAGAGCTGAACCAATTTGTCGCCATTTAACAGCTGCGCGTATTTCCCTTGATACGATACTTTTAAACGCCGTTTGAGCACCTGTTTGATGCATTTAGATGGCACCAAGGTAAAGTTGTTTCGATATTCAATTTTGGATATTTGTATTCGATATTTAAATGTTGTGTGGATATCCAGTATTGAAGTAACTAACTTTACCTTGGTTTAGACTCTGTTGTGCTTATGTGCCATATACGTATCTGCATATTGTTTGAGTGCTATTTTGTATGACATCGAGAATAATATCGAATTATGACATTATATTTTAATATACATCATATTATTTCAGCTGTTTATTACACGCATGTACTATCTTTGATAGTTTTCGATTTTTCCTGTTTGCAGTACTGAATCTTTTATGAATTCTTGTACTCAATACCTCTATTTTACAATCCAATTGTATTTTTTGTTACTCTATTATCCAAAGCTTATGTCGGTATTCCGATATTTCCAAACTCCATGTCTGTATGGCATGTTGTCCTGAATAACCCTGCATTAGCACACAGCCCAAGCCGGTTGTATTTAATTTGTTACAGAATTTGTATTCCAAAAATACATTTGTTATGATGATATATCACAACAAATCGCATATATATTGAAGTAGGAGGGGGTACCAATGGGGAATACTTGTACTTGTGCGCCAGATCGGGGGAGGAACATTTACAACTCATTATTAATTAGTCCCGATATGCAGAGCAGGCCTGTCGAAAGTTTAAAACTAAACTAGCAAATTAATGCTAGCTCATTCTGGTCCCTCGTTTTCATTATCTCGGCAACTGTTCAGCAGGCCCCATCAATCTCTCGGCAACTGTTCAGCAGGCCCCATCAATCTCTCGGCAACTGTTCAGCAGGCCCCATCAATCTCTCGGCAACTGTTCAGCAGGCCCCATCAATCTCTCGGCAACTGTTCAGCAGGCCCCATCAATCTCTCGGCAACTGTTCAGCAGGCCCCATCAATCTCTCGGCAACTGTTCAGCAGGCCCCATCAATCTCTCGGCAGCTTTTCAGCAGGCCCCATCAATCTCTCGGCAGCTTTTCAGCTGGCCCCATCAATCTCTCGGCAGCTTTTCAGCTGGCCCCATCAATCTCTCGGCAGCTTTTCAGCAGGCCCCATCAATCTCTCGGCAACTGTTCAGCAGGCCCCATCAATCTCTCGGCAGCTTTTTAGCAGGCCCCATCAATCTCTCGGCAGCTTTTCAGCAGGCCCCATAAATCTCTCGGAAACTTTTCAGCAGGCCCCATCAATCTCTCGGCAGCTTTTCAGCAGGCCCAATCAATCTCTCGGCAGCTTTTCAGCAGGCCCCATAAATCTCTCGGAAACTTTTCAGCTGGCCCATCATCATCTCTCGGCAGCTTTTCAGCAGGCCCAATCAATCTCTCGGCAGCTTTTCAGCAGGCCCCATAAATCTCTCGGAAACTTTTCAGCAGGCCCCATCAATCTCTCGGCAGCTTTTCAGCAGGCCCCATCAATCTCTCGGCAACTGTTCAGCAGGCCCCATCAATCTCTCGGCAGCTTTTCAGCAGGCCCCATCAATCTCTCGGAAAGTTTTCGACAGGCCCCATCAATATCTCGGCAACTGTTCAGCAGGCCCCATCAATATCTCGGCAACTGTTCAGTAGACCCCATCAATCTCTCGGCAACTGTTCAGCAGGCCCCATCAATATCTCGGCAACTGTTCAGCAGGCCCCATCAATCTCTCGGCAACTGTTCAGTAGGCCCCATCAATCTCTCGGCAACTGTTCAGCAGACCCCATCAATCTCTCGGCAACTGTTCAGCAGACCCCATCAATCTCTCGACAACTTTCCAGCAGTCCCCATCAATCTCTCGACATCTTTTCAGCAGGCCCCATCAATCTCTCGGCAACTGTTCAGCAGGCCCCATCAATCTCTCGGCAACTTCTCAGCAGGCCCCATCAATCTCTCGGCAACTGTTCTTCAGCAGGCCCCATCAATCTCTCGGAAACTGTTCAGCAGGCCCCATCAATCTCTCAGCAACTGTTCTTCAGCAGGCCCCATCAATCTCTCGGCAACTGTTCAGCAGGCCCCATCAATCTCTCGGCAACTGTTCAGCAGACCACATCAATCTCTCGGCAACTGGTCAGCAGGCCCCATCAATCTCTCGGCAACATTTCAGCAGGCCCCATCAATCTCTCGGCAACTTTTCAGTAGGCCCCATCAATCTCTCGGCAACTGTTTGGCAGGCCCCATCAATCTCTCGGCAACTTTTCAGCAGGTCCCATCAATCTCTCGGCATCTGTTAAGCAGGCCCCATCAATATCTCGGTAACTGTTCAGCAGGCCCCATCAATCTCTCGGCAACTGTTCAGCAGACCCCATCAATATTTCGGCAACTGTTCAGCCGGCCCCATCAATCTCTCGGCAACTGTTCCGCAGACCCCATCAATCTCTCGGCAACTTTTCAGCAGGCCCCATCAATCTCTCGGCAACTGTTCAGCAGGCCCCATCAATCTCTTGGCAGCTTTTCAGCAGGCCCCATCAATATCTCGGCAGCTTTTCAGAAGGCCCCATCAATTTCTCGGCAGCGTTTCTACTACTAGCTATCTATGTCTCGGCCACTTGACAGCCTAGATCGACTCCTTTTTCATGGTGAGTTCATTGTTAAACTTTCGACAGGTCTGTACTGCAAGTTATGTTGTATAAGAGTTATATACACCTGCTAATATGCACATGGGATATTCTGGTATGACACGTTACGTATCCTTTGTTATGAGTCAGCAACTACTTTAGACCACTTAACATTATCGCACAAATTGTCAGTGTTACCCAACAATAAAAACTGATCAAGTGGTTAAATGATGTTTTGAGCCTGTTTTCTATCAAATCAGACAGTTCTCGAATGGTAGAATGGCGTATGTGTTTTAGTTAGTTAGTTAAAGTCTGTCCCGAGCCATTAGGCCCATCAGGCCGGAGCTTATCCCGGTTTCGGTGGCGTTAAGCGACTGAGAGTACAAGACTCTCCCCTGAATGGGACGCCGGTCCATCGCAGGGTTAACCCCCAGCATTTTGCTGATACTCATTTATTTTTCAGCTGAGTGAACTGGAACAACATGAAATTAAGTGTCTTGCTCGAGGACACAACACATCGCCCGGTCCAGGGATCGAACCCACGACCTTCGAATCATGAGTCCAACGCCTTAACCACTAGGCCACGCGCTTCCACTATGTGTTTTACGCACCAGTAAATTTTTCTCACTTCTTGGTTGACTGGAGTGGAGTGTTGATGTTTTACGCCCAAGTCAAGGGTTTTCTAGTTCTCACTTCTTGGTTGACTGGAGTGGAGTGTTGATGTTTTACGCCCAAGTCAAGGGTTTTCTAGTTCTCACTTCTTGGTTGACTGGAGTGGAGTGTTGATGTTTTACGCCCAAGTCAAGGGTTTTCTAGTTCTCACTTGCATCAATCAAGACAGTCAGTTCTCGAATGGTAGAATGACATATAATGATTTATTATATAATCTACTCAATAATCCATGTAATACGGTCATACAATAAAAATCGTATTGAATGAGTGTGACGTCATAAAAGCATACAAGTCATTCCAGAGTGACGTCACACGATTGACCTACTGTAGTTCACAGATGACACTGTTTGTTGATTCTAATTTAAGCTGATACTTTTGTACTTTTCTTCTAAAAAGAAGATACATTGTATTTAAATTGAAAATGTTTAATTTGTTTTTGTATCCTGCGGACAGACTATTGATTACTTATAATATTTCAGCAGGATTACTTTTGGCGCATGTACACAGTTACGTGAACTTGTTGTGTTTCGGTCAATCAGCTGTTTTCTTATAATGAGAAGACAAGTTTTAAATCTACGAAAAACCCGTTTTTATGGGATTATATAATAAATAGAATCTTGCATTCGTGTTTATGCAATATTGAATTTATTAAACTCGTTGAATAAAGTTTTATGCAACTCGCCAAGGCTCGTTGCATAAAAAATTATTCAACTCGTTTAATAAATTCAATATTACATAAACACTCATGCAAGATCCTCTATTTCTTTTACCCATCAGTAATTTTTTTCTTACTTCTATCTGGATTGATTGATCATGAGTGGGGTGGAATGTTGTTTTTTTACGCCCAAGTCCAGGGTTTTCTCACTTATATCAACCAAGACAAGCAGTTCTGAAAACTGGTAGAGTGGAGTTCGTGCACATATATCAAGTCGGTCAGTTCTGGGATGGTGGAAACCAGAGAACCGAGAGAAAACAAAATACATCTTCGGCAAGCGAACTCAAATTTTTTCCCACACAAGGGTCTGACCGATTGAGATTCGACCCTAAGCAGTGAGTTGTTTTTCGTTCCTTAAATCGCGGGTTATAGATTACTCGGCCACTAAGGCTCCATTTATTGAAAAAAACCTTTGGAACTTAAAGCAAGTATTTGACAACAACAAATGCAAACAAATATGATTTTATCAACATTAATTGCAAGAGAAAATGCTCAGACTGGACGGTATGGAGCCATTAAGGTGACATATTTTGTAATTTTGGATTATTATTTTGAAAATTTGAAATACTATTTCGTATATTCGTAATAGTTATGTTGTTATTTCAAAATAGTTATTTCGTTTATTTGCAAATGTGGGGCTTCTGTTTTGCAACGGCTATAATGCTCCAACCCTTAATTTAAAACCGAAACTTTAGTATGTAAATAAAGTTAATCAGCATAAAAAACTTATACACAAAACGAAAAATTATTCGTATTTAACGAACAATGAACGAAACAACAACCCTTGCATGTAGGTCGAATTAAAAACCCGTGATTTAAAAAATTGAAAACTGCATGTATGTTATTGAATCAATTAAGCCCACATTTTATTTCAACTCTGTGTTCTGCTTTGTTAAAACGTAGTTTTCAATATCTACTGGCATTAGATATTAGTGTTGGCAAATTGCAATTAAATAATGTTTTACAAGTTCAAAATCCTGAATCTGTTTTGTATAAAGGTTCTTTTACACTTTGATTTTAGGAAATAAGAAATTAGATTAAGAAAATCAAACTGCAATACACACCTGTCCAAATTTTGACACAAAGCTTACGAATTATTGTGCCAAATTGACAGCTCATATCGGCCCTTTGCTAGCTGTATCGCAATATCTCGACAACTTTTCGGCAGCTTCTGTCTATCAGCAGCTTTTCTGCAACTAGCTATCCATATCTCGGTCATTTTTCAGCCGAGTCCGATTCCTTTTCGCTAGCTCGGTGTTAACCTTTGGACAGGACTGTACTGTAGTACCGCTGAGAAGCAATTTACTACACACGTGTGTTCAATCAAATCTTAAAAGAACAACTAAACATATCCATCAATAAAAGCTGTGTTAAAGCATGTTTATATAACTTACATAAGAATTGAGTTTTCTTATTTCTACAATCAAGATCAAAATAATCACTTGCATAGATTAATATGTATTTTGGAGAAAAAGGGGTCAAGGCTATCGGTGAATGCAACTGTTGTTATCCATTTTATAAGGGTCACATTGGCGAATAGTCTGAAATCTTGGCTAACAAGGCGCCTCGGTGCCCGAATGGTCTAAAGCGGGCGTATACTAAGCATAGCTCCTCTCGCCGCCTAAGTTCGAAAGTCAGTCGAACCGACTCTTGCGAGAACGTTTTTCAATTCGAATGTCGAACGTCGGTAGTTTTTCTGTACTCCCCGTTTGCTTTGCGAGGTACAGAACAAAGCTAAATAATGACTTTAGCCTAAATTTTAATTAACAGACACATGCGTGTTATCTTCCATTGATTTCAAACCTAGCATAAATGTCAAATGGTTAATGTATAAAGTGATTTTAGAATTCCTTTAGATTAGCATTTGTTGTGTGAAAAAGATACTCGATTCCTTCTGAATGACTGAAAGAAAATCTTTTGGCTGGACTGATGAATTCCATTAAATCGTTTTCTATTATACTAGTAAATCCAATACTCAATAGATTTGTAAGATTTTATTGAATACACAACAATTTCTGATACTATGCGTTAGTATTTGAATTTTTAGTGTGTAACAAAAAAAATGGGTTGAAATGTGAAAAGTAAGTTATTTGAACGTTAAAAACACTTCAATTTATTAATGGATCAAATGAGGTTGACTCAATCGACATGTCATATTTTCTGATTTTGTTGTACAAACATTGTGGCATGACTTGGGTATTGTAGGTTTAGGCTTATCAAGGCCCTAAAAAGATTTATGACCGTCAACGTTTTTATTGATAAGTATAATGTCTCGGTATCCAAAATTAACCTGAGTATATTTGACGTCCGGTAGTTCCGGTTTCATGTTCCTTTTATTACACATGTGGTATGTATAGCTAGCTAAACAGGAGGTGCTCACCCTTCCGGTGCACCCTGTCTCATTTCCCTGGTGGAAGTCCACATGTTGAAATTGATTTGCCAGTTTTCAAAGTTTTTACTTTGAATTGGGATTGTGATTTGGACATGGACTGATATTTTTGTTTTTGATTTGCCTCCATGTGTACTAGGCGTCAATTATAAGGCAAACAACAATGCTTGACCTTTCATTAGGGCTATTCATAAGAAGAATCCATCTTATACTAAGGGTTGTGTTAAGATTCGCAGTCACATGCATATTGTTTTGTTAGTTCTTTAGACGACATTAAAAAGTGTGTTATGTAAACTTTAATGCTCTCGTCCATAATTTATATTTAAATTAATGGTCAAGCGGACAGGTCAATGAGGTTTGCCAATACTAGTATTAAGTAACTTTTGCATGTATAATTATTTTCGCATATATACCGGATATTAATTTCTCCAGGATAACAGGATTTACATCTTATAATCAGAATTTGGCTGAGGATGGACTTAGCTTAAGATTTCCAGAAAAGAAAATGTAGATTTAGTGAATATTTATGAAAGTACTGGGCGTATAACATTTATTGAATATTACACACGCTATATTAGAGGTTGTCCCCATTACAGGAACTTAATACAACGATACAGCGAGGCAAACTGCTTAATCACAGATGGCTGAAAATGGACTTTAGATTACAGAAAAGAGGACATGAGGTTATTGAATATTAATACAAATACTGGTAGATACTGAATATTGAGCAATATCTACGCTATGGTAGATTGTTAACACTACAACAAAGCAAACTGCTTAACAAAATACTAGTATGTTTCAATCATCATATGACTAAAGATTGACTTTAGATAAACAGAAAAGAACACATGGTTTAACTGAATATTCTATATTGAAGGACAAAAAAATTATTAAAAATACTGAGCGAATACCTTTTGTTGGACAATATCCACGCAGTAATAAAGCTTGTATTGCAAACCAAGGCTTATCAGGACCATTAAAGGTTTTATTACTGTTATCAAACTTTTATTGATTCGTATGCTGTCTCTGTAACCAAAATGAAACTAAATACTTTTCACGCCCCATAGCTCCATGTTCATTTGCTTCATTTTGATTTCACAAGAGGCGGCTGCAAGTAGCTAGACAAGAGATACGTAACATACCGGAGCATCCAACCTTAATTTCCTGGTGGAAGATCACGTGTTCATAATAATTTGCCATTTGTAGAAGTTGTTACTTTGCTGTGGAATTGTAATATGGCCATGGACTGCTATGTTTTGGTTGATCATTATTAGGTTTGGATTTACGTAGTTAGTGGTAAATTGTCTCATTCTTTTGGCTATTATTGGCATGCAATTATATTGTGTCATGTTCTTGGTTGAGTTGCCTGTTGATAAGCATGTGCATATTTTAGTTGCAGTTTCTTTCATCTATATAGTATATAAAGCTTATGCAACATTATGTTGTGTCTTATGCATTCCAATACAATAACTCATGATGACATATTCTGAAATTCTCTTTCAGTTTATTTTAAACTAATAATTTTTCCTGTGAGAAAAATGATAGATGAGCGACAAGAGGAAACTCGGATTTGACTTTGAAATTTGAAACAATTCTTCTATGATACATACAAAAAAATTGAATAAATAATTTCATTTTTATTTTCTGACATTAAAAGTTAAAATAGAATTACCCATGGGTTCATATTGTTTTATGAGTAACTAGTATGTTTAGAGACTTGGAGGATATGTATAAAGTTGTTTAAATAATTAATGTTCATTCTACAAAAAATGTAACCCACTAATTTTCATTGAAAAAACGCCTCTAGTGGGTGCAAGTATCTAGAGAAGAGATACGTAGCATTCCGAAGCACGACATCTCAATTCCCTGGTGGAATTTCAAGTGTTTAACTTAAATTGTCAATTTTCAAAGTTTTTGCTTTGCTTTTGGAATTGCAATTTCTTCATGGACTGGTATGTTAGTTATTGGTCATTATAAGGTCTGGATTTACTTGGTTGTGAATTGTCTTGTCTTGTTAGATTTTTGTATCGTTGACTTGAATTGTTGCATGTTCTTAGTTGAGTTGGCTGTTGCAAAATACAAAGCATGTACACGATTTAGTTGCAGTTACTTTCTATATAGTATTCAAAGCTAGTGCAACACTTTGCTGCGTGCTATGCATTCCAATACAATAAATCATAATGACATATTCTGAAATTCTCTTTCAATTTATTGTTTAAAAAATTCCTGTGGGGAAAAATGAGAGATGAGCGACTAGAAGGCACTCGATTTGATTTTGAAATTGAAATTTAAAATAATTTTTCTGTGATACATACCAGAAATTGAATATATTGTTTCATCTTCATTTTGTGACATAAAAAGCAAAAAATATACTCCATGGGTTCATATTGGTTTATGAGTAACCAGTATGTTTAGAGACTTAGAAAGTATGTATAAATCTATTATATAAAGTTGTTTAAATAATTCATGTTTTACAGCTCATTCAACAAAAAACCTCACTCCCTAATTTTCATTAAAACGCCTCTAGTGGGTACTTTTAATGGCAAGACTTCTTGTAAAGAGACTAGTGAGGTAATCAAAAACTTAAACATATACAGGTCCGTCCAGTTTTGCACCTCCTTATATAATCTTTGCAAAACTGCAGTTTTGACGGTTTTAGTACTTGATGTTTTGTTAACTTATATTTCTCAAAGGATAATTTTTATATTACCTAGAATGGCATAACTGATAAAAGGATCACTTTTAGTTTAAGTGAACTGCAAGTGATAAAACAAATGTGAAGATTTGGGAAAAAATCTAATTTCTTAAAATATGGAATAAATTGATTCGTGTTTACCCTTGAAAGTGCTTGATAGTCACATGGAATTAAGTATTATAGCAATTATCAGTATTTTCTATCAATTAAGTCCATATTTCAAGAAATTTGATTTCCCTCCAAATCTTTACATTTTCACTCGCAGTCCAGTCCACTAAAACTAAAATTGATCCTTTTATCAGTTATGTCATTTAAAAAACATTCTATGTAGTATATAAAATAGTCATTCGACAATTGTAAGTTAACAAAACATCAAGTATTAAAAACGTCAAAACTGCTGTTTTACAAAGGTTATATAAGGGGGGGGGGTGCAAAACTTTCTGGACGGACCTGTATAACTTGAAGAGTTTCCAAACAAAATGAACTGCAACCAAGGAACAAATGCTTTAAAAAGCATCAATTTGCTAAGTACTAAGTGGAATGTTCAACACGGTTCGGAGACTGAAGTGTGATCATATAAAACAAAAGATAACTCAACACCCACCAGTATTATTTAAATATTGCGATTAAAAATTTAAACAGATATTTGGCGTCACAGGAATATAAAGCCTATTTTAGTTGTTTTGATGACAGTAGTTTGGCAAGCCTTTAACGAAAAAATGGTGAATGGTGTCAAAAGGCACTTTTCCTTACTCAACACAAACTGTTCTTAAAATGTCTCGTTTGTTCTAATAAAGTCAATCATATTGCGCAGTGCAGGTCTGTCCAAAGTTTAAAGTTAAGCTAACAATTTAGTGCCGAATAGGCAGCTCATATAGGTCGGTCGTTATCAATATCCAGACAGCTATCCGTCAGCTTTTATCTATCTCTCGGCAGCTTTTCGACCATTAGCTGTCAATATCTCAGCCATTCGACAGCCGAGCATCGTCTCCTTTTCAGTAGTTCACATTTAAACTTTCGACAGGTCTGTACTGTATATACAATTGTAAGTTACCGTTTTTATTGCATCAACACTCTCATCCCATTTATTTTAAAACCAGCTATAAATCTCATATGGATAGTATTCAAAATTATTTAACACATAAACGATCTTTTTCGTGTAAAAAATAGATTCCCAGTTGATTTTAAATCTGAATAAATAAAAATAAATAAAAGCAATCTTCCTGTGATACATTCCATGAGTGAATAATGCCATTAAATCGTGAATTTCTAACATATATAGAATACACAATGGGTTTATATTTGTTTCTTGAATAATCAGCATGGGTGTTCGCAATTCCATTATGTAACATCGTGATTGAAGTAATTAAGCCTATTTCAACATTTAAAACATATCTCAATTTATTATTTGGTCTCAAGTAGTTTCTGCATTAATGATTGATCGTTTTTTGTTTTGTTGATTTAAATCAACTATTCAAATATTGTTTTGACTTGAAATTCAAGTACAATACATCAAACACAAACATACCAATCCACGTTCAAATCACAATCCCAAAAGGAAAGTAAAAGCTGTTTAAATTGGAAAATTAAGTTGAACACATGAACTTCCATCAGGAAATTGAGGTCGGGTACTGATGTCATATACCTTTTTTTAAATTTAATCATAAAATACATTTCATTTTTCGAAAGTAATGTATGATAAAATTTTTAAAAAATGGCATATGACACTGATCATGAAAAAACATACCGATGCATGTTCAAATCGCAATCCCAAAACAAAGTAAAACTTTGACAACTGTCAAATTAGATTAAACAAGTGAATGTCACCAAA
This sequence comes from Anadara kagoshimensis, assembly GCA_021292105.1. Lineage (NCBI taxonomy): Eukaryota > Metazoa > Mollusca > Bivalvia > Arcoida > Arcidae > Anadara > Anadara kagoshimensis. The sequence continues at coordinate 26,215,507 of CM037870.1, read as the reverse complement.
AAAGTGAGGCTGGGTTCTCCAGAAGGTTACGCCTAATAATATTTCTCTTGGTTGTGTTGGATTAAAAATGGAATTTGTTGTAGACAGTGTGATTCGCTAAGTATTGAAGAAGTCTGATCATGTTTCGTTTCTTCTAAAAATTAATAGTATTTTAATAATGAAAATGTTAGTTTGTTCTGAACATGCACCCATAACCACAAAGACTTAAAGGTTGTCACTATTACATTTTAAGTGTGTTGTTTTTGTTGAACTTAAGGTTGTTGTTTGAATTGGCATTTTATTAGTCATTGTGGCCCTCAAAATGTATTATGGTTGTTATCTCAACTTTGTTCATAAGTACATTGTATATTGTCTCTATGTCCGAGACTACCCTATCCAACAGTTCAATGTTCCTTTTATTCTTAATTTTGAATTCACACATAACGGGTATATCTAGCAAGACGGAGGATGTACCTATCCTTCCTTGCACCCAGTCTGTTGGTATTTCAAGTGTCTAATCTAATTTGCAAGTTTTAAAAGTTTTGCTTTAAGATTTCGATTTGAACATGAACAGGTATTTTTTGCGTTTTATGTTTCTATACAACCCTGTCTGTTTTTTGGAAAGAGACAATATAGCTTTTTATTATATAGCAATATATGCCTCGCATATAAATTAAACGATAAATCCCGAGGTGTTAGCGTGCAATATATACTGATATTTGCACGCTAACTTTGTTCCAGTCAGAGGTTTCTCGAATCAATTTTTTCATACTGCACGCTTTGTCACATGACGCTGTCGTTTATGACGTTTTAAGATTGTTGTTGACATCATGGCTGTGTTGTTGTCATATTGCACTAGTTCTTATATCCATTTACAAGAACTAGTGCAATATTTATGTTTTGTACAACAAAATGGTATTTTGATGAAATACTTGACGGGAGTAAACGAAATTTATTTTGCTATATATAAAAGGGTTATTGAACTGATATTGTGAAATATTGTCCCGAGTTGACTCGACATTTGCACTCGCAAGCTCGTGCAAATGTCGAGTCAACTCGGGACAATATTTCACAATATCAGTTCAATAACCCTATATAATTGAAAAGAAAACTGTTATAGCTTTATAAACACTGTAATCCATAAATAACTGTACAACTTTATATTTGTCATAGATTTGTATTATAATTATTGTGTAAAATTTTATTTATTGACATATTTGAGTTTTTCCTGTATTTGATAATGACACCTATACTTAATGGCATTGATATATGCAATAAAGTTGTCGTTGTTTTTTTCGTTGTGTTTCGAAACATCAAAATTCTAAAAATGTGGGAAAAATAATTTTTTCAAATCAAAACTACTATTTTAGCTCGGCTTTAGCAGAATTTAGGTTATCACCAATTTAAGTTTATGAATATTTAAGTCTAATGATATTTATAAAATAGTATTTTATATGAATAATAATTTATTGAACTAATAATACATGTTTATAAAGTACATTTAGTTCAGCAACAGATGTCTCTAAATTGATGAATCGATCAACCAGTCTATTTTTTATTTGTTTTCTACACTAGATTAACCAGATCAATATTCCGCACGGGATGGTTTTAGTTTTCATTTCTGATTTTTATACCCTACAGTAAGCTAAAATCATTCAGCTGTTGATGCTGATAGCAGTAATTATGAAATCATGTCTAGTTAAATCGTGTGTGGCAATGTTATGGGTAGAAATAAAGACATATATGACAGAGCTTGATAGAATGATCGAAAGGGAGCTTACCTTGGTTATACTTATAGGGTTTAGCTAGTAGTAAAGTTATAGTCTTAGAAATGATGAATGCATACAAGCGTATATTGGGTGATAAGAAGTGCTTATAGGGCAAAACATATAAAGAACTATCAAAGCTACGCCAATAAATGCCTATACTGATCTCTGACAATGAAATAAAGCACAAACATACCATGTCCAAACCTACAATCCAAAAGCAAAGTAAAAGTTTGAATACTGATAAATTAAGTTAAGCCCACCAGGGAAGTGAGACCGGGTGCTCGTATCTAGCTAGCTACACCCACCAAAGAGAAAATCAATGAGAATGAGAGAAACAGGGAAATATGGGACGTTAGAAATATCCAGGGTAATTTCGGATGTAAATATATCATACCAGTTGACAGGCCATAAAATTTAGAGGTACAAAATTAATATTAACATCCTGATGGCACTCGACTTGTACGTATAGTCTTTTCCATGGTTCCGATAAATAAAAAGCATACATACCAATCCATGTCCAAATCACAACTCTTACTGAGTGTTTAAGTAAAAAAAAATATTTTAATACTAATTGCGTTTTAGGAAAGTATAACCCAATCAGTACAAATACTAAGTGCAGCTATTTTATTTTATTTTTGAAGATTATTACCCAATGCCCTACTCGTTTTGACCATTTTAAAGTCTTCCAACAAATCCTGAAAAATTTTAATACTAAGTACGTTTCAGGAAAGTATAACCCTAACAATACACAGATTAAGTACAGCTATTTTATTTTTGTGAAGATTATGATCCAATATCCAGCTCGTTTTGACCATGCTCTAAAGTCTCCCAACAAAATTGTTCCCTATATCTTAAAAACTCGTTTTGCCCATGTTTTGAAACCATCCAACAATTATTGTGTTACTGTTTTCTGTATCTAACAAAATTCTAGATAACTGTACGAGGTAATAAAATTTAGGTTCATATAAATCTATAGAATGTAGTACTTAACAACGATAAACAAGGAGATTAATAAGATATGTATCAACCTTCAATTGAACTCAGCAGACTTATAATGACAGTCATAAAGATAAACTAGTCCCTTATGAATAAAGAATTGTGATTTTGATAGCAGCATAAAAGATTGAACATTAAATGACCTTTTGAGGATTCTAAATCAAAAAGATCTATTCCTGTTGTTGTGATTAGTGAAATGCGAATCGACGTAGATTTTTTAATCAGGTTTTGTTAAGATGATAAATATGATTCGATATTCAGGCATACACTAGTATTTACAATTATATCAATTTTCTCCCTCTATGGAATATTTACAATTATATGATTTCATTCTATGACATGTTTCTTCTATATTATTATCCATAATTCTATGAATTATAACGTGACGTCAGAATAATGTGTAAACACGTCAATTATACGTGACGTCAAAATAATTAACTTTATTATTACGAACGCTAGCATTTATCTGACAGTCTGTAAAGCTTTTTGTCTTCGATTTTTATATACTTCTTTATCATAGTCACGGTCGCGAACTTTCAGATGGTCATTTGTTGCAGATTTCAACATTCGACTTTTTCATATTTTTCTTTTTGTAAAAGTATATTAGATGGTTTTCTATTATTTTGGCGTTATCAAGAAATGGTCACGATTTTAGAAGTCTAAAGTTCTAGTGTTCTAATTTTAGGCACATAACTTGATTATTTTCAAAATATTGATACATATAGTGAATTCCTTTTTAATTTAGTTCATAATCAAAGATTTAAACGAAACAGTTACTTTTGCATCTTACTTTTTAAATGTTAATCAAAAGCTCGGAAAAAATCCGCTGATTTTTAAAAACATCAAACTTTCAAAATAATTCAAGAAAACAGAAAAAGCGCAAATCAAATTCAACGTTAAAAGTTCTTTACTATACTATTAAAGCATTGTTTGTAAAGTAAAAAAAGTACTACAAAAGCGCATAAACAATAAATTTGAGTCTGAATCTGAAACGTTTTTATACTGTTTTTACAACAATGCATTCATGAGAATGTGGCCCAAGATTATGCGACTGAAGTCATTATTTAATGAAAAGACTTTTCTAAACCTAGTTCATTGAAATCGACAGTTGCAAATATTTTGTTTTGTAACCCTTATCTTTACAAGCTGGTTTAAAAGTCATTTGAGTAGAAAATGGGCTCTAAACAGGCAGAATTTCCTATTATGTCTTCGACTTAAGTCATTGAGCAATGAACGGCGCTTTCTAAAAAGTTCGTTTTAATCTACCATTGCAATGTTGAGTTTTGTTACAATTTTCTTTATGAGAAGGCTCGTTTATCAGTATAATATTGTCTTTCAGTGTATTATTTGTGAGTAAACATTGTCATATAAACAACAAAAATACGATTTGAATAACAACGTAAATGAAAGCTGCTAGACATATATCACACAGGTTGCAATCTATATACGGAAAACGTTGTAGGCTTCAATATATAGAGTTCATATTTACGGCATACTTCATTGTCATTCTGTCAAAATATTTCATTAATAGAGACAAAATATGATAGAATTCTTGACATTTGGACCTTAACACAAAGTGAAATAACAAATAAACCGCAATATGTTAAGAAAAAACAAACAATACTTTTTTGTTATTATTTCGGCGATGATTTATTGTATTTTGTGAAAGAAAGTTCAATCGTATGAAGTTGAAAAGTTTAAACCTTAGCTACTGTAACGTTTGCATTATTGCGCAATATTGTTGGAAACAGTTCATTCATTTATCTGAATACAAATCAAACTTCAAAAAGAATTCTATTTGAACAAAAATACCTTGTTAAACCACCAGAAGAAAATTTGAACATGAAAATGTATCGGACATCAGAAATGCATCTCCAAAATTTGGATTTACATTTTTGACACTAGCAAACAGGTGCACACAGGTGCTTTAACTATGACATTAAGAATTGTGGCGTCACAATTTACGTTACAATTTCAATTGCATCCTGTAAAAATATTATAATTCGAATTTACCTTCTCTAGATGAACCTATTTGTTTTTGCTGGCCTTGGATTGGTGTGGTGTGGGCCATGATCTCTGATTACGTAACTTTATCACATGACGTCAAGGAATGTCATATCCTCTTACGTCATGTGTTGGTTGATTGGTCTGTAATGTTTTTCATGATTGTTAATATAAAAAATAAATTTCTATTTGAATTCACTCTAATAGAATGTTGTTTCTTAAATGTTTTATTTACAATAACAATTACAAACATATTATTGTACGATACACTTCTTTATATTTGGATCTGAACACATAGTAAATAACAAATAAAACGCTTATGTTATTTCAGGAAGATGATTTGTTCTATTTTATAAAAAGAACAAAATTTCTTTGATCATGTATGAAGTTGAATACAGTCGTCAAGTGGGTTGTTATCAATGTTTGCTCTATGGCATGACGTCAGTTGGTAGAAAACTTTTTATATTCAGCTGGTCACAAAATCAACAATATTAGACCAGATAAATGATTTTATTTGAATCGAACCACACCGTTAAGACATCAAACTAACGTTTTAGTAGGTAAACTTCCAAAAAGGATTTATAGAACTGCGAGAATGTATCGGAAAATGAAAAAATGCAGTTACCATACAGGAATTTGTCTCTTTGATCCTTGAGCAACAGGTGCGTCCACAATGACGTTACAATTTCTTCAGGTCGATCTCTTTTTGACACAACAGATATTATTTCTGATTTCTGATGAGTAAACTAAATGTAAAATTTGTATAGACAAAATTTAAAAAAAACTAGAGCATAAATGATCGAACCAACCTTCCAAAACAAGACAAACATACTGTAAACTGAATGTTACTAGATGTATCAAGGTCAGTTTAAAAAAAAGGAATCACCTGTCTGTGATCTGTAGCGACGTTATCATGAAACTGATTAATGGAAGTTGCCCACGTTTGACAGATTCTTTGAAACAGGGATTTATTGTTCAAAATCAATATTTGGGTTTCTGATATTACAGGTAGCCCTGCAGACTCTAGTGATTTATCGTTTATATGTTAATATACCTGTTCTTTAGCTTCCTTATGCATTTAATATCTACAGTCAATTTATTTATTTTAGTCAAGGGGTATTTATTTTTCGTCGAGGGTCTGAAATTCCCACATACTTTTTTTTATCACAATCACATAAAAATCATTTTCACGAAAAAGGAAATGGTGAGTGAAGAGATAAATAATTTGATTAATTAATCGTTGAATAATTTATTGAATAATTAAGTAGTATAATTAAGGTCCATTCTTCTTCATTGTGTCCACAAAAAGATACCATCTCCGGTTTGATTGGGTAAGCTCATCTAGGAGGTCACTATGATGCCAAGTTGAAAAGCATTACAACGTGAAAGTATAAATCAGTTGCAAAGCGATGATAAATAATGATGACAGCAGCTTGTCCAGATGGCTTTTCTAAATAGTTGCCGTATAACTACAAATCTTTTGCATGTTAAACAAGGAATTATTTTTCAGTCAAAAAGGATAAGTCATTACAAAATGAAATATATCAGTTTTATTTATACACAATAGATATGCAAAAATAAATCAACTCGAGAATTTCACATTATCCTTCCGGAATATCCGGTTTCACTTTCTTGGTGGAAGTTCAAATGTTAAACGTTGCCTTTGCGATTGTAATTTGAACATTGATGGATATGTATGTTTGTGTTTCATATTTTACGAACTGTTTTATCAAAAAGAGAATCCATCGCTCTTTGATTTATTGCAAATCAGAGTATGTTTACCTGATACTCATAAATGGAATACTGCTTGGATAAGCTGAAACAAGCCTACGTTTGACAGATTCATTTAAACTGATATCAGACTCAAATCAATATGTACAACACAACATCACATGTTGATATTAATTTAGGTCTATTTTTAAACACGGGGATCACTGGCCTTTATTTTTAACAAGACAAGATAAAAGCTTCATGTGGTCATGTCTACCTGAAACATGTATTCTATTCAGCTTAATTAGAATTTGTTTGACAGCTGTTATGAAACTGTGATTTGAAACTAAAAATCTAGTATCAAAAGTCAAATAATGGTCATTTATTCACATATGTTCATATACATTCCTAGACAGTTATAATTCAGCTTAAAAGTGATAAATTACAAGATTTTATCTTGCAGATTTTTTTAAAAAATATAGTAAGTTAAACCTGAATAACAGTTACCTACCAAAGCTCAAAGGTAATTGACGGATCGCCGGTCACGCCAACAATGTTCCTACAAAGGGTCGGTATGATTGATTTACACACAAAAAGAATAAAGGCTCGACCTAAATTGTTTTATGACGTCACTATCACAAGTACGTCATTAGTTGCCATTACGCTGCTTTGGTACCGTGATGGCAGCCAGTGTCGGAAAATCAAAGGCATGTCTGGCGATAAGTCAATTAGGAACATGCTAAAAGAAAACGTTGAACATCAAATTATTGTTTTTTTTGAAACTTTTTAGGTCATTTTCCAAAAAGAGAAGTCAAAACTGCTTTGACTTTTAGCGAGCGCGTAAATAAGACATGGTTATTTGCCTGAAACTCTAGTATACAATTAGGTTCCATTTACAGTTTCTTAGAAACTGTAATTTGAGACTCAAAATCAATATAAAAGTATTTAATATACTAGGTAACCTTCCGTAGACAACTTGTTATTAAGTTTTTATAGATATATCTATTCTGAAAGAACTTAATGTGGTTAATATTTACAGATAATTTGTTCTTAAGGACATTAGATATGATTTTTTTCATCAAAAAGACATATAAATTTACTTATATATCGAGTTTTTAAATGTATTCCATTAGTTAAATGTGACTAATCATCTAATTTAAACTTATAAGTAGCTAAGAGTTGTGGAATTGCTTTTTAATGTAATAAATACTTGTCCGAATGAAATTCCTAAAGTAAGGATGTCAATTGAATATGTTCAAATGTACCTACAGACCTTAAAAGTTCGTATAAAGCGATTTATACTTTGGAGCTTGATAAGTGGAATTTTGTGTTAATAACAAACAAGAAAAACCGATTTTAAAAGCACATTAACTAGGGATACGAATATTACTTCTATATGAATAGATAAACATTCAAAATAGTAAAAAAGCAAAATAAACAATTTCCATGTATTGGTATGAAGAAGGAAAAGTTAACAGCAAGTTTCGATTACTTCTAGATTAACATTATATAAGATGCATTACGACTTATGTTTCATTTTCTATACTTCAATAACTCCGCCACTCTGGTGTTCACTACACTGTATTCTTTCTGGGTTTCTTTATAAGCCTCCCTCGATGTATGGCAAAACCCATTATATCACCAATGTTTGACTAGGAAAGTGATGGCAATAAGTCGGTTTTACTGTTACCATTCAGTGCCTTTAATAAAACCCCATACAAAGTTAGTTTAAGGATATATTCTACTCAATATGCCTTTCTGTCTGTCCGTTTGTCTATCTGTTTGTCGGTGTAAATCCATGTCCGTTTCATAATTTCACATCTAAAGATTGATTCTGGCCAGACTTAACATAAATGTAAACAAATAAGGGACAAAGCGTAGCGTAAAACATTTAGGAGTGCAGGTCAAAATCACAAGGTCAAATAGATCTTTTAGGGACAAATAAATTTAAGTTTTTAGAAGGATATACATGTATACATAATTATGTTGCAGAATTTTCTACTTTTACTTACCAAAGGTAATTTAGAACAAGCTACTTGAAAACAATATACACCAAATCATAGCGAATTGTAATGGATTACCACAGAAGCGTAGGCAACTGTTATGCCGTGTTGCAAATACGTGTGTGACTTCACACCGAAAAGCGTTTCTGTCTATGAAAATTTAGGTATCTATATTTGTTTTCTTCTCTTACAACTCTCCTTACCTTGCGAGGCTATGTTTCCTATCGCTTGCTACACCCACCACGTATGAAGTCAAATTTTAGAATGAAAGGAACACGTCAAATTTTATAGGGCAATAGTAAGTTAGCAATGTAATCATGACTAACCTACAATATATTATAGACTTTGTACTTTGTATTTTGGTAATGTTTTCTATGGTTTTATGTCATGGAAATCGAATATTTTTATATTTTTTGTGGATATGAGAAAAATAGATGAATACATAACAACTTAATATTACTTACCAAATAAAACAAGAAAGAAAATGAACAGGTATTTTGACCAGTCGTAATAAATGTCCCTTCAAAGGATCATAGGCCATGATTACATGATTTCTGGCAAACAAATTGTTGATTCAGAGATATTGCCTATTCTTATATCAAGACCCTCAAAAAATTCAGGGCCCACATCACAGTATGTGATAAGAGTGATGTCTTTGTGTCCAGAATTGCACTGGCTATATTTGAAGTCCGATAGTTCCATGTTATTTTCAAACAATTTTGATTACACAAGTGGCGGGTATAGCTAGCTAAACAGGAGGTGCACCCGGCCTCACTTGCCTGGTGAAAGTTCACGTGTCTGACCTGTCAATTCCGAAATTTTATACTTTGCTCCTGGATTGCGATTCGTACATGGATTAGTATGTTTGTTTATTAAAATGCTTATTGACCAAGTGACACCGGTAATCCTACATTATCTAAAATAAATATACAATGTAATTGACTTATGCCTATTTTTACCTATACCGAATTCTTTATAGGCTAATTAGATAGCTAGTGGTTTATAATGATAGAAATAACAGGTCAGTAGACATAACATAAATTTGGAAGCAATTTTTCAATTTCCCCAGATTACCAGACACTATTCCATTGTTAATTCCCGATGAGATGAAATCCTAGTAAACAAAATATAATTAGGATTTTCTATGATATTGCTATCGTACTGGATATGATAACTTCAATTCTAACCTACTTCAGCCAGAACAAATATAATGTGAAAATCAATTCACTTATCGTGTTGTCATTATTTCAAGGATAAAAATGTAGATTTTAACAGGAACCTTGGGTTAAAGTGTAATAGGCTTGTATTGCATTCTAACAGTAGTCGGGTTATTTTATACTTATCTGGTATTATTACTTGTGTGGTATTGACGCCTACCATTTGTCATATTCAGAGGCGGTATTGGCTGACATAGTACCTAAATATTGTGATACCATATTAGTGTATTTTGATTTTTTCATTAATGCAATGAAGATGTTTCTTTAACCAAATTCGCAGACTGTTATTGCATTTTTCAAGACAGTATCATTTATTCAAATATTTCATTGATAGTGTATTGCATCGTCGGGTTAAGAATTTTGGATGCCAGTGAAACTTTTCTCCGTTATACTAGTATAAGGTTAATAAATCACTGATTGTCTTCTGGTGACACGTGGTATTACCTGTATTAGGTATATTTGGAGTACATTTTAAGAGAGAGCACATAAAGTAGTAGCCAATGGAAATAAGATTTCTCTGTGCCATTAAAATTTTCGACGTAATATAAGATTGATAATCAGAGATTGTCTTTGTGATTTGATGACATCTATTGGCTGTATCTAACGTTTTAAAAAGTGTACATCGATGACGTTGTATTAATATGTTCGTGATAATTAGGGTGGTCTTCAATATAACAAAAACACGCACATCAGTTTCAAGTTCATTTATAAAGATGAGATGCTGAAAGATAATCAACATGATATTTTCAGTCTTGAAAAATATTTATAGCGACCTACGGTATTTAAAATAGATTAGACTTTGTCAGAGCATCGTAATACGATAGTGTAGGGATTTACCTCCAAATCAATGTTTTGTATACAACGATGTTAAACCTAAATTATTGACTAAATAGATATCTATTGGAAGAACAATGTTAGTGACACTGCAATGAATATTATCAGATTCAGTGACATTCTCCAGGTGTTGTTTACGGGCGTGACTTTGACATTGTAATTAGTTTAAATCTGATTATTTCATTTACACAACAATTTTTTATATTCGACATCCTGGATAAGCATAAATGTCAGATATGGCAGTACATATCGACTTGGTCGAGTAACGATCGAAGCTTATTAGGCGTAGTACATAAAAAGATAGATCAATTGGTCTTTTACGTTTTATCATATGGTTGATTTTGTGATAAAGTGCAGGAAAAAATTAGCAAAATTCGCTGCATAAGAGAAAAAATACCGCTGGTATCTTGTACCTGCTGCATGAAAAAAGAATCGGACATAGCGTTGAAAATGTTCGGGGCGGAGATAGTTAACAATTTTCAAGGAGCTTTGATGATGAATAGTACGGAATATAATTTTGTAAACAACACAACTACGAGGAAAAGGTACCTCAAACGGGTGGATACAAAGGCTGAAATAAGACCATTTTCTAAGGTAAGTGTTTTGGCATCACCCATTATTAACTGTACAATGAAATGCTGGATGCAAATGAAGGGTTGGGCTAGAATATCTTCGTGGTATGCATTTCAGCAGGAAATTAAAATTCACATTGCTCCAGTCCACCCAGCTGCCACACGAATTAGTACAAACACGTATGCTAGAAATAGTGATTTTTTCAGCACAGGGGATGTATGTCCTCACGTCACTGAATCCAGTTTGTGGTACACATGGACCTAATGAGCCTATAGCTTCGGGACAAACTATGATTAACTTAAAATTGAATTATATTTTAATTCTACTTTTGTAACGATGGTAAAATTGAGTTTCGCCACACCAAACTAATCTGGTCAACGTCCTACTAATACTAAAATACAACTACTTAGATCTACATCAGATTTCACTTAGGGCCATTGAAATGTCGTAGGTAGCGTATAATACGACTTCTATACAGATTTTAATCTTGTTAATATTCAGTTTGCAGTATTAATGATACATGAATAAACTATATCATGATAAATCTTATTAAACAACTGTAATATTATCTCTTCAGTGCATTTATTCTCAGGTAGCAATTTCATTACGTCTGGTTTACATGAATTAAGAAATGTTTCAAGTTGGAAATCAATTGTGTGGAATGAGAAAATCCATTGACATTATACTCCGGTACTAGCGTATAATACAGTAAAACCTGTTTAATATAACAAAATGCATTGATTTCATTCTTTCCTGATTCTACTGTGCATTTTGAAGGATTTAGGATTTATGTCTTCTCACAATTGCTTGCTGATTTGTTTCTTTTTCCTTAAGAAGCAGAATTTATGCAGAGTCTTGTTAAACCAGGAGAGGAGATTGTCGCCAAATCATTCAACTCCTCATACATGTATAAAGATGACGTTCTGTCTCTGAATATATGTGAATGCAAACTCTCCTAGCGAGCTTGAAATAAAAGATACGACTGGTTCTTCTAGTTTTGCTTCATATTTAGACTTATACATCAATTATGACGCCCACGAAAGGCTACATATGAAACTGTATGACAAACGGGATGACTTCATTTTTTATTGTCACCTTTCCTTTTCTATGCAGCAATATGCCCTGTTCTCCTGCTTATGGTGTATTTGTTTTTCAATTAATACGCAATGGTAGAGCTTGTTCCCACTACAGGAACTTTATACAACGAAACAAGCTGCTTACAAATAAATTGTTGACCAAGAGCATGCCTAGGCTTAACAGGGAACTCAAAAAGTTTTACGGTCGTTAGCACAGTATTGTCCTGGATATATTTGACGCCTCATAGTTCCCTGTTCCTTTTACTCAATTTTAATACGCACATGGAGGGTGTAGCTAGCTAAACAGGAGGTGCTTACCCTTTCGGAGCACCCGGCCTCACTTCCCTGGTGGAAATTCACGTGTTGAACCTAACTTGTCAGTTCAAAGTTTTTACTTTGCGTCTGGATTGTGATTCGGACATATATTAGTATTTTTAATCTGAATTGCATTTGGATTCTAGTATGAGAAGGTTGATGTTGTTTGTCTCCACTATCACAGAAATGGTCTGACCACTTCTTGACTAGCGTGTATGGCACGACTGTAGTATACGTAATTGAAAACGAAAGCTTTCTTCCATTGATACCGCCATCATATGTCGTTTCTATACATCTTTAAAATTCAAAATAAGGACATGAGTTCGGATCGAATCTAATTAATCAAGGATTGTGTTTTTCTGTTAAGACTGGGATAATTCCACGGCTTGATTAAATCTAGTTTGACTTCTTTGATTAAGAAGTTTGTCATGATTACATCGTAATTCACAGTATGGTTCTTATTTGTGGTATCTCTGTTAAATTAGCCCAATCAATTTTGCTGACATAATCTTACAAAACATAAAGTCGAAATGTCCTATGAACTTTTAAACTCTACTTTGATGTTTCCATTATTTACTTGTATTGTGTCGTCGTATTTGTTACATTGAGTTTTGTCAAGAGCACGTATGTCGGCTACATATCTCTTTTTGGGTATACAGAATAAAGTCTTAATATGCCAATGTATTCCTAATTTAATAAGCAAACGATTATATGTGGTTTCTTTGCCACTGAGGACATTTGTAAAGTTTTAGCATATCGGGCTTTTAGATAAAACCATTGCAATTTTTTCCCATTTCTCAGTTCTAGGTAATCAAAGTCTTATTTGACGACAGAAACAGCTGCTTTGCGTCTTGTATTCGTATTGTCTTGTTTTAGCTTACCTTGCCATAAGACGTAGCGCAATGTTAACACCTGTTTTTAGTGTCTCATCGTAAACTTCATGTTAGATTTCAATTCAATGCATATCTGAATCAATACAATTCTATTTTTGTCACGGTGTCGCAAAACTGAGCAAAAGTAGGTCACTAGGTCCTTGTGGTTGAAACTTGTTGATGGAATCAAAATCTGATATAATATCTTGATTCTCTATTCTGTTCATTACGTAAAATCTCGGTTTTTTTAATAAAATGGTTTTAATTTGGTATAAAACTTTTAACGTTTTTTATGTCCCTTTTCTTTGCAAAATACCTGTAATTCAGCTAACTCTGGGTAAACAAATTACTTTGATCCCACTTCAAATAGTTATGTCTAATTCATGTTTTGTAATATACAACATTAAAACACTGATTAAATATTGAAAACATTATATACATATAAGAGTATATATACACCGACAAAACGTAAATGATTTTGAAACATCATATATGAGGATATATATTCTTTCATCATGTAAATGAGATATTATGCACTTATGTATGAGGAAGTGTAACACGCTAAGGGAATATGGAGACAGATCATACTTGTAATCAATTTACCATATTATCTCCCTTGTGGGATTTTATATATTTTCTAAATGCCAGGATTGGTTTAGCTTATTACATTTTGTCATAACAACAGATTTGTTATACAATGACGTTAATGTAGAACCAGTATATATGTACTACTATATAATCATATTAACAGAAAAATAATATGAACGTAATAACATCCATTGTACCCAAAAACACGAAAAGGGTTTTTTTTAATAAAAAGTTTACGATCAAAATTAGAAATTACAAAACATATATTGAGACTTCAGATATTATAAAAAATTCTGGCTTTGGACGAATACAGAAATTTTTTAAAACTATAGACTTTATAACATAGTTCAACATATGCTCTTTCAAGACACAATAATTTATATAATGTTATACAATAACCCTAGCAACAGAGTACAACATAAACCTGTCATAGATAATGCACAGAATGTTATAACTGATAAAACATTTATTTGACAACAGATAATACAAAAACAAACATGAAACATAAACAAAACCACCGTAACAACAACACAAGCATAGAGGAACAAGGTATATCAATCTTACAAACAGCCTACAAAACAAGACTTAAGGCAAACATATATTTAAACTCCCTATTGCAAAGTATTTCTTTAGCTAAATTATCCAAATATATTTTGGTCCTTTGAGTATCTTTTCAACATCTTGAAAACATTTTTAGTTTCATAATTTTGGTCCTAGCACTACTGATGAGGAATTGTATTCCGAAACGGCCGTCAATGCTGTAAAATTAAAACTGATATAATATGTAATCGAAACCATAAGTAATAAGTTATTTTTCAAAATTTATTTATTTAAAATTAAAAAAACCTTACTTGACCAAATTGCCAATAAGTGATCCAAGGATCAGATATATAACACAGAATGCCCTGGTAAAACACATAAGCAATGCAAATCCCTTGTGTATTAGCTAAACGCAAGAGTTCGTAGTCAAATAGTCGTGAAGGTGAGATAATTAAGATAATTAGGTCAATATAGTGACATTTATTTTCTAGTTCGTGTGGAATTAATATATTTTAATGATCAGAAATCTGAAATAAGAGATAATCTGTATTGATTGGTAAAACTGTCTGTAGGATAAATACCATATAAATACCAACATATTTAGCAGCTTAAGTATGCGATTTAGGCTTATAAGTAAATGCGGTATAACATTGGGTCAGTAACAGAATGCAATAAAATTGCACAAGGTCTCTTTGGCCTTGGCTATTTTAACACCGACAAAATCATTTTCACTGGTACTGTCTATTCCAATAATTTTCTTTCCCATTTATTTCCCTACCTCTTTGTAACATTTTGTCCCTAACAGAATACCATAAAATTGCATAAGATTTCTTTTCTAGATCTCTTGACTCGTTTAACAACGGCAAAAATGTTCTTTATTACCAAAGGTCCTGACCATTTCAATAATTCCCTTTCCTATTTATTTCCCTGCCTCTTTGATTGATCACCATGTCCTTCATTCTTTGTCAATTTAGAGGATTTATTATAACTATTCCTGATTATTGCTGTTCGAGGTTTTCCTAATCATTTTTGTTGACAGAGAATTTAAGATGTACTCTAGCACACAATTGTGCTGCAAGTGTCATGATAACCCAGACACATTCAATATTAAACATTTTGTGGATCAAGATAAGGAAGTGTAAATTTCCTGTAAATTCCTTTTCCCGACTATCTTACTTTCTCCTTAATAGGCTTAAGTTCAATCCCCATATCTCTAAAATCTGTAGGCTACGTGCTTAAATAATTTTATTCCTTAGTTCAACCACCCAATGATAAAATTTGTAAATTTCATAGTCGACAAGATTATGTGAGATGGATGGTGTTTTATTCCCGAGTCAAAAATGTTCCATTTATATTGTAGCGGTGCCCAAAAGCATACCTTTGGTAAGCGCACTTCAAACTTTTTCTCACGGTATGATCTACTCGATTGGAAAGAGAACAAAGACAGCGAGAGACACTGCGATCCTTGAGTACATGAATAAGTTCACTCGGCCACCGAGGTCATGTAAAAGTTGTTGGGATTGAAATGGTAGTTTTAACGTAAAAATACCTTCAAATTTAAAGATTATCAGTTAAAGTTTTAGTTGTTTGGTTGATAGTTGATGTTTGGAATTAGATTTAATAACAAAATCTATTTGCATTGCTTTAGCCTTTGTCCTTCATATTGCATCAATATAGCTTAAATCAACTTTGCTACCCAATAGGATTGCTCATATCGAGATTTTGTATAAGATGTAGGGCGTATAAATTACGATATGAAAATCCAACTCTTTCAGAAATGTCATTACTTTGTCTTAAAGTTTTAATCTTTAAGATTAGGGAAATAAGGCTTTCTACTTGCTAAGCCTAGTACGATTAACATATGTATGGAAATTGTTTCTTCATATTTATTTTCATATCATTTCTTTAATAATCAATAAAACGGATTGTAGCTGAAAGTTGCGTATATGACAAACAAAATAAATCAGAAATATAAAGCAATTAACGAAAAAATAGATAAGAAATCAAAAACAAACATATGAATCGTTGTTCAAACCACAATCCAAACATAGATCTTTGAAAACTTGGAAATCTAGTTACACATTTGAACTTCAATCAATGAAGTGAGGACGGGTGCACCGGAAGGCTTAGCACTTCTTGTTTCCCAGCTACATCACCACGTTGGTAATCAAAATTAGAATTTGAACGAGTAAAAAAATAAAAAAATATTAAGAACATGGATAAAAAATTTCAATTATTGATCCTATTTGAATTAAATACTTTGAATTACCGCAGCGCACATAGCATGTGCTTTTTTAATTTCTAAAAAAATATAACAGAGGAAAATTATGTTTTTAAAACAACACTTGTCAAGTTAACTTTGTTTATCAAAATTATGAATAATAACATTTGTTGTATATACTATATTTGTCCACTGTACGACATCCTTCATCATATCACCCTGGGCGCAATATAATTAATAGAAATCTACATTTTCCGCGACACGTGAGTTCCCGATATATAATATCATATATTAGTATAAGGGCATTTACCGTCTCATTAATTACAACAAATACAACAAACACACATGCAATTTCTGGATATATAATTATTGTAATTGTTTTATCCCCAGGTATAATAAGAGTATTTACTTATTACTAGATAAATCATAATGTACACACGTAATATATAGATATCTCTTCATTACATCCTGTGGTCAATAATAACATGTATATTAAATTTATGCTATTTCAATAGTTATTTTCAATTGTTTATTTCTATGGTTGGTTGGGTGAAAGAATGTTATTTTAAGTCGCACCACCAATTTTTCAGTTTGTCAACGCTATACCCTTCTATGTCTTACGAGAACAAAAACACAAAAATGAATCTTGCAATTGAAACACATGTACTTGAAACCAGCCAACGCAATCAAGAACACGACACAACGCAAACAAGAACACGACACAACGCAATCAAGAACACGACACAACGCAATCAAGAACACGACACAACGCAAACAAGAACACGACACAACGCAACCATTAACACGACACAACGCAACCATTAACACGACACAACGCAACCATTAACACGACCGACACAATATAACCAAGAACACGGCAAAATAAAAATAAAATTCATAAAGAGGTATATAAGAGTATTAACTTATTTGTAAATGCATCATAATGAACACACACGTAATATGTAAATATATCTTTATTATATCATGTAGTAAATTATAACATGTATTATATATGTATGTAATTTCTAACAGTTGTGTCTCTGTTAATTTTGTTGGTTGGTTGAATTCTTACCACCAATTTTCAGCAACCATACGCTTTAATGCATAACAAGAATAGAAACACAAGAAACATGCAACTGAAATCAACAAACACAACCAAGATCACGAGACAATGTTATTAAATGATACAAAAAATTGACGAAGTATTCAAGAATATAACATGTAACACATTACAAGATTTTCATAATGGACAAACACGTAACATGTAGATATCTCTTCATTACATCATGTGGTAAATAATATTTATGGTCTTCTTCAAAGCTGTTTCTGTTTGTTGTTTCATTTTAACGATTTTGTTGGGTTATTTAAATGCTGTTTTACGTCGTATCATATTTGTGCCACTGATGAGATATTATAAGTTATAAAGGGCTTTGGCATATTACACAGCCCCATGTACCCCGTCAAAGATTTATGTGTACATTCATCTTTGACGGAGTACATGGATCCGTGTAACCTGCCAAAGCCCTGTATAACGTTTTTGTCACCCTTCAAAGCGTTATCAATTGGACCTTTTTAACTTCAATTACGTATTTTGTGTGACTTGCGTATGTTGTCGCCATGTTCGTTTACCGTAACTAGACGTCTGTAATGTACGAGTTACTTCCCATTTACCGCTAAACGTCGGGTGCTTTTATGTACCCCTTGCAGATTTCGAACAAAGTTCTATGTACCCCGGCAAAATAACCAATCGCTATGCGAGAAATTTTGTGAAGAGTGACAATGTTTGTTATTACTTCTAACATCTATTTTAAAAACATACTCATGTGGTTTGGTTGTTTTACAAATATGTCTGATCTGTTTTGTTATCTTTGGCGTGCAAATTCACTTGCCTGCTATAGGTCAGAAATCGCGGGAATACAATATTGTTACTATAGCTAGATTCTGTGTCAGTCTAAAGTTGGGAAGTTTATAATAAGTCCCTCAATATGTATGCATCTCATCTTGTAATGTGGTCTTGTGTGCATTAACTACTATATACCAAATTGCAATGTTTTTATCTAGTAATAACTTTGTACACTTCGTCAGATAACAATTGTTGACGTCGGTTACGTCAAAGATTATTTTTGGTGTCATTTAATGTAGTTTGCAATCACACCGGCCTCACACGACAAGTCTTACACACTGTTGATTCTTATGTATATCACATAACACTTGTCCTTAAATGCGTATTTTTTCAGATGCGTGATTTTATGCTTGCATTGATAATTTGATTCTTTCTAGTTTTAGTATTGCTCAGTTTACAATAAGAATCAGTAAAATACAAAATAGAGATGCTATTTATTTGTCAGTTGTGCAAACATTGCTTTATGAATGGTATTAATCTGTAATTTGTAATCTCATCTGTTGTCATTTCCGTCACTAAACAAATGTTTTATGGTATGAATATTAACCTTCAAACAAATGTTGGCGTTTTGAATCATTTTTCCAAACAAATGAGAACGAAGAATCAGAAAAAAATATTTCGATATACAGTACCCCTACTATTCCTTTGTTTATTATTTCAATATTTCAATAAAAAGAACATACATATTTAAATGCTAACTCTCTATAAAGTGCAATTTTTGGATCAGTTCTTCATACATTTATTTTTAATCTAGCTAAACACTAAGAAGACAAAACAAATTTTAGATAAGGGATACCTACTTGTTTTTTCCAAAACACCATCTACGTCAGACTAGTTTTATCGTCGATGTTCATCTGATAGAATAAAAAGGAAAAAAATGATCAATTCTCCAATTACCAAACCAATGATATTAACTGTATTAACTGCCCCTTAATATTTACATGTAATAAAAATTCTAACCAAAGACTTATGAAAACAAAATCCTGCCACAAACAATGGATTTTAAAACAGTTGGTCAAAACTTGAAAGGACCTCGATGTTCTAATGGTATAAAGGGCTAAATTCGAATCCCATTAAGGTGGATCCTAGTTTGAGAAAAATGGTCAGTTCGCTCGTTGGATGTTGGTGGGTTTCCCTAGTCATTTCATTTCCTCCATCATCTCAAAGCTAACTTCTTGGATACAAGTAAAACAGTCATGACTGCAACATTAAACACCATTACTTCACTCCATTCCAAAATTAAAAATTCATATCACTAGACAGGAATCAAATAAAATCTCTTTAAGATCATGTTATGCTGGGTATGTAAAAGTGGAAGAAATCTATTCAACATATCAAAGAAAATATTGAATTTTTATCCATTACAGATTGAAATGTCACTGTTTGAGAGGGTAATAAACTGAACATGCAAGCATGATTGGGTTAATGATGGAATTTTTATTTAGTTTTATATTAGTGTAGAATACCATACGATGCTCTAATCTGCTAGTAGTTAAAATGTCATGTTTGGGTAGATAACATAAAAATGTAATTTATAAGATATTCAATATTTCCAGAGAATCGGCCAAAAACAAAGATGATTTGATTAAAGTCAGCGCATTATTAGACATTCAAGCCTAATTCAATTTTCTTGTTTTTATTTTTCTAATGTATATTTAGATTTACTTTCTGATCTAAGGGTTTTTATGAACACATCATATACATTCAATTGGTTCTTCGGTTGGTTAGTGTAACATAAACAATGCACAAACCTTGTCCAAATCACAATCCGAAACAACAACAAAAACTTTAAAAACAGGCAAATTTACTTAAACTTCTACCAGGGAAACAAAAATAATGCCTCGTTTAATGCTTAAGATTTTCAATGCTCTAATCTGCTATTAGTTAAAATGTCATGTTTGGGTAGATATCATAAAAATGTCTTTTGAAAGATATTTAATATTTTCAGAAAATCGACCAAAACCAAAAATGATTTCATTAAAGTGCATTAATAAAGTGCATATTTAGACATTGAAGCCTAATTCAGTTTTCTTGTTTTTTATTTTTCTAATGTATATTTGGATTTACTTTCTGATCTGAGTTTTTATGAACACATTATATACATTCAATAGGTTCTTAGGTTGGTAAGTGTAACACAAACAGTGCACAAACCCTGTCCAAATTACAATCCCAAACAACGACAACAACAAATTTTAAAAAAACGGCTAAATTAACTTAAACGTCTACCAGGGAAACAAGGTTAAAATAATGTTTTGTTTGCTGCTTGTTTGCTGCACAAACTTCTTGAACCGCGCTTCTGGATATTTTTCGTCATTATACACAGTGCGTGTCACAATATAAATATATACACTAGTATATAAAAGAAGGGTAATTATTCGAACATGTAAGCATAGTTTGGTTAATGATGGACTTTTTATTTAGTTTTATTTGTGTAGAACACCGTACAATGCTCTAATCTGCTAGTAGTTAAAATGTCATGTTTGGGTAGA
Organism: Anadara kagoshimensis; assembly: GCA_021292105.1. Taxonomy (NCBI): domain Eukaryota; kingdom Metazoa; phylum Mollusca; class Bivalvia; order Arcoida; family Arcidae; genus Anadara; species Anadara kagoshimensis. The sequence goes on along the minus strand of CM037870.1, from coordinate 26,194,418 downwards.
TGACATACAAATGTAATTTATGAGTATTTCCAGAGAATCGACCAAAAACAAAAGATAATTTGATTAAAGTCAGTGCAATGTGAGACATAAAAGCCTAATTCGGTTTTCTTGTTTTTTGTTGCTCGAAAGTATATTTGGATTTACTTTTTGATCTAAAGGTTTTTATGAACATACATTCAATTGATTCTTAGGTTGGTAAATGAAACACAAACAATGTACAAACGTTGTCAAAATCACAAACCCCAAACAACAACAAAAACTTTGAAAGGGAAACGAGGTTAAAATATTGGTCCGTTTAATTCTTAAGATTTTCAATGTTCTAATCTGCTAGTAGTTAAAATGTCATGTTTGGGTAGATATCATAAAATGTTATTTATAAGATATTCAATATTTCCAGAAAATCGACCAAAAGCAAAGATAATTTGATTAAAGTCAGTGTGTTATGAGACATTGAAGCTTAATTATGTTTTCTTGTTTTTATGAGTATATTGATAAAATTAGGACTCACTTTCTGATCAAAATTAATAAGTTTTTTATGAATACTAAATATTTGATTTACTAATTTTTTAATTCAAGGCTTGATTTGGTCTTGTGTTTAGAAAGCACTAGATGTTAATACTTAGGATGGCATTCTTGGAGGACATCATTAAGTATAATACATTTGAAATTTTTCAAAAACTAAGGTATCCTACCTCATGCAACCTATTTCCTTAGCTAATTTTGGTAAAATATATTTTGGTCCTTTTAATTTCTTTTCAACATCTTGGAAAAAAGTTTTAGTTTCATAATTTTGAAACACTACTGATAATGTATTACGAAACGGCCGTCTAGTGCTGTAAAATTAAGGCTGGTATAATATGTAATTTGACATTATAGTTATTGAACGTCAAAAGCTAGTAGTTTTTTAATATGGTTAATTTGTTTATCTAGTCTTCATCTCTGATTTCGAAAAACGCTCATTTGAATAATCCTTGAAATTTTGACTTTTAGATTAAAAATGATTGGTTCTTATTTGAAGGTTTCTGTTAATAAATTGTGATATTGAACATGAATCGTTCTGGTTGTGCTTGATTTAATCCAGATTGCCTTAAAACTGATAAAATTATCAAAATTAAAAATGAATATATTTTGATTTTTGACTGACAAATTACTGACGGATTCTACTCCAAATAACATTATTGAAAATGATATTTGCCATTAGAAAAAGAAAACAAGATTTAAGTTTGAATATGAAGCATTAGAACTTAACGTATTTTTCTTTATATAAGAACTAAATAAGGGTATGGAAGGAAAGAATATAATTTTCAGCCAATATACTGCTATTTGAATATGGTAAATGAATTATTAAGACTTCAAACGTTTCCTCTCGGGAATTTGTTCAATCATATATCATACTTCATTGCATTTGTTGTTGGTATTGTCGTAGTTTTATGTTGTTTAACGTCGCATCAGTAGTTTTTCAACAATATACAAAGTATATGTCTCAATTTGATCCTTTAAGAATAGGTTCCTGTATTTTTGAGAAATGCGCGTGTTCTTTGTCTGCCTTGTGCGCACCACGACCACCAGTTCTCGAGGAGGACGTGCTACCACTTAGCCACTGGTCGGGGCATTTCATTTGTGTAGTAGTACCATGTCTAGCAACATATGTTTTATGTCAGATGCATACGTCTATTCATTCATTAATACTCAAAGTATTTACTGACACATTCACATTTTCATTTTTTGATGACGGTTTCCGTGACCCCCGAGGTAGGTAAGCCAAGCCGTGATAATAAATGACAATATTGTTATGTACCGTAGCTAATACAATTACACAAAATCTAATACATTTCAATATCACATTTATGACTATTATTAATACACTATAAATTCATTCAAAATGACACGAATCCATACAAAAGATTATGTCTAGTTTTGTATAACATTAATCCCATTATTTCCTGATAGTGCCTCGGGTGTCTGTAATTGTTAGACAATGTCAAGGGCACAAGATGCATTCAAACTTGTTTCTGTATCACGGCTTATAGATTCGTCTAATTATAGTTTTTTACTCTAGGGTTTGTTTATTTTTTTTTTTTTAATTACCATTATTGTTTTGTTTTCGGATGTTTTCTTTGTTGTTCTTCTTCTTTGTTTGTTTGTTTAGTAGTTATTACAAATCCATTCGTGATTGGATGGTTTTGAACTCGTCCTAGAATTAAGTATTCAAATGAAGGATGCGAAGTCCTTTTTACTCCTCCACCATTGTATTCTATGTAAAATTTTCGAAAAATAATTTTCCAAGAACCATTAAAGTGGCTCGCTTCTGTTATGTTGAGGGTTTAAAGTCAAATAATAACATTTTTGTTTAAAAAAAGCCTTTCCAAATTAAGAAATGTAAATCGTATTAACATTTATATTGGTTTTAGATGTGCAGTATTAAGGTTATAACGTTTTTTATTACTCTTTGAATATCTATATGGATGAGCATTTCCCATGAGCATGAGCTTTTGAAAAAAACGGTCTATTTACAGTATAAATGATACAAACATACGTTTACTGATCTAAAACTCATATTGGGACAGTAATCTATAAAGGGGTCAAGGTGTGAACATGCGCATTCGCCAATCTTGACGGTCGTCCTTATAAACAACTGTTACAGTATACCAGACGTCTTATGGGGTTTTTCCTTTATATTACTTTACCCCATTTATCTCAATGGGGAAAATAATGTAAGGAAAAGTTAAATGGTCAGTGGGCTGGGCGTACCTTTGCTCAAAATGACGACTATTAGCATCGACAACTGCGCATGTTCACACCTCGATCCCAGAAAAGTTACTGACCTATTATTGGATTTATTAGGACAGTAAATGTCAAATCTGACCAATCATATCATAGAATTTGAGAGGTGGTAAAATAATTACAAATGTAAATTCAGTGTTCTATGCATACTAGAATTACAAGTCATTTATCATTTTAAAGGTGCGCTATGTAAGATAATATAATAGCAATCTTTTCTAAATGCGACAGGGTGCGAAAAAAACATTATCAGTAAGAAGTCTGTCTGTTCCTCATCCTATATGCACTTTGGATGTTTTCTTCAATCGATGCATATTATATTTTTTAGTTTGTCTTGTATTTTATTTGGATAGGAAACATAATGAAGTTGAGTGGGGGTAATAAAGTTTTTACATCCCAGTCAATTTGTTAAAGTTATATGGAGGTGGTCAACTCTGGGATGGTGGAGGAAACTGGAGTACCCGGATCAAACCACGTACCTTTGGTATGAGAACTGACAAATTTTCTCACACTACGAATCTATCCCGGTTAGGAGACATACTAAGGCGATATGTATGAGTTGTTGTCATCTGTAAGCAACTGGGAAGTCGTGGGTTCGAATTCCGACCGGGTCTGACCAAAAACGTAACAGTTGGAAGTGGCTGTTCTTTCGCCAAGCACTCGGCATTACGAAATGAAAATCACGGTTCTTTTGGATGGAAACCTAAAATAAATAAGGTCCTTATCACGGTATGCTTGGCACGATAAAAAACGCTGCTGTATAATACCATCAACGCAATGCATAGACAAAATTTCTGCACTTTCGCCTATACCTGACGACGTCTTGATATAAGTGAAATATTCCTGACTGGGACGTTAAACACCATTATTCAACTCAACTCATCTGTAAGCTCACGTTTAAGAGCATTGGGTCACAGACGCCCGTAGGAAAAATAACAGCTCTGTCGTCTAATTCCTACATCTATTTTCGGCATACGAAAAGAAATAAAAACATGTTTTATGAATAAAACCAAATGTTGCAGGCCCCGGTTTCACAATCATTCCTTAACTAAGATTTACCTTAACTTAAATTTAGCCTATTTTTGGCTATCTTTTTTCAGAATTACAAGTAATATTTTTGACAAAAATTGAATACAGATGTTATACGCTTGAAGTTATCTTCAAAATGACACCTTAAATAACTTAAAATCTTAAAAATAAACAAAATTATTAATAATTTGAAATTTGCCAAATTTAAGTTAAGGAAAATCTTAGCTAAGAAATTATTGTGAAACCGGGACTAGGAAACGGTGTCATTAAGCTTGTACACAAAAGACTCAAACTACGTTGTAAGAGCATTCCAAATGTAGAAATTCCGACGGGTTTTTCCTTCCTCAATCAATCTTGTGTTTTTATATAGAAGATTGCAGGTCTTATCATATGATCGATACCAGTGTAATGATGGCTTTTAAGAAAAGAAGATTTATGCATAAGTGGTAGTTTCGTATTTAAATGTAGTTGTTAAGTGCTTAAGAAGATGCATATTATGTCTTATGTACAAACATGCTGTTTAATGTCTCGACGCTGAGTTAATTGCCTGTTTAATCAGAGGGGATTGATTTTTTCTAGATATTCAAATTTTATTTAAGTTTGTGACGTAAATCGTTCAAAGTAAAAGAATGTGTTTGGTAAAGTCGAAGCATCTAATGACAGAGAGAGGGGGTGCTAATACTGTAAAAACAAAATAAACACATATAGAGACTTATTTATAGTTACGATACTTAATTGTAATGATTTGAGTGGTTGGGTACTATTGGAAGGCATCAAATGTTTGAAAGAATTCCTTTACAAAGAACGGCGTCTATTCAATGTTTCGAACATTTTCCATGTGGTTTTTCTGACATTACTTCGATTTTTTTAAATTTTCAATTCCTTAAGCGGTTTGATCTGACAGATATTGTTTTCGTTAGCGGCAGACTGGACAAAAACTACTTCCGGAAGATCAAACAGCTACGGTAGCTCAGTTGGTAGAGTGCTCGCTCCGTAAGTGGGAGGTCGTGGGTTCTAACCCCTACCGGGTCTGACCCAAGACTTAAAAGTGGGTAGTGACTGTTCTGTTGCCAAACATTCCACATTGCGAGATGAAAGTCATGGTCCTTTCGGATGGGAACTTAAAATAAACGAGGTCACATTTCACGGTGGGCTTGGCACGATAAAGAACCCTGCTGTATAATGCCATAAGCGAAACGCACATGCAAAATTTCTGCACCTTCGTCTATAGCTGGCGACGTCTCGATAAAAGTGAAATATTCTTGACTTGGACGTTAAATACCGTTACTCGTATCAAACAGTAAAGGAAATGCCAAAGATAAAAGACTTGACATTTGTACAGTAAAACACTTATTATCGGAAGTACATGTGTTGACGGTTAAAAATCATGCATGTTTTAATTTTGCTGCACTAGATGGTTGTATCGGAATAAAATCCCCATCCTCTCGGATCAAAATTTGTGGAAATAAATCTGAATTGGAAAACATTAAATTTTTGATGTTTTAAATTCTAAATTACAAAACTGAATAACACACCCCTCTACGAAAATTACGAATTAAGAATATAACCACAATTATCATACGGTGTCCATATCTGTTACACGTTGTAGTATGTTTTATAGATATTTTATGTATTTTGTTACATTCATAATCTTTGTTTCTAATTGGTCTGGCATGTCTTCGTTATATTTTATGACTTTTCTTATTCTCTTCATTCTTTTTCGCCTTATCTTCATTACGGCCATTACTTCTGTTTACAACATGCTTCCAATTGCTTTCATTATAGTTTCTGCACAGATATTACTTGTTCTGTGTTAATATATCCGCAGATATTTATATAGTTTACAACTCTAAATGTCATGACATTTTCTAACCGGAGGGCATAGTGATTCTATGTTCAGATAATAAATACACAGTGTGCGAAATTACAGCTTCGACAATTGTATTGGTCCTGATGTAAATTAGATTTTATTGCAACTGAGTTTTAATAAAAATCAATAAATTCGTATCGTTTGTCTCATTCATAGTAAATTTATTATATCAAGAAATATAAAATGTTACATATGGCGTATCTTATATGAAAGCCAATTCGTGCCATTTACATTTCGTTTTTGCCTCACGGTATTTTGTTATCACCTGACGTAATTTTCATTTTCCGACAGTAATATTTTCATTTCTCTGTATTGTGTTTATTCGTTATCTGTGTGTAAAATCCAATTCATCGATACCCTTTCTCCAGTCTGATTTGGCAATATAAGAAATCGAGGCACCTAGGTTTATAAAAAAGAATCAGACGATAGAGATTTCGGTTCTTCAAAATAGTGTGGCGATTAACGAAGTAACAAATTATCGAGACGCAATATATTGCCTAGTCGGTTTTTTTCGCACAATAAAACACCACGCGGAAAAGTCGAAAATACAAACAGCGGCTATCATAATATTATCTATACAATCAAAAACAAACACACTAATCGATTTAAAAAACCACAGTCCATAAGCAAACTAAAAACTTTGAAATTGGCAAACAAACTTAAACAGGGAAATGAGACCGGGTGATCATTGGGAATAAGCACCTCCTTGTTTAGCTAGCTAAACCCGCCACGTGTCGAATTCAAATTGACAATGAAAGTAAACTGGGACGTCAAATATAACTCCGTTCAATTTAACACCATGCAGAAAGATGAACAATGACACAAAGCAGCTACCGTAACATTATCTATTGAATACATCTCTGTTCTACATTACAAAATGAATTTCCGTGACTCTATTAAATCGTTCGGAGTTTATTTGATGTACGCCAACGTGTACTTATAATCAGTCAGAAGTTATTTCACAAAAGAATTGCTTCGTCATTGTTTGCATATTATATGCGTGGTATGCATTTTGTTTTTAATAATTGTGCATTTAATTTAAATAATTCTGTTTTATAAAGAAAGGTTCTTATATTTGCAACTATAGAAACAAGTACTTGCCAACGCAACCAAGAACACGAAGCAATGCACGCAAATAATATCAGGCTAATAATAGCCAAAAAAAAGACAATTATAGACAAGCATATATTGGAAACACTGATTATAAAACTCCTGAGTTTGAACGGGAACTGGAATAAATGTCTAATGGTGTGGTTATAGCAATGTCATACACCTTTTTTGAAGGTATTAATGATAATGATAAAAATAAAAATTATAGGTATCTATAGACAGCACTATAATAAGGACAACTGGTTATAAGGAAATGGTGGGAGTTAACGTCAATATGTGGCTTGTTTGATCAGTTCAGACTAATTTCATAACATTTTGGGTTGTAAGTCTTGTTTGAAATCTTTGATTTTATACCCGGATATAAGTGTTCCCGAAATCAAACATCCGAGGGGTCAACATCGATGTATTATGTGTAAAAATCATTTACATGTATTTTATTACGTTATTTGACGTAGTATTTATCCACGCCTACTTTTTTGTATCCGGAAATGGCAAATTCAAGATGGTCATTTGACGACACCTATTCAGACTCAATTGGGTTCTTCAGCGTATTCTTTAGCATTTGCGTGTAACGTTTTTAAATATTTATGCCGCACATCCCGAAACAACATAGTTTTTACGGGATTATTTCAACTGATGCGATTCCGTGTCCTATACTAATTGTACTGAAGGTTCATCGCGTGGGAAGATGGGGACCTCCATTAATTCGACATGAAAGTAATATATTGCTGAGTCATCACTTTGTTTTTGGAACGTTTTAATAACCAATATATCCATATTGTTTTAAGTTGCCTAATTGATCGCTCATTAAAACTTTCACTTGATACTCAGTGTAATGTATTAGTACTAATGGGTACTGATTTATTGCTGTTTAGAGACATAACACATGGTAAATTAGTATATACAGTTACTCCAACATCAGTAAATTACTACTAGTTGTTTTATACCTTAGACCTAACTGCTGGTCTCCTAAGACTATAAACAATTTATTAGGAAGAATTATATATGCCATTATCACTATTATTAAGTGGATGGTAATGTGAAATGTCCTGCGTGACATTGTATATATCGTGATAAAACATACAAAGTGATATACAAAGTACCATCGTTAGTATCATAAATGATATATTTTGATAATTCGCTTTTCTTTTGTTTCAAGCATTTTAAGTGGTCAGTTTTTTTTTTTTTTTTTTTTTTTTTTTTTTATGCATTGATTGGTTCTCAGTGACGCCATGTAATTACGGACAACGCACAGAGACATTATAATATCTACGCCATAGCAATGCTAATTTATTTATTTGCTGGATATTTTTATTTAAATTGTTCATTTAGTGCTTAAAAGTTCTTGAAATTGAATCATAAGAAACGAAAATAATTCTACCGCCGCTTCGTTTACCTCTGGTTTACCCCTGTCCTAACGTTCGTCCAGTCCTAAACAAAAATTTTCGTAACAGCTGTCTCAGCAACAGTTACTAAGTGCAGCCACTTGACTTTTTGTATACAAGTTCAGTATGACGTTCCATACCACTAGTATCGATTTCAAGCCAGCCGGACATCTACGTTCTGTTTACCGACTTAGATATTATTATACTGTCGCTTCGAAGAAAAGGACTGACTTTCAGTGACGCCATATTATTATGGACGACACACAGAGCTAGACATGTCATTTGAATTCCTACGTCATAGTGATGCAATTCTGTTTCACTTGGTACGTCTGTATTTGGTTGTTTAAATTGTTGATTTGTTGTTTTAAAAATTCAAAATTGAATTAAAAGATACAAAAAATTTTCATTTTGTTATGGAAAATGAAGTAATTGGGAATTTTGCACATGAAGCGAATAATTCCTTGTTCAAAATGTCTAATTCTGTTATGGATGCAAAATAGCAAAGCCTGAGGAGGACCAGCGCATTTTTTCAAGTTCGAAGTTGAGTTTTCCTATTGCATTGATACTTTTGCGGGCTTTGTTATGTTTGTACACACAGACATCTTTTATAATATTTTTGTAACATTCTTATAAAGTACATTTGGTCTGTCTGTTATAATTTCCAACAACTTCTCTGAATCTACAGACGCCCTTAATTGATCCCCAGCAGAGGAATAATAGATTTAGGAACAAGAAGTAAAAAACCCTGACAGTAATTAGTATTGCTTGTTAACAGAGGAATCATACCACCGCTGTAAGAGGCTAACAGTGCTGCCAATTAGTAGATAATTAATTAGTCTCTTCACTGAGTTAATTAAATAGATCGGATTTATACCGACACTGTAGAAAACGATATACAGTACAGACCTGTCGAAAGTTTAACATCGAGCTAACGAAAGGAAGCCAAAGCTGGAGTGATCATACCACCGCCGTAAGAGGCTAACAGTGCTGACAATTAGTAGATAATTAATTAGTCTCTTCACTGACTTAATTAAACAGATCGGATTTATACCGAGACTATAGAAAATGGTATACAATATTACAGCCATGTCGAAAGTTTAACATTGAGCTAACGAAAGGAAGCCAAAGCTGGAGTGATCATACCACCGCTGTAAGAGGCTAACAGTGATTCCAATTAAGCGAATAATTAATTATTCCTTACACTGAGTTATTTAAATAGATCGGATTTATACCGACACTGTAGAAAAGTTAACAATATACAGTACAGACCTGTCGAAAGTTTATCACTGAGCTAACGTAAGGAAGCCAAAGCTAGAGTAATCATACCACCGCTGTAAGAGGCTAACAGTGCTGACAATTAGTAGATAATTAATTGGTCACATCACTGAGTTAATTTAACGGATCGGATTTATACCGAGACTATAGAAAACGATATACAGTACAGACCTGTCGAAAGGTTAACACTGAGCTAACGAAAGGAAGCCAAAGCTGGAGTGATCATACCACCGCCGTAAGAGGCTAACAGTGCTGACAATTAGTGGATAATTAATTAGTCCTAACATAGAGTTAATTAAACGGATCGGATTTATACCGACACTGTAGAAAACGATATGCAGTACAGCCCTGTCGAAGGTTTAACACTGAGCTAACGAAAGGAAGCCAAAGCTGGAGTGATCATACGTACCACCACTGTAAGAGGCTAACATTGCTGCCAATTACTAGATAATTAATTAGTCTCTTCACTGAGTTAATTAAACGAATCGGATTTATACCGACACTATAGAAAACGATATACAGTACAGACCTGTCGAAAGGTTAACACTGAGCTAACGAAAGGAAGCCAAAGCTGGAGTGGTCATACCACTGATGTAAAAGGCTACCAGTGATTCCAATTAGTGGATAATTAATTAGTTCCTACTCTGAGTTAATTAGTTAATTAAATAGATCGGATTTATACCGACACTGTAGAAAATGGTAAACAGTAAAGACTTGTCGAAAGTTTAACATTGAGCTAACGAAAGGAAGCCAAAGCTGGAGTGATCATACCACCGCTGTAAGAGGCTACCAGTGATTCCAATTAGTGGATAATTAATTAGTCTCTTCACTGAGTTAATTAAACAGATCGGATTTATACCGACACTAGAAAACGATATACAGTACAGACCTGTCGAAAGGTTAACACTGAGCTAACGAAAGGAAGCCAAAGCTGGAGTGGTCATACCACTGATGTAAAAGGCTACCAGTGATTCCAATTAGTGGATAATTAATTAGTTCCTACTCTGAGTTAATTAGTTAATTAAATAGATCGGATTTATACCGACACTGTAGAAAATGGTAAACAGTAAAGACTTGTCGAAAGTTTAACATTGAGCTAACGAAAGGAAGCCAAAGCTGGAGTGATCATACTACCGCTGTAAGAGGCTACCAGTGATTCCAATTAGTGGATAATTAATTAGTCTCTTCACTGAGTTAATTAAACAGATCGGATTTATACCGAGACTATAGAAAACGATATACAGTACAGACCTGTCGAAAGGTTAACACTGAGCTAACGAAAGGAAGCCAAAGCTGGAGTGGTCATACCACTGATGTAAAAGGCTACCAGTGATTCCAATTAGTGGATAATTAATTAGTTCCTACTCTGAGTTAATTAGTTAATTAAATAGATCGGATTTATACCGACACTGTAGAAAATGGTAAACAGTAAAGACTTGTCGAAAGTTTAACATTGAGCTAACGAAAGGAAGCCAAAGCTGGAGTGATCATACTACCGCTGTAAGAGGCTACCAGTGATTCCAATTAGTGGATAATTAATTAGTCTCTTCACTGAGTTAATTAAACAGATCGGATTTATACCGAGACTATAGAAAACGATATACAGTACAGACCTGTCGAAAGGTTAACACTGAGCTAACGAAAGGAAGCCAAAGCTGGAGTGGTCATACCACTGATGTAAAAGGCTACCAGTGATTCCAATTAGTGGATAATTAATTAGTTCCTACTCTGAGTTAATTAGTTAATTAAATAGATCGGATTTATACCGACACTGTAGAAAATGGTAAACAGTAAAGACTTGTCGAAAGTTTAACATTGAGCTAACGAAAGGAAGCCAAAGCTGGAGTGATCATACCACCGCTGTAAGAGGCTACCAGTGATTCCAATTAGTGGATAATTAATTAGTCTCTTCACTGAGTTAATTAAACAGATCGGATTTATACCGCCACTATAGAAAACGATATACAGTACAGACCTGTCGAAAGTTTAACACTGAGCTAATGAAAAGTGGTCGAAGCTCGGCTGTCGAGATACAAAGAACTAGTGACCAAAAAGTTACGATAGAGATATATAGCAACTACCGAAAAGCTGTCGAGATAGATGATAGCGGCCAAAAAATGGGGAGATATAGATAACGAGGAGTCAAGATAAGCTGCCGCGTCGGCACTGATTTGTTAGCTTAGTGTTAAACTTTCAACAGGCCTGTACTGTCTGTATCGGCAGTCAATTGATTATTTTCTTTTTTATCCATCTTCAATTAGTCCTCGGTGTCATTGGTTATTTGATCAAATACGGTTAAGATGAATAGAATGTCACATTTAATATTATTACTTTCGCTTGTTACTTTAGCATGATAAAGTGAGCGAGACATTTTAAAAATGTCACAAAATAGTTATATTATGTACAGTACAGGCCTGTCGAAAGTCACACACTGAGTTAACGAAAAGGAGTAAAGGTGACCGAGATATTGATAAGCTGCCTAGAGATTTAGTTAGCAGCTGCCTTTCAGCTGTCTTGATATACTAGTAGCTTACGAGGAACTGAGGTTAGCTGCCGATTCAGCGCGTATTCCTTAGTTTAGTGTTTAACTTTCGACAGGTCTGTACTGTACAGGGGTATTTTTGTTTAAATTTGAAACTAAGAAACTTTCAAGTAGGGCGTTTCAGAAACTGGCTGCAAAATATATGGATATTGTATCTCTCTCTCTCTCTCTCTCTCTCTCTCTCTCTCTCTCTCTCTCTCTGTGAATGTGTTGGTAGGTGTGTGAATTAAATTAGTTGCAGATTCAGTACAAACTGTTCTTCTACTAACAGACTGTATCTATACAAATGTTCAACAGTTTTAAAAAAAGAATCATTTCTATTGACTCTGTATTATGATAACCAATATTGGCACATAACTGACACCTGTTACTGGATCGGTGCTATATGATATCCCTTAGTGCGTGTATAAACGTTTATTTATTGGTTTTGATTAAGAGGTATATTACCACGCTAATCTAATACTGATTGTTTATGATGTCAATCAGGGATAGCTGTCGTCCAGTTTACCACGCGTTTTTGGAGCGCCTTACGGAAAACGTTATAAGGCAAACTATTCTATAAGACGAAAATATATTCCAATCCGTCATAATTAAATTTTGTATTTTCGTCTCTCAATTTTTATTAGATTGTATAAGAAAAAAATCATTCACTTCAATTTAATTGAAACGAACAACAATTACCGAATTGCGCGGAACTACTTTCGCGAAATAGATTTATGCGCGTCATTTCGCGTTTTTATCTATCTTGATAAAAATAGTATTGACGGTCAATGGAAACCGTATCTCTTATTATTTTAGAAATGTGTTTATTAATGAATACTGTAAATGTTTCTTATTATTCATTATTCGGAAAATTTAATTATAAGTGATACACTTTTTGAATTTAATCATAAAATACATCCAAAAGTGGTATATGACAATAGACAAAATACGGATTTTAATGTATTTTGTGATTAAATTCAAAAAGTGGTATATGACATAAGTATTAATAATTATTCTATTTTCGATTCGTTTTATTCGAAATGCTTATAAATGGACACTGTGCATACTTTGCGTTATTCACGTACCGAATACCACATGTGCACAGCGTCCATTCTGAATGAAACGAATCAACCTTAATCAAAGCAGAGTCTGATTTGGTTTACAATGAAAGATGTATCATGAAAGGGATATTTCAGATTCACCTTAAAACTTATACTTTTATACAGAGTATGAATATTTAAAAAAACCAACATTTTCCACACCACTGCGGTAACAGTTTATCGATAGATCGTGAAGGTTTAGTCTGATCTGGTTGATTTCTAAAATTTATATCACATACGCATTCGGAAGGGGAATTAACATGAAACTTCTTTAAAAAGGTGCAGAACTATACTTCGCAGTGGAGTATTCAGTTGTAGAATCATAGACAGATGAAACTCATTACCAAACTCTGTTGTAAATTCCCCCTCTGTCACTGCTTTTAAATCCAATCTTAACAAATTTTGGTCAAAATCACCCAATCAAATTCAATTCCAGTTTCTATATAGGATACGACCATGCGCAACAAATAGTACCATCCAGAAAAAATTATAAAGAAGCATCACAGAAGAAGCAGAACTGCTTACAACAATGTCGATCAACGTAAGAAACGATATATTCGTTATAAGTTACAAAATAATTTCAATTCCCTTTGATTTAAGTAATTTTGTTAAATTTTAAATGTATCAAATACACAAACTCCAAATAAATGTTTTTGCAGTTTTAGCAGTGGAATTGTAACAGGGAGTTCTTACCATCAGGGAATTATTTCCAAAAGGAATAAATCACCTAGTGTTTGCTTTACTTGGAATAAATGTACTAGTAACTTTATTTCAACAGAATAAACACGCTAGTGATGATTCTAGCCATACAACTGTACTAGTGATTTTTTTAAATGTTTTCATTTACCAGAAATTCTGTACCAAGAAAAAATGTTCGCTTACAAAATTAATACCTTAACAAAGCGGAAAAGAGTTTTTAAAATGTAAAACGAATTTCTCAAATAGTGCGATATTTTTCGCGGCTTTAATAAGATTAACGTTTAGCTATTTAGATTTGTCTAAAACTCTACGTGTCAAATTGTGAATATTTAAATTCATCAATATAGTGTTTTACAGTTGACACCATGGATGCATGGTTACAGAATTCAGTAAAAGCCTTTTCCATGACAGTAGGCTGGTTTAACGTGTGCTCAAGAGTAAATTTATTGATCTCTCTTCTATATCTTAAGATATTGGATTTATTCCCCTTTCAACTGACAATTGAATGATGCCGATTTTAAAGGCACAAATTGACTCAAGTACATGCGTTGATGTCATGGTCAGGTCTCAATTCCCGAAGATTGGTATATGGACGATTATAATTACATATTTTAATGTGTTGATAATTTTACTTTGACTGAAACCAAAGTCTCTATTCCTGGCGATTGGTATCTGGATAATAATCACCTTTCCCAATATGGCCATCGGGGTAAAGCCAACCACTTTGACTTTGACTTTAAAAAGTCTCTATTCCCGAAGACTGGCGTCTGATTATAATTGCATAACTCAGTTTCGTAATAGTAATACCGGAAATCACTCTGAGTTAACCAAAAGTCTTCATTCCCGGCGATTAGCTAATGTCTTGATCATAATCGCATTCTTCAGTTTGGTAATAGCGATACTGTTAGCCACTTTGATTTCACAAAAAAGTGTATATCCGACAATTTATATCTAGATCATAATCAGTTTGGTGATAGCGATAGTGACAGCCACGACGATTTAACCACAATTGTCTATTAGATATCGTGGATTAGCTAGTGTCTGAATCATAATCGCATTCATCAGTTAAGTTATACCGGTACTGGCAACCACATTTATTAAACCTAACGTCTCTATTCTCGGCAATTAGTTAGTGTCACAATCGCATTCTTCAGTTTTGTGATACCAGTACTGGCAGCCACGATGATTTTAACCAAAGATAGTCAGAAGTCTTCAATTAGCTACCTTGCAAAAGTACATCTTGTTTATATATATGAATTTTAATTTAGTTTACATGTAACATGTATCATAAATTATATTGTAGGTTTACAACTAACCATAAGGAAAGAAGAAAATTTTCTTGCTAATAAATTTCATGATATTCTATAAATCTTTAAAAGCGGTAAGCAATATTAAATTAATGTAATTACCAGGAAACCATTTCTAGTACTTTACATAAAAGGTAATGCGTATTTCTTTTCTTCCTCTAGTATAGAATGAGGGAGCAAGGTAGTTGATGACCTTATTTTGCTTGTCACAAACTCTTCAACATTGTACCACTTTGTTTTGCTAGTGTGGAATGATAAATGATGAAACCGCATTCTATTTTCTGCAGATGGTAAAGATTTAAGATTTTCCCGTACCAACGGTCAAAAGAGGTCGATGGCTTATTTTTCTGAAGAACTTATATATTCCGGCATATCTAAAACGCAATTTCACTTTCTGTCGCTAGTTAAGATTTAAGATTCTCCCGTTACGCATGACCAAAAAACATTCGATGTTTTTTCTTTTTTTTTTAGAACTAATATATATAAAGACGCAATTTCACTCCCTTTCAATTCAATGTGTATCTATTTTGGTCTCCAAGAATTGGACATATGAACATATTTATGGACGCAATTTCACTTCACCTGTTACACGTTTTGTTCCATTTTAAGAATGAAAACAAGAATTTGACATATTTATGGACTCAATTCCACTTCTTTTACAACGCGTTTTGGTGTGTGTAGATATTTGAGAAAGCAGCGAACATTCTGCATCAACTTTTATTTGATTTAGATAAGAGAAGCCGATATTTTGGGAAACAATCATCACTTCTCCCATCACGAACCTCGTCTTCTACCTACCTATGTATTATGTGCACATGTAATGGCATTCACAACATATATTTGAAATGTTGGCAAGGTCGTATACAAATATAGAAACCGTTGATATATTCTTTATATAATCGGGATAATCAAGACGGCTTATATTATCCAAGATATGGGCATTAGAATATTTTCAAAGAGGACGTGACTAACAAGACAAAATACCCGACCAATGTAAGTATTTATACGTAAACACGTGATTTAAACATTGTTGGTTGTTCTTTGGTGGTGATGTATTTGTTTTGATAGTAAATGATGTGTTTCATGTTCTCAGAATATTCCTCTATGCATGTTAGAGACGTAATTGATATATCAACTCTTTTTGGAATGACCTATTTTTAACCCTCTTTTTTGTTTTGTGTCACGAAAATGGAGTTTTAAATCTTTAGAAGGTAAGGAAGATGGAACAAGTAAATCTACAACATGTATCCGACAAGAATAATTTTTAGAAAAGAAAGTACACCGTATATCAGTGGAAAAATACTTATGAAACAGTTGAAATTCTTTTCTACCAAAAACCTGTGTGTCACTTACACCGATCATTTGCATAATGATATTTTTTGTGCAAATCCTAAATATTTCACAATCAGGTACCTATTCTTTTTTCTTTTGATATGTAATATATATTGGATTGTAAAGAACAAGAACAACTAAAAAACTAACCTAAATATATCGCATTTAATTTCTTTCTCATATAAATAAATAGATTGAATTTTCAAAAACTTGAAACTTTCTAACAACAATTAAGATGCGAAAACATCATGCCTTTTCCATTGCGAATTTCAAGAACTTGAAACTATCAAATTATCAATTTAGATGTGAAAATAACAATTTCTTTTCCATTGTTGATTTGAATTGGGTGACATATAAGTATTTACCCTGGTTCTCTCTGTTATATCCATACATACTTGTGTTTATTATATAACCACGTGTTTATAAATATATCAATCAGAGCTTCTCTCTTGTTATATCTGTAAGAAGCTGTTAACGTTATGTGCTGAAACATGAGAAACATCATTATCTCTACAATGAGGTGGCGTGACTACCTTACAACAACCATTTGTTTTATCACCTGAAGTACTTTCTACTCGTTTTTTTTTCACTTAGGTTAAAGCTTTGTTTTTACTATTTTGTTTTAGTGTACCACAAACGTGAGTGATTTTCCTTCATGTCTTTTAGTTGAAGATTTCTGGTTTCTTTTGCTTCATCACATGTTTATATCACCTAAAGTAATTACTACTTATTTTTCACCTAGGTTAAAGCTTTGTTTATATTATATTCTTTTAGTATATCAACAAACTTTATTGCTTTTTCTTTATATCCTTTTGTTAAAGATATTTTTTCTCTTGTTAATCTCCTTTAATAACACCTTTGAGGTTTTCTTTTCTTTTTATATTCGTATTTTTATTGCCAACATTTCCTCATACTGTTCCTCTGTTAACTGCATTTTTAAAAAAATAATTAAATAGCTGTTACAAAATTTTTTAAATCAAACTCAATATACCTATTCGTGTACAAATGACAATTCCAAAAACAAAGCAAATCTCCAAAAAGGCAAATTACGTGAAATCCACAAACTTCCATCACGAAAATGAGACCCGGTGCTGTGGAAAGGTAGCCACCTGTCTAGCTAACTACTATATGGGGAATATTTTGACTTCATAATTTCATAAAAATTTCAAAGATATGGCTAACCTTAAGTATTTAGTATTATCTTATGATTGTTGGTAGGTTATATCGGAATGTACAATTTAATTAAGTTCTTTTTTGCAATCTTTGTCATATACTTACCAGAAAAAGAAGAAACAGCTTAAAGCAAAAAAGTATTGACAATTACTTTCACTTTTGCTTGAAAATCCTGACATTTTTCTTCTAAATAAAGCGGGATAACTCTATTACTGTTTTGATACATAAGAATTTAAAGTAATCAATGACGATGAAATAATTTTGTACCCCAGTAATATTGCTGATAACGAATTACATTAAGAAAATCAGATCGTCTCCATTTTTTCTGTTTGATTTGGACATAGATGAAAATCTTTGTATTTGATTATAAGAACTTACATTTTGATTTTGTTCTTTGAATCATAGAAACACAATTTTTTAATTTTTCAAAATCTAATTGGAATTGGTGAAATGTAGTATTGGGCTACATGTACGATTTTATAAAGAAAATCAATTATTTGACAAAAGCTAGGTAATTATATTTTACTTATGCAGTACAAAAAACTTTTTTGATATTTTCTCAATTGTTTTGCATTTATAAGTAAGTTAAGCAGAACTTTAAAGTTAAAAGGTTATATGAGATATTTCAAAGATTTCGGGATAGGTAAAATTTATCGAGATTAAATGTTTGTGTAATATCTATTGGTTTAACAAACTGTTCAAATTCATTTTCAGAACAATTTTACGGATGCAATAATTGAGAAACCAAAATATAAAAGATTTAAGTCAGCTAAATACATAAGTGGTGATGTAACGATAGCCTGCCTAACAAATTTATTTCAAAGAGATGTAAGAAAATATTTTGGAGTTCAACTTAATATACTGACATTTACTGACTGTTGACATTTAGAAAGAACATTAGATAATAAAATATATGTATGTGAACTAGATGCTAGTTTGTTAACATTTAGAACAGTTGATTTTAATTTTATGTATGTAAAGTGGATCATATACAAAAGCAAAATTACACCTATATATTCATTAATTAGGGGAGAGGGTGTCTCCTCAAACATGGGAAATATAGAATTCAAATCGGATGATGATTCAGACGAGGAAAGAAATTCTCCTGGGAAAGTTAGACGCGCTCCAAGAGTTCCTAAACCAAGAAATATCACAGTGGCGAAGAAATATAAAAGGGGAATGGAAACGGTAGGTATAGATAAATAATGTTTGGAAGTGAGGAATGGCATTGCCTTACCACCTAGCTGGGATTGTTTAACTAGGTGGACAGTTTTTGATATGCTGATTAAAGGAACTTAAGTTCCTAAAGAAAACCAAACGAGCCGACACACGTCTTTGAGCAGTGAGAATTGACCTTAAAAATTATTTGCTCTGTTATTTGTAATTATACAATTAAGACCAATCGATCAAGGCTTCTATGTTGTGACTAAAATGCATTGAGGCAACTGTATGTGTCAAAAAGGCAAAGTGACAATGCTGTCGTTTTTCACTCATGTAATATCCCATACAAATTTGTGAAATATTTAAGAGAATAATTCATGTTCATGGCAACAGCAAATGAACTTTGAATTGAAAAATATTAACAAATAGTTTCCTATTTCGTGAAACCACACTAAATAAAATAATATTGTTACAATCATTCACAAAATTTAAAGAAGTATATCTTAAAATACATTAGAATAATGACCTTTATCATAATATACATTTCTTGTAAAGGATTTATAAGGGGTCCCGGTGACCAAGTGGTCTAAAGTGCGTCCTTACGGATCGCAGCGCTTCTCACAGAAAGATTAAAATCCCACTGTAGATCATAGTATGAGAAAGCAGAAGATTTTCTCCGGGACTGTGTTTTCCTCCACTATCTCCCACTATAAGTGAAAGAATTTATGCGTAAAAAACAACACCATACCACTCCACCCTTAAAACCCGAATGCTATACAGTCCAACATGCCTTATAGGCCACCTCCTTATAAGGGCCACCTGTTTATTATTTGAACCTGTATATAAAGGCTACCCTACCCATAAGGGCCACTTTTACTTGTTGCCTTTATAGACAGGTTTGACTGTATATACATGTAGTTCAGAGTTAAACCCGATTAGGAACGTCTGGGGAATCTTAAAGGACAGTCTGCATTTATATTAGAACTGCACTGATATAATCCATGGAAGTGAAGTTGAGATTGTTAAAATAACCTGCAGTATAACACATGGATTCTAACTGGATTTTATAGACAGGATATACTTTTATTGTTATTAAATTAGGCCCGTGTAACTTAAATTGATTTAAAGACATAAAATAATGAATTGG
Source organism: Anadara kagoshimensis (assembly GCA_021292105.1). NCBI lineage: Eukaryota > Metazoa > Mollusca > Bivalvia > Arcoida > Arcidae > Anadara > Anadara kagoshimensis. Next base: position 26,174,525 of record CM037870.1, on the reverse strand, counting down.
TAACTTAAGAATTTTAGTTTTATGATGATTTTTTTTTTGAAAAGGTGATATTTTTAATAAATTTATTTTGTAGTAATGAATTCTCAATATTTTCTGGGATTACCATATGTCTATGAAACAGACAACAACAGCTTAAATTGCTAACACATCAAAAATAATTATCTTCATTATACTGGAAATATAGCATGATAAATTTTACAGCTTAACGATATTATGTAATACCAGATGTGATCAATAATTCTGCTATACTGTTTACAACTCTGGCAGTCTTATATTTGCATACGACATATATTTCTCTACGAGTGATGCTTGCAGTCTTATGTTTGCATACAACATATAGTTTTCTATGAATAATGTAGACTTTCAGTTGTTTTTATTTTTGTAATGAAATATGAAAATGTCGATCTGATGAAACTTGTTCTTCTTGTCAAAATTTTGATACAGAAGTTAAAAAATACAACTTTACCAGTCTTATGTTTGCACATAGGATATATTTCTCTATGAGTTATGAGTGATGTTGATTTTCAGTTTATTCTGTTTTTGTAATGAAATCACATATAGAAATGTCGAACTGAAAAATTTTCTTTCCGATAGCAAAATTGTTCAAGAACTTGACACAGATATTGGAAAACACCTCATGTAGTCTTATGTTCGTATATGGCATATATTCCTCTATGAGTGATGTTGATTTTCAATTACTCTGTTTCTAGTTATTTATCTTTTTGTAATGAGTTGTAAAATGTTTTTCTGATAGATTTTGTTCTTTACAATACCAGAATTTGTGAAGAACTTTACATATAAATGATAAAACATAAATCTGGCAGTCTTTTGCTTGCGTACATCATACATGTATTTCTCTGTGAGTGATTTTGATTTTTGGTTTTATGATGAACTGTACATGTAGAAATCTTATTCTTCGCAATGGCCAAAACTGTCAAGAACATGGAACATGTCAAATTCAAGTGCATATTAAGACTACTCATTGCAAAACTGCCTATTTTTGAGAGAATTTGTATATGATGACGATAGAATGAATAAAATACATTTTGTCTTAACTTGAAACTTGCCAATTACTATTAACTCAGTATATAGGGACCACAAATGAGACATGAGAGATATTACATTGATAGATAAGTGTTTTTATAAGGATGTTGTTTTGAATGAAATTTGAAGCAACTACGCCTTAAACATTGGTCTAAATATGTGACCTTTGTAGAAGTATTCGCTACATCAGATTGTATAAATAACATAATTAACCAACTATTTATGAGCATGCTATGCTTAATATACATTTGTTTGGCGACTATTACTTAACAGGGTCTTGACGTTTTAAATGTCTTTGCAGAATGAAATATTAATCCCTTATTACCACATTTACGACGTAAAACTGCACACTGGAATTAAAAGAAACCTTAAATATGTCTCATTAGTAGAACACTCCATGTCAAGCTTTTGCCATAAGGGTTTGAATATAAAATGTGCTTTACTCAAATCATAATACACGAAGGTTATAAAATTCTTGCGATGATAAAGATTTGATAAAGATTTTCTCATCAACAAGGTTACGTAACCACGTGTCAAAGAGATTTAAATCGGATTAAGCTGGAAGATTTCAAAAATTTAATATCCGAAACCCATGTAAATTCAATTTATTTTAGTTTCATTTCAAAATAATTAAATATCTTTGTTTCAAGCTAGCTTTTCATTAGTCAGGGTTTTTTCTGTAAATATTTCATGAAAACTTCATGTCATGAAAGACACACACACTTTTATCCCCATGCCATATTGATATCATTGTATTACTCTCTAAAGTTGTTTCTGATTAATAAAAGTTATTAAAGTATTAAATTTTCTCATTTTAGATTGATAAAGTATTTTGAATTAAATTAGATGAGTGGTCACGGTGTATGTGCACCTTCTGTCTTGTTTTATTGTTGTTATGGTAACTTTAGCTATTGACAATTATATGTTTTGTCAACTTTGCTGCAAATTTCTATCTTTCCATTTTAAATCTGGTATGAAGTATGTTCTATCTTCGGTATGTGAATTTGTTGTATTTTGTTTCTAAATATTTTCAAATTGCAATTTGCATTTACCCCAAACGCATCGATAAAGATTTTAACATTTTTTTTACATGTTGAGAGGTTTTATGTGACACTATAGAATTTCTAATCAACAAGGTTATGTAACCGCATGTCAAAGCGGATTAAACTGACTGAGCTAGGGGATTTTACGACGTTATATCACGCAAATTCAATCTGTTGTATGTTATTGCTATCCCGAAGTTACCTGACGTCTACCATCTTGTTCTTGTCATTCACTCTTAACATCTTTAATACCTTCCGAAAATTTATTTTTGTACTGTAAAACACCCATAACCAGTATAAATAACCTATAAATCAACGTCCTATCAAGAACGTTATTGATTTCAGTAACACATACAATAATTTTGCAGAGATTATCTTGCTAAGTAGAAATAGCAATATCGCTTACAAACGGTGCAAACAATGTGTGAAGGTACGATCTACATAGAAAGTCATTCGTTTGAGTAATACAATCAAACATACAATCAAACACGAAAAACAATCCCAAATTTAAGCATGCCAATCCATGCCCAAACCACAATTCCAAGGCAAAGTAAAAACTTTGACTATTTGCAAATTTAGATAAAGGAGAACTTCCATCAGGTTAGTGAGGCCGGGTGCTCAGGAAGTGAGAGCTTCTATCTAGCTAGCTTCAGCCACTGCGTGTGACTTCGAAATTGACAATGAAAAAAAAAACCATGGAACTAGAGGACGTCAAATATATACGCGGTCAATTTGGACAGAGACATCATAATTAAACTAAATATAGTTGTTTTAAAGTTTCTATCTAATGAATAATAATAAAAAGCTTGATAACTACGACTTTGGCTAAAGATGGTTATCTAGTCATTGACTATGGCATATGCGCTATACAGAAAGTCCTAAAAAGTTGAACAGAATTGAGGTGAGAAAAAATAAATAACATATAGTTGTCTTGACGTTTTATGGTCGCCATGGCTAAGGATGAATATCTAGCAAATCACTTTGACATATTCAATATACAGAAAACTACAAAAAATGATAAAGTTGAACAGTATTAGAGGCAAAAATATGACGTCTTGAATTTTTTTCTGCTCAAATAGCGAAGAGGTCGTTCACACTACTTACTGTTTATGTAACAGACTGTTAAATGTCATCTTTTGTTTATGTATCGTTGTAAACATGGCGTATCAGATAGAATGTAAGGAATTAGTGATGTAATTACATGTCCTTCACTCATGTATATAGACTGTTTTTGACATGCATTATTATCATACAGTTAGGTTTATGATGCACTAGTTTACCATCAACCATCTACTTGACATGTACAGACTTGTATCACCTGTCATCTCTGATCACAATCACATTTGTAGAATCGTAAGATGCATCCCAGTAGCATATAGAGTTGTCTTTCTTATGGAATAGAATGGTATACGATCTAGATGTTTTTGAGATAAGCTGTTAATTAATAGATACAAAAAACTTCTGAAAAATATCTGAGTTTTCAAATTATAGGTAACAATGCAACAGGTAGCTAGGAATATTCTGGATCGATCGGAGATATTCATTGTGTCGGTCATTATGAAATACCAATTTATTGCATTCTATATAAAGAAAAGGAATGTCCTTTAAAATAATATGCTGGCAAGGAAAGTGGAGGAAATCGCTGTATCCGAATAAACAGTCGATCCTCGGCAAGCGAACCCACAAACTTTCTGACATCAGAATCTGCCCGAGTAAGATTGAAAACTAGGAAGTGAGAGTTACTATGGTCTGTAACGGCCTTTCACTACTTAGCCACACTCTTGTTTGGTTAGGTTAAAGACATATAGCTAAAAATACTTACTTGTCAGATCTATTTCATATGTCGGAAATCTGATGCTGTAAAAAAATGTTATGATGATAATTTCAATCTACCATAAAAAAGTTTGAAGAAAAGTTTAATTGTGTATGTTTCTGATAAACAGGGTCTTTATTTTAGTCACTTTTTAATTAAAAAAACCTAATTTATCTTAAATTTAGATTTGTTCTTTTGAAACAATGGCACTTGAATAATACTGAAGATGTTTAAGGTCGGCAAAAACAGATTAAAATATTTTCTTCTAAAAGTACATGTGAACTGTTTTGAAATGTGAGGCACTTTCAAAGTTTTCGATTGCAAAGGTCAGAATTATTCATATAGCACAGGCTATGTATTATTGTTAGCACGGCTGATCAGATTCAACCAAACGTCAAGAAGTAATGTATTTATCCGTGTCTGTAGAATGCCTACTAATATTAATATATTCTCTGGTTAGACTTATGACACATACCATCATATATCTTCTTGACAGACTGATATTATATGCCATCTTTGATCAAAATCACACTTGAACAAGTATCCGTTTAATATGACGTGTTTTGGATTTTCTATAGAAACTGTTTAACTTACAGTGCCATCCACTCTTTTCGCACTAATATAATAAAGTCCAAGACAACAAACAGTATCTTTAGAATCGTAAACCGTTCAGAAATCGCAAGGATATTTTATATTTGTAATTGTCCCTTTTGTTTTCATGCCTATTGAACCATAAGTTGGTTATCAACCTGTTCCCACTACGGGGACTTTGTACAACGAAGTAGGCTGCTTGCAAATAAATTGTTGACTCAGGGATATTGCAAGCCTAGGCTTATCAAGGCCCTCAAAAAGTTTTATGGCCGTCATCACAGTATTGTTGATAAGTTTGATGTCTCTGTGTCCAGGATTGCCTTGGATATATTTGACGTCTCATAGTTCCATGTTCCTTTCACACAATTTTGATTACACACGTGGCGGGTGTAGCTAGCTAAACAGGAGGTGCTTACCCTTCCGGAGCACCCGGCCTCACTTCCCTGGTGGAAGTTCACGTGTCTAACCTAACTTGTCAGTTCCAAAGTTTTTACTTTGCTTCTGGATTGTGATTCGGAAATGGATAAGTATGTTTGTTTTTGATTATCAATATTGATTGAGATTTTGGAAGCTTGTGCTGATCAAGGCCATCAAAAGATTTTTTTACTTTTTCCCGTGATCAAAAATATTATTCAGTATTTTGTCTACATATCCAAAATTACCCTGCGTATAATTCATATCATGAAGTTCGATGCTGCTTTTATTGTAAATTTTGATTTGGCCGCTGTATCTAGCTAGATAGAAATGTCTATCCTTTTGGAACAACCGGGCTCACTTCCCTTGTTAAAGTTTTAAATACTTGCATAGGTTTTAAAAGTTTTAATATTTCTTTTGGGTTGCTATTTGAATATGGACCGATATGTTTATGTTTGATGACAACAGAAAGTACTTGTTGAATACCCATATAACCATATGAAAAATAACCTTTGAGGTTAGACTTGCATTTAACATAAATCATCTACTTGACATATTACTTAGATGATATTTTATCTACGATCAAAATCACAATAGAAGCTCGAGATGATAACAGAAAGTACTTGAATACCCATATATTCCACGAAGAAACCTTGTGAAAAATTCTCTTGAGGTTAGACTGGCATATCATCTTCTTGACATATTAGATGATATTCTATCTACGGTCAAAATAACAATAGAAGCTTAAGATAGCCTATGGTGTTTGTATATTAATACTTTTCTGTCGTGTAAAATAGACAGTACATATGTTGAATTATTTATGATGCTTTGAAAAGTGATACAGTACAGTATGTATGTCAAATTGTCATTGGCGTATGTGGCTGGACGTATGACATAGTACAGATTGTTTTGACACTGGAAGAGAGCATAAGATATGCCGTTGACAATAGCGTATACATTACAATTTCTAAAGGAATAAACTAAATATAACAACAATAGGACAAAGTACTTGTTAAATACCCATATATTCCATGAAGAAACCATGTGAAAAAATAATCTTGAGGTTAGACTTGCATAAAACATCAATCATATACTGACATATAAGATGTTTTATCTACGATAAGAATTACAATAGAAGTTTAAGATAACCCATATGCATGGTGCTGGGATAGTTATAACATTTAAATAATTTTTTGCCTGTCTACATGCCCCATGTAAAATAGACAATCTATATATTCAATTATTTCTGATGCTTTGAAAAGTGATACACTATACTATGTATGTCAAAATGTCATTGGCGTATATGGCTGGACATATGACATAGTATAGATTGTTTTGACACTGGAAGAGATAGTAAGATGAGCTGCTGACAATAGCGATTCTAAAGGAATCAGTTAAATATATCAACAATAGGATATTTCTTTTTTGTGACCGTTAATTGTATTAAATTCTGTTTGAGAGCAAATGTTATTATAGAAGTATCATGACAATTGCTCTAATGACGTCATCGGTTGGCTGTTCCAGCGATTTGAAATATATTTCGTAGACGACAGCTTTTTTTAAAAAAAAATTGAAGTTAAACATCCAAAATAAGATTTTCAAAATATTCGAGATATATATATATATATATATATATATATATATATATATATATATAACTATTGAACTGTTTTGAATGGCGTTTATAGTGCTATTACTATCATTGCCGTTCAGTTATAGGAATATTCAACATGTTTATCACTAAACAGGCTTTATTGGTACTAGGTGAATGATTACAGTGTACAGCTGTATATCTGATTAATAAATATATTTTCTATAAAGGGGAAATTTAATTTTGAAAACTGAAATAGAGCCCGGTTTTAGCAATGTTCTAAATCAAAAGTTTGATCGAACACTTTAATACCAGAATTCTTTATTTTTATTATTCCAATATGACTAGGACTAAAAGAAATTAAATGTTATATCCATAGAAGGAAAGCAATCAAACTTCTTTGTTACATAGCCGCATTCTGTATGAGCTAATTTCAATTCTCGCGAGACTTTGATCACGGAAGCCATATGTGCTAATTTAGCAGTAATTCATTCTGGGAAGTTGCATTATGGTGAAATATAAACAGTTCTCGTGTGATGATTAAGATTGAGAAAGACTTAATTAATCCCTGGTTGGTAGATATTATAATTCTGTCGGTTCAACTTTATTTCATATGAATGTTCGAGTTAATATTAAGATATATGAACGTAACATCGGGACTCTTTTTACCAGATTGAAATGTTGCATTGTTAAGTATTATCCATATTGATGTAATTACGGTCTTTTATTAATATTGGCTTCGGTGATAATACATATCACGAAATGTGAATACCATATATTTGAACTTATTATTTACGTTCCCGTGTTTCACTTAAATGTAGTTTTTAAGGTTTTTCACCTTGCTTTTGGGAGTGTAATGTGAACATGGACTAGTTTGTGTTTTGATTATCATACGTGAATCTTAATTTATCACAAACTCAGTAGGCAACAATTGTGTAATATTATCAGAAATATACTATTGTCTAAATTTGCTGCAAGTTGAAATTTAAAATTCCTAAAAAAAACTAGGTATACTCCTTCGTGCAATATATTTCCTTAGCTAAATTGGGTAAAATATATTTTGATCCTTTTTCAAAATCTTGAAAACAATTTTGATTTCATAATTCTGGTCCAAGCACTACTGATGAGGAATTGTATTCCGAAAGGGTCATCTAGTGCTGGAAAATTAAAACTGGTATAATATGTAATTTTAACAATTAATTTTATTATAAGTAAGAAAGTCAATGTTAGATGTAAGAAAATCAATGTTTCTATTAGTTAAACACATGAACTTCCAACTATGAAGTGACGCCGTTTTATAACCCCCTGTGTAGCTAGCTACACACATCATATGTGGAATCAAAGTTGAGACCAAAATAACATACAACTCTTAAACATCAAATACCTACCAACAACATTGTGTTGAGTACGGTCATAAAACTTTTTTGTATCTTGATAAGTCTAGCATTGCAATATCCCTATGTCAACAATTTATTTGTGAGAAGCACGCTTCGATGAAACATGTGTAAAAACTAACATGGTAAGGATATTGGTTTACATTAGATATGATTCTGGTTCACTGGTCAATTTTCGCATTCTTATTGTTCTTATGGATTATATATGCATGCAGCTTTGTTGATTCATTATTTGAAAAATAATATATTTAAATGTTTATGCGTTTATTGTTGGAATTTATGACCACTGTTTGTTAAATAAGCTGGATGTGGATGGTCGGGGTACTCCGTCAATATACAATCACATCACTAGACATGTTTTCGAGTGTCCGTCTTAACTTAAGATATTTCATATGCTTACTCGTAGTTGTCTCAATAAATTTATTTTCTTGTTTTGCCTTATCTGAAAGCTTTATCAAGTTCTTTTTTGTATTTGCTGTTTTAAGTTGCGTTTTTATTCCTTCTTTTGCTACTACTTAAATGTAATTTCTATTTTTGTCTTATTTGGATGCTTAATCATGTTCCTTGTTGTATTGGATGTTTTTCAGTTGCAATTTTACCTTCTAATTCAACTACTTACTACATTTACCATTTTGTAATTAGAGATGAAGTAAAAACTGATTTTATCAATACAGGAGCAAAAAGGTTTTGATCGGTCAGAACCATACACATAAATATTATTTCCATCTAGGGTCTGATTGATTCGCTGATTCGAATGTCTTTCTAGCATCCAGAAAACAGATCAATACAATGGAAAAACACCGTGATCTATCTATCGTATTTCATTGATAAGTAATAGTTTTATTTCTAATCGACATTTGAGATGAAACATAAATCGTATAATTTATTTGGTTTTTCGTATTCTAGCTACTCAATGTCAAATACTGTAAAGTCATTTTTTCGTGCAGTGTAATTTTTGTAGTTATATGGAAAACTACCATTTTGTGGGGAGGCTGATTCGTTGATTGTAGTTTTTGTTTGAAGCAAATTTGTAATATATACATTTTCTTAGACATGTTAATTGGTTTTTCATAGGTATCCGTTAAAACTAGTACGTCACACAAATTAAAAAAAAATCACTATATGAGGCTTTACAACTTTGGCGTTCAGCACCCTTTTACAAAATAAATTTAATGGAAATTTCAGGAAAAATTTATGTTTTGCAATTTTGGCCCAAGCACTAGTAATGAGGAATTGCATTCCGAAACGGTCGTCTAGATATAGTGATGTAAAATTAAAAAATGGTCTGAGTTAAATATATTATTTACTAGTAATATGATTTTATAATAATAATGTTAAACATTGTCTTTGCTGATTCATAATATACAAAGGTTTTGGTGATTCACAATTTAAAATTTTACAATTAAAATTAAATCATTTACCTTTTGCTTATGAATTATAACTTTTTGTCAGTGAGTGAGTCACAATGTTGTTTAGATAAGTTAACTGATTTATTCAATATGGAAAATAAATATGAAAATTACGAACACAAAAGTCATGATTTTAAGTTTAGGGACAAAAGTCTTTGATAAACATAAAACCTGTTTTGATGAAATTGAGAATGTATTTCGTTATTAAATATAAATATTTAGATATTGCGTCTTTATTTAATGTCGCAAATTATTTATATAGAATTAAAACTAGTATAATATGTAACTATATAGCCTTTTTTCACCTTTCTTAAGCTTATAGAATCAAATTACGTTTCAAAGTTAATACGCTATGGTAGAATTTGTTTTCACAACGGGAACTTTGTACAACGAAATAAATTGTAGATTCGCGGATATTGCAAACTTAGGCTTATCAGAGCTCTCAAAAGGTTAATTGTCGTCATCACAATTTTTGATAAGTATGTCTCTCTGTAATTATCAAAAGTTATCCTGGATATATTTGACATCCAATAATTACATGTTCCTTTCATTCTCAATTTTGATTTCGTACTTGATGAGTGTAGCGAACTAGACAGGAGGAACACACGGACTCACTTCCTTGGTTAAAGTTCACGCATTTAACTGAAATTTGCGTTTTTAAAGATTTACTTTCATTTTGGAATTGCAGTTTCGACACGGACCTTTTCAACTTGTAATGATTTTCTATTAAACACAACAATCAAATTATTTATAATTCTTTACTAAAACCTATTATTTAACATGGTGGTGAACTTTGGATGGCTTACTTTAAAATTATTTTTCCAATACAGATGCTTTACCAATTGACACAAATGTTCAAATAATTCCTTGGAATAATAAAGAAAATTACAAACTTAGCATGTAGCATGTAACTAGAAAGTGGCTCACAATCAATTACAATTTTTGTATTAATTATGGTATACAATATTATTCAAGATTGCTACAAATGACCATGACAAATCAGTTTATAGTGCAATTTTTACAGATCAATTTCCTTTTTTTTTTTTTTGAAAAATCGAACATGAATCTAAGACTTTTACTTAAAAATTATTTATAAATTAATTAATGAAGGATTTTTAGTTTTGCTGGGAGATAAAAAGGATAAAAAAAAAGAACTACAATTTTAATGAGTTTAGTTATGAATCATATATATATATATATATATATAATATTTTATCAAATGACTAAGTGACTATATAAGCAAACATAATTAATAAGATGGGTATGACGAATACCTCTGTGATAAAGATAAAATGATTTTGTATTTATACAATAAAGTCATTTAAATGAAGTGAAAACCACAGTGAGTTTTTATTGTTTGCCATGGAAGAATTTCTAATTTTCCAAATTGAGTCACAAACTCAAGTTTTAAATTAATTCTTACTGTAAATTTGGTTGTTGCCTCTGTCACTCCTTTAAATGTTTGTTTCTGTTGCTATTGTTTTTGGTCTCTGTTAATAACAGTCTGTCAAATACTTAATAATATTTTTCAAAGCCTTTTCTCTCTCGGAGGCAATTAAATAAACTTTAATTCTGACAAAATTGACTATCAATATCAATATTTTTGTTAATTTGCAAGATAATCAGGAAAGTAGAGCATCATTATTCAAGAATTATTAAATTCATCATTTTCAGGATGACTTCAATCATTTGGCATTTGTGAAGAAAGTTATTGTAAAATGTATGTTACGAAAACTTTAATCAGGAAATAAATGCGCAACTGAGGCCTGAAGCTGTTGCGTATTCCGTTTTTCTTTATAAAGGATATTTAAAATGTTAGAAACTATATAATTTTGTCACTATTTTGTTAAGGTAATTTAATCTATCAAACCTGTCTATACAATCTGGGCCCCCACTATAATACAAAGTAAGACATTAAATTTCATGGCATGATTGTGTCACCCACAGAACGCATTTTTCTGTTTTCATATTTGTTGGTTTCTTGGAACTTATCACGTGTTACATAATTTGCCAGTTTTTTAAATTTCTTTTCTTTGCTTTGGGATTGTGATTTGGACATGCTATGTTTTATTTTTCTACATGTTGTAGTTAAAACAAACATACCGATCCATGGTCAAATCAAAATCCGAAATGTAAAACTTTTGAAAACTTGCAAATTATGAAAAAAGGTGAAAATCACAAAAGATGTGAGGCCGGGTGCTCGATAAGGCAAGCGTCACCTGTTTATCTAGCTACACCCACTACGCATTGTAAGCTATTTTTAGGTTGCTTAATCAAGCGATAGATCCCTCATTCCTATCCAAGACATTGCACTATATATTCCAATTGACATTCTATTGTTGCTTATTTCAAATCGCTAGATTTGCGTTTTGGAATTCAAAAACTTAATCAGTCGTGTTAAAAGCAAATTATTTGAAATGCGAAAACAAAATTTTCATGGCGATATGTTAACTTAGTCTGCATCTTAAAAGAATCACATCAATAGTATATGGCGAAAATGCCATGATGCTGATAACATAATTTCCTTGGCGCAATACGATAACATAATTTCCTTGGCGCAATACGATTACAAAGGCAAGGCGGCGTATCGTATACATGTATATGTCACAAAGCTGATAATAGAATTTTCTTTGGCGTAATTTGATGGAACGGTAAGGCGGTATTTCAAAATCAGTGAATTATAAGTGTGTTCGTGAAACCGGTAACTGAGTTTCCGTATATGTTGTCACATGGTTTGACAAATGGATAGAATAACAGTAAAGGCTTGTCTGAAATTTAACACTAAACTAACGAATTATGTTTAACTGGTCACCTCTTTTCGACACATTGTTAGCTATATCCTGGCAGTTTTTTTTCGGCAGCGGCTACCTATCTCGCGATAGCTTTTAGGTCTCTAGCTATCCATATTCCATCCACTCGTCAGCCAAGCTTCCACTCCTGTGATAAGCTTCTGACAGGTCTGTACTATATCTGTAAAGTAATTGGCTTATGTTTTATGTTATATCACATAGCTATTTTCTCAAAGTCGATGACCACTATCGGATACATTCATTTAATATATAATAATCGAAGACGTATAGTGCCAGGTCAGTAAAGGACATAACTGACCATTCAATGAAATGTGTACTAAGTTGTATCATATCAAACACTATCTAGTATACACGTTTGTTATCAAATGAAACACAGACTACTAATTGTGTAAACAAAATTTGGATAACTTGTTAATTGAATAACTTCATCTTTTCTATTCATATAAGACATGGAACAACTTATTTTAAGTGATGAAATTAATTACTTCATATGGCTGTTCTATCGATTTTGTTCTCTCTCCTCAAATCTTGTTACAAGGGGGATTTGTCTAACCATACCAATGTCTGTCGAATAGGAAAAACATTAATTCATTTATGTGACAGAAATAGAAGATAAACGGTTTCATAATCTATAATTTACTGAGAAAATATGTAAATTGTTTGTGCGGAAAGCCTCGATACAAAGTTCTGTGTTGTATATATGAGTATAAAATTTTGCTGGATTGCCTCAGCATAAATAAGGTGAATTGGAAACAAGGATATTTTGTATTTATCGATCGAACCAAGAATACGTATTTTCTATAATAACAATGAATAAGGAAAAGGAGAAAGGCAATGGAAAGTTTGAGAAAAATAAAACTTACTTAAAAGTTCCAATTCAGTTGAAGAAGAGACGGTTAAGTAGAGAATGTAATTTGACACTAGCGAAGAGATTACGAGATGAAATCGAACAGGTAAGTACGATATACTTAATGTACAGAGTAAGTGAAAACTTTTGAAGACAGGTGATAACGTGAATAAATTGAACTAGTAATAAGTCTGGTTAGTGGGGGGAGGTTTGCAAAAAAGTGATTATGTGGTCAAATTGAACAGATAAGTCTAGTATTAAAACGACATATTGACGCATATTATTTTCAATTATACAAAATGAGTAAGGGTTTGGGTAACATAAAGGTGATAATGGGATGAGATTGAATAGGTAAGTCTAATATTAATACTAATATTAATAAACATATTGTCGCATATTGTAATTAATATACTGAGTAAATGAAAACTATTGCAAAAAAGGGTAATTAGGTGATATAAATGAACAGGTAAGTCAAGAATTTAATGACATATTGTCGCATTTGTTTTTAATATACAAAGTTTGTAAGGGTTTTTGTAAAACAAAGGTTATAACAGGATGAAATGATAACAGTATAATATTGATAAACATATGGTCGCATACTGTATACAAAGTAAATGAAGACATGTAAAAAAATTGATTGCGTAATAAAATTGAAAAGGTAAGGGTAGTATTAAACGACTTATTGACGCAATTGTTTTCAATATACAAAGTGAATGAAAACTATTGCAAAATGTTGTTCTGTCTGTCATTTTAGTGACAAGTTGATGTTCGTGATTTTTTTATATACTGATTGTGTGGGGGTTATTTTTTGGCAACAAGATGTTTTGGCAACAGTTTAGCTTTTTAAAATGACAATTAAACTATAAAGTACTCGTCTAAAATCGGAAATCAGTAGTCCCAATATCTTTTTTTGTGTTTTCTTTGTTTTTTCTGGTTTGACTGTTTATTTTAAAATAAATGTATTGTGTCATGTATTGTTACATTGGGTCCTGCAAATTAAAGGTTGCAAACTTCCAACTTCTTTGTCTCTTACCTAGTTCCTCTAAAACGTATTCATGATTGGTTTGTTTTATTATTATTATTACGTTTTATTTTATTTTGACGTGTTTTGTTGTAATGTCATTTTTGTGTATTGTTTTGTGTTGTTAGTTGTTTTAGCTGCTGCCAAGATTGAAATTTCACTCCATTTTTTTAACTGTTCTTCTATAGTTTTGGTTTTTCCTGCGATTTTCAAGTTTCCGCCAGATATATCTAAATTCAATGATTTATAATTGAAGTAATAACAGAATTATTAAATCTTAATTAAAAGTATATTTGGGAAGTTTTCTATTTTATGGTACAGCAAAGTGATCGATTTGTTTTTGAAATGATTAACTAATGATATCTTATTAGTGTGTTGTCCTTATAGAGTTGCCATGTGCTACTTTAGAATGTATTATTTCATAAAAATTCAAAAGTAGCACATGACAGAGTTTACCTGAAAATTCAATTTGTTTATTTTTAATTTTGACATGAATTAGTATGTTGTTTTGACTGAAATTGTATGCATGGTTGTTTGCATATTTCTGTATTCAATAAGGTGCTTGTTTTGATACAAGGGCGTATTGTCCTTGTGGTTCAGGCATTTCATCGTTGTGGGTTCGTCCCAGTCGACCTCAAGTGAAAATGGGTTTGCCTTGTCGTAGGCCCTAACTGGAAAGTGAAAAATGGGTTTGCCTTGTCGTAGGCCCTAACTGGAAAGTGAAAAATGGGTTTTCCTTGTTGAAAGCCTTTACTGGTAAGTGAAAAATGAGTTTCCCTTGTCGTAGGTAGGCCTTTACTGGTAGTGAAAAATGGGTTTCCCTTGTCGTAGGCCTTTACTGGTAGTGAAAAATGAGTTTCCCTTGTCGTAGGTAGGCCTTTACTGGTAGTGAAAAATGAGTTTCCCTTGTCGTAGGTAGGCCTTTACTGGTAGTGAAAAATGGGTTTCCCTTGTCGTAGGCCTTTACTGGTAATTGAAAAATGGGTTTCCCTTGTCGTAGGCCTTTACTGGTAATTGAAAAATGGGTTTCCCTTGTTGTAGGCCTTTACTGATAGTGAAAAATTGGTTTCCCTTGTTGCAGGCTTTTACTGGTAAGTGAAAAATGGGTTTCCCTTGTCGTAGGCCTTTATGATTAGCTCGTTACCAGTATAAATGGACTGGGTGACTTGTGATGTTTATCTGTGACATTTTGAGCACTCTAAGAGTCTCCATAATTGCGCACTAGTACGAAGCAGATAAGAAATACTTGCATAAATTCGTGCATTATGCACACCAGTATTTAGATTAATTATTGAGATTAACTAAAACTGTCTCATTACGAATAGCTGAAAAATTGCTGATGCGTGACGGATAACAACATTGTACCAACCAACCAACCTTTATTACATTTTTAGTTGCGCAGCAGGAGCAACCGCAAGTATTTCATTAAGCAGGGTCCTAGACAATTTAATCACACACGTTTGACAGATAAAAGTTTATCGCCGACACTACGAACACTTTAGTGAATCTTAAGCCATAAATAGCAGACAAGGGACACACAAATGTGCTTGATATTAAATGAAAGCTAGCACTATTTTAAAGCCATTTTTGGACTAGACTTTCCTAATTTGTTTAAGTAAATCTTGAGCGAATAAGAGCAGTCCCTGATTTTAGATTTCAGAAACAAAACCCGAAATTTCCAGTTTCTACGTCATTGATTTAACGTCATTATTGAATCAACAGTTTTTTATTTTAGATAACGGATATCCTTGATCTAAAATTATTTAATGTTATATATAATTATAGAACTACCACACTATTTCTTATCTACAGAAACAAAACAAAGTTTAGAATTATCGCTCTATTTTTGTCTAATAACAGAACAAAATTTATCGGATTTTCCATTTCTACTCCTCTTTAAATAACATCTCGAAGCGGAAATCAAACTTTGGTGACGTCATTGGTGACTTCAATGTACTTGACGAAGGCAATTTTACACGTATCTCACTGCGAATTTGAGAAAAAAAATACTTTAAATAGGACATTTTTTAACAGAAATGTTATATTTGGCAATAGCCAACTTAACGAAGAACAATAAGCCTACTTATTATTGAAATCTTAACTTTGTCGATCACTGGAATAAGTGGATATATTAAAATATGCAGGACAAACGCTTATTAGGTCCCTGATTATAAAACTTTGTACGCGCACTTGATGAAGTAATAATTCACAGGAAAAACACATACTGAGGTCAATAATTACATATAACTCCCGAATGTTTGCCGGCGCACTGGAGTAAATGACCAGTGGTATGGTTGCAACTCTATTGGAGATTCAAACATGACAAATGTTGGGGTATATTTAAAGATTTTATGCTGATGTTCATGTATGCTAGGTAATGTTGATAATCCTTTTTATTGTGGTAATCAAACAAACTATTATGGTCCATGACCAGATCACAATCCAAAAGCAAAGTTAATTTTTTTTTGAAAACTAACAACTGAAGTTAAAGCTGTTAACTTTCCGGTGCCACGGAGGGGATTTGCGCCTATAAATCCTCATTTAAAGCCATATGCATAAAAGTTCAAACGTCGTGAAGATGAGGTTGAAGAAAAATGAAGGTCCCAGGGGAATTCTAAAATAAAATTAAAGTCTCAGCTTTTGTTGTAACATAAATGAGAACATGTGTTTAAGTCAGTTTAATCTATAAAAGCATTGGACGTCTTGCTTTAAAATTTATCAAGATTTTCTCTTTCAAACGAATTATTTAACGAGAACTGACCTGATGCCACAATACTTATAATCTCTATAGAGAAGTCCACTTCTGGTATGAAGTGCAAATAATTATATAAACGAGTAATTATGTGTCACTGAACTGATACACGTTTCCTGAAGTAATTCTTGAACCGTGAAAAGTAGTTCACTTGGGGTTTGTCTGCTGTTATATAAAACACACCTAAAACACATTATTTTATTCTTCCGTGTGTCTAATGGCTATTGAGTGGAGTAATGATGTTTTACACCAAAGCCAATTTTTTCACTAATATCTTAGACTCAAGAAAACCGAAATGTGCGGCGGAAAAAAACGACATGCATTCGGCAAGCAATCTGACAAACTGTATTACGCTAAGATCTGCTCGAGTGTGATTCGAGCCTAAGCGATGAGAGATCACAAGAGCTTGATACGGTAAAAAGTCATCCTATGTCTCGCCTGTCTGAGAGATACTTGGATTCACATTAGGCTTTAGAACACTCAACCACCGCGGTCATCTACATGCACTAAGTGTAGTACCAAAGCTTTCTAGCCTAGGCGGTGAAAGACGCTTGGCTTCACATACGGGCTTTTAGCCCATTTGGCCACCGTGACTCTCTGCATGTAAAGAATAACAAGTATCTGATGGATTGTGATGGTAGTTTTGTCTTGGTTACTTGGTGATAGAAGCTTAATAAAACGTTTTTTGTCCTTTCTGTTCTCACATATCAAGGTTCGGTCAAATCTACTGAGAATTCGCACTAATACACCTCGTTTCAACCAGACGGTAAATAATTTAAAGTAGTTTCAACCAGACGGTATATAATTTAATGTCCAGTGCATGATCTGCATTATGTATATCCAGACATTAAATTTGTAACCAAGCGCTAGAAATTGGTTTACATCATCTCTTGAGGTTTTCTTGTCTTCTATTTACGCGTGTAAAAAATATGCACTTTATTTTGCAACTAAGCGCTGCGTTGAACAAATTGCTGCACTGAATATATGGGGGTCAGTCAAGGACTTAAGTCGGTTTTACACAATCACTTGAGGCTTCTAAGATTTGATTTAGTCGTTGCTGAAATTGAATTTATATAATTCCGAGTGTGTTTACCTTAATGTTACGCAATAAGTAATACAAAAAGCAACAAATGCAGACTACAAATTTTGTACCTGACATGTTGAGGGTACGTTCTGAAGTCATCCATTCAGATCCAAAGATGCTTTATTGTTTTGTTCTTAAAACTGTCGTGACTCAAATTGGATTTTTCTGTAATCCTACTGTAAATTAAAGTTCATTTAGCACCAAGTAAATCAATAGTTCTTTTTAACTTTATTCCTGATTTTACCACTCAGGTCACCACGTATCATATCACCTTTCACCGTCTAGGACTAAATCTTACTCAGGACAGTTTGTTAGTTCTCTGGGCATTCCGCGGTTTCCTCCACTTTGATTATATTATTATGCTAGGTTCGAAAAGTGTAGTTTTAATACAATGTGATTTGCAGAATACACGAGTTAGGTGCCCTAGCAGAGACAGATGGACGGACCGAACGACCGCGTGCGGACAGTATACACTATTTAAAACTCAGAGCACTAGTATACAGTCCAGCCTACCTTAAAGGGCACCTCAACATAAGGGTCATCTGCTTATAACGGGCAGTAGAATTGTACCCCAATTGTTCTTTATTAATATTATTTGAACCTGTATATAAAGGCCACCTGCCCATGAAGGCCACTTTTACTGGTTCCCTTTGGTGGACTTTATAGACAGGTTTGACTTTATTCGTCTACCTCATTGGTGACTTTCTAATGTATCGGTTTCACGTACTGCTTTATTGTAACATGTTTCTAGTTTACACAGGTCGACAATATACCAATAACAGAAATGTTGACACGTTCAATATTGTTTTATTGACATTCGCAACAGTAGAAATGTAATTAAGACACAGACACGTTATTTAATAAAAACTGTTTGGTTCCTGGTCGCAGTTATCTATGAGTATATATTCCAGTGAATGAAACTAATTTCGTTGCAATTCGGCTTTTAAGTGACGGATCGCCGGCCACGCCCACAATGTTCCGGCAAAGGTCCTGCATGCTTCAATTACACACAAAAAGAATGGAAACTCGCTCTGAATTGTGCAGTTTAATGAAGTCACTGACACTATAACATCATTAGTTGTCGTGACGCTGCTGTTGTATCGTGATGGCGGCTAGTGTCGGATCATAAAAGGCGTGACCGGCGATACGTCAATTGGGCATACTGGCGAGCGGGAATTAGTTTCCGTTGTCTAACGCCTTAACTATACTATCATGTGCTTCTGTTGAATGGTACTGTTTCATAAAAAATCTTAATTAGCACATGTCAGCTCTACCAACTTGGTCACTTTATTGACCTTGGCTTCGTTTTAAACATGTCACATTTGTGGGTAGTAATCTATCATTTTGTTTCTGACTCTAAATCAGGTTTGATTTATTCTGCTGTTGTCAATCTGAAAGCTCGATTTGTTTTCGTTTTTCACACTTCATAAAATAATCTTGACGAATTGTTTTACCACGTCGTGGAGACTCTAAGGGAAAAAAAGTCAGCAAAATGTCGATCATTGCCTAAAGCGTCTCTAAACGTAATTAAATTACATTGTCGATTTTTTTGTCAATGTATCGATTCTGGAAAGCCGTCGTATTAAGAGTAATTGAGATAAAAACAACGGATATGGTATGTGATATCAATCTCTTATTTGTATTAAACAATTCAGAAATATTGGTTTCTAACCTAGCGTAAAAGTGCTTTGATTAGGTTTTGTTTCTGTAATTGATAAAAACAAGGAGAAGGTTGGTTGGTTGGTTGAATGTTGCTTAACGTCGCATCAGCTATTATTAATCTCTATGGATTAATCCATGAACAATTTCGTGTATGCATGTGAAGTGTTCGTGTGTTGTATGGTCTGCCTTGTACAAGCACGCACTCAGGGCGACTTTAACGTGCTAGCTAACAAATTCAGTACGCCGCAGACAAGTGTACCACTCCCCAATACATTATACTGATACCAGGTGAACCAATAAAGGCTAACGTCAAGGAAAATCACATCCCCACTGTGGTCTGAGCGGGACTCGAACTTACAGCGGTGAGTGACCCTGGATTTGTAGACTAACGTCTTATCCATTAGGCCACCGCGGTCTTCACCAGGAGAAGAAAACTCACAGAAAACATGGCAACAGCTAACGCAACTAGGAATACGACACAATACATGTAAATGGTTGAAAATGTCATTCTAGATCTGCTAAAGCTGTTTTTTCAGCTAAAATATAGTTTTTTTTCTTAATTATATATTTTTCCCCAAAAATTAAAAAAAAAGAAAAGAAAAAAAGTCAAATTATTTTTATAAGGAAAAAGATTCATACATTTTAGATCATGTCGCTTCCAAATAATTCAAGAATTTCAATATTTTATTTCTATGAATGAATTTTGACATGGTGTTTATAATATAAAGATGTTAATACTGTTATATAGCAATTGATTGTGAAGACTTGCCCAAGTGTGTACATTGGCAGCCAAATTATTTTTAATAATCTTTGTACAGTCGTGCCCAGAAAAAAGCCATTGCCACACCTAAATAAAATTGTTCTGGTTTGTCTTCTCTTCAATAAAAAGATTTGGCATGTGTAGATGTGTATAGTTATTTAAGGATGGCAATGTGTAAAACGTATCGATCACACACTCGTCTATTTTGATATATTTGACAGAAAGGATACACATTTGTCAGACATTCCAACAGCTTGGTCTACACCTACATTACAATCACATAATGATATCTGTCTAAATCCATGTCTTCCAATGAATATCATAGGCAACTATTATGTACATTGTCGTACTTCACCTGTGTAACGATCTACAGCTCCGTGTCTTACGATCGATACATAGAAATATAGAACAGGTGTACAGTTTTTGTTTCGTTAAAAAGAAACCAAAAACGATACAAAAAATGACCACATCTATTTGAGTTCCTCATTAAATTCCGGTTATTTCGGTATTTTTTGTAAAATTTTAGGACGTCGGGAAATTACTTCCATTTTAAGTTAAAAATATAGCAGTTATTTCGGCACTATCTCTTATTATTCTTGTTTAATTTTTGAAAAATGTGGCGAAAGACCTTTAGTTATAGGCTGTTTTTTCACGCTTATTTGATTTTTTTTCAAAAATGACCACATCTAAAGTGTTAGAGCACACTTTGATAAAGGTAAAAACATAAAAATCAAATGTTGGTTTTGACGGCAAATTACTTCCAATTTTATTTAAAAATAGGGGAATTTGTGAATATCTGGTGAAGAAATATCCAATATGGCCGACACCGCACCAAATATAAAAGTTTTATTTTCCCCACCAATCAGCCAATATTCCGGTACAAGTTACACCGACTACCCCGTAAGTAAAAAACGGTAAAAAAAATTATAATAATAATAATTATACCCAAACAAAAGGTAATATACTTCTCGACCTTTGAATATACTATTAAAAGTTTAAAAAAATTAAAAATTAAAGACAGATTTGTCAGTTAGCTTCATAAATGTTCTGGATTTTTTTCAAATAAATATAACCAGAAAAGTGAGGAGAATGAAAGTGAAATAATCTCTCAAGACAATAAAAATAATTATAAATTATTAATTTAGTCAAATAAAAAAAAAGTATATATTTTAATAATTTTAAAATTTCAAAATTAATTTCATTAGACCAGTAAGTCGGTCCATCAGTAGTATATCCATCCAAATTAATCTTATTAATTTGTTGGATTTATCTTATTAATTTGGTCAAATATGTCTTTTCAAAATTACAGAAATAACATTTACCGGGTATCATAGAGACTTCATATCTAATGATTTATACACACACGTGTCAATCATTTTTTGCAAATTGGACGGTTAGTTCTTTTGATTACAGGTGATAAAGGTCTACTAATAAACAGGATGTTTATTGATAATCTTTTAATTACTGGTATGTGAGATCCCACTTTTAGCAATATTAATTTATTGTGAATTTATAGTAATCAGAAACTACCTATTGAAGTTTGCCGTGGGAAGATTATACCAGAAAACCAAGACATCATGGATTATGTGAACTTTGTAAAAGTGATTTTATACATATTATTTGTTTTTTATTGCAATATGAGAAATTTTCTGATGCAAAAATGTACTCTATTGATATAAATAATACATTCTTTTTTTCTAATAATGGGCCAAAATATTATTCAAAATTTTATTTATTTATTTATTTATTTTGCATTTACCAATTAAATATTTGTTTAGTGAATTTGATAAGATAGTTAAACATTAGCATTGGGATGGATGGGTGCAGTGTATCATGAAGAATCACACTTATTAAATTGTGTATCAGCATTTTTACTTATATTTGTATTGCGCAAACATATAGTATTTTTATGCAATTTGATTCATGACTGGATCAAGTTACTGTTTTTGTGTAAATTAAAAGGATAAACGTTTAATATATATCCCATTGTTTTTTGCCTAACAAACAGTATATCTTCTACTTCTAAATAACCATCTACTTTTTATTTCTCTCGATTTGTATATTTTCCTCTTCATGTACACATTTAAATTAATATACTGTTTTGCTTGGAATATCTCTTAGAATCATTTTTACCGTCATCAGTCCATTTTAATCTCATAATGGCCATGTAACGTTGTCAGTTACCCAGTGGTCAGTTATATAATTATCGATAGCTCTTGGTAACGAGGTTTGTGAAATTTACCTGGAAGAGTTATTCCGCCTAATCATTATACAACATTTTTGCAGTCGATTTCTGTAAAAGTGGAATTTCGTATCAACAATCGCACAACCAATTGTTTTTTACTTTCATTTATGCAAATATATTATTCAGAATGTTTGTGTGTTAATCATATAGTTACTAGCAATTCACCTATAGCTGGTAAAGGCTCGATATATGTGATCTTTATGTACAAGTTGTTGCTATAACAGGTTTCACTGCATAGCCAACTAGCTTTTACTAGGTTTCACTGTATAGACAAGTGGTCTTATTATACAGGTGGTCGCTATATCCGTTTAACTGTATAGTTAGATGGCCAGAAAATATAGTGGTCGCTTTAGCAAGTTTTACTGTGCATTTCCCTCTCCAGTTTTTTTTAGGTATGTAGGGGTTTAGTATCCGCATTTCTACAAATTATCCTAATAAATTGTTATATTACGTCGGAAGGACTCTTGGGAAAAATCAAAATGATGATCATTGTCTCGACGTAATTAAATAACATTTTATGATTTTCTCAAACCGATTGAATAATAGAGTGCTGGAGATAAAATACCGTAAGTTTATTGATTTGTTAAATACGTCACATCAGCAATTTTTCGGCTGTTCGTGACGTGGCGAGATTTTTTTTAATCTAATGAATTAGATTTGTTGTGTAAGTTATAGTGTTTTGTACGAGTGCACACTAATGTCGACCTTTAGATTGCTAGTAGTACACTTGCTTGCAATGTTGCAGATATGACCACTCGGTCCAGTGCGCTTGTACCGAATCAACAAATAGAAGCCTATGGCATGGAAAACACCTTTCTGGCTATCTGTCAAACAGAGTTGAACCTACAGCGACGAGATACTTTGATTTGGTAGCTACCAACAACCACCGCCCAATAACAATTCCAAATTGAATATACTTTGGAACTCTAATTTTATGTAAATATCCAAAAGTAGCACAGGATATTTTTGTAAATGTATTATAATTTATTGCCGAGTAAAAATAATTTAGCGATGATTGGGTAGATCCTATTTTGCGGTATTATCGTCTGATGATGACATGAGATTCCCATGACCTAATGACAAAACCTATGTGGGTGAGGGGGAAGGTATTACCTCCTCTAACAGTTCTAGTTGAAAACAGTATTTTGAGGCTTCCATATCCAATATAAAGATCAAATGTAACCGTTTGAGGCTTTGTAATAAATCCTAATGAAGCTCGACGCCTAATGAAGTCTGGACTTCATTCGACGCTTAATGAAGTCCGAATTTTTTAGGTGTTGAACATTATTAGGAGTTGCTACAATGCTTCAACATTTTTTTTTTTTTTTTTTTTTTTTTTTTTTTTTTTTGCATCATTAACTACATTTACCGTGTTTGCACCCCCCCTCCCCAAATAAATTTGGTTTTATTATTAGTTTCAATGTTCTTTTTAAGTATTTAAACTAGTTCTATGTCTCACTTCCATTCAAGGTCGTTGCTGATCTTCAAAATCCTTATAAAGTACACGTAGTTAGCTCAAATTCGCTGTAGAATTTTTATTGTCATTCAATTGTCAAATTAAGTCCAATTTGTTTTGATTTTCACACTTCAAAAAAAATAAATTTGATAAATTGTTTTATTAACTCACAGAGACGCTCGGTGTTTTAAGCACCTCCAAACGTAATTAAATTACCGATTTGGAAATTTCTCAATAATTCCAAGGAAAAAATCTTGAAATCGAAGACAAGACAGCGTATTAAGAGGAGTAATTGAGATTAAAATCAAAACATATGTTACATGATAACATTGACCTGTCCACTTGAACTTTTATTTAAATATTTATAGTAGACCTGTACATTTTTGTAAAGGGAGTACAGGTGATTATTTTTGTCTACATTATGGTAAACATGCATTGTTATGTAAAGGCAAACAACATTGACCTGTCCGTTTGACCTTTTATTAGGAATATTCATATAGGAGGATCCACCCAATACATGAGTATACATAGTGTTAAGATCCAAGTTAATACATACACGGTGCACAGAGGTGAGTATATATCATGATGTATGTTCGCCATATACATAGATGTACATGTACTTGATCAGTGATAAATATTTAAATGAAAGGTCAAGCGGACAGGTCAAAGTTGTTTATCTATATCAACTCCTGATGAAAGGTCAAGCGGACAGGTCAAAGTTGTTTATCTATATCAACTCCTGATGAAAGGTCAAGCGGACAGGTCAAAGTTGTTTATCTATATCAACTCCTGATGAAAGGTCAAGCGGACAGGTCAAAGTTGTTTATCTATATCAACTCCTGATGAAAGGTCAAGCGGACAGTTCAATGTTGTTTGTCTATACACGTATCTCGTTAGTAATTCAATAATTAAGAAATATAATTGTTTATAAATTGAGTTTCGATAAATCTTGAAGTGTGGTTTTTGATTATATAATTTCATTTAATTAATGATTTGGTAGTTTTACAAAGTAATTAGATTGTAATACATTCATTTATTATTAACTGAATCACGCTACTTGCCGTGTGTGATTCAACATCTTATTTCCTTGTGTTTTACGGTCATTGCTCTGCTGACAGATAGTACATATTTGTACAGTCGAACCTACATTAAAGACTACCTCTTAGGCTAAGGG